>OU383774.1:62462588-63662588 GCA_910950805.1 Acrocephalus scirpaceus scirpaceus | reverse complement strand
AGTATTTAATGCATCATCTTGTTGTAAATTCCATTCATATTTATTCAGCACTTGCCATACACAGTGAGGTTTACCTGAGTACCTGTCCAATCTCTGTTACTTTATAGAAATACTTAGGGCACTTTAGCCCAAAGGGATTTGGTCTTGTGGTGCCTGTGTGTGCAGCCAGATTTTTCATTTTATGTATTTATGTTCTTGATAGATTAACTGTTCCCTGTCTTCTTCTACTTTTAGGGAGCTTTGCTCCTTGCAACTATGTTGTTAATGAAGGTAAGGAATCTCTTCCTGTACATCTTTATTGATTCTCAAGCTTTTGAATGGAGGAACCGAGACCTGACTTTTGATTTCTTTTTGGTTTTAGAACAAACAGGTAAGAGGCATTGAGTTGCTGAACAAAAGAGATCAGATTTAGATGATGATACAAATGATGATTCAGAAGAGGTTTTAAAAGAAATGGCAATAAATATGATCACAACCATACCTAGTCAGCTATTTTTCGATCTGTTGGCACAGCTCTGTATGTGTTTGCTACCCAAAGCCATTAAGCAATTTGTTTGCAATGAAGATGGTTAAGCCAAATGCCCGAAACAGAATTACTATGCTAGTCATGCCAATATTCCTTGGTGTACAGAGACAGAAAGCTTCCTGAGGCTGTGGCTTGTTGATAGGTATATAAAGACCTACAAGTCAAGAAGGAATTGAGAGAATGTTCAAGGATCTTCCTGTTTTTTCTGGATTGCAAGGGAAAGGATAAATACTGAATAATAGCTAAACAAGTGTAGCAGTAGGAGATGAGAGGCTTTTTCAGCCACGTGACAAACATTTGCTTCATTCATGCATCACAAATCTGCAGCTTGTTGTCAGTTTTCCTTAGTCTTCCGGTACAGAGCCCTGGAGCATACACACACACTACTTGTTCTTGGAAATATATTGAAATAATAACTGGGATTCAGTCTGAGGTAAATAGAAAAGGGAGGGGCTTCTTATTTGTAGTGTCTAGATAAGTACTGTTCATGAGTTTGCATTTATTTGCTCTTTTCAAAGATTTTTTTCCCCAAGGTCCTACCCTTTGTGTGCTGCTTTTCATTTAAAACCAGATAGAGCCAATTACATAGTAAGGAGTTTATGAAGAACAACTTTTGAGGCCTGATTTGCTCCTGTCTTTCTTTTAATGCAGAGTACACCAAAACATGGTAAAATTTACATTGCCAAAGTGTAAAGTGTATTAAAAAAAAGCAAAGAGTAATTTTTAGGAGAGATACGTATTGTAGAGACTGGGACTTGTGCAAGATGGAGTTTACCTTAGATTATTCCTTAAAATGACATTTCAATACATCTGGTAGGTGAGTTGGTGAGCTTTCTAAGGTAGATGGCTGACACCTGTGAGAGGGGTGTTGTTTTCTCCCTGTATTGGGTTTATGTGGCAAGGTTTTGATGGTGGGGGTGGCTACAGTAGTGGCTTTAGTGAAAAGCTGCCAGAAACTTTCCCTATGTCCAGTGAAGCCAATGCCAGCTGGCTCCAGGACGGACTCACTACTGATTAAAGACCAAACACATCAGTGATGGTGGTAACACCTCTCTGATAAGGTTTAAGAAGGGGAAAAAGTTACTGTGTTGCAGCCCATGGTACAGACCATGTTGTGCCCCTGCATGAAGAACCCAATGCCAGGGCAGGTGGGTGCCCAAAGGAATTTGTGCTGGAGTAGGCTCCTGGCATGACCTGTGGGCCCATGGAGAGACAGGAGCCCATGCTGGAGCAGGTTTGCTGGCAGGACTTGTCACCAGTCCCATGAGGAACCCACACTGGTAACTTGTTCTGAAGGACTTCACCCTGTGAGGATGACCCATGCTGGAGCAGGTGCTGAAGGACTGCATCTTGTGGGAATGACTCCCGCAGGAGAATTCCATGGAGGACTGTGTCTTATCAGAGGGATACCATGCTGGAGCGGGGGAAGAGTGTGAGGTCCTCTCCCCCTGAGGGGGAAGCACTGACCACAGCCCCTATTCCTTGTCCCCATTGCTGGAGGAGGGAGGAGGTAGAGATTAGGGTATGAAGTTAAGTCCAGGAAGGAAGGAAGTATGGAAGGAAGATGCCATTAAGATTTGGGTTTACTTCTCATTATACACCTCTCATGTGATTATTAATGGATTTGGTTAAGTTCCCTAGCTCTAGTCTGTTCTAGTACTGTGACAGTACTTGCTGAGTGATCTCTTGCTGTCTCTATCTTGACCTATGAGCTTTACATTATATTTTCTTTCACCGTCCAGATGAAGAGGGGAGTGATAGAGCAGTTTTTGTGGGCACCTGGTGTCCAGACTTTCAACCCACCACACACTCCCATTTTTTTGGTTTGGAAGTCCTTAACTTTCCTCTAAATTCTGCCCACCTAGACAGTTAGTATTACTGCTGTGCAAAACTCAACTTGCACTTTCTTTGTCACAGACATTTCGGGTTGTCACTTGGCAATTCTCATTGACTTCTCAAAGAACTCGTTTGCAATACAGAGTCATTTTAGGTACTTGACAATTATTTGATTGGTTATTATTTTGTTTCAATCAGATCACATATTGCACGTCACATGAAATTGAAAAGATTTCATTAACACCTGTTCCAAATTGTGGGTTTATGAATGAAATTTGAAATGAAAATATTTTTAACCATTGCTTTTTTATTTTCTGTGGTTGTGCTTCTTTTATATCTCTTCTTTCTTTTTTTTAATGGGATGGGACTCTTCATTGGAATCATTCTCAATTCCCATTACATACACAAGATTTAAAAATTAATTGGAAATAGGGATTAGTTTCTTATTTATGAATATTAGGGGATCTCCAATGATGACAACCATATTTCTTTTCTGTTACATTATTTTTAGGTTTTTCTTTTATTTAACTCCATATCTTTAATTGCCAAATATAATTTTTTGTGATGATAAATGATAGAGACAGTGAGTCCCACTAGTGGCCATTATCTGCAGCTGGTGCCCAGTTCACATTCTAA
The DNA here is from genome assembly GCA_910950805.1 of Acrocephalus scirpaceus scirpaceus. NCBI lineage: Eukaryota > Metazoa > Chordata > Aves > Passeriformes > Sylviidae > Acrocephalus > Acrocephalus scirpaceus. The sequence goes on along the minus strand of OU383774.1, from coordinate 63,659,590 downwards.
TCCAATACTAGCAAGCTTATGTTCATTTATATAAAATTGCCATTGTATTTCAAACTTTGTATGCCTGTAAGATATGCTCCTTTAGAATGAGACTCACAAAATCTTGTGTTTTAAAAATAAAGGAATAAGCTTTTAAAGTTTTTTTTTTAAAGCAACTCTTTGCAGAGTGAAAGCAAACTCCAAACAGATCAAGAAAGCAGAGTATGATAGACATCAAGAAAAGCACGGACTATCTCTCTCTTTTTTTTTAAACAGATAGTTTGAAAATGTCATTTATAGGCTATGTTGTTCTTTTCTTATTACCTAGAAAATCTCAGCAATGCCTAGACAGCAGGAAGAAAATATTCATGGATTGTTACATTATAGTCACAGTTCCTCTCATTTCCCAAAATGCACAGCTACTGTGTCATTTTAAGATTTAGAAGTCACTACATTTATGTTTTAATGATCAATGGCAGCTCTTGATCTGAGTCATTAATGAGATTTTGACTGCATCTGCATTTAAACCTTGTATATTCTGCAAGAGAGAGAGTATGCTTGGAAAATGAGATTTCTGTCATAGCAATAATAAGTTTTACATGCTCAAGCTGAGAGGATTCACTCTGGTGAATCCTTTCCTCTATCCTGTGGAAGGTTACACAGTACAAAGTTTCTGCTGAATGAGGAGGGGCAGAGGGAGAGCTCTTGCTACTATTTCCGAGGGAGCCCTTTGCTCTACAAGCATATAGGAAATGGCGCCTACTTGAAGGGACCTCCAACTTCTCTGTTGAGAGTAAAGTAGTAGGAAAGTCTCCTCAAAGTGAAATGTGATTTTGTACCTCATTTATTAAAATGCTTTTACTTTCTTTGAGGGCAGCAGAGCACCTTGAGAATGACAAGTTGAGTGCACATGGTGTCACTTGGGGGATATTTAATATATTGTCATAGATATTTGGTTATAGTTGAACTGCTCTTAAAAATAGCAAATAATGGTCTTCCCAAACAATGCCTGAATTGTAATTCTATTCCTTAAAATCCTTCCTTATAATTATTTTTTTGCCTTTTTGCATGCTACTTTCTCTGATGTATGCATTTCATTAGCCTTTCTATACTTTCACTCCAAGACTTGTTCTGTCTACTTCAAATTCTTATGAAATTGTTCTGGTTAATTTCTCTTTGCCAATAGACTGAATTTAAATTCCCAGTACAACAAAAAGACAGAATTTTCCGAATTAGAAGTTGGTGAATGTATCCAAAAAACACACAGAATGAACAATGATAGTTTTATTGTAAAAATGTTGCAATGTTGTATTTAGACCTGTTGAAATAGAAATTTCAACAGGTGCCTCACTGATTGCTTTATAAAGCCACATGTTTTTCAGGGGATCGCTAGATATAGTCTAAATAGGCCAACAGCTGATGCAAAGCCAAAATACTGTCCATTAGGACATACGAGAAGTAGCTTGGAACAGCTATAGATAGTTCACAGTGTTGGGACCAATCTAGCACTTCAAATACCTCACTTGAGTGAAAAATAAATCCATCAATTTTCCAAGAAATTAGAAGACATTGGTAGAGAAGTAGCACACAGCAAAGTAACAAATCAACTAAAGGCTAATTTTCTTTTGGACAACATCCACCTGCTACTGATTTCTGTTAAGGCCAAGAGTCACAATCCTAACCACTGTTTTAGAAAAAAATGTTAAAAACGTACAAAGTTATGAATAAAGGTTGTTCTGTAGGCTATTCATGTTTTGGAATTCACTGTAAGGAAATTTGGTTGGAATGAACAATTTAGTAAGAGTTACTAAAGAGTTAACTACTTCTAATTTGGTGATAGTAATTATGGAGAGTGCGAGATAAGGTTGACAAGATCAATAACATCTTTTTATTATCTCTGTCAAAAAATTGTCCACTGTTAATTAAGATTACTTCTCAACCCTGTTTGTCCTATACAAATCTTCAATTTGGACAAATGCCAGCTCTCAGGTCTTTAGCCATCATCTCGTTTACCACAGAGAGCTTATCCTTTGGCTTTTGACTTACTATGTGGCAATTGCAGCCTGTTAGCACTTAGGAATTGCAGAACTTAATAACTAATCAGAATTATATAATTTTACACAAATAGCTACAATTCCAACAGATTAATTCACTTGGAATACATGATTCTGAGTCTCAGTTCTTTTAGAGCTTAAGTGGAGGACAGAATATCTATACCCCAAATATACCTTCCCTCCCGATGCTGAAAAAAATCCAGACTGTAACATGTTTAGGACTCTCTATTCCTTCATCCCATGTTAGAACTTTGCAGAATCAGAATCATTTAGGTGTGAAAGATTGAAAGATCCTTTAAGATCATTGAGTACAATCATTAACCTAGCACTGCCAAGTCTATCATTAAGCTATGTCTGTAAATGCCACAATTGCATGTCCTAGCTCTAGGAATGGTGACTCAACAACTTCCCTGGACAGACTGTTTAAATGCTTGACAACCCTTTCTCTGAGATGTTTTCCTGGTATCTAGTCTAAACCTTTCCCAGCCTAATTTTAGGCCATTTCCTCTTATCCTATCATTTTTTACCTGGTGGAAGAGAACAGCTCCCACCTGGCTACAACATCCTCTGAGGTACTTGTAGAGAGTGATAAGGTCATCCCCAACTTCCTTTTTGCCAGGCTAAACAACCTTGGTACCCTCAGTTGCTGCTTATAAGACCTGTGCTCCAAACTCTGCACCAGAGTCTTTACTCTTCTCTGGACACCCTCCAGCACCAAAATATCCTTGTAGTGAGAGGCCCAAAACTCAACACAGGATTTGAGGTGTGGCCTCACCAGTGCCAAGCACAGGGGGACAATCACTGCCCTGGTCCTGCTGGCCATGCTCTTGCTGATACAGGCCAGTATGCCAATGGCTCTCTTGTACACCTGGGTACATGCTGGATCATGTCCAACCAGCTGTCAACCAGCACCCTCAGGTCCTTTTCTGCTGGGCAGCTTTTCAGCCATCCATCCACAAAACTTGTGACCCAAGTGCAGAACCCATCACTTTGCCATATTTAACCCCATGCAATTAACCTAAGCCCATTGATACAGCCTTTCTAGATCCCTCTGCTGAGCCTTCCTGTCCTCCAACAGGCAACACTCCCACCCAATTTGGTATTGTCTGCAAACCTACTAAAAATGTGACAGTTGTGTCCACTTTCATCCATCTCTGGATAAATAATTGTCTGCTTTGTACTTTGAGATCTTTTGGAAGAAATGAATGAGCTGGAAAAAAAATGTTCTTGTTTCTGAACACTGACAGTTTCAGAGATTAGAAAGGAAATGAAGAGGAATAGTTCAAAAGAGAACTCTGGTTACCATGAACTGAAAAATCCACTGAATTTCATGAACGAAGGAAAAGAATGATCCAGAATGTCTATCTCCACAGTGGTTTATAAAAGTCTTATTAGCTCAGAGATTGCTTTGCATTTTCATAATTCCTCTTACTAGCAATTTTAATCTCAGAGGAAGCAAAAAATCCAAGATATTTTATGTAGTAATTGTCCACTGCATAGCATAAGATGACCACTCTGTAATGCCCTTTATAAACTTAGAACTTCCCCTTATAAACTTAAAATTTCCAAAACTGACCTTCCTGGATAAATGTAAAAGGACTTAAAATTTTAAATTTAAAATTATTTTAAAAAATAGAAACCTGTATATGCATAAACTAGTGGCTAAGAACAAAATCAACAGTTTCAGGCTCATCCTACAAACACCTAACTTAAGTAATTACTTACTTATATGTAAGTAGTGAATATCATGGGATTAATTATATGGATAAGGGTTCCACATCTGAACCCTTGTTCTCTTTAGAATCCTGAGGAGAGGATGGTTTTGATACATGAGTGGTTTTGTGGAAGCCATTAAAAATCTGATGTTACCTATATTTTAATACTGGAAAATTTTAATGTGGGCAAAGGGAATAGTAACAGCTTATATTCTATGCAGTAATACCCAGAGATAAATTTATGCTAGGACAATAGAAGCAGAGAATTTGTTATTATCTTTGCTATTGCCCAGACCCTGTGATTTATTTTAGGATTTCTTTTTTTAAAGGCATAGATGCACAAACCAGATCATATACTTATGTTAAGTGCAAGTTACATTTATAACTGTACTTAGGTATTGGTTATGTTTAGACTTATTATGTTTAAGCTTTTCTGATTGCTTAATTATTTTCATGGAAATGTGGCTTATGTCCTCATGAAAACTACAAAATAAAAAAAGCTGTACTTTGTCATTGGTGTCTTCCAACCACACCATTCCTGATTGAAATGTCTGAGAAAAAAAGGAGCTTTTCAGCCTTAGGGAAACCAATTCAGAATCATTAAGCATAGCTCAATCTCTGCACTGAAGGGGAAAAAAAAAATCACTTCTGGATTGAGGATAAAGTGTTGTGTATGCCAAATCGCAAATAATGTGTAGAGAAAGCGACAAGCAAGCTTGTGAGTTTTGCAAAGGACTGAATATGATTTTCTATGTTATATAGATAAAGTTGTAATAGATTGGAGAGCATATAACTCAGTAGGCCTTTGTTTTAAGAGGGTCTCTTAGTTTCACCTTTACTCCTGAAACCTAACTTGTAATTCGGTAAGTGAAATTCCAGGTTTAGAAGGTTCATTTTTAGAAGTGCTGAATGGGGTCTTATAACATTCTGCACATTATTTTTTGTCTTTTAAAATAGGCACGAATTCTCTTTTCTGTTTTTAAAAGCCATTTACCATAATGGAAGCAGATGGAATGGTATTCATTGGTACTTCTTCCAAAGCTCATTATTAAGTATACAGTGGCACCAAACGAAACCAAGTGACCTACTGTGACACAAAACAAAGCCCTTTTTAAACTAAAATAGTGAAATCTATCACATCCATATTTCATTCCATGTACGTTTCTATCTAATTGACTTAAGTTTTCAAGATAAGAAGGTTGTTTTAATGGTAAAAGAAGTGTATTTGTCTATACCAGACACAATTCATAAAAAAGAACACAGACCTAGTATGAGATATAGGAAAAAATGTGCAATATGTTTTTTAGCTCCACTATGCAAAACAGGAAGATAGCATGCATTAGTGTAACATGAATGAGGTAATACAGGAGACCTAATTTTGCATAACCATAATGAAATATTTTATCTTTTGTTTTAATAGATGGGTGACATTTATTTTTCTTTGCCAAGAAGGGGAAAGCATATTAGTTAGAATAGTTTTCAGTAATTGTGTCAATTGTTCATATGAAAATGTTTTTTGACTTCAGGCCATCCTTTTTAACTGGTGAGAATATTTAGAACAGAGGACTTCAAAAGGAAGGTTGGCAGAACTGAAAAGGGAGCATAAACATCTAGGTGAAAACTTCGTTTTGCAAAATAATGAACATTTAGGTAAATCTGCTCTTCCTGATCAGGTGGTCTCCTACTTCTTTTCACAATGGGAATTTTCAAAAAGGAAGCTAAGTTAAAACTAGGTGAGCTTTCGTAAAATAAAATGGCCAAAATATGGCCATTTTTGGATCAGTTGGGTACTTTTTCATTTAAGTAGTATTTAAAAAAAAAAATACAATGTACTATTTTGCTAGTAGGTGTCTTTCAAATTAAAGGTATTTCCTTGTTTCATGATGGAGGAATTGTAATCAATGAGAATTAAGTCTTAAATATTTAAAGGTGAAGAACAATAAACATACTAATTATTTGGAATTTGTGTTTGTAAATACTCATTGATTGGAAAAAACTCTCATATTCCTGTGAGACTAGCAGTATTCATGCTTTTTATTATCCCACATAATATAGGATCCATTCCTTCTAGGCTTTTAAAATTAAATTCCTTACTGTTGCTAACTAGCTCCTCCTCTTTTGCTATTGAATGTTGTATTACAATAGCATATTTATGTCTGAGCGTCCTCAGTACGTGTCCTGTAGATTGAACTCAGCCTAAAACCAGTCTTGCAGACTAACTGTAAACCCTCAGGCATAGCTAAACCATATGATGAGTGCAATGTGGATGTCCCAAAGACAACACAAATATGTATTCTGCATGGTGCTTTGCAGCATTGTGTGCTTCAATTTGTAAGAGGTAGATTTGTATAGGTATGTATACTCAGTTTGTAAGAAGTAGAACATTACCTATTTTTGCTACATTAATATTTTTATCCTGAAATAGAAAAAATAGGAAATAATTATATAACTATGTTTGGTTAGTGAAGCATGCATGTGACAATTTGGGAAAACAGTCAGTACCAAAGCAGTGTACTAATATATACACTGCCAATTCATAGAATCATACAACAGCCCGGGCTGGAAAGGACCTTCAAAGGTCTGTCCTTTTATGGGAATGAGAACTTTGATGGGATTACCTGGCAACCTGCCACAGTGAATCTTGAAAACCTTCTGTGATGGAAGTTGTTGGGGAAGAGAAGACGACAAAACATACCACATATTTCTGTGTGGTAGCTAGTTGCATCTTATCTCACTGGGGCTTCCTGTCTCCTTTCAGGTGTTATCCTTTGGTATCTTCACAGTCTCTCTGTGGTGTCCAGTTTGTAAGCATTGTCTGAATTCAAGGCACGTGCAGCCTCCCAGCTGGCCCTACAAGCACAGCTGCTCTCTGTGCCCTCACCCCCAATATCTTCACTTACTGTGTAGTTACCCTCAAACCCCCGCAGAATTTAGCAGGTATTTTGCTGGCTACGAGGGCAGGTACTTAAAGGTTTTCTTCCTGCCTCCATCCCCTCCCCTCCAGCTTTGAGAATGCAATGAAATTTGCAACAGTGGGAGGAAGACCTGTTTGAGAATGCTGTTCAAAATCTGTGATCTTGCTTCTAAGTTTCACTCACACTCTGTTTTTGATTGTCTTCACTTAATAGATCTGATCTGAGGAGTTCTTTTATGCTTGTGCTTGTCATTGTTTACCTGCATTGAAAACCTTTCATATAGAAAAAGCTAAGTAAAGAAAAAGCTAATGAATTAGAAAAGGAATAGTATAAGAACAAAAATGGGAACAAGAATATCTCTCTGACCAGCTAGGCAGGAAGAAAGGAGAAAAATGTGGTAAGTAAGCTGTGGAGAGCAGGAAGTTTAAAAACTAAAATGCCTTTAATTTAGAGACATTTCATATGTTTTCCAGCTGCAGGATGTGAAGCAAGATGTCAATAGCATAGCTGGAGGTTAAGATAGGGCTGGAAGACAATTGGGACACACAGAATTAATTGTATATCTGTCACAGCAAAAATATATTTGGTTCTGCATGTAGAAGTTTCACAGTTGCTCCAAAGACATACACAATGCTATATAGCTTACAGCAATGGTTATACTAATTGACAATGGGTGACAAATCCAGTTGGCTAACTGGAATGGAGTGGAATACAATAGAGCATGAGACAATTATTCTGCAAAAGAGAAGCCCAAAGTCCTAATACTGAGATCTTATAGGAGATACTAAGATACTGGGGTAGTACTAGGATAATAGTAATTAGAACAGAATAGTAATTCATTATTACACAACCTCCCTCCAAGACTGCCCAAATGTCTCAAGCGAAAATGCCAACGTAAGAAGCAAAGAAAAGAACAAAATAATCAAACAGCCAGAGATGGGAAAATCCACTTAGAGGAAACTTTTCTCCAAATTCTGTTTTTTAATTATTGTCTTTTAAAACATGAAATAAGGCACATAACCTCTCCTTCAAAACCTTTTAACAGTTAGTTAGCATAAAATTCCCAAGAATATCAAGAGTTTTAAGTGCCAAGTCCTTCTCTGAGTCTTGGTAAGGTCTTGACATCAGTGACATCCTGTGGCATTGAATTCCATAATCTAATTATGTGCTGCATTAAAAAGTATGTTCTTTTATCAGATTTGGAGCTGCTGCTTTTCACTTTCACTTAGTGTCCTTTTGTTCTTGAATTATGAGACGCAGGACTACAGAAGCTCCTGATCTATTTTCTCTTTGCCACTTACCATTTTTATACTTTCATCATATCCATCCTTATTCATCTCTTTTTTTTTCCTGCGGTTAACAATTGCAGTTTTTTCAGTCTTTTCATATGAAGGCGTCTCTATATGCCTAATTACCACAATCACTCTTTTCTGAATACCTTCTAATTCAGTAATATCTTTTTGTGATGGGTGACCAGTATTTCACACTATTCCAGAGAAGAGAAAATTATTGATTCATATAATGACATATTTTCTTTCTTATTCTCCACCTCATTTCTTATGCGTCTGAAAATTTTATGTGCTTTTTTGACTGCAGCTGCTCATCAAGCAGGGCTCTGCATTGAGCTGTCTGCAGTGAGACCCAGGTGCTTCTCATAAGATGGTGCTAGAAATTTACATCTCTGATAAAACAAATGATCTGTTACAGGTTTAGGTTTCTTTATTTTGTTTTTGGGTTTGGGTTTTTGAATTTCTTTTTGTTTGATTGTTTTTTTCTCAATAGGCCTTATTTTCATGTAAATAAATTATTTTCACATCTTTTAAGATGGCCACCCATATCCCTGAGTCAATTTTATCTCAGGTTTCCTGTCTTATTTAGACTTGGTTAACAGGAATTTCTTGTTATTTGTAAATTTTGCTAAATAGTTGTTAACTTTTTTTTTAACATTAATTAATACATTTTGAACACTTAGTCCTTGTATGGTGCCTTGAAGCACACTGCTGTTGAGTTTTTGCTATAGTGAAAACTGGAAATATGTATGCTTTTGGTTTTCTGATCTTAGAGAAAAGTTTTGCTTCATTTTGCATCCTGTCCCAAAATTACTTAGTCTCTGACTGAGATGGAGACTGAGTCTCTTGAGAGGAACATTGTTCTTGCCACATTTATTCAATTATTCTAACAAGGTTGAGGGCCAAGTTGCCTTCGTAATTAAAGCTAAATATTTGAGAAACAATTATCCTATTTGTAACCACAAGTATGGAAATTAACGACAGAGAATGGAAAAGTAATTAATTCATCATGTTGGGCAGACACATTCAAAATCAAGATGGGAGCAAGCTTTTAACTTAACAGTTCTTAGAATTGTCTTAGTGATTATCCTAAAAACCAGGAATATAATCAGTCCAAATAGGCAGGACTGTGTGAGTCCACTTCTTATAACTAAGACTTCGTATGAAAATAAAGAAAAAGCTAACTAGTCATATGGTCTAGACAGCTGTTAATTTTCAAGACTTTCTTTCACACTCTGATATGAACCAAGATATTTTAAGATTTGGAATATCTAAAGTTCTTGTTGGAAAGGGGAAGGGCAAACTTATTTTGAGGCTTTATACATCCTGACCTCCCCTAGGCCTGCTTATTTCCTGGTATCTCTCTCTCTTTCTCTCAAGTGTTCTCCATCCTCTCCCTGAGAGAGTCTATGTGTGCTTCATCAACCCTGACTGCCTACAGTATGCAACAGACTTCACCACCTTTCTTCACCAAGACGATTGCTTGCACAGAGAAGGCTCCTCAGACTGCTTGGGACACCTTGCACAGATGCATGCCACTGCCTTGAACTCAGAATGGACACTAAAAGAGATCCTGAACATATTGGTGGGAAATGTGATCAGACACCTGCAACTCAGACCCTACCTGTTTGGTAAAGGAACTATAAGGACAGTTAGAACTTTTTTGTGATATTCCCATAGTTTTATCTGACATAAATCCAGCATTTTCCATACCGTTGTCCACCCAACCCTAATCCAAACTATTTTGGGTGGAGCAGAGGTTGACAACAGGTATCAAGTATTTAATTTGTGAACCAGCCTGTGAAAATGCTAGTGACTCCTCAATAGCTAGTGCTGGTGCTCGATAAGAGAGGACAGAACATGGAATATAATCTATGGCTATCTATGGACTAATTATACATATATATATATGCACACACATATATATCTTTGTGTATAAGAGTATTTATACTGCATATATTCTTTTACTTTAGCAAGCTACTATGATACAGTAAAATATAGGATACAGAATTATAAGAGAGTAACAGTAAAACTTGCCACTGTGACCTTTTTGTTCAGTCATAGCAACACAAAAATTACCTGTATAATATAGCACAGTTGAAAATATAAATAGAGTTTCTTATTTGAAGGAAGAACAGGAAGAAAACTCAGTGCTCTTCACTTAATTTTGGAAGGCTCTAAAATACCACAGGGCTTGTGCAGCATAAGAAAGTGACAAAGATAGAATATGAACTGTACAGTCACACCTATTAATGAACATAATGTTATATTAATGACACTTTTGCATCAAATATAAGAACAGAAACTATACTGTGTGTCATTTAATTATTTAGAGGAAAAAAATAATATCAAAAATACAAGCTCACTGCAACAATTCAAAGCTGAATGTTTTCACAATAAATTTGCAAAATAAGCAGGAACCTAAAAAAAAGTTATGTCAGTCTTTACAGTTTGCCAGCCAAACCTAAGAAAATAACATTTAATGATTGGCAGCAGAGTTTTGTGGAAACAATGCATATGGAAAACAGTGACAATACTGTGCCTGGTGCTAGCTTCATACTGAAAATATCTGTGCTTTGCAATTGCTGTGGATTAATATATCTCTTGAAATGTGTGTACATTCAGGTAGTATTAAGAGATAAATATATGCCTTTTCAATGGTGCTTTTTCACTTGGGAGAATGTCACCAAATACTTTTCAACACCTCTATGATGCTGTTACTCACTAAACAAAGCCTGTAGCCCACTATTTTTCATGTAAACCCATCATGATAAAATATATCAATAAATAAGTATTAAAATCTTGTCGGAAATAAACTTGTATTGCTAAAACATTTCAGGAAAGAATCTGTATTTCTTTCTTCGCAGAATTTTTTTTTCCTTTTCTTCTCTAGAACCTATATGAGAATTTATTTGACTATATTCAGATTTTCACATTTTCAGACAGGCTTCTTGGTTCTCTACTTTCCTTAAAAGGCTGCACATCCACCTATGTTCTCCAGTGTAATGGGATATCAGAACCCATAAGAGACACTGCATTTCTCAAATATAATGTTTTAATACTCTCCGTCCTTCCATGCTGTAGGTCCCAAATAATGACTTTTTTCTGGGGAGTGGTATAAATTGTTATTACTTTAATGTACAGGATAGTAAGTGAAATATCACAGTTGGAATAAACTGTTAAGGATGATATTAGCTAAAATACTTGTTTATTTGGGAAGTCCAGTTTTATCCTGAAGTCTGTGACAAGAAAAATGTCAAGTTTGGATCATAGGAGTTTATGTAACTAATGGGAGAAGGATTGGGTGGTGTTTTTGGTACCTCTGCATTTCAATTTCATGTAATCCGTAATATAGTTATGATTTATTTTTTCTTTAGGCTAAGCAAACTAATAGAATTATGAGGCACAAAAGGTAACCTTTCTGAATTTAGCTTTTTTTCTTTACTTTCTTACCTGAGGTTTACAGCCATAGAATTATATGTGTAAGATACTCAGCTGTCCTATACTTGATCAAGAACTTGATCAAGTGGCAATTTTTTGCTGCCCTTACTGGGGATTTTCCACATATATACGATCACAGAGACATAAGTATATGCAATTTTTCTATTTAGTTCTTACACTATCATTAAAAGTTAAAAATCGTATCAGTAAAAACCAACAGGAATTCTGTTTTTAATAAAGTAGAACTCAGATTTCATCCAAATATGACAAAGATACTGTTGAAAAGCTGTTTTTTATGAAAATTCTCAAATCACTTGGGATTTCACTGGTTTTTTGTGGTTCTTTTTTTATGACGGCACTCTATTTTTCAAAAACATTGACTTTTTCTTGGCACTTTTAATTATACTTTTCTATGTAAGACAAACTGTGATCCTTAAACCATCCAGTCAAATATCTCAGAGCAGAATTATATATGGTTCCCAGAAGAAAACAGTTGAAAACACTAAAGCTAGATGGACAGATACATTAATATTACATTAACTTCAAATATTTTTTTCCATACCATACTTTGAGAAATGGAGAATCTATCAAATCAAGTATTTGACAGGTAACATACAAAGTATCATGTCATTTATCTGTTAGACAAGAAAGTGCTATTCTATCTGAATCTTAGCAAAAGAATCTTCTTTTTTCATACTTAGAAAGATTTAACAGGATACTTGGATCTTGCCTATTCACAAGATGTCCATATAATTTTCTTCCATATTAAGTATTCTTTTAAGTATATAAGTGTAGCACTGACAACCTCTGAATATCAACAGGTGTGTGAATGCTGTCCATTCATAGAATGGATTGCCTTTTGAAAACATAACTCGCAGAGTGCTTCCTTTGAATTTTCCCAGTTGGTATGGAACCCAGGGCTGAATCAGCAGAAATACTTAATCTTTTCCTTCCTATCAAAATTAAATACAGTATTGCAAACTTTTGTGGTATATTCTCAAGCTCTTACTGACCATTTATTGTAAAACCATATCAAAAAAGAATGCAAATAAAATTTAAAATGTTCTCTAGCCTGAGGATTTCTGTATTTATCTCTGCAGTTTTGTAAAAAAACCCGATTCTACTGAAAGAATATTTTTATTTTAAAGGCAAGTCTTTAGTGGGCAACTCAATAGAAGTTAACTGCCTTGCCATTTAAAAGCAACAGTAAAATAAGCAACTTTGATATCTTCACTCATTAACTTGTTTTTCATTGCTCATCTGGTTTTTGTTAAATTTCAGAATTTATTGATTTTGAACAGCAAAATCAGATTGGCCTTTAACTTTTAGGTTCCAGCTCATATTCCATTAAGCAGGTATAACATAGTTCTGTTCATGCAATAGTAAGTTAGAGCTGCAGGGGGCAGGGGGAGAAGAAAATCCCCAAAGAGAAAAGCACTAAAATTTATACTGTCCTTTTCTTTAAAATTTTAAAAAATATATAAAAGTTGAATTAGCTTATTTTTATAACTTCAAAACTATGCGTATTTTCAAGGTACTGGATTTTTTTTTCCCCAAGGCTAGCTTTAGAAAAGCAAATAAAGATTTAAAGTACAAGATGTGTTGATCATAGTAACATCATAGTTTGCTATTATACAATACACCTTTTTCACCATAAGACAAAAAAAACCCCAAACCCCCCCCGCCCCAAAAGGCATAGTACTTATTTTAAAAAAGAGATAACTGGTAAAGAAACTTGTTAATCCTGTGACTAACTGTAAAGTAATATTAATGTAGCAGTAGCTAGTTTGCATGCAAACATCTCTGAACTGCCTTGTAAATTTTAGCCCAATGTTTGAAGTCTTTTTCATAACATTAACTGAGAAATATGAACTTTAAAATAGAGTATGTTATGTTCATTTTTCCCACCTCCCAGGATTTGGTAAATCCAAGTAAGAAGGTCTATCATTAATAGATAGTAGGTATGCCTTAATACAGATTCAGTTTGAAATACTTCTTGTACTAAAAAGCTACTTGGACATGGGTTGTGCTGTTCCATATCCTGTGCTTCTCCTTAGATGATCAGTTTGTACTAATTGCTGTGGGAGAAGCAGATCTGATCAGGACGGATAATGTGTTGAGTAAAACTAGTTCCACTTATTTTGATTGGACTTTAGATATATATAAAGTAATGGTGATTTTTAGATAGATGGGGTTTTTTTAAGTTTAGTGAACCATATATAGAAATGCTTGAATTCTTTCAAATTAATTCTTTGTATGCCTGTGTCAGCTAAAGATTTACTTGTACACTCAAAATAGATTTGTGGTCTTTATATTATATTGTCTGTGAGATCATCAACATGTATCCTGCTAATGGAACTCCAAGATAAAGTTTAATCTTATAATTAAGACTGTATCCTAGTCTTTTCCCTACTCTGGGTACATAACTCACTTCTTTTTTTTTATGCTATGGAGAGTTCGTATTCAACTATACATTGTTTTCATCTTGCTTCTCTGAGTTTTATCAAAATCACATGCATTCTTTTTGCAACTGAGACAGAAAAATATTTTTTTCTTTTTCTGTCTCTCCTCATTTTATCTCATTTACCATTCCTTAAATGGTTAATTTGATAGTTGATTCACATGTTGCTTAAGCCTTTTATTATGGCTTGGTTGAAGGGGAGGGTTTCAGAAGCTAAGTTTGAATACCTGGCTTGCAGCTCTCATTATGTTGAATTAGGGTGCATAATTTATGGCCATGAAGTTGTGATATATGGAAACAAATAGTTTCAACATTGTACTGATACAAGAAGAATTTAGTAATTTCTCAGATGACTGAGTTTGTATGTGAGAGATGATAAGCTAAACAAAACAATGTACCAGGAAATTCTTCAGCTATTTACAGTATAAGCTTTTCTGTGTCCCAAGAGATCAAAAGAAAAGTATGTGGGTGGTGCACTTACCTGCTTCTCATCTTGAGGCTTACCAAAGTAGTTGTCAGTGGAAGATCTGTACTGAGCCGATAGGGCATCCAGTATTAAGCAAAATGCATGATCTTTATCCCCTCGGTAACAGTTCTGTTTAGAAGAACGAAAAATGTGTTGCTCTAAATCATTGCTCTAATTGGTGCCTTTGTTGACAGTCTCAAAAGAAAGGTCAAGATGTGGTTAGGCGTGGGACTGATCTACTGTCTTACTCAGAGCTGCAGTCTCCTTGATTGAATGCAGAAATTCATTCAGCAGGCATTTGATTTTTAAATTCTATGGGTATTTTAGCAAATTCCATGAGTAGATACTATTTGCATTTAATCTTTTTTTTTTTTTTTCTTTTATAGTTTGCCACAGATAGCATGTTTACTGCATTCATTAAATCTAGGTGAGAAGAAAGGAAAGCGACCTTTTTGCCAAGCTAGTCCAAAAATACTTGTAGCCTGGTCATTTAATAAATTTGTTTACTGTTGACAGGCACTGCTTTATGTAGTGGCATATTAACATCAACTCGGCCAAGCTACTTTGGGTGTTTGAAAAAAGCACATATTAGAACACCTGAGTTTAAAAATGTCTATTCCATATATAGTCATATTCTATGAGATGTAGGCTCCCAAAGAGAATGATTCAGAGCCCTAAATTAGTTGACTAAAGTTAGACAGTGTGAATACCTCCTACAGTAGCAATATGTTGTAGAGGGACAGAAAGCAGGCAAGTGAAGACAGAAAGGGAGGAATGGCGTGATAAGGACAATAAATGAAGTAAGTCTGTAGTGAACTTCAGAAACTATTAGAAACTATTAGGAGATTTTTGAGAAAAGAAACATCAGTTTTCTTGCTGTAGCACGTGCTCTAAACCAAGCATCGTCATAGGTAACTGTAACAATAGTGTAGGTATGACACTTTCAGCTGTGACTATCTGTACATCCTTTTATTGTATCTGTATTTCAATTGTTCCTGCAGTCCCCAGTCAATACTGGAGGATTAAAATACAGATATAAATAATTTCTTCTTCAAAGAGCTTACAAGAAAAATGGAATTCATAGGTGAAGAATAGGAAGACAAAGGGGTGAAGAAAGAATGAAATTACCTGCTCAAAGTCATAAAGGATAATAATTCTTTCTTACTATAATTTCAACTTACTTACGTGGACTGCAGTCTGTAATCCCTTACAATTTCCATGTGTGAAAGGATTTATAATACACAACTTTTAGAATCTACTTTGTTTTTTAAAAAGTTTGCCTTTACTAAAAGAGAAAGTATACTCATGAGTAAGGGCACCACAGTAAACAGTCTCATTTACATTTGTAAGGGTTGGGTAGAGTTCTTGAAAACATAGTCCTTTCACAGTATTTATGGGGTATATTGTGTTTTATTGTATTCCCTATTTTATTAAAATAATTCATTTAGGCTGTAGCCACCTTTTTAAAGAGAAATCAAGAACTCTGCATTCATCTGTCTATAAATTTATTAGCTCATTAGTCACTGTACAAGTGGATGACAAATCTCAATTTTTCAGCCTAAAACCAAAGGTTACTAAAAGACAATATCCTACATGTCCCAGACTTTTTTTTTTTTTTTTTTTTAATTTGTATTTAACATCTACTTAGAAGGCTTTTTGGCATTTTATGGGATTGCTACAAAACTTTCTTGTCATTCATGGACATTTATATGCACACATATACTAATGTTTTTTACCTATCCCTTTACCTATCTACTGATCCATCCATTACCTTGTGTTGTGTAGGAAAAAAACCATTTGACATGTAATCATCTGTTGTGATCTAGGTACCTCTGAGAAATTTTCCATTAGAAACTGTTATTATTGGGCATGTTAAAGTAAGTGCATGATAAAAAAAATAAGCATCATTGTTTAGGAGGAAACGAGAAGCACATGCTTCTGTTAAAATCAGTACAGCTGTTATTTCCCTTGCTGTTCTCTTTGATGAACTTTCATTTTACTGACTCATTATAAATTGACTCTGTTGATATACTTTTGAAAGTTCACATGCTTAGTTTTAGTAAAGTTAATACATGAGTGACCAGTTGCAGATTCAGGGTTTCCAATTGTAATACCTCATAGTACAGATGGTCTGATATCAATCTATTTCTAGTAGCTCTTTTTAAAAAAGTACACTATATTGGTCTACAGCAATATTTTTGGATCATATGTGGATTTCCGAAACTGTACGGTATTTTATATTTGGGATTAGATTTGACCTGGGCCATCTGTTGAAGACATAATATAAATATAACTGCATATATTATATTGTGGATGCAATTTAGCATCCAATGCCAGTTATTATCAGTCTGTTTGATCTTACTGTATAGAAGGCTTCAGCTGTATACCTGTTTAGTACCAGAGAAGTGCTAATTTCAGCTTGCATTCTTTTATTTGATAACAAGAAAAATATTTAAGCATGTTGCCTTCTGCCTGAAAACACTGAAATTAATTTATATGGCCATTTATCCTATTCAACAAGAACATGTGGGGTTTTGACTAGCTACAGGAAAGCTCAGTCTGTATTCTAAGCCTGATGGCTATAGTTTTCTTTAGATAGGCTCATAAATTTTGTTTTTTAATGGAGAGAAAGTTAACTAACATTTGTTACAATGTCACGTATTTAGCTATGTGAGATTTACAACTACTAATTATTGAGATTTTTACAGTTCTAGAAAAATTCCTAAATGTTAAAAAACTAGAAAAATGTAAGATTTGCTTCTTATTGTACCTATCACTTTATAGTTTTTCCCTTCCCTAACTTTCCATACTTTCTTGGGTCGTTTTAATAAATTGTTCAGGTATATTGGATTAAGAATGTATCCTTGGGTAACAACCACTGCAATCAGTCATTACTTTCTTTGTTCTTTAGTGAAAAGTCCTTTCATTCCATCACTATCAAATTTCTCTTTACTGTGGAGCAGGAGCCAGACACTGAATATATCTGTAGCATGGGACATACCAATTCTGCAAATGTCACAGAGCACATTCCCAATACGATGCAGGTTTTGTATTTTGGCAACAGAAAGACATTTCCTATACTTCTTTTATTGGTGTCCTCATAAACCTAGACAGGAAATAGGACACATGGACTGGGCAGCACATGGAGTCATGTTCCAAGAGTGTTAAGTTTAGATTCAGCTGTAACATTCTGAGCTACTTATGCTGTTCTTGATTTTCTGCTCTCTTACAACATCCACACTAGACATACTTATTTTGCTTGCTTATGTACACATTTTTGCTTAGAAGTGTTATCATTTTTTGTATGTCTGAATTACAAAACAGCATCTACCTCAAAAATGACAAAAGCAATTGGCTCCACTTAGTAGCTGAAATTGTGTCTCAACTCCCTTTAAATCTGAATCTGTCTTCCTTCCCATCACCAAAGGTGTTTTGAAAATAAAGAAGAAAACCACTTACGAAACAAAAGTGGTTGTTGTATTATAATGAAGGAAAAAAAAAAAAAAAGTGGTTTACCTGTTACCAGAATAATTAAAAGCTGGTTTTAACCCCAGCAGGCAGCTCAGCCCCACAGACTCACTTGATCACTACCCCACAGTGGGATGAGGGAAGTGAATCAGAAGGGTTAAAGTGAGAAAACTTGTTGATTGGGATAAATTCAGTTTCATAGGAAAGCAAAAGCCACTCACACAAGCAAAGCAAAACAAGGAATTAATTCACCAAGTCCTTTGGGTGGGCAGGTGTTCAGCCATCTCCAGGCAAGCAGGGCTCCACCATGTGTCACATGGGACATGGAAAAACAAATGCCATCACTCTGAATGTCTGTCTTTCCTTCTTCTACCCCCAGATTTATATGCTGAGCATGACATCATGTTGTATGGAAGATCCCTTCAATCAGTTTGAGGTCAGCTGTCCCAGCTGTGTCCTCTCCCAACTTCTTCCGTACCCTCTGCCTCATTGGTGGGGTGGTGTGAGAAGCAGAGGTCTTGAGGCTGTGCAAGCACTGCTTAGAATTATGTAGGACATGTGGGTGTTATCAACAGTGTTTTGTTCCGAAATCCAGAACATAGCACCATACAGTCTACTGTGAAGACAATTATCTCTATCCCAGCCAAGACATATACAAAATTAAATTCAGGATATTAATGATCTCATTTATTTCTTCAACCCCCTGTATTCTTCACAGAGTACATAGCACAATAGTTTCAAAACTAGTTTCTGTTCTTGGATCCAGTGATGTACACTTCAGAAGAGATCACTATCTAAGCTATTATCCTCACGGAATGAAACAAAAAACATTTTTGTTTCATATTTTTTCCTTCTCACTTTTAATTAAAAAAAAATCCCTATAAATATGTAGTTTCTGTTATAAACTGTGACTGCTTGTCTGAGGCTATATTATATTTCCTTGGGTCACTCAAAGAGAAATAGGACTAGATATAGCATAGCTCAGCTTTGGTTTTTTCATCATTTTTTACTGGTAGCAAGTTCATCTCACTGCTTGTGCTTCCATGCAACCATATGTTTATGTGAAGTCATGTTTCACATTTTGATGAATAAAGTCCTAATTTCCTTGCACATCAGTTGTAGGACTCATAAGTGAATGCAAGTGTCATGCAGTTAGACCAAGAATATCATCTATTTAGAACTTATCAGCATGATTATGTGTTTTGTTTCATTAGTCAGAACTTATCAGCCCAATTGTGTGTTTTGTTTTGTCATTCGCAATTCCTTTATAGTGTTTACATGCAGGGAATTTTCTTCCTGGCTTTCTGGAAGTATGCCAGACTCCAAAGAAGTTCCTCTTCCTTTTTACCTTCTTATTCAAATACTCTTGTGTATTCAGCAAGAGGATGCCAGCTGCATGAATTCAAACAGCAGAGAGTGCAGGAGAAGACAATTTTAGCACAACTCACTGCTTTCTGTGGTTTTGAACATTGCTTATTGGAACCTGTTTTTCATGTACTGGCTAACATTGGAACATGTGGCAGTGTGAGATGGACAGCTATGGAACACCAACATTTTAGAATTCTGGAAGAAAGGCATGCCATGGATTTTTCTTTTGTTTGAGAATGTGAGGAAGGGCAGTTTTCTGGCCACTTTAACAGCCATTTGCAATCGTTTAGTTTAGTGTCTGTGCAAATACATAGTACAGCTCAACTATGCTGTGAAAGCCTTTCAGTGCCTGAGTGTTAATGTTGAGCTCTTCTGCCTTATGTAAGCCAAATATTTTTGAAATGGAGCTGCTTGCAGGAATCTTGTCTCTGGAGAGATGTGCCAGGACAGGGGCATATTGGTTTTGACTTAAGAACTTGTAACCATTTTTCCTAGCCAAATTAAACATTACTAATGACAGCACTTCTACAGGGAAACGCAAGTGAACATTCTGTAGATAACTCTACAGGAGGGAGAGAATATATCTTCTCCATGCCTGTTGTTTTCAAAGTCTAGCCTTAGAAAATTAAAGGACAGGAGAAAAATAAATTATTAATACTGCTCATGAAATTTTAAACGTACAAACATATCTTGAAATATAGTAGCAGGAGGGTGATAAACCCACACCCTTTCCTCTTTTTTTCAGTAGTGGACATGTTTGTGCAACAGCACTCAAGCACAGCTTCTTACTGCAGGTGCTTTTACCATTTTGGGAGTTCACTGCCCTTGTTTTGTTAGCCTCAGCAGTTTGAAAGTGTTGGCTCACCCGCAGTGCTTGCAAATATATCACTGTCCATGCTGCCTTTGCTTTTTGTATTTACTGGTGTCTTATGCTTCAGGGTTTCCGATGCCCTTGAGAAGCTGGGATCATTTTTTACATCTGAAAGAGTGCCAATTCATTTATTAAGACAGAGTCTGCGAGGCCTGGATAAATTTATTCTATCTAACATTTAATAGAACATTAATATAAAAATGTGACTTATGCAGTGACATACTCAGCATTATCCTTCCAAGGTTTATATTTGAGTGTTGCAGGGCCCCACCTCTCCAGAAGGTACCATGCTATCAATCTAGCTCTGAGGTGACAAGGCCACTGATGTTTTTCTGTGGTGGTTATTTAATAATTAATTTTTCATTGCTAGTCTGTTCAATAAATGGATTGCAACATTTAAGACCAGTTTAATAGGTTTACAGGTCCCTTATAAATTCCAACAATGATAATAGTTAATAGGATAATAATGAATTTGTGCTCAAAGATCTCAAGATCAATCAGGCAAATTAATTCTGGCCTAGGCTGTGGCTGCTGAAATGTTTTTTGTGTTTGCTTGTTTGTTTGTGATTTTTTTTTTCCATAAAATATGCCCTGTGTGAATAACTCTATCTGATGATTTGTTGAATTTCTTAGTGTTTCACTTGTCATATTAATTTAAATCTTTAATCTGAGGATGTGGAACGCATATGAAGTGGCACATTAAATCAATATTATGTTCCAAACAATGTCTCCGAAGAGGGTGCCATTGTGTAGGGGAATGCAATAATAGGAATAATAAAAAGAAATTGTATCTTGATCTTTCCACATATGTTAGTGCAATGCTGTTTATCAATTTAAAAAAAAACCAAAACAAAGCAAAACATATACCTCTGCTTGTAAAGGCAAAACTTTTCATTGGGCTTTATCACATATTCAAAATACTAAGTAAAAAAAAAAAAAAAAAGTCCAGATGGGGAAGCCTTGCCAGTTACTATGAAGGTTTGAAAGCATCAGCCCTACAAAGAATCTATTGCTTAGCAGGGGTTTGCTTGGCATTTAAAATAGATGGTTCTTGGTCTCATTAGAGTTCATGGTAGTCAGAGGTAACCTCATTAAGAAGGTTAATAAAGGAGGAAGGTACATTTGGTTTATCCTCTTGCTTTATGTCTCACCCAGAGCCTGATTTTCCAATTTTCTTCATATTTTTTCTGTATAATCACTTGAACTGAGGTGATTCTGTCATTTCACAGCCATTTCCAGAGCTCAATATTATTGCCCACACAGTACACTGGAAAGAGATTCAAAGCTCTGTTATTCATTCCTGGCTCTGAAATTATCTTACTGAACGTCCATTCACTTCATTACCCATTTTGTATATTTGTAAAATACAAACCAAATCGATGACCTCAGTAAAATGTATAAATTAAAAATCCTGGATAAGAACATAGTATGTGAGATTTACAACAGTAGGAAACTGGGGCGTTAATTTTTCCAGAACTTTGGGGTTCTGTCTTAATATCTTTTTTTACCAGTACTTTTTTAAAGGAATTTTGCTTAGACATGACATTATCAAAAAAAATTTTGATATAACCTGAAAAAGAAGTGGAGAGGGAGGGAAAACTCCACACAAAACCCATATCGCTTGTAATCTAGGTTCTAAAGAAACCAACCTTGGGTAAGACTACAACTTTTAACCAACCCCAGGCAGCCAGTACTGCATGTGACACATTGAGGTTTTTCCTTAGCCTTCCTCGTTCTTGACATAAACCAAGAATACCACCTCTCAAGGTGGTACAGTGGTGTAGCAAGTAAACATTGACTGGGCAGCAGTTAGCTATGGATGTTGCTCCAGTTTTTTCTAAATAACTTCTACAGAGAGCATAGGCTGTGTACCCATATGAAGGTGGAGAAAAGAAGAGAAGAGTTTGGGAAAATCAGTTGTGTTGGTTATTGCAAGTAGAAAGAAAATGAAACTGCTATGTTATGTTGCACTATTAAATTCCAGAGAGAGGATGGGAGGATATGGCAACAAAATATAAGATAAAAACTTGGGTATGAGGGTATCACAAGATGATATAAAGAGAAGAAAAGCTGGTAAACCTCAATTTACAAGAATTAATTATTTAGCCATGATTAGTGAGGACTACATGTGCTTAGAACAGGTACTACCTATCATTAACTGGTAATAGCCTGTTTCCAGTCTGGGCAGTACCTGATTAATTGTTACTATCGATGTTGATGTCTATCCTCACAAAAGTAGGTATTTCACTACTTGTAAGCTGATCAGGTGCTGCAACCCATCAGTATCACCTGCTGTTAATGCAATATTTGCCATTTTCAAACTTGGATTCAGAATAATAGAACCATACAGTAGTTTGGGTTGGAAGGAACCTTTTCCAGTCATCCAGTCTAACCCCCTGCAGTGAGCAGGGCCATCTTCAACTAGAACAGGTTGCTCAGAGCCCTGTCCATGCTGGCTTTGAATGTTTCCGGGGATGAGGGATCTATCTCCTCTCTGGGCAATCTGTGACTACTTACCTTGTGATAGGAGTCATTGGTGAGCCATTTCTGCACACCATTTCAGTGGCTGGCAGTGACCATTTTTCCCAAGAGTGAACAGTCATCACTGAGAAGCAATGGGAACTGACCAGTGAATGCAAATTGTGCCTACTGCATAGCAGCTCACCAGCAGGGTATAGTCTGTGTAAGCTCTTATTTTGGGGCAAGGAGATGGAGAAAGCTGTTACTGGTTCCTGCTAGCTGTAGGTCCATAAGTAGCTTCTGCAGTGAGTTTGTGATTCACAGCAGGTGATGAGCAGCAATAGTTTACTAGTGAAGTATGTAGTGACTTCAGATAAAAAGCCTGGGGGTGAGGAGGGAGAAGATAGGAGGTGTAGTAGGAAAATGGGATTAGTGTAGCTAGAAGAGAGAATCAGGTAGCAATTTTTTTTTTTTTTTGCTAAGACACAAGATGTAACAAACAGGTTTTTTGACCAGAAGAGAAGGAAGAGGGATTACAAAATGGAAATTTTAGACTGAAATTTTAAGTGGCTCACCCCCTTCCTTTTCCTCATGCACTCTCCTTTAGTCTAACAAATGTCTTAATATTGCTGTGGCTGAAATCCACTTAATATTTGGTCTCTGAATACCTGTACAATTTCAGGGAAGTAATTCCTGAAACATAGTGAGAGATTCAAACTTAGTTCATATGGGCCTACAGATCAGTCACTAAATCTCAAGGAGTGCTATTTTCTAAAGGGTGAGAGGAGCATTGGTGGGTGGCTTGACTGAAGATGAGTATTAAGAATAGATATGATAATGAGGTTTGTCCTTGATGTACTATAAGTGCACGGAAATAATAGCAACAGCAAACCTATGAAGTTGGATATATAGGGGGAAATCAGAACATTTAGCAACTATTCTGTCTCACAGAAAGAGGAGGAAAATTTATTAAAAGTGGTACGTTATGGCTCCATATAGGCAAATGGAAGAGTACAGTAATTTGTTTAGTGTTTTTTTGACTTTATTTTATGAGGTTAGCAATAACACTGCAAATACTGCAGTGACACAGAATGATAACGTGCAAATGTTTGCATGAATTAGTGGCCTTTTAAAATGCGTCCTGACACTACAAAAGCCAGGCAGGCATTTATTAGACTAGTCCTTATTATTAAGGAGAATTTCACTTGATGCATAAAAGATCCTTTTGCAGCCTAAAATAAATTTTGAAGAGGGAATGATTAGAAATACAAGAAATTGTATTTCCTTACCTATTAGAAGTGCAATGAAATAACTCTTAAGAAATCAGCAAGGTGTGAGTTTTATTTAAATTGTACACTCAGTTCATTCCTATTCTCTGGATATGTAACTAATATATAAACCCAACATTATCTCAATTACAATGTCATCACCTTTAACTCTCCTTCTATGCAAGCTAGTTATTTCTATGAATTTAGGAGTGAAAAATCCTGTTGCTTGCACTCTGCCAGTTCTTTGGGTTGGGCAGAGTGTAAAGATCTGAGCAGGAAACCTTTGCTGCTGTATACTGAGAATCTTTCTTTAGCCTATCCAAAGTACATTTTGTATTTGCTGTAGTGCTTTCAGCCTGATGTAATTGTAACCTTCCAGAAATTTTTGTTAATGTTTGTTCGTTTAGGATATGGAATCTTATGTCACTTCTTAAATATCTCTTATGGTGGGACATGCTATTTAAAAGCCTGGGCTTGTTAATAAAGTATGGTATGTGAGGTGTCATTTCATTTTACTTTGGGTTTATGAAAAATATATTTTCAGTTCTACAGTATTGTAGCATTTGAAAAATGTTGACTTAAAGACAATCACTACATATTTCTGCAGAAAATGCTTTGAAGACATTTGCTTTTACAAAATATTAGGTTTTAGGCAGACAAAATAACTCTTCCAACTCCATCTAAATTATTTCTTTTGTGCTAGAGCTACTTTCAGGGGACTCTGGAAGTGTTTAAATGTCCACATAATAAATTTGATGTGTGTCTTACTTTAAACTTAGGATCAACATAACACTTTTTTTTAAATGAGTTTCCAAATAAAATGCAGTAGTTAGTTAGGTTTTTGCTTACTGACTGAATTCCTTAATTTTCAGGCCATGCCATGGAGGATCAGAGGATCAGAGTGGTTGTCACTCAGGGTCCTCTTTTAACAGTAGACAGCATCAGAGGGAAATTCAGTGAACAATGAAAAGCTCAAAAATGTAAACATTTCAGCATTTCCACTGAACATGTTTTTATCCCATATTTCTAGTAGCTAAGTTATGCACTGGAAAGCTTCTTTTATTAAAAAAAAAAAAAAAAAGAAAACGAAAAAGAAAAAGAAAAAGAAAAAGAAAAAGAAAAAGAAAAAGAAAAAGAAAAAGAAAAAGAAATAAACACTGTCCAGTGTCAATGGTCTTATTATTCATATAAATACCTAAAGCTCCTTAGAATCTGGCTGGGCTCTTAGCTTCAGTGATATCTTGAGGGAATATGAAAAAACATGCTTCCCAGCACCAACTTTTTCCTTTCCTGGGAATAAGTTACTTATTATTATGAGAAGGTAGTTACTGTGGTCCTTTGGCTCTGATAGACCTGATCAAATAACTTCCTAGCAAAGTGGCCAGCTTCTTATTCCCTGGAACAGAAAAAAAAAAAAAAAAGTTTCTTCCTCTATTCTTCCTCTAGATATTAACTCTATTAATAGTGTTTAGATTCTAATGGATTGGTCTAGAGGAATTGAATTCATACCTGCTGAAAGCACCAGCTCCGGCTTGATTCAATCAGCCATATAGATCATTTATGGACCATGAGCAGCCTCAGGGCAATGCTTCAAAAATAAGTAAGAAAGTATGATATGAACTCTGTATAAATCCACATCAGACTTATAACAGGTGGGTTGAAGTAAAAGTAATTTGGAAAAAAGATTAGTGTTCCTTTCAGGAATATGCAGATTAATGAAGTAATTAGGACAAAGGGCCAGATCCTCAGGGCGTTGCAAATCATCATCACTTAGCTGCAGTTACTGAAGCTATGCTGATTTATAACACCTACAGAATTGATCCAGTAGCAAATCCTTAGTGATAAGGTTGGTGTTTTCTCCTTGTAATAGAGCTGCAGGCATCCAGGATGACAGCTGGTTTGAGGGGCAAGTTCAGAACACACCTAAAAGACAACATGCATATTTAGAGCATGTGGGGAACTTAAGACAGCAGAAGACCTTCTGGAGTTTCTGTGCTCAGTTCCTTTTTACTGTTGCAAGCAATGACATCTTATCATGCCATTCAAATTTTTTCTTAGAAACAAAAAGTGGTTGGTTGAGGCAGGATGGTATTTTAAGCACACACAGCATTACTCTGAAAAACAGATTGAATAGAAGTTTTATCACATGCTGCCCTCTGGTTTCTTTTATGATCATGATTTCATCTTTCATTTGAAAAAGGAAGGAAAATGTACATTAAAAAGATGGTGATGGCAGGTGTGCTGTGTATGTCTGTGGGACCAATATAGATGGCCTATGTTTCTAGAACACAGCATTAAGGAACATGATAGAAAGGCACAGTAAGTTGACTTGGTGATTTGTAGAGCAGTATGAAGCTTCACTTAACTTACTGAGGTATCTGTTCATCTGGGAAAGATCAGCACACCCCAGTTCTCTGTGCTGTGTCTACTGAGCGAGGAGTTTGGTCTGCCTAACCTTTAGTGCTGGCAGCAATATGCAAAGCCAGAAGGACAGCAGCTTGGCTTACAAGTAGCATGCTGAGTCTGCAAAGACCAGATAGATTGAAAGACTGTCTATTGACTTGTAAATTCAGGAAATTTGATAGCGAATCCTGTGGCGTACTGAAAATGCAAAAGTGTTCTGTACTGTTTATGAATGCAATTTTACAGAATAGGATTACACTTTGGATGAAAATCAGTTTTTTATGCAGAAGTTCTGAATAAACTCCGGAAATTTTTGATTGGTAAAGAAGTGTAACTTCAGCTCCACAAACATTTGAAATTGGGTGTCATTGTTTTTAGCTGGAGATTTTTGCTTGCTTCAGATACCAGAGGAGTGCATATGTGACAATGTGGTGTGCAGGGGGGAAGATGTGAGAGAAGGAGAAAAAGAAGGGTTTTTTTGATCTTCCAAAATGCTGTTCCTGATTACTGATAGGGAAGATAGCATGGATAAGCATTTGGTGTTCATTCCCTAAACTTAATCTTTTTTATTTGAATTTATCCAAATTTCCATATCTCTAGAGGATAATGAAAATGAGCATTTTGCTGAGAAATATGTTACGATATTTCTAGATGTATTTTTTTTTCTGACTAGCTTTGAGAGTCTCTGATGTTTTTCAGATTCAGTTAAGGTACCATCAAATCTTTGCAAGGCAATGTATACATAAATTGACTGTCATGAAATACTAATAAAAGTTATCAAGCTTCTTGTCTTTCCAAACCTGCATGTTCTTGTTTTCCTTATCAAATACAGCATATTGTGAATGAGAGCTGCTTTATTTACTCAACTAAATTATTTTGAAACAGTAAGAATAACAAAAGATTTCCTTGAGTGTTTTGCTGGAAAACTATTATTTGCTCCTCCTAAGAAAACACTGACTCTCCTGTGGTGGTGTAGTTACATTTCAAATCTGGACATAAATCATAATAACATTAAAGGTAACCTGCCTGTGGTGAACAGGTTAAAATATCTTAATATTTAACTGGTGATTTTTGGGGTTGTGGATTCAGGGTTTTTTGATTGTTTGGGGGTTCTTTAGGGTTTTTTAGAGGGGAAAGGTATTTTGCTGGTTTTTTTTTCTTGATTCGATTTTAGAAACAGGTCAAAGAATTCAGGTCATGAAGAAGTTCATAGCAATATCTGGTAAATCAAGAGTTTGAGACAGGACACTGTCACTTGCAGGAATAACATATATTCAGGTGATATTTTAAGTATCAGTAGTAGTGCATGTGTTCACTGGCTTGGTATTCTTGAGGAAGGTGCACAAGAGAAGACAAAGTCATCCAAGTCTTTAGGAAAGTGATGAAGGAGTATGAAGGAGCTTCAGAGGAATATGGGCGAATTTTTATAGTGCTACTTCCGTTCTCGTTTGCATTCATCACTATTAAAAATTAGTTGGGGGATGAATTGCATAGTTTCTTAAGGAGCACACATGTATGAAAATACAATTTGGATGATGAAATCTAAATTTTACAAACTGTTTACTAGCTATAGTATTTAATGGGAAATAGTACATCTTAAATCAACAGCAACACCAACACCCTACAGTTATTTTACTATATTGCCCAATAAAGGGCTCTTTTTACGCATAGTATGCAATGAAAGTGATTGAGTTAAACAGACTACACTAAGAAAAATTATATTAAATTGGTAAGCTTGACTTTTTAATAGATACGTGCATATTCTCACTATTATAGATTATTAGCAACTCCCTTTTCATAGTAGTTGCACCAATGTAAAGCTGTCCTGGTCTGGTGAATGACATAAAAACTGTCCTCAATTCCCCTGGCTAGTACCCATCAGTGGGAGTCAGTCTGTGGATGTGCTTCTATCTGTGCTTGAGGCCATGCAAGACAAGAGCTGAAATGGATCCACTGTACATCATTTGTGGTACAGAAGTTTTGATAACTGCAGATACCAACCATTCTTTTTGAACAGCACCATTTAATGTGTATGGAAAATACATCTAAGATGCTTGTCCAATTGTTTTGTGATAATCTTGATTTAAACAAAAAATTGAATTAGCCAATATGAAACTGGTAGTATGTATGGCCTTCAGGATGTTGGAGAAACCGTTGAACAAGTCAAAACCTCAAGATGAATTAAATTAGGGTAACCAAAAAAAAAAAAACCAGAGCAAAAGAAGATGAAATTCATTGACTCCACAACTTTAAAGAATGTGTTCTTGTAGATATTTGAATATAATACCATGTTTAGTAGGAGATTTAGAACAAGTTATTTGATGGAGTCACTATAGTAAGTGGTGATGTTTAAAAGATGAGGGAAAATAAATATCTAGAAGAGTCTTTACACACTTAATTTTCATTATGTCCTTAGAATATTTCTATTTTATTCTTTGTTGCAATTTATGATAATTTGTTTAAAAAGATAGCAGCTGAGCAGTTGGGAAAAAGGCTCATATTTTGCATTGATATGGCCTCTGCATTTTTACTTCAAGTGTATATCTGCAAAGAGAGCATTTACCCCTTTTCTGGGAG
The DNA here is from genome assembly GCA_910950805.1 of Acrocephalus scirpaceus scirpaceus. Lineage (NCBI taxonomy): Eukaryota > Metazoa > Chordata > Aves > Passeriformes > Sylviidae > Acrocephalus > Acrocephalus scirpaceus. Next base: position 63,630,855 of record OU383774.1, on the reverse strand, counting down.
CAGCTGGACATTGGATAGGAGGAGAGAGGGAAGAAGAAATTTACGACAAATCATGGGACTTGCCACATAACAGAGACTTGAAATTCGCTGGGCAGAGCAGGGAGCAGAGGTGCAACCAGTTGTAGGAAGGACAGAGGAAAAGGTTGCTCTGTTTTTTTCCTGATATTTTTCTTCCCTAAGGGACAGTCACTTCTATGATGTTGTTTGTAATAGGCAAGCTATTGTAAGCTGACTGATCTGAGAGAAAATATGAGGAAGAGACACAGCAGGCCAGAGAGAGATTTATCTGTAGTCTTTTTTTATATTCTTATTTCTGGTACATTCAGAGGGTTTTTTCCATGTTATGTATCTGGTTTTCTGAATTAATCTCTAATACAGCTCAGTCTAGAGGAAAAAAAATAGATAAAAAGGAAAAAAGAAGTCCTATTTTGAATTGCCTGTTAAGATCATCTGAAAGAAAGAGAACCGGCAGGTTTGCTTCCAAACTGTTGCTGAATCAAGTCTTGCCATAGTCAAAAAAGAAATAAAATAAAAGAAGTTATTAGAGATGCTAAGCAAAATTTTCCAGATGGCAGAGCCTCAGGAACTTTTAGCCTGATTACAAGCAGTATGAATAACTGACTCTGATGGTTACCAAGACAGCAGCCACTGCATTTGGTGACCTTTCCTTATCATCAAGTGGGTTTGTTGTAGATGTTAATGGAGAACACTGGCAGACTTACTGCCAAGGCCAGTGTTTTGGAGCATTTCAGGATTCCCACAGGGAATTGACACTGAGGGAATTTTTTTTCTTTGATAAATCGATTTTCACCTGAAACTTTGGGATGGGTGTCAGGGTATTATATTGGCATTTATCCTCAAAAATCCATTCTGTGTTAGCCAGTTTGGCAGTGCAAGAGTTAATCGGGAGCAACCAGGCATGTCTGACAAGCACAGTAACAAACATGATAACTTGGAAGGTGTTTTCAGCATGTGGCATTTAGATATTTTGACGGTGTACGTGCAACCGTTTTGAAGCACCTTACGTAATGCAATGTGGAAACAGACACTTAGTGAGGAAATATTTAGGATAGTGACAAATAAATGTGATAACCAGGTCCAAAAATGCCTCTGACAAAACCTAACATATCACAGTGTATGGGTAGATGAATATTCTAAGAAGAGGACTGTAGAGTCAGAATGCATGTGGATATCTCTCTTTTCAAAAATGCTGGATTTAGGGAATTTTTTTCAGAGTTGTGCTCTCACTGGACCTGACCTTTTTAAGTCTGAAACATACCTAAAATTCCAAATTCTTCTCCCTCTCTTTGCACTATCTCCAGTAATTTCATAAGAACAGGCAGCTCTCTGACAGGTATTTGAAGTAACAAGGTTATTTACCTTAGCTATACACATGACACCTAAACCATTAAATTAAGAATGGATTTTATATATTTTCTTAGAAATTTAATAACATCTTCATTTAGATATAGACTGGCAATTAATGTGAATGAAAATGCAGGATGATTTTATATGATTTGCAGCTAGACAATTCAATGAATTGGCTAGAGGATGATAATATGTTGTCCAGGGTTTTTTGTGTAGCATATTAGAATGAGTTTGTGGCTTAAAGCCTTTTCCAGCCATCATCTACAAACAGCAATTTTCATTCTCTGTGATTAGGACTGAGTTTGATATGAAGTCAGCAGCTGATTCACTAAATACCTTGAACTCCTTTGTGTCTTCCTGAAACACTAAATTCTAGCCTTTTTGTCTTTTGTCCTATCAACTTAGTTCACATTTTTGTTCTATGCGTGTGTAGGGGCTTTTCCACTACTTTGTGGTTTTGTTTAGCCAATGATACTCCCTTTTATATGTGTGTATGTCTATAAATACATCTTTCTACTTACAAACATCAGATCCTTTTGGCACAATACTTTGTACGTTAACTGACATTTTGTCTCCAGAAGCTAAGGTAATTCATGCCATGGAAGAGCTGAGCTCAGGTCGCACAAGTGTGTGTATACATCTGTGTTAAATTGATTGATACTTAGAAGGGATGCAGAGCCTTTACTGCAACTTCCATGTAGCCTCAAGACTATAACTGAATTGTGACAAACTTGAAATTCATGGTTTACAAAAAATTTGTTAAGTTGTCTTTCTATTTAAATTCCAAATTGGATCGGTCATACTGAACATTTCTTTACCTGCAATTTGTATTTTAAAAATATTTTGAAAGATGGGAATGAAATTTATAAAAGTTTGACAGCAATAGGGAAATCTGTCATGACATTATTTTATTATACTTTACCAGTCAGCCTATATTTCATACTTTTTTTTCTCTGTATGTCATAACATTTTTTACCATATGAATATTCATTACACTTACTCTTCCAGTATTTTTTATTATAACGTGATGTTCAAAGGAAAATTTTATTTTGGGTATTCAAAGTTTTGATTGTCTAGACATTTTTTTTGGTATGTAAAATCAATCTTACTAAAGTCATTAGCTCTACTTTGAGGGTAATTGTTGTTATTTTTATTATATATCTATATATGTATTATTGTATTAATGAATATAATTTGGATTATTGAACCTGATAATTCTTTGGGTGAGTTCACAGCAAGGGCACTTTGGGCTGAATGAAAAGTTGTAAAACTTTAGTCAATAAACCAATTTATGTGTCAACAGTGTACACTATTAGGCAGCAGAGCAATGCTGATAATACAGCAGTCTTTAGTGTTTAATCTTGAAGAGGAATAAAATTTTACTCTCTTTTTTTTTTGTGCTTTTCAAATAAATAATATGAGAATAGTGGAAAGAAAGGAAAAGTTTCTTCAAATTATTCTTTCAAATAAACCACTTTTGAATAGGTCCTAGTTCTAAAGAACAAGAACAACAAAGATAAACAATGAAAACAGTGTAATTTAAGAGATTGCTTCAGCTTCTTAAAACGCAATTTGTTTAGGAAATTAAATGCCTATTATAATATTCTGAGTGCTATCAATGGAATTAAGTGAGGTTTTTATTTTCAGGAAATGATAAACTGTGTTGCAGACTATGCCACACCCTGTAATTTCTCTCCCCCCTTGTTTTAAGATTAAGAGCCTCAAGTATCATTAACAATCAAGGCAGGCTTTCCTACAGGAACAGTATCATTACAAATAAGTAGCTTAGCACTCTGTGCACGTTAATGCACAGAACAAATCCTAGCACTGATTTGTGAGCTCTAAAACCCATTAGAACACAGGCCCCAAAAGGGGCAAATCACTGAAATGTACTAATTATCAGTCAGGCTCTTCAGAAAGACTTTGGGTCAATGCCAGGCATTTTTAACATTTTCAGTAAGTTTAGACTGAGTTTTCTGTTTGGTTCCATCAAAGAAACTTGTAGGTAGAGAATTTGTTTCCTATGTGTATATTGAAACATTATGAATTTATGTGAGGATTTGTATTAAAATTTAGTGAGGTCATTAGTATTGCTGGGATAGGAAGGGCTATCACTCTGTGCCATTTCTGAAACCTAAATTTAGCCTGTGCTTGGGTCTTGAACCTGGCCTGGGTTGTATAACCACTGTTACTTGCCTGACTGTTGTTGGGGAGCTGAAAAGCAGTCAGTGTAAAATAATAAATGAGTAAATGTTTACACCAATATCATGCCTGGTGCACTGCAGACTGTCTGGGGTGGGGAGCTTCTCTGTGAAAAATGGACAACATGTGAATTTATGGCTCTGTCAGGTCATTCTCATGTCTAAGGGAATGGGTATAGTGGTTATCGACCAGCAGAGAATTTATATCTGGGATTGACTATCGTTTTTCAGTACAATGGATTGTTTCTCACACGTCTCATAAATAACGTTCAGCTTTTCATTCAAACTGATGAGTATACCAAAAAGTTGTATTTTCTGCTTTCTTTCTGCTTGGTGTTCAAACAGTGATGACATCTTGCCACTTTCTTCTGCTGCTTTTATATCTATGAGGCCTGAGAGAGAAAAGAAGATAAACAGCTACAGAAGTGCCTACTTGCTTATTTTTTTTAAGCAGCCAGAAACCATCTGTTAAAGGATGTGTACTGACACTGTCTCTCACCCTGGTTGAGTCAGTGGTGATGGGAATGGTTCTCTACACATTGGCATCTCAGGTTGAAAATGTTCCAGGAAGGTGGTAGAAAGTGAAGCTTCCACTGAGTAAATGGGATGTTCATTGGTTTTAGTGAAACCTAATGTATTTTTACAGTACAGGAGAGGCTGGTAGGGGTTTTAAAGCACATATTCCTTCAAATAAGCTTGTACGAGTTCATTCATGTACGAGCTGACAAAAGCAACCACTCATGGTCAGGTAAATTTGTTCTATTTAACTTGAGTAAATCCATCATTTACCCTTTTGGTGAGAGGACCAGAGTCCTACACCTCACTTTCTTTCAGCTGTGTTTCTGGGAGCAGGGGAGAGTGGGAGAAGACAGGGTACTTCAAATAGTCATAAAAATTCACTGTAGACTTTTCCAGCCTACGTTCTTCATTTGTGAGCTGGCTGCATGCAGGAATTGGTGGACAACATTGACCACAAAACTTGTGGCTTTCTAAGCTTCACAGGGAAGTCAGATGTCAGTACTAGGGATATGGAGCCTCTTCAGGTGTGACTATCCTTCTGTGTCCTCTTCAGAGCCAAGTAGTATTCACTCCTTTTCTTTGCTAACCGTGTTGGACCCCAGAGCTGTCTGCCCACTTATCCAGCAACTGTGTACTTTGGCAGGCCACACTGGGGACAATACTGCAACTTGATTCCCATTTTAGCTTGAAGTGAGCCAGCTTTGCTTTTGCTAGTAGTGTAGGCATGGGAAGTGTGGTGGCAGCTGTTTGATGAAGTACTTACTCAGAATCTCCTGGATTGGGCAGTCCGTAATGGACTGATATAGTGGATACACTCTCACATCAAATGTGAGTGGTAGGAACTGTTGTACAGTTTACACCACAGTGGGAATAGGTCTCAGGGAATTTGTACCTCACAATACACTGAGAGCTGGGCATGACTTCTTTTTTTTGGAGGGGAAGGGATTGGTTTGGGTTTGTTTGGCTTTTGGGGGGGATTGTTTGTTTGGTTGATTGGTTTTTTGGGGGTGTGTGTTTCTCTTGGTTTTCCCTTCAGCTTCATTCTCCCTCAGAACAAAGACGTACCCATTCTTAAAATGCAAGCTATACCCTATTTTGTTCCTTTCAGGAGGAAAATTCCTCTCTACTGATTTCTAATGCTTTACCTGTACTATAATACAAATGGAAGTACTGCATGGGTTTATGTTACAAAGCATTCCTTTCCATAATAAGAGCAAGTTTGATTTAGAAAGGCCTGTAGTGGATAAATAGGTTTTTTCTTAATCTTTATTTTGGTTTATTTTAGTATTCTTCACCTGTGTTTTAACTGCTGTATATTAATTTGGATTTTTTTTCCCCTCATGTCTGTGAAGGTAGATTGTGGTTGCATTTGTAGATCACCAATCAACACTAAAATATTTTGCCTGGATTTTGAACTCTTAATATCAGGGTTAAAGGATATTTGGATTAGGTTTGGTTTGAATTATTTCTTCCTCCTGTTTGAGGGGAATACGATTAAGGCTGAAACAAGATCTTTTTTGCTTAATAAAGAGAGAACAGTGTATCCGATATGTGTATCTTTATTCTCAAAGTCTCAGAAGTGAATTCATTAGAAGGGAAACTAAAGTAGTGATTTGGTGATAAGGCAGCATGCTTCCACATGGAAGATTTAAGTTCATATTTACAGCTTTTTCTTCATGCTTTGGAGCAGTTGCTAATAAGAGGACATAGTATAATTGCTTAAAAATTTTCTCCTTGTCATATACTGAATTGCAGTAATTGAAAATAAGTGCAGAGCCTCTGGTCAAAGAATGAAAACTATTCAGGAATTCCTGCACTGAACACCTCCTATCTCATGGCAAGAGACCATGCTAACAGAAACACTGAAGAAGTGCAGGGTGAAACTATTTCTGAATGCACGTCCAATGTTAGCTTTGTGAGACATTTTTATGGTTGGATTTGGTTTAGGTTTTTTTATTATTATTATTATTGTATTTTCACTTGAAAAGAGAACTTAACTGTAGCTGAGCAGTAATACTTCACCAGGTTTTGCTTGCTATAGCCTGCTAGGCATAGCTCCCCTGAGAACAGCATACTCCCCTCAGATGCCTCTGAACAGCCAAGGTTTCTTTTCCTTGACCTATGGATTTGATCCCAATCTACAGGGATCCTGGAGTGCAACTGATACTCTCTCCCTTGATCCATCTGAAAGCATATCGTGTTGCTATACAGCTGGTGGGCTTAGACAATGTATACACATAAAAGGCTCAAATAGAAATCACTGACCTTGTTTGCTTACTCTAGCATGGTCTTTTTTATCCATTATGAAACTGAGATCAAATGCACAGTGGTGCTGAAAGCAAAAGGCCTGTTATGGACAACCAAGGGAATGTGTGTCTAGTGATGAGGATCAGTTGAGGAGTTGTATCTGACCAATGTGATGCAGAGTTAAATATGCCTCAAGCACCCATAGATGTGAGTGACAAAGAAGCCTTGCCATTCTTTGTGAGCTTCATCCTTTATGAATTGGTATACTTTTCACTGCATAGTACTTCCTTTCTGTATCCCCCATGCCAGTGTAGATTTTGTGTCTAATTCCTTGGATTCTATCCATGTGCCTAAAATGCCTCCCATAAGCTCAGTGAGAGCTTATATCCAGTATTTTGAATAAGCAAATAGGATTTCTTGAATAGTACTTAATTTGTAAGACGTACCATGCATGGTACTATGGTCAAAATTGTTTTGATAGCCTGTAAGTTTCTCAAGAGAAGAAAGATTATGGGTTCATGACTTACACAGAAAATATTATTCTCCTTTCTGCTGATATTTGCTTGTGGGTTGTTGTTTTTTTTTTTTTTTTTTTTGCTTCCCAATAAAAAAGGTTACACATTTAAAAATGGCTGCAAGTATGTATATTTTTAATCTTATAATAGAAATGATGATGTGCCACTCAAAAATTATATGCTGTGATAAAGTACTGAGCTGAGATCTGGTGCTCAGTCTCTTAACTTCTTTAAAGATTTTGAATAACCCTTGGTAGCTCACTTATCTCTGTAATTAATTTCACATCTGTGAAGTAAAAGTGTTTCTTACTTTTTCTCTTCCTTATATATATCACTGTTAAATAGATGAGAGAAAGAATTTTTTTAGAAAGAATATTTCTATTAAACAAATTGAGATAGCTATATCTTATCTGGTTTTTCAGTTAATCCTCTAATTTACCCAAATGAGATTATTAAAAGTAAGAAAGTCTTTTTTCACGGTTGTAAAACAGTAAGGAGAAATAAAGTCTTTTTAACTATTATAAAAGTAGGAATCATTATTACATTTTTTAAAAAAACAGGGAGCTTTATTCTTGCATAAGTATGAGGACAAATCTTTTTTCTTTTCCCCTTTTCCAAAGTCATATTCATTTTTCCATTTTTGTCCTATTGATCAATTTGAGATTTATGCATAAAACATAACACTTGCTAAGATAAATGTGTATTTGCATTATATAGAGCAACATATACATTTTAATGCCTTGCATTCAAATTATAGCTTAGACTATTTTTATAACTCTCCTTACTATGAAACTCATGCCATTTCATCCAGTGAGTGATTCAGTCTCTATAGTCTGGCAAAGCAAATAAACATCTAACAGCACAGTGAACAACAGTGTTGTACCTTTCAGAACAGCAATATTAACTTTAAATCACTAATTTGTCTTCACAGGGCTTGATATACAATAGTGCATTGTATTCAGTGTTGGTGCATATTGTTACTAGAATGAGTACTCAGGCAGTTTAGTAATGAGAAAGAGAAAAGCAAAGCTTTAATATGTTGTCCCAAAACCTAGTAAGTAAGTTGCTAAATAATCAAATATTGGGGTGAGATCTGGGAAGAACTAATGGCTTCTAAAATGAAGGTTCTGCCCCAGCAAAACCTGGACATTTTCAGGGAGTGGACACTTTCAGGGTTTGACAGCAGCTGAGAAGATGTTTTTAAAATTGTTGTTTTATACCAGGACACCTACTTTTTACCATAAAAAATGTATTTTCTTTACTTATTAAAGTACAGAAACCACTTCAATTTCCAGTGTAGCTGCAAATATACATTTAATTTTCAACATATATTTTCTTTTGTCTCTGAATGTGACCAAAAGTGGTTTCAGTGACTTTCACTAATAGAAATACTGCAAAGTAGGATTTAGATTATTATATAAATTCTTGATATTATTTTGAGAGTCTAATAAAAATACCAGAGCTAAACTTACAAAGATCTTTCATCCTATTTGGCAATAGCATATGTATAGGCATCAATTTCTAAATTTTGGAGCATGCAAAATTGGGGCTTGCTTCTCTTATGATAAGCACCTATTGTGCTTAATTAATAACATTAATTGTGTATGCTCAGCATTATTAATGTTGTGTCTGCAGTAATGGCTATTAATGCTCTATAATTCTAAAATAAACAGAATAGAATAGTTCAGTTCGAAGGGACCCACAAGGGCAATCTAATCCAGCTGCCTGTTGGATTTAGTTTTCTGATACAAGTTTGGCTGATTCTGAGAGAACTGGGTAAATACTTAAAATAGGTAAAATCATTATCTAAGAGGTAAATATTCATGAAATGATAGAGGTCATGTATCTACAGATAGAATTTGCAAGAGATGAATTTCATACTAACTCATAATGTAGAACATCTACCTGTTGGCAAGGCCAAATTGCAGAAACAATTTCTAGCCAAGTGGAAGAGAACAAATCCAACAGCAAACTCTTTACCTTGCACAGATAACAAAGTTACTCAGCAAAAGGCACTGAAATATTTTTTTGTTACATGCTGATATAAAGATTTCCTAAAATCGGACAAGATCTTGAAAACTAGAGCTAGATTTGTAATTTTGAAATTTTGGGGAGTTTTGGTTGAATAACAGCTTATAAAAATTCCTGTTGTTTGTTATAGAAGATCAATCCTTGGCTTGCATTAGAGAAACTGTTTTGATTTTTGTGCATGTTACAACCTTCCAAATTTTGCTGCCTTAAAAGCAACCTTGTTCTTTTCTCTCCTCTCTCATTTTTTTTTCCCCAGAATATTGTCATTTTTTTCACATATGTTGAGAGTTTATTATTTCACCTACAGGAATTTCTGTGATTCTAAGTGCCACTGGAAAACAGTAAGTTTAGATTGGATGTTAGGAAGAAATTCTTTATGGCAGAAATTTAAAAGCATAAACATGTGAAGTTTTTTGAGATTCGTTTCTATTTATAAGAAAATATTTCAGTTTCTTTTGTACTGACTTTTTTTTAACTTTTTGATCTACATTTATGCTGGTAGCTGATTTTAAGTTCTGAGATTCTGCTTCAGTGTTATATACATTTTAATGTAAAAGAAGAATCATTAAAATTTAGAATTTTGAAATCTACATTTCGTGTCATATTTCAATCACTTTTACTAAAATACAAATTGGTTTTTTTTTTATTTTTCTTCTGGAACAAATCAAAAAAGACAAGCTTACTTTGAAATCAGCTAAATCCTAATATGATTTTACTTTTCATGGTGAGTAAAAATAGAAAGAATATCTTAGTAATTTTTTTTGTTTGTTTTCTTCAGGAAAACATTTCTGAACAGAATAGGAGATTTAAGGAGGTGCTTGGAAAACCAATGTCACTCTAAGTCAACAGATTTTCAGCAGGGTATTTGCTTGTAGAGGCTTTCAAGGCTGTACTCTGAGACAGTGTGGATAGATGGTGTCTCACCTGACTAGCATCTTTCTGGAGTAAATAATCTGAGCCTTTTTTCTTGGCGATGCTTGTGGAATGCTCTGTTGTGCAGGTAGAGAAACAGCAATCTTTGTTGCTCTAAGGAAAGCTGGAGGCAATCCTGTTGCATCAGATTTTGGAAAGGCAATTGTATATGAGTCCAGTATCACCTGCATTTGAAGTCAGATATCTTTTGACTTTCAATTCCTCTTTCTTACAGTAACTTCTATGGATTTGATTACTGAGTCTTTTATCTCTGGCAACTTTTAAGATAGCATAATATTGTGTCAAAAGCAAGTGGAAATTTTTGCAATGTGCCTCCAAGTGCTGGTCTGGCAAGTGTGTAAGTCAGTATCTGTGTGCAGTACAGACAGCTGGAGATGGAATTGTGGGCATGGAGGAGAGGTCTGTTGCTGCATACTGAGAACCTACACAAGCATATAGATGATGCAATGTGGGTCAGTGGTGACTCTTTGCAACCTCCCAAAAGCGTCTCCCAGAGGAAAGCGCTCTTCGGGCAGACGCACAGAATCACACACCCACACACACCACAGGTAACTGCTGATGATGCAGGATGGGAAGGGCCTTTGAGTAGAAATCCAGTGGGTTTTATTGCAGCTGCACTGAAGGGGTCCAGAGGCAAAGACAATGACAGTTAGGGGGCCCAGGCTTATATAGGGGCACAAGGGGGTGGAGCCAAAGGTACCAACCAATCACCGAGAGGTGTGGGTGGGAGAAGGGAGTACAATGACCATTAGGGACACACATGGGTAAACGGACAGGGCTACAAACCAATGGGGTTACAAAGAACAGAGAAACTGTAGAAACCTGACCATATAAGGTCAATTGGGGGAGTAACAGCCAATGGGCCAACAGGAGGGTGTGGTGCTGGGGTTGACTGACAACATGTCAGTTAAACAGGCGGTCCATTGGAGAGGGTAGGGTCTAGGGGACATTCTTCCAAGGCAAAGCCCTAGGAAGGCCCCTAGAAGGCCCACAGGCCTTCACATATAGAAGTTCTAATCCGTAGTCCCTAGTCAAGACGAGAAGTATCATTGCTTTATAACTGTATTTGGCACTTTTTGTTTTGAGCTTTTTCAGTCAGTTTTGAGAATTAATTACACAAATATTTCAGTGAAGTGATATTTTTCAGCATCAGTGATCTCCCACACATGGACATAGCTATTACACTGGTTTGATGGACAGGAACATAGTAGGAAAACTTAGATTAGCTTGGAATTTCCAATTAAATAGTATGACAGTTAACTTTTAAGGCCAGTGACAATAACCCAGTGGTGTATTAACAGGAGTGACTTCAAAGAATATGTGACATCTCATTTCAAATTATTTCCTCAATATCCAAGAATATCATCTTCTCTCTGTTTTCATATGTTGAGTAAAATTGAATCCCTAGAGTTTGTCATTATTCTTTCTTGTGGAAACTATTGAAACTGATCTTACTCTTCAAATTTTGGCACAAGCCCTTATGCAGTTTAACAATGCTGTGATTTCATCACTGGTATGTTTTTGTTTATTAATACTTTATTCTTCTTCACTTACTCTATAAATGACGGATTTCAGAAGGGTTTTGAAAAGTGAAAACAACTTTGTTCTTTGGAGGGTTAATTCCTTCTGTCCCTTTGTCCTCTCTACCACATACAGTCTGAGATTTTTGAAATACAGCACTTGAAAGTTTTGCTGTGAGGCTTATACCATGCTGCCTGTTCCTCGTCTCTCTGTGGGAAGCCCTGGTTAGGCCTCAGGCTCTGTCTCACACATGCACCAAATTGTCATTCAGAACAAGAACACGATGATCTATTATTGCTCAGTATTAGCTTACATTTTGGCATCCTTCAGTTGAAAATGCTTTAATTCCTACTAACGTGGTGGGTATTTTTCATAGGATCATAGAAATTAGGATTCCTAAAAGCCAATTGGATTGTGTAGCATTAACCTCAACTACAGCAGGAATTTTCTAGACTGATTTGAAAAAGTGAAATCTCAAATCAAGCACCTTTTGCCTTTCATCTCATTAGACTGGGGCGGGGGGGGAGGGGAGGTGTTTGTATGTAAAATCTCTTTTCCCTTAACTTTTCTTTCTTTGATTTCCTTGATTTTTGTATTTAGCCTTCAAACAGCTTTTGTTATGTGTCTTACCTGGTTTTTTGAGGGTTTTAAGCCTTCATCTTAAAGGTTGATATAGCAAAGGAACATGTTAATAAGAGCTGAAAACATTATTAGATATTGAAATGCTTGGAACAGGCATGAGATATAATTTTCCTGTCTTCAGGGGAATTTACAGTTACTGTTACGAATCAAATTAATCTGCATGTGTATTTTAAAGCACAAAAAGTTTTATTCAAAAAAACCATGCTTTTTCAAGATATAAAGCAGTATGCAAAACTATTAGCTATTAGTCAATATTTTAAAGTTGTCAGATATTCCAAATTTCTAGTGCTGATGAAATGAGATAATTTATGAGGCAATTTGCAGTATGGCATAAATATATAGCATTCATCAGATAAAAATGGTTGCTGAGGAATTATACCATATTTAGTAGCATTAACTTTTTTGCCCTTTATCTAATGGCAAAAAAATGCTTCTGGAATGAAAATAGTTCTTTTCTTGAAATATTATAATCTATTAATATTGCTTGTAATTTCTGTTATGTATCACCAATTATATCTTGGCACTTTGCCTATCATGGTGGATATGCTGTTAGAGTTGAAAAACCATTTAATGTAAAAGACCTGGTGGCCTGGAACAGTGCATTACATTTACAGCAGAGAGAGAGAATTTGGGGAGAAATGCAATTTTCCAGAAACTCTTGCTAATGGAAATTGGATGCCTACCAGAAATGATGCTAAGGAGATCTGAGGTATGAGAGCAACAGAGAGAGAGAGACCTTCTGCTCTGTTGCCATTCAAGCTGTAACCTGCTATGACAGTTGTCAACATTGCCCTTTCTGATTTCTCCCAGTTGTATTCCATTTATTATAAGCACATCAAAGAGATGCCTGCTGGGGAATCCAGGGGAGAGTCACTGCAGGAGGCTGGCTAACAGATTTAGTCAAAAGTATCCTTGCCCCCTGCTATGAGCAATAATTTAATGAGCACTTCACAGCAACAGTATCAAAACAGGTATGCCCCTTGCTTTCAGTGGAGGGAAGATGTGAGAAGAGTGGACTTCCAAAATGCATCACATGGGTTTTTTTGGAGCTGGAATCTGGGCCCCTGTCTTTTTGTCTTGTTACAGTGAGCAGAGTGTAGAATTAAGTTTAAAGGCTTGACCAGTTATACAAGATTCATGATGTTTGAAAGCAGACTAACACTGCAAGGTATTCTTACTGACTCCCAAAAGATTTTTTTCAACATTTGAAAATAAGAGGTAAGAAGGCCTGTATCTAATCAGGGGGTGAGTAGTTTTTTTGTTGTTTGTTTGTTATTTTAAAGGGAAGATAGATATTACTAAAGCAATAGACAGAGGGCAATGTATAAATCTCAAACTGTTTTGTAGAATATAAGATTAAAAATTAGTGGAATAAACCAATACAAAGCCTGGATTGTATTCGAAATGTTTAAATAAAGATATTAATTCTACATACAAGATACCTGAGTGGTTTTCTCTTGTTGGTTTGGAAAAGGGATAATTGTGCCCTCTACCAATACAACCTCTTGCAACCTCATTTTGCTAGAGTGGAAAAACATATATAGCAAAGAATCACAAACCATTCATTAGAATGAAGCAGTTTCTTGTGTGAAAGCAGCTGAAAAGATCTGTGGTACATGTTTGTGGGAGCAACTAAAAGGACACTTCTGAAAAGTAGATTGTAGCCTCAGTTGAAGCAATTGGGTTTCATGATGAAGTAATTTTCCAAATATCATTCAATGGTAGCTCAGAGGTATGTTATCCAAACTCAGGTAAAACAACTAAATGACTACTAAAAGACCTGCACAAAATGTGCACATGTGCAGGAGAATCATCCGCTGAGGTATCAAGAAAATAGCATTACCTGGTGAAGAGATATGAAGTTTTGTCATATTTTGCAAGTCCAGTTAACTGTTCAAAAGTATAGACACACATTAATCCCTAGCACACATTTCACTGGCACAGATCCTAATTATTTAACTTCTGAGTCACAAAATTATTCTTGTATTAATGTCCTATAGACTTCTTATAGATCAGTGCCAGTCTTTTAGATTACTCACTAGAGTTTACAGATCTGCTGTTCTATGATCCTAATTTAATTTCATTTTCAAAGAGAAATAGTAGGAGGCCATCACCAGTACACTAATGTGGGGCAAGCTGTTACTAATATCAAATCAGAATTCATTAAAATGTGATGCTGGAGATATCAATCCTTTATTGAAGTCAGGTTATGCCAGTGCATTTTTGTCAATGCAGAAGGTGAATAGTTCACTCAGAATTTCTAGTGCAGTTGCTCATAATTAGCCTACAGGATGTTGAATGTCAGTTTGTTACATATTTATGCCCCAGGGGTCTGAATATTTAGTTTAACATATCATATAATGGACCTTTCCATTATATCCTACCTTGTTTCCAGTTTTTCCTTTTCTTCCAGTGAATAAAGAAATCTCTTTTTTACTTACCAGAAAGCCTCTTTTTATGCAAACCACCATTATTGAAATGAAATAGATCAGTCTAATTTCTCACTTTTTCTGGGTCCTACTATGACTTTTAAGCTTGAGAGAAAACAGACAGCTGGCTTTGTAGCTTGTAGGAGTGTGGATATCACTGAAGTCTAGATAACATTAATGTGACTGGGAGTTAATTTGCTTGTCTACGTGCGCTGCATTGTGGGGTGCATCTTTAGGTAAAACAGTTGTGATGGAAAAGCAGTCTGCCTTCAGAGCTGGATAGTATGAATAAGAGGAGATAAGAGGATTCACAGCCAGAATAATTTCTAACTGATGCTGTTAAACCTTGATTTAGGATATTTCTGCACAGCTTGGCCCATACTCACAAAATGAAACTGGTGGACTGTGCTGAGATCATAGGCAGTGATTAAACATTTATAGTTAAGGTAGTGTACTATGGTATTGCTGCTGCCCAGAGGCAAAGCATTGTAATGCAGATTCAGTATTGCTGCTGCAAGAACTCTAAAACAAAAGGGGACTTAGAATCTCTTCTTTGGTACTGGCTCCTGGCTGTTCTCAAAAGTACAAGTATTTCTCTCTTTATTTTAGTAGCAAGTCAGGGGGAAAGGCAAATGAAGGCTGCTAATGATGCTTCAAACCTGCACTTTCGATCCTTTGTCTGTCCTTTGGGTCTGTTCTCTGCTTCAAGTTTACTCCTGTGTATTTTATGTTACTATGCTGTAGTAAACTGGTTTAGGTAATTAAATCCTGCAACCCTAATGAAAGCCTGAAACCCTGTATAGCTGTATTGGTGGTGACGGCCCAGTGGAAAGACAAGTAGATTAACAAGAATGTGTGCTATTAGAGGGCCACAAGCTGTAGACTTTAGGATTTTAAAAGCATTCGTGTCATATCTGCGACCACTTTTGTATATATGACAATCATGTCTAGAATGGGTGTGTGTGTCTTGTTTATTTTTAAGTGATTGTAAGAAATCATTTCTTGACTGTCAACAGCAGCTGGTGTTATTCAAGAGTCCCGTGTTTTGCTTTGTTTGTATTTATTTGCATACCAGAGACTACTGTTTGCATAATAAGACTACTTCTAGTTTAAGTCCCTGTATGGCTGATTGCACACACATCTCACCATGGTACTTTTATTGTGCTATCCTGAGATCCAGTTCAGCTTTCTCTCTCACAAAGTGTTGACTTAGTAATGTTTGTTGTTTCTGAAGAAAATAGTAGGCTCATGACCAAATGGTTTTGACGCTAAGTGTTGTAATTGTTATGCTTTGAATTTCCTGATGCTGACAGGTTGGTGGAAGAGGAAGTGAGGAAGGGACTTAGGGTCATAGATTCTCACATCTTCATGATGCGCATGGAACAGTTACGATAAGCAAGCACTAGTTTACTGCAATAAATGACATTGAGAAAGAAAATTGGTTGTCTGCTAAAGTCTCTTAGAGGAGAAAATTCTATGAGATCCCATGGAACATACAGAAAATACTTAAACCATCTTAGTCTGCACTTACTGCTACAATATTGAAATTACACTTTTAAAATCACTTTGTTAGCATGTATACCATGTGCTTAGACATAACCTGTGATATGATTAGCTAGTGCCATACTTGAGCATAGCAATTAATGTGATTTAAAAAAAAAGTACCTGCTGGGGAGGCACCTACATCAGGGTAGTGCATTGGTAAGTTCTTAATTCATATGTAGCTGAATATAAGCATGTATGAAAGCTGAGCATGACCTTTTCTCTGAAAAGGATTGGATATTTTGACAGGTTTCTTGGAGAAAACATGGTCCAATTGGTCCCTATAAGAGATAAATGGCACTATCTCATAACAGAGGTGCTGCTGCTTTCTTAAATGGTGTTTGTATTTTTATGAAATTTAGCTACACTAAGAATGGCAACCATGTTTCACAAGCCCATGACTCATGTCAGCACTTGAAAAAGGGAAGAACAGTTATTGGCCAGTAAAATACAACTAAAGTTAACATCTTGTTTTAATGCAGAGTTTTGAAAAAGGAGATGACCTTTAAAAGTTGTGTTGTCTATTTGCTAGCTTATGAGAGAATGTATACAAGGCCTGATTTGTCACAATCCAGCATCATCAGTTGAGGAGATTTGTGAAACTTCTTGCTGTTGCTTATCTTGTTCTTTTTTATCTTGTTTATTTCTTTCTGCTTTTGTGTTTATCCTATCATTCAACATAAAGATAACTTAAGCTTCACCCACTGTGAGGAAAAGGGAAGAAGTGCAAACCCACATCTACATGAACGTCAGCATGTCAGAAAAACCAGGCATTTGTATGGGAGGAGGATTAGTGAGTCCTTTCTGTGGCCTGCAGAAAAGGAGAGATGGAGCAGCTGGAATACACAGAAAAATAAATTAAGGCCTTTATGGATAATGCCAGTACAAACTGCAGATGTGATGTGAGGGTTTGTGCAGGGGATTGGGAATAAGATCTGTTGGAGACATAGGAGCTTGTTCAGTGGACTTATTTTTGACCTTAGGGAACATTATTTGTGGTGTGCTTTGCTTGACTATATCCCAATACAGGGTGAGGGTTTTTTGTTTTGAGTGAAGGTAGAGGGAATTGATTGTTTGAAAAATGCTTTGAAATTTTTGGATCGAGAAAAGTGACTCTTACTCTAGGCAGTTGGCATCATTTTTATACTTTTGTTCTGCTGAGAAAAAGTGAAGGACAGGTAAACAGTAACGCCTTTCACACCTTTCACTGTCTTGCAAAGTGTGTAATTGTCTACCATGGTGTAATGTAAGTGTAAAAGTACTACTGAACTAGAAGAAAACATCATTTTATGCTTATTTTTCCACACATCACTACACAATGATCAAGACAGTAGCAAGTCAGGCTTCCCTGGTAGATACAGGGTATCCATACTGGACAGAGTATGTTACTATGCGCACAAATTCCCTTGAGAAACCCTCTTTTTCCTTGGAGAAGATATTTCTCATGGGAAGTTTCTAAGCAATCAGAAACTACCTTCCTCTGTCTGTACAGTCTACTTCAGTGATGGCTTGAAACTTTATCTTGAAAGTGGAGTAGGAGGATATGGCATAATTGCTTAGATAATCCTGCCTGAATTAGCATCAGTCATTCATCCTGTTTATTGCCTCCTCCTGGGTGTGTGCCATACCTGGTGGCAATAAGAGTTAAACTGTGCTGTCTTTTGCTGAGCAGTAAACCTGATCTTTCTACTGCTTGCAGGGCTCAAAAGCCTTTTTTCTATGTGACACGCCTCTGAAAATGTGGCCTGACAGGAGAGGCAGTGCCTTCCTGCATTTCCTTCACTGAACACCACCTTGCATAATGATTTAGAAGTTAACTATTTGCATTCTCTTAGCAGCTAGAATCATTAAGTCAAGTTGGACTCCAGAAAAGTGGCTGGAAACAGGCCCAGAGAGGTGGAATCCTACAGAGTTAGCAGAGTCTAGAAAAAAAATAGTTTTCATTAGTTCCACATACTTTTTTTTTTTGAGAGAGAGTTTGGTTAGTTGAGTTTTTGTTTTGTTTTGTAGTTGTTTGTTTATTTGATTTTTCTAGGGTTTTGTTGTTGGTTTTGTTTTGTTTTGGGGTTTTATTTCTGATTATAACATATTGTCTATATGTAGTGAACTTTTTCTATAAATGGTGAAAGAATTACTCCAGTTATGTGGGAAATAGCCGATGACATGAAGTTTTAAGTCTTTGGTAACAATGTTATTAGCATCTGTATTTTAAAAAATAAGACATATTAATTCCCATGAAGTTCCTTCAGTATAAGATCTTGTTAAAGACAAAATGTGTCTCAACCTAAAGTCATAGTGCACTTTTTACATAATGCAAATTTCAAAACCTTACCCAGATGTATTTCAACTCAAAGACCAGTATATGTAGAGCAGATGCTTTTTCTGTAATTGATCATAGTTTTACTGTTTTACTGTATTGACAAACAGTAGATCTGTGTTGGGAGAAAGGCAGACAATGGGCATTGTTGATCAAAGCACTGCTATTTACATGTGTCTTCTTTGGAAAGGACCCTTTGAAGTTAGTCCTCTTGCTAATTCATTCACCCCTTTCCTTAGAAGGTGGCTTTGAGAATTTGTGATTAATTTGTGAAGGAATAATATTTTGGTTCTGTCTGGGTTTCAAACATGATAGGATCCCAGCCCTGGAGGTCAGATTTCTTTGGCCGATAGTGGACTCTGGTTGACTGCTTTCTGCTGTGATTCTGTGAACCATATCAGTATCGATCAGAATAAAACCGCTTTCATGTCTGTGATCTCTGACTGTGCTGTAGAATAATTTTTTTTTTAGCCAAATTGTGCTTGGGTAGTTTGCTGGGGTTTTTTTCCTCCTTCCTTTTTTTTTTTAAATCTTGTTTTGTATATCTGGCTATACAGCATGTTACTTGCATAAATGGGCAGGCTTAGTTTTGTTAAGCTCTCTTAATCAGCATAAAGACATTCTCATTTTCCTCAAGAGTCATTGTATTGAATTTGGTTAAGACTGAGTTTCTTATTTTCCCTCCTCATACTGCTGAGAAGGAGAGTGATAGAGTTTGGGTAGGCACCTGATGTACAGCCAGGGTCACCCCACCACAGTCATCAGTGCCCAGTTATACATATTTTGTAAACATGTTTTTGAAAATTGTGTTCAATGAAAGGGTTGTAAGTGCGGGCAAGTTTTTTAGTGTCTTTGTAAAGCTACATATGACAGAATAACCTGTTGTGAATTTAGGCATGGAAAGAAAAGAAAGAAAAAAGAAAAAAAAAGAGTTGTTACAAAGTGCAGTCCTTAAAGGGGTACAATGCAATATTTAGGATGTTTCATGGATCACTTAACTCTCTGGAATAGTGGTACTCTCTGGAATAGTGGTAAAATTCCTCTGAAAGTTGGAGTCAGATTTGAAGCTGATCAATGAAGTTTTCTGCTTTTGTATGAAAGGAAAGTGTGGCTTCATATTTTCAGTTACCTGTGCCGCAGTAATACTGCCTGTACAGTAAATTGTACAGCTTTTTAATGGCAGACAGTGAGATGGTAAGTTTAAATAGGAATGTGAGGGTTGATTATGAAAATGTGTTCCTGAGAAAATTGAAAATTTGGATAGTGAGAAGTCCTCAGATGGGAGATGGTTGTCAGTAGCTACAGGGAAGTTTTAAAAATCACCTGTGCCATGTTTGATAATCTCTCCAAGCTCTCTGGCTGGGAGGATCAGACCTTAAAAAAGAGAATGACTTACAATAGGAGGTAGATGAGAGATGGAAAGCCTATTCTGGCTCTTCAGATGGAACTTTGTGGCTAATTTATTTTATTTCTTCAGCAGTTGTAAAGGAACAGTTTGAGAATCTGCTAGACCAATTAAGATCCATGTGTGTACACATTCAATTTGTATTCTAATGTTGTATATTTAACTGTGTTAAAGTGAGAGATGAGTGAATTCTCTTCCTTTGTTTTGTTTTTCTTTCTAAGAAAGTTTAAGAGATATGACCAAGATAAGTTTTACTTGTTTATTAGAAAACAAGAAAATGAAAAAAAAATATTTTTAAAACAAGAAGTGTGTCTGTATAAAAGAATAACCAACTTAAAAGAGGAAATGAAGTCAGTTATTCAAAGGTGAAATAATCTGTAAATAGATACTGAAATTGCTATTGAAATAAAAAGCTAAACCAAAAAATGTCCTTACTCAAACCATCAGCAATCTCTAAACAAATGGTGAATTTCTCTTGGTTCCATATTGAACTATGTGGTTCTTTTCTAAGCAGTATGCTACAACTCATGGGTAATCACAGCATCCTTCTTCCTGTAGAGCAGAATTCTGCTTTTTACAGTCCTAAGTAAAGCAAATAGAAACTATGGACAGCATAAAACAGGCAAGGGTGGTGATTTTTTCCAAGAATGGCTTTTTAACTTTATATTGATAAAAAATACACTTTCATATCATGCCAATGCTGAAAGAGTTGTTGCTGTTTTTTTTTTTTTTTCTTGGTGGGTTTTGTTTATTTGTTTGTTTGTTTGTGGGGTTTTTTTTTGCCCGTAGATGGAAGTGCATTATAAATGACTATCAGTGAAACTATTACAGGCAGTTATTAACATCTCCATAACAAAGTATGTATTAGTATTAGTATAACTGTATTGTAGATATACTGGATTTTTTTAAAAAAATCATCTTCTTTGGCTTTGTAGATGTGTAATGGTGTGTGCATGTTGCTAGCAGAGAATCTTATCCTTAGGCATGCAGTTCATTTATAAGAAAGTGAAATAGTCATGTGTTGATGTGACATATATTTTTTTATATATGGAGTTCTCTAATGAGACATAGAAATTGTCAGTGTTTTATTCTTTCCTTTAAAACTGATTGGGAGGAGATCTTGACTTGTGTGACTTCACTGTTTATTTATTTTGTTTTCTTCCAAGTGTGGTAAGCTAGGAGATGCATACTGCGTATCATGCTGTGTTTTCTCTTGTCATTTTGAGATGATCTCCAGACAGTAAGGTCAGACAAAACGCATATGCCAAATGGGCCAGACAGAGGGAAGATGGTCAGATGAATTAAAAATAGAATAAGTAGATAAATATTCCAGACCTGTAAAGTGGTGGACTTTAATCTCTCAACCTTCTTTATTGCTTTTCTTATCCTCACATACTGAATTCCTTTTGAACAAGGAGGTATACTGCTCAGTATAAGAACTTTTCATTAAGATGTCAGTTAAGATTTATTCCTAAATCTTAAAAATATCAATATTTTCATAACTTTATCATCTTAGGCATTCAAGATGATTTTTAAATCAGATTTTGTCTCTAAAATATATCCACGGTGTTTTATGTAATGACCATCACAAATATTTTTTAAGTTTAGCAAAAACATTATTTCACTTGTACTTTACATGTCTTGTGAAAAAGTTCTGCCCAAATAGTTCTTAATTAGTTAATCTGAAAAATCTCACATTTTAAATGGGGAACAGGCATTACTATCTAAACATTTCAGCTACCTCCTACTTGGAAAAATATGTTGCACATAAAGAAACAAATAAAAAAAAAGATTTTCCTCTGTCTCTGTATATCTAGGAAGCATGTATAGCAAGCAGCATCTAGATTAAACTTAAATTTGAAATGTAGCCACCCACCTACCAAAGCAGCACCAGCTATTCCTGAATTTGCAAAATTGCAACATCTACTCTCTGTCACTCAGGCCTCCCATAAATTTCACCTTATGCAGACGTGTAAGAGTTTTACTGCACAAAGACCATCCCTGGCCATTCTCTCATGTCGTAGATCTGAACCTGTTGACAGAATTTCTGCCCAAGGAGTTAAATTAAACACCTGGATTCTGAAAGTGTACAGGGTTCAGCAGCCCATCAGGGAAAATTGCCTAATTATGATATTTTCACATGGTCTACATAAATGAACCGTCTGCAGCAGTGGAACTTATAATCTACACTAGCTAAGGGTTAAAAATGTCTAGACAAGAAGGTTATCTTAGAATGCTTTTTGCAAGCAGTCTCCTGTCTCTGATTCTCGATCTGCTCCCTTTATTTCCATGATTCTTTTTGCTATGACTTTTTCTTAATAGGTAGATAATCTCAAGTGCTGGTTAGAAGGAAATCTGTATATTTTCAAGACCAATAGTTCATCAACTGTAAAGTGCTGAATAGTTCAAGCACCTGTTTTTGGTTTTTTCTGAATTTTTTGTTGTTGTTTTTGGGTTGGTTTATTTTTTTGTTTTGTTGTCGTTGCTGTTTTTTATTTAAATATACCTAACCTTATTTCTCAGAGGATAAATTCTCTACGATGGAATTGCAGAAGGAAACATATATGTTGTTTACAACCCTTACAAGTGTTGTGCCTGTCTCTTGGCAAAGAGAAACTTCCTTTAAAAAGCAGGATAGTGTACCTAATCCATTCCTTACTAAATTCTGGTTTGACGTGTTTATTCTTCCTTCTAGATCAGAGTTACATTTTACATAAAATGAAATAGATTTATATTATGTGTTAAATGAAGATACACCTACCTGGAGTTTCAAATTCTGAGATAGTCAGGATGAATGTCGAGCAAAATCTGCTTCTCTTTTATTCTAGAAGTGCTACAAAAGACAGTAACATTTCATTTTAAAACTGGAGCACCAAAGTATCTTTAGAGTTCATTTTTATTTGATTTGATAAAAGTAGGAGACTGCTTTGCTTACAAGCTCATGTCAGCTTCTGTTTTCTCTTACAGAGTGGAAACATCTAAATTGTTAAACATCAGTAATTGACTGTTTAATGTTTTTTTATGAACAATGAGATCTACAGACTGAACAGTGGAACAAAACCGTTTCTTCTGCCTTAAATGTAGGACTCTAAGACTCTATGTTGTAAGTCTTAGACCAACAGCATTCAAACATGTAATTAACTGACTGATACCATTATTGGATGATGAGTCTAACATGAGATTTATGAAGGCACAGGAGTATGAGAAATGTCCTAAATTGATCAGTTTCCTTAGGTGAAAGGAGGATGCAGGCTCTCATCTTCCCACCCAATAATCAAAATGGAGTTTATTTTAGATTAAATTGGTAAAGTAATTCATTGCTTTGTCATTATAATGTAGCTACTCTTAAAGATAATATTTTTATCTGAAGAGAATAGTATTCAGAATTTTTTTTTAAAATTTCTTCAGCTTTTAGAGATGGATATTCCACTGTGAAATTGAATGTGAAGAGAACTGATGTATGTGTTTGGTCGGTTTTACTGGAATCCACCACTTCTTACAAAACCCATCCATTGTGCTATTTCACAGTTGTGCATAAGTGCCTAGTGTGTGGTTTGGGGACTTCCTGGAGTGTACTGAAAATTATTTTGTCTCAAATCATGCTTGTCTCAGTTCATTCCGTGGTGTTTCAGGAAGTTTTTGAAGAAGATGCAGAAAGTAGAAGAGCAAAACTTTATTTGAGAGAGAACATAGAGAAGCCACAAAAACCAGAACTGATAAAACATATTATGAACGTCTTAATCTTTATATTCTCTCTCTTTTACAGTTTTTCTGTAAGTCTATAAGCAGTTCTCAATGTGTAAAAACCTGGGAATGTGCATTCTTGCTTGCTCATATTCATAATGTGACACAGATGAAATATCTTAAAGACAAAAGTCATGAAGGCTTGAATAGTTTTCTGCTGTTACTGGTAGCAGAAACTCCAGTGAGGTAGAAAACAGGAGTTATGTCTGTTGCTTTCTAAATACCATAAATCACTAGTATGATGAGGAGCTTAGACTTTCAATGTATACTTGAATTTCTTCTTGACAATTTTATCTCTTCTTTAAGCATAGTAACTTTTAAAACTTCTTTTCTCACTTTGTAACTTGTTTAATTAACTCCTTAAAGTACATTTCAAAACACATCTTTGAAGATAGAAATGTTTTAATTGTCTGTGTAACTCAGAAGTTGAGGAAGTACTGAATACTAAATAACAAATATAGGTTCTGACATATGAAAGCTAGAAATCTTACTTTAGTCTTCCTAAGGAAAGTTTAGTAATGTGCAATTAGAATGTTAGTAATCTACTGTATTTTTTGTTCCAAAATGCATCTTGCATTGCCCAAATTCCTTTTAAAGTGATAAGGTATTTAATTTACTGTGCTTTAGAATCAAATTTAGAAAACACAAAATTTAGAAAAACCCAAACAAACAAAAAAACAACCCCCACAAAATAATAATAATAAAACCCAAGAACAACAACAAAACCACCAAAACCAACAAAACAAAACCAGCAACAACCAACCAACCAACCAAACAAACAACCAAGAAAAAATCCCCAACCCTCACAGCTTTCTTCCTCATCTGGACTCCTTTTCCTGATATAACAATCCAGTGACAATAAGAGATGACAGTGTATATTCATGTAAATGATGTCACAGGAGAAGGACTAGTATGAAAACTTGACAAAAAAAGGGTCTAAGTGACAGTGGGTAGAAAAGCCATACATTTTGTGAAAGAAAAGTGAGGAAAGTTTTTATATTGTGGTGTTACTTCATCTGTTACTCTCTATCCTTCTTAGGGCAGGATGTCAGAATAATTCATTTCTAGAAATTTATGATTAGAGATTTAGAGGCTTCAGTTAAAAGGAAGATTATTTTTGGAACAGCTACACTTAAACCATAGCATTGTAATCAAATTCACATAGAGGAGAGCTGTAGAAAATATCTCTTGACCATTTTTTTCAGATAATGTAATAGGGTCACTCTCTTAAAAAAAAAAATCAGGATTGTTAACCTGTTTCTTAGTAAAACTGCATCTTTGGATCAGAATCTGCAAATACTCACCTCAGTTCTTTGCAGAACAAAAAGTTAAATATGTGACTGAGCTATTGCTTGGGTAGAGTCTTAATTCCAACTGCTTTTGGAGATGAACTATATATTCTTATTTATCTAAAATATCTTTTTTCCTCTTTAGCTGTTATCTGCTTTCTGAGGAATTCATCTGCTTTTTTTTTTTTTTCAGACTGAAAGATTCATTTGTGTTAACTACTAAGATCTTTCACACAAATATTTATTGCAGTAAATTCCCTGAAAATAATTATTTCTTTCTGGAAGGGGAAACACTATCTTCTGTATAATCTCTGTAAGTTATTTACAGAGAATAAACTGTTATACATTAGAAATTCATGACTCCAAGAGTTTTCCACTTTTTTTTCTGCTGATGATAATTAGAATTCATGTAACCAGACCTACTGTGAAAACAGTATAAGGTCTCAGTAACACAAATCTGTTTTTACAGTAACAACAATATTATTGCACATATAAAAACTGAGGTCTTCATTTTAGTATTAAAAAGCAGAAAACAACCACCAGGTATTAATGTTCCCAAAGGCCTGTCAGTAATGTTTACTAATAAAGAAAATAACTGTCTATAAACCCATGCATTCCCTTTGCACATTAAGTAGTGAATGGGAATTGTTAGAAAGAAAGGATTTACTGCTCACATGGTAAACACAGGTAAAGATTTGAAAAGACAACATTTCCTAAATACAGTAACTTTCCTAGCCCTTCTGCATGGTTTTCTGAAAGACTATTCATTATAGTTTCAAAAAGATTGCTTCTGACAGCAATGTCCTTCATATTAGAGCATTGTCAAGACACATGTATATATATAAGGACAAGAAACAGCTGAAATACATCACTTGCTGAACATATTGCTGGGCATGCTCAATCTGGCTCTGCAACTGCATAGCAAAGCTTAAGGCACTCACACAACAGATGTAGTAACTCTGGGCAGTGAATCTATACTCTTGGAATTATTACTTTTTAATAACTGTTAGTGAGGCTTGAAATATGTTCATATTTTGGGTAAGGAGGAGAAATGAATCTTCTTAATCACATGAATTCACATTCAACCTTTGTATTTTGACCAACATTGTTGCTCTGTACATGCTCTAAAGGATGGTGGAAGGTATTAAAAAAAAGGGAAAAAGAGACATTAGCCTTTCTTGTGTTCATTTTCTTATGTGATTTCATAACTTGTCTTCGTAGTCATTGAATCACATTGAATCCTCCTTGAGGAGCTGCATACATTATCATGCTAATTTGATGACAGGATTGAGACAGGATTGAGCTTGACTATATACTGTCATATACCATCCAGGTGTTTACTCTTCCTACTCAAGTGAAGATGGGAATCTATTTTTTGTCCAGAATGGGAGGGATGTGTTTTAGATCCCTCACTGAACCACTTCTAAATGTCTGTTCTCACTCATAGGGAATCTGTATTTTGTGTACATTCATTGTCTTCATCTCACTCAACTTGACGTTGTCACTTGAGTGTGTTGTCTTCTAACCTGCTCCAGGAAAAACATCCTAACATTTTTATAGTCAGGTTTAATAACCAGCAGAGAGATAAAATTCTAAGACTAACTCATCTTGACAGAAACTTTTGAACATTTTTTAGACATATTTGGATTAGGAGGCCAGTTCTTTCTAGGAGTGTTATAATAAATAACAATATATAGAGACGGAATTGGATTTGGCATTGTATACTTTTGCAGTGCCTCCAATTTAAAAGATTTTTAATTTGGAAATACTCTATTTTGCACCTGAGAAGGCCTTAGAAATGTGGATCCTTGTCTCAGGCCGGTAGATGCACATGTGATTATTAAATTTTTTGATTTTTAAATGCCCAAAGTGCTTTTCCAATCTGTGTTTTGATCTTTTTGTGATTTGATTTATGGGTCTGTGATATCAATAACAACTCAGGGTTGCTCTGAAGCATAATTGAGGAACAGACTTTCTGAGGGAGGCAAAGAAATAATAGATTACTCATTACTATACAAGATCTGTGTGCCCTACTTAGCATGTACAGAAACAACTTGTGTTTACCCTTGGATCTGATTGAGTTCTGTGATTCTAGTTGGGAACTGTAACAGCAAAAGTATACATTCTGCCTTAAGTGATGCTGTCCCTATCTCTCCAGTGCAGATCCTTCTCTATTGCAGACCCTGATTCCCATTTCCCTTTCCACCTCCATCATATCCAGAAAAAAATACTTGAACCACCTGGTGCAGTGTATCTGCAGGAATCAATTTTCATTTCCCCCTGGCATGTGAGCATCCACTTGCAAGGTGAGTCAGTGGAAGCCGGCTGCTCCTCTGTTGGAAGCAGTGCATGAATTACAGAGCATTACTGATGTGTTGTGGAGTGTGAGGAGGGAGCTCCTGTCTCGTTTGCCAGCAGTGCTACTGTAGAGAGCAAAAAGTCACATCAGAGTGCAAATGAGGGATTTGTATCAGCGGCTTCCCGGCCTGTGAATTGCATTGTGCTTTCCTGTCTCTGTGAGAATGGCGAGTGTGGTACAGCCACCTGTCAGCAGCCTGCTCCTCCACGCAAGAGTAGCTGGTGGAGTCAGTGTTCATCTGTGAAAACATCTGGGTAATTAAGCTGAAAGCCTAAGAACATGACAGTTCAGAAGGTAGTAGAAAGTTTCAAGTATACCTCTAGATAGAGAGATTTGATTATCACACAGTTTTCCCACTTGGCTACGTAACTCAATAGACATTGATCAATTGACAGGTGTGTATGGCAAAGCATTAAGGATTGTTATACTGAAACTAGGATAGAAAGGGAAAATAGTGATCTCTTAAAAAGATATTTTCTTATAAATGCATATCATCCACACCTTCTGTTCAAACAGGAATTATGCAGCTTTCTACTTTGTGTTCCCAGCTGCAGTTTGTTTTAAAAAAGCAGTACTATTGGTACAAAATAAGGACTTAGCTAAAATAATCCTATTTCTTCTTACAAATAAAAGTGTTTTCAAGTAAAAAATGTATTCTAATTGTAATAATAACTTTTAGGTGGTGCATATGCTCGTTATATCAGTATTAGATGAAGTATTGGTATGGTAGGCATAAGATGAGAATATCAATGTGTGTGATGTGTAATTGCAATATGTTGTTTTCTGTAGAATGTAATTTTCTATAAAATACCTACAGATGTTTTTAAAACAAACATGATTCTCACAACACATGCTTTTCTGAAGATTAAAAGTGCATACAGCTGTTTGTCGGGGACTTTTTGTTGTTTGTTGGGTTTTTTTTTTTCCTTTTAAATCGCATTTTTATTTTAAGCAATTGTGAATGTCTTACATCAAGGATTAAATTAGGGTTGGCATTAATTGAGAGTTGTTTTCCTGTAAAAAACCCACAGGATTTTTTTTCTAAAATTATGAATTCTAACTTTCTCTGATAATGTATTGGATTCAGCTGGGAAGCTTGTGAATGCGCACAGATGTGAGATAAGTTTTGTTCCACTCTGAAGTTTTGTTGGGAACTTTCAATAGCAGCCTGTCTGGGAGAAAGGCTACATGATTATTCATTTATTCCTTTTTTTCTATTATATTTCAATGATGCTATTCATGTCACAATTCAGTTTCTACTATTTACATTTTAACCTGTGAATATAGTCAATTTTGCTGCTGAAAAAAAACCTGCGTAGTATTCCAGTAACCCCTCTGCTCCCATAGCTGGCTGCCTTTGATGAATGGACTCAGTCTAAAGGATTCTCTACTATGATGTGTGATACCTCGAACAAATAGAAATGTGTTTTTCATCAACACATTGGACGGAATCATTTATATTGTCACATATGAATGACTTGTTCTGATTGTTATGTTTCCTCTGTCATACTGAGCTGCTCATTTAAAGCGTGCAAGGAGAACTTACTGCATAAAAACTGTTGTTCGCCTAAATGATGATATCTCAAAATATTTAAAGCAGATTGATCCACTGTGACGATTTTGTTATTTTTTTAATAGGAGTGACAGTTTTGGTTTTACTAGCATGCTAAGAATGTTGAATACGTGAGAATAGTAGCCAGTCTTTTAATATTAAATGTTAAATTTATATTAAAACTTAGATATTTTGACATGCACAACAGGCAAAAAAATCCAGTTGTTTCTAGTTTAAATATCTGATCATCACCCAGAAATATTTATGAGTTTGCTACGTTGAGGATCTTTTCTTTATATATGTATAAATATATATATTCAGCCTGACCTAGGAAGTAGATTTGCAATGTAAAAATGTTTTTGTCTGTATTTGTTTTGTCTGTGGAAGAAAAGCCTAATGTATGCACACTGTATTTCTTATGCAATTAATTAATTTCCTATTCTTTGTGAGGGGTAGAATTTCTTAAAAACATACACACACTCATCTGATTCGTCTCTCATTTTAATAATTGCATAAAAATTTGCTAGGCTTTCTGATGTTCTCTTTTACGTATTTAATTTTTCTCAGATTCTGAGAAAGCATTGTATGGAGGGAGTCAACTGGAACAATGCCCGCAATTAATGATAAGCCTTTCCTTGTCATTCTTTCTCTGCCTCATTGTAGGCATTTATAGGAAAAGTAAAAGAACACAATGTATCTGCACTTCTGAACATAAAATCCATCACTTCACCTTTTCTTCCAGTAAGAAGACATGCAGTTGAAGGGACAGACCAGGACAATCAGTTTCACTAAAAAATGCATAGAAGGCTTGTTTCTTTCTTTTTGTCTGTTATAATTATTTTTAGGGGGATGGTTTGTTTGTTTGTGTGTTGTTTTGGTGATTTCTGTTTGTTTGGTTTTGGCTTTTGTTTTAAATTTTGTTGTAATTCTATCTGTAATATTTACTCGTAATTAGGAAAAAAAACCCAAACCTTTGTAATATTGACATTTTCCATTTATGGAATTTTTTGAATGGGACTGTGCGAATGAGCCATCACAGGAATTTAGATGCAACAAACTGATATCACCAGGGTATCATAGTAGATTTGGCTTAAAAATTCAGGATCATAATGTTTGCAGAAGTTTTTAAATGCTTGCTTGAAAATCCTGTATAGTAAGGTGGTATATTTCCTTAGCTTTTCCTCTTAAAAGCATGAACAATATTTTTAAAGATTCTTCTTATTGTGGTGCATCACAGAAAGGCTTTGAATGACCCCTATGCAGAGAAAGGTTTGGAATAATGCAGTCTTTAGGGATTTATGTAATGCCACTTTCATTGGTCATGTTTTTCCATACCAGTCTTCAAGGTTCAGATTCAAACTCCAGTGTTGTCAGTAAAATACTTTCTTCTTGATTCAGCAGACTTTTTAATTGGTATACTCTGATTTTACTGCTTCTTCTAGAGTTAATTTTTAAAGCCTCTGTACTCAGATCTCAAAAATATCTAGAGAGCCCTTAACCTGACAAGAGATTTCTTGCAGTCTAGCAGCTATCGCAGCTTACAGTTAATTAGCATCAGCTTTCAGATACTCAGCGAGGGGGGAAAAAATATCTTCTGATTCCAGGTAAAGAAAAGAGCAAATAGGCTTAGTATATGCTCACTTTGATTCTTTGCTGTAAATTACAGCATCGGCCAACAGAAGGACATTTCCCAACTGTAGAGTGTGTTTTTGGTACAATATGACTTTATTTAGAATTGAGTCAATAGCATATAGTCCTCCACTGGGAAAGGGGTTTCTTCTGACTTTTCTTATCCTTTAAGAGGCAGGGACTGTGTCTTAATGATTTTGCAACTGTGTGATGGTGCTAAGAGACCTATTATGCCAAAAAGAGTAAAACTCTTACTAGGAGTATACCATATCTTGTCAAAAGATTCATTTTTCAGTAGATTTAATGAATTTCTTGACTGAAATCTTGGGAGATTCTGGGTCTATAAAATTACTAATGTAACCTAGTTGTGTTACCAATGCAACCTGGGTCTCTTAAAAAGGCTGTGAGGCAAAAAAATATGACAAAGAGATGCTTATAAGAAAGTAAAACTGCTATGTCTTTTATTCTCTGAAAAAAGGTATTTTTTTCCAAAAATATATTGCAAAAAGTGAGTAGCTTTAACAAGGAACCAAAACATATTCAATATAAAGAGAAGAAAAGGTGTTAATAGTTGATGATTCAGTCTTCTCCACATTGTGACAATTCACAATGTCCCTTCCAAAATAAAACTCTATGGAGCTACTGGAGGTACTGGAATTTAAGATTTTTAAATAATTTGCTTCTAAAGATTTTATAAAATCTTGAATATTATGAGCCACATTCAGATTGCTTGCTACATGCATCTAAATTTTATATTTGTTGAATAACTATGTAGGGACAGTAATGGATAATTTCACTGGCTTGCTCTGTTGAACTGAATATCTGCTAGAGGAAATAATACCTGAGTACCATACCTACCATTCTCAGTGTATTGTCTTACCATATAATCCTGTTCAAAAGTTAAGTAAGTAGATTTAAAAGATGCCCTTACGCCATGGTGGCTTTGTGCATTTTTTAGAAAAACTTCTGTAGAACTCTGTTTTTACCCATATTAAGCTCTGTTGTATTTTTCCACTGGAGCATTGTTTGCCAGTTGGTTACTACCACAGATTTGATAGAACTATCAATCAAAATCATTGTAAAAGGGAAAATAAAAAGCAGGCAAAACAACACAGTGGGACTGGCTGTGAACAAAACTTATGGCCTTTTTTGTACTGTGGAAAGGACACTCATAAGAACACCCTCATTTGTTTGGATGCAATTGAGCTTCAAAAGGGCAAGGCAGATGTGCTGTTTTCAGGAATCTTAATTTATTTTGTGACACAGTTCATAAACCTGTGGCTAAATGTGAGAACAGAACACATTTTGGGGCCAGCTCAATGCATCTTACTTTCTCTGGAAACAAAAATGTTTCATAATTTTTTCATACGGTTAACCTTCCATACCGGAGTTGCTGTGGCACTACAGCAGAGTGAAGAGCCTTCCCTGAGAGATGTGCCAGGATGCTGTCTGCTTGGCTGAGATAGCTCAGCACTTCAAAAACCTGGACAGATGGGGTGCCATCTCATGAGAGACAGCATTCTGCTGGGCTTCAGAGGAGCTAAGAGTTGAAGGTGGGGCACTGAATCCAGCTGACATATCAGTTCTGCTGCTGGCTTATGTTACAGCAAATGAGATGATGACCCAAAAAAAAAGAAAAAAAAAAAAAAAAGCTGGAGAGCAAAGCTACATCTATCAAATATGTCTGTTGTTTTCTAAATGTCGAATCTTTAAATTGGCAGTCTTTAAAGATAGAAAAAGACCTTTACTTTTGTTGTCCTGCTCTTTGTTTGGTTCTACCTGTAAATGTGCAAACTGCTACAGAGAGAACTTTCTCAGTCCTCCAAATGCTTGAGAATCTCTTCCATTTTTGTGTTTTTCTTGCTATTCCTATAAAAAACATAATGTACTTTCCTGGTTTTGTGGCCTTTATTGAAACATAAGCCATGCTTCCTACACTTAGTTTATTTTTTCTGTACTATTCACCAGCACAGCTACTTCTCCTATTTTTGAAGCATTTATATAGAAACAAATCAGCTGCATACAAATGGATCTGCACTGATGTGCATTCTGCTTGCAAACAGCATAAGGCAGCCAAATTTCTACAAGAGATCAAAGAGGTAGGTTACATGAGTAAAGGTGTGCATTGGAGACAGAACAGCTGCTCCAGAGTCTTTTGAACTTTCACTTACCACTTCCCCATTCCCATGCATGGTGTCATGGCAGTAGTTTTTCACAGCTGTCAGAGACTCTCTCAGCATTCTCTCCTAAACTGTTACCAGACCTTTGGTGTAAGACTTTGGGCATGTGCTTGTGCTATGTAATTGCAATTGAATGTGGTTAAGGCTTATGCAGTCTGAAGTATCTTGTGCTGAAGACTGAGTTTAGCACTTACGAAGTCACTGAAATTGGGTAGTGTTTCTGTACATGGGAAGGGCTCAATATTCATTTGCTTAGCTAAAAAGCAATCACTTCTTCTATTAATTTTCTGGTATAATAGTTCTCAGCTGCCCAACAGAAGTGATATTAAAAACTACCACTTTGTATTTTAAGAACTATTCAATTTCTTTGCCCTATTTTCAATATGGGGGGAAAAAATATGGAAGTCTGTTTGCTCTTTCCTCAGCAACTTGCACCCACAGCACAGTCTAGGGTCCCTGTGCTGATGTGGGCCTGTGCACACAGCTGATTGTGACTTGAAATGAAGATGACTCTTTGTCTCTTCTGTCATGTTGAATTCTAGGACTGGCATTTAAGAAACCCTTTTGAATGAGTAGCTTCAAATTGATCCAGTTTGTTGAAAAGCTTGAGGCCCACTGAATTGAAAAATAGCATTTGGATTGGAAAAAATGATATATTTCAAGTCACTGTGCAAGCTTTGTGAGACTGGATTTTGCATTGCAGCAGTCATTTAGAGTAACTGCTTGTTTCAGCATTCTTTTAATTCAGTGACTTTTATCCCACTAAACTTAGAATAGAAAATTATTTCTCTAAGTGTGGGGGCATATACATGTCTGTATGTGTGTGCCTGTATGTATTACCAACAGCTATGTATAAGAGATAATTATTTGAAATACCTCCTAATGTTTGAAAACGTTTCAAAGCTATTAAGCTGTATTTTTCTGAGCATGTTGCAGATGTTAATACCATGTGTTATGTATAGCTTTATACAGATCTGTAAGACTTGCAATATGCAGTTAAAATCTATGGCTATTAATCTAAAGCCTGAATGATAAGATTTGTAGATAATCAATTACTATGGGTGAAATTTATTAACACAGTAATGTTTTATCAGCTATTAATAAATACATGAATTGTCAATGATATTTCGTGAACACACGATGCAATAATTTCTAAACGTTGTTATTTTTCCCTTTCAGGAGGTCTTATGACTAGAATTTTTTAGGTTTTTTCTGATTTTAAGATCATGAATCAGCAATAAGCCTTCTGTTTGCAGCAAAACTTGAAGTAGTGTACTTCAAAATTAAATGTTGAAATTTTCTGTTAAGGTTGCAGTATTCTTTTATACCGTGTTTTAAAAATGATCTAGGCATTATGAGGACAATTAAGCTTACTGATTATTCAAAGGCTTACTGTTGATTTCAAGTGTATAGCTTCATGTGTTTCCCATTTCTCTATAGCATGTTGGTTTTGTTTAGAGGTTATCAAAAGGATCTGGCAAATTCTGTTCTTCGAATAGGCCATGCATTTATTGGCCACCTTCACTGGCAGTATGTCCTCCATTCTCAGAAAGGGTGCCTGCCTGGAGAGCAGTCTCAGGTCATACTGACAGCTTGAACAATGTTAAAGGATTGTAGGAAGTTCTCACAGTCCAAAAAGTGGACAGTTTATAGGCGAATGAACAATTTGACCATGCTGATACATGTGCTAGAGGTTAAGGCTCTGACCTGCTGCTGTTCAGATTACTAGGACAAACGTAGCCACTGGGACCAAGATTAGCAATTTAATTAGAACACCGTGTAAAATTCATATCCTATGTCATTTGTTGAACAGGAGCTATGTCACTATTATATCATGGGTAAAAGAATGAGAAGGTCAAGGAGTATTTGTGTGAACAATATAATTAGAATGCTAGGTTTTAGGGTGTCACACCATAATCTTCAGGTTTCATAATTTGTATGTGTTGCCTATGTTTCATCACAGTAACATGCTCCAAAGCGAAATGCTGTCATGGAAAATAGCAACAATTTGGCATGTATTGCAGCTTGATACAACTAAAAAAAACAAAACAAAACAAAACAAAATAACAAACAAAAAAACCCCATAAACTTCTAGAAAGGTTGTTGTAGGATGTATTGAGTGCAGGTAGCTTGCGGTGCTGCTTCAGTGGGAGCTGCAGGTTGAGGTCTGGGTGGGAGGCCGAGGCAAGAGGCCGTGAATTGCCCACCATTTGCACAAGGAAGGGCACGGGGACATGAGGCACAGCCAGGTGATCGGACACTCAGTGACGCAGCAGGAGTGAAGGACCAGGTAGAAAATGTGAGAGTTTCATGCCATTGGACTGTGATAAAAACCCAGTGTTTCCTTTGTTCAGAGTCCCTCCTGGGAGGCACGGGCAGCTCGGGCTGTTCCTGTGTTACTCTGCCATGAATAAATGGCTTTATGGGACGAGACATCTGAGACTCTGCCGTGGGAAACCTGGGGTCAAGCTGGTGAGGAAACCTGGTCTGGCTGTGTGAGTGGGGGCTGTGGGGAACCAAGAGAGGCACCCTGAATCCACCCGCTGCCGAGGGGCTTTGGTCCCAGCAAAGTCTCTGATGGCTGGAGTGTGACTGCCAGGGAGTCTTGTGAATGGTCCACCTGAGAAGTTTGCCTCAACACTGTAAACATTTCAGTGAAGATCAAGGATATCAGTCATTACGGTAACTAATGCTAGCAAGAATAATATTGAGGATAAATTTCCCATGTAAAGGTTTAAAGTAATTCCTCACTATTAAAAATTAGGATAAAAATAGGACAGGGATGAGCTGATCTCAAATGTGTGTAATTTATACAGTGGGTTTATTCTGCATGATACTCGTAACAGCTGGAAACAAGATGCTGGGTTTAAAAAAAAAAAAAAAGCTGAATTTTTCTTAGAGTTTTTTAAATTTTCTTCTGTTTTCTTAGGTGTGCCAGTAAGTTTTATAAGCTACAAACTGGTGTCCTCTGTTATATACCAAGGGCATTCAGACTTCCATCTGCTAATAGTTGGTGAAGCTTTTGTAGGTCCTGAGACAGTGCAGTGACACTTGCTCCTGAGTGATGCTTGTACAGAAGGGAGATCCATAGCAGGACCATGGGGGAGAAAATGGAATAGTTGCATCAAAGTGATAGTTTACTATGGCTGCAGAAGATGTATTCTTACAAAGACTGTAACTGTCACTTACACTTTTGCATTTATAGGTGCAATATGCCTGAGAAGACCAGAAGGCAGTGACTTGCAATCTTGTGTTTACTTTATGGGAAAACTTATTTGGTGGCTACACATAAAGAGAATAATTTTCTCCTAAGAAAAAGTGTCATACTTAAAATTTGATATTTTCCTTTTCAAAATGAAAGAAGCCTTTGGCATAAAATTTATTCAGGGTCACATTTCACCTATAACCTGGTTTATTTTCTTCTTTTTTCAAACCTGTGCCTAGTTACAGTTTAATATTTGCAGTCTCTAGATTGTCAACATCATTGTATAATAACCAACTTATTATAGAAAGCAGCAAATGCCATGCTGCCAATCACTTGTCCATCACACTAACAGGTGCACTGCCATTGTCAGTGTCAGGCTGAATACTGGGGATCAGTTAGACAGGTGGAGTAATTTACTCATCTTGTAGTGGCAGAAGGGGACACCTTATCAAGGAAAAAAGAGAAGTGTCTTCCCTTGGTGCATTTGGTATGTGGCTATGTAACTTGGATTTATAGTCTCTGTAGCAACTGATGCACAGACTAAATTTCACCCTAAAGTGGGGGAGGAACTTCTTTTAGGTATTATGCAAGAGTATTTCTTTTTCCTTTCTCTTCACCTTATCTACTGTCATTCTCACACTCTGCCCCCACACCCCCATCTTCAACCTTTCAGTATTGTCAACTGAACACTCTACTAGATTCAAAATGCTTAAAAGGTCTGTCAGTCTATTGGAGTAAAATAAATAAATAAATAAAAGACAAACTTCAGTGAGAATGAGAAATCATATGCCTTAAATTTTTTTCCACATCAATTTTTTTTTATAACAGTGATTGGAAGAGAGGGCTTCAGAGCATGGTTTACCATTTCTTTCAAAGAATAAATGTAGAAGTTATTATAGCAAGTACCAATGCCAATCCTCACCTGTGCTGACCTCTGTAGCTATGACAGCTTCCGGTTAATACCCAGAAAGTTTCTGGAGGTGTCAGAGAAAAAATTTGCTTTATTCACCTGTCTTTTTCTGTTGCTTTTGGTGTGGTGGACAAATTCTCAGGTGTCACCTGTGATCAGAATAGAGCTTTAAGCAGGCGAGTTAAGTCAGGAGTGTTCGTACTTGTAGATTCTGACTAAACCATCTGTGGTCAGGTACAACCAGTAATTGCCTGAGCCAGTAAATAGAGATATTACTGCGATATATGAGTCTTCAAAGGCAGAATGGTAGAGGCAACCTCAGACCAAACAGTGGGAAGGAAGAATTCATGGTAATGGTTTGAAAACCTCACTTTTATAGCAGCACACAAAGCAGTGGCTGGTTGGTAGATGAAATATACTAGAAGTTAATTCAAGCTTATTTACAGAAGCATTCCTAGGAATAGATATACTGATATACTAGGAAATCTGGGGATTATACAAATTTTAGGTTGCAAAAGTGTCAATTTTCTTGATAGCCTTGACCTGTGTGTTGAGAGAGGGTTTGTGGTGCACTGTCTTGTTTATCAAATGGCTTCCATGATCTCCAATTCTATCATCCAAAATATGTAGTTCAGCAATTCTTGTAAAGAGCTGAGTTTTCCCCTCTTCTCTTCTCTGTCTACCAAAATGTAATGGGCAGTGCTAAGACTTCAGAGGGCCTTGGGCATAGTATCACATTATACCTAATCTTATGTAATTACAGACTGCTGCCACCAAGGCTCCAAGGATGTCCTTGTACTTACTGTTGCTTATCTTGTATCCCTTAAAAGGAAAAGAAAAAATGTTATTTTCCACTAATCAGTAAGAACCAACTATCTCCTAGCTGCAGGAGTGCTGAGGAATGAAGAGGACTAGGATTAGCTTTTCCAGTGGCAGGCAGTAGTTAGGTGGAAGGTGAAAGCCTGAACCTCTGCAGTCCTTCTCTGTCCAGATTTGACCCAACCTCATGGCTTGGCACCTGAAACATTTTTTTTGTTTACTTTGCTGTTATTCCCTGCATAACACTACAAGCCCATTGCTATCATGCAATGGGATATGAGATTTTTTGACAGTGCTGTTATCTCTGTTTAACCAATACTGTGTTTACTGGTATTAAAAAGCATTATCCTACCTGCACATTCTGTTTACCAGAACAGCATTCAACCCTAAAGCCTGTGATTGAAAAAGATTTTTTTTTCTTTCTAATGTAATTTATGAAGTTCAGAGCTGTTGAAAAGTTTGAAGGTTTTGATCCAGAGTGTTTTCTTTTAAGTTACTATCTTGAAATTCAATTTGCTAAACAAGTAAAGCAGAAGAGTATTTTGCAGAAATGGAAAAATAAAACAAAAG
Organism: Acrocephalus scirpaceus scirpaceus; assembly: GCA_910950805.1. Lineage (NCBI taxonomy): Eukaryota > Metazoa > Chordata > Aves > Passeriformes > Sylviidae > Acrocephalus > Acrocephalus scirpaceus. The sequence goes on along the minus strand of OU383774.1, from coordinate 63,592,928 downwards.
CAAACCATGTTGAAAAATAGCTCCTTATACTGGACACCAAAGTAAACATTCTGTTTTGTTTTAAATCTGTGTTTTTTTGGTTTTTTTTTTTTTTTTTAATTGACATTCTTACACTGTATTAGAAAACTGGGCTCAGGCAATCAAGATCAAGTCCTGGAAATGAGCCTGAGGCTTCAGCACAAAAAGCCCCAGGGCTGGACACGCATATCACCTGCTCTTATTCTGACGTGCCAGCTAGTACAAGACCTTCATATTCCGGGCTTTTCCTGTTTCTGACCCCTTTCTTCCTAGAGAAATGTGGATGCACACCCTGACTGCATCCTAATCTGTATGATAATTTGGTAAATCAGGCCCCTAAGGAATGACTAAATGTATGCAGACACACAATTTCCATCACCATTGAGACTTCTGTTTCTGTATCAAGAAAACCAGAGGCCAGGTGATTCCTTGGCTCCAGCTGGTTTGCATTATGGGGCTGCCAATATGGAACTGAGGTTAAGTAGATCAAAAGGCTTAGAATTCTCAAGGAGAAACTTGGTTTTGGTTAAATGCCATTTTGGCAAAATAGGTGCTTTGGCAAATGCCACTGCCATATCCGTTTTAGAAAGTATTTATTGTCTGTGAACTGAAACAGTAAAAATGGTCATCAAAGGTATAAATCAGGAAATATTTTTATTGCTGTTTATTCTTAATGAAATGTTCAACAACAAAATGACTGCAAATATTTCAATTAGATTAGAAACCTCCACAAGGTCTGAGGCTGAAGATTTAGATTTTGAGTCCCTCTATTCATTATTTTTCTCTCTCACCTGAATGGAGATCGTAAAAATTAGTGCAGTTATTAGTTCGGCTTTATTAACTTTCTTTTCATTTTCAGGGATACTTTTAAAGGTAACTTATGCTATTCACTGACATAAGCATGCTAGTGTACTCTGCTGCTTGCAGTTCTCTCTATAAATCAAAACTGTCTCTAACACAGGGAGCCCAGCTCTTTGCATGACAGCTAAATTTCTTTTTTCTCTCTTTCAGTCTTACAGTTCTGCTTCTCAAAAACCCGCACCATACTTCCTCTCTTTCAATGCCTTTTGAATATTTCTTCTATTTCTGCTATGTAGTACAATCTAAAAAGAACACAGTCTTTCACTGGTTCTGATATTATGCTTTCCCACCCAGTGATACAATTTTGTCTGAACTAGAACCAATGCTTTCAGATCTTGTGTGTAAAGCTAAGTGTCTGAACCCACAGTGAATTGAATAAAAATTGCAGTTAAATATACCACACGTGGATTCAGGAGCTGAGCTGTTAAGTGTCAGGTCTGGAAATGTTGGTCTTTGTGTTCTGTAGCAATGAAGGGAAGAAGGAAAGGATAACAACCAAGGAAAAATAGTGAGGACTTTTTTTTTAGGGTTTGTTGTTTTTTTTTTAAATCACAATAAATTTGTGATGTTGTCATCAAAGTGTGCATATGAAAGCACCTTTGTGGAAAAACTGAATTCCTTAGCTACATGGTGCTGCCTCAGAAGCAAAGCTGCCCTGTAAAGTGCTAGGAAGCTCTTCGTCACTAGATTGCTTTTATGTGTTCATAAAAGCTCTAATAATGACTTCATTTTTTGAACTGTGTACACATTGAAAAATTTAGGTAGTTCTTACTGCAGTTCAGAGAAACTATATACACTGTGACATGTTCAGACACTTTTGTGGGCATTTTTTTGTTTTATTTGTTCAATACAGCAGTGAATAGAGACACCAGATTTTAAAGGGTTTCTGGTTTAAAGAGTGAATACCTTTTTCTGTCTGAAAATTTGTATTCATAAATCTCATTGTTATGATCTCACTGGAAAAATAAAACACAGGGTATGTAACTTCCTTATGAAGATATGCAGACCTCTTAAAAACTTAATCTGTTGCTTAGAGTACAGAAAGCAGAAATCTTATATAAGTACAAGATTGAAACCCCAGAGGCCAGCTCCAGAGATGTCCTCCGCTCATAATGTGAGGTTCATCTTTCAACAGTTTTTTTAACAACTTGCCATTTAAATGTTATTGCATAAAGGCACAGGATATTTCTCACTTTCTGTTATTACTCAGTACCATACTGGCAACTGCTTGAAGAAAAATACCTTTCTTAAAAAAAAAAAAAAAAAAAAAAAAAAAAGAAGGGGAAAAAAAAAGCTAAGCTCGCTGTCCTAAGAGTATGTTTTAAAAGAGATGTCTCAGTTGCAGCTTTTTTGGGGAATACCTGTATTGCTGCCAGCTTACATCTCCCACTGGGAGCCACTGTGGAGCAGGGATTACCTCAAATAGGTTTTAGCAGATTAAACAAGACACCAAAAAAAGCTTGTCTTTATTTTTCCTTTCGCTCTTCACATATAACACAGTGGACAGAAGGGGATGAATTACAATTTAGTATGTCAGCCATCAGTATCCTTTATTTCAGAAGGTTTTGCTCCAATTTTAATAACGTATGAGTAAGGTATCATCATCTCAGAACTTCCAAAGGTAATAGCAAATACATATGTGACATCACGCTTGTAGGAACATGTAGCTTTTGCTATGTTGTTGCATTTTGCTACATTGTAATTTTACTTTTCTGTTCTTAATCAAATGTTAGCTTTTGTTTTGCTTCTGCTTTCGGGGGCTGAAAGGAATTTAAATTTTGAAGCGGTGTCTACTGACACAAACCACAGATTTGCTAAACAACAAATTTGGCTTGTTTTCACACTGAACGAAAGATCTTTTCTTTTTCTCTCATTGGGAAAAAAAAAAGAAAAAAAAAGAAATAAAGAGAAAAATTAAAAAAAAAAAAAAAAAGAGTAAAGCTTATTCCTGCACACATGAGTTGTGGTTTGTTGTGGTTCTGTACATGAGGCTGCAATTCTTGCTCTTTGGTCTCTGAGGGCTATTGAAGTAAATTGATAGTTATGGGCTTAAGCTGATCTTTGAGTTTCAAGACAGAGAAAATGTTGTGCATAGATACTCAGAGCCTACACCTTACGTGGTGCAGAGGAATGCAAGCCATGTACTGTCTCATGGTGTGCAGCCACACGTTATTGCTGAGCTGCTCCATAAATGCTGCTCTGTGAATTAAGCAGAAGAAGCAGAGCATCTCTGAAATTCCATTCAGACAGTAAAAGTAAAATTCTATCTGAAAGGTAGGACACATTCTAAAGATCTTATCTTGTTAATTTGTTGCCTTATGCCCTATCTGTATGTAAGTGCAGGCATTTTTTCACATCATAATATTACCTTCACTGTTGTAGCTGATTCCCTGTTACAACCAGTAATCAGTTTCATGTTTGTCTCCAACCAAAATCTCTTCTTCAGTAACTCTAGCTATTAAAGATGAAGTGATGCAGCTTACTTCATTGACAGATGATTACATATTAATTATACAATGCAAATTCACTCTGTTGAAGATATTTTACAGGATTACTTGCTTTTTCCCTCTAAATTGATCATGAATGGGTAAACCTTTTGTTTCTTCTACAAGCTTTATGAACAAATTGTTCAAAAATTGTTCAAAATTTTAATTCTGAAGCCTTCAGAAAACAATTTTCATATTATTGGACTTTTAAAAATTCTTCCTGTTGCCAAAGAAGTGAAATGTTTAAAGTGGATGCTTAAGTTCTAGGTACACATTCTTACAATATTTTTGCAAAGGAAAGGCAATCACTTAATACTTTTCAGGCTTGAATTACTGTAAAAGGTGCAAGCAATATTCATTCCTCTGAACCTTTGTATTTGTGCAGTCTACATATTTTACATCATCATTCTTTATGTTGTTTGTTGTGATGTTTTATACTCTAAGAGCAAGGGAAAAGGAAAACCAGTCAATTTCCCCCCAAATTTGACCTAAGCTTCTGCAAAGTTTATTATAAAAAAACTTCTTCATATTCATTGACATTAAATTAACTTCTACAGAAATGTAGTTTATTTTGGATGAATGATATCAAGATTAATTCTCATACACAGAAAGCATGATACTGTAAATCATGTAATTCTTGAAATGCAGTTACAGTTAGAAAGGTAGTTTTGTGAAAGTGACTGTGGAGTTCCCTATTTCTTCTTTCTCTATGATTTCTATATTAAATGTGTTTAGCTTGCAAGTCTAAAAATCATTTTTCTATATGCCAGCTGTTCAAACTGAACTTGAGATCTTAAATCTTTTTCTCATATCTTACCTACAGAATAGAGTTTAGAAACTAAGATGCCAGTCCTTTTTTGTGATCGACGAGGTGGAATAGGACCCATCACATTTTTCCAAGTGGCAGCTGGAGTGACATTACAACTCCATTGCAACTATTATGAAAATATTGCGGGATGAGGAAACAGATGTAACTCTGTAAATAGAAACTGTTCTGTGGTCTGGAAATACATCATTTTTACATTTTACATTATGTCTGTGCACACCAAAGCAAGGTAGAACAAGCTAGCAGGTGAAATTTGTGCAATTCTTTTTTATGGAGAGAAAATATAGCTGAAATTTTGGAAACTACATTATTCAAAGCCACAAAGGCTGTTTTTCATAGTCTAATGTGTATCACTTTAAAACTGATTTGCTTATCTCTGTGGCTAGTAATGAACAAACATTTTACCTTCCTGAGTAGTTGTCTTATAAGATAGCGGGAGTGTAAATTGAAGACCTGTCAAATGGCACTTGCTTGTCTGGCAAGCATTTCTTTAACATATTTTTATATGCACTCAGGTATCTTCTATCACTTTTCCTTTTCATTTCTTAATCAGAAATCATGAACATCGTGATCTCTTTCACCTGTCTTCCCAAGAGAAGCCAAAGCCTCCAGATCTGAGTGTGATCAGAATTAAGGAGCTGTGTAATCTCAGTCAGCTGGTACAATGTCCATTATGTCTGTAGGCTCTTTCCCCTCTGTCACCTATCTTCATATAGTATAATTTGGTCAATATATGATTCAGAAAACCACAAATATTTAAACCAGAAGTTTCAGTCCCCACCTTTTAGTAAACGTTTTGCTTGGCAGAAGCTTCTTTACACAATAAATGAGTCTTTTGGAAGGAGCCAACTGCTTCACATAAAACAGGCTCCTGTTCCTTTATTGCTTTAGGGGGAGAACAATGAAAATTCACTGTTACTGGCCACATCAACCTGAATGAAAGCCAAAATTGGAAAATTGAAAATGATTGTCAAGTTCATCATATCTAATACAATAGAGGCAAATTAGAGTTATCTGCAGCAGCAGAAGTAGCAGCAGATTGCATTATAAATCATCATATCATTGACAGTCAATTACATTCAAAACTTTTCAAGCATGAGGCAGCGGCAGTGTTTATCTACTAACAAACTTATTCAAGCCAGAAAACACAGTGTGGATGCATGAGAATAATTTCTTGGGGGTCTGAAGGGTTTGCATTAAAGGAGAGAATTTTATTTAAAAAAAAAATCAAGAAAGGTTAAAAGCATGAAGCCTAGTTTGTTGCAAAATCCCATCATTAAACCTATTCTGCCTTTCTTCTTCCACTGCAGTAAGTGCACTTTTGATTTGTGACTGGGAGAGCCCTCCAGTAATGTCAACTTCTCTCCAGTCTTCTCTGCTTCATTACCACTTTTGCTTTCACAATATTTCTAGCTCCCTTCTGAGTTCCCAGCATTTTCTCCCTTGTTCTTTTGTTTGTTTGATTGTTTTTAATTTGAAGTGCAGTTTTAGTTTGTCTTCAGGACAAACTAAAATTTCTGTAAATTATTCAAAGCAAGTAACCTTGCATGTTAGGAAATCAGTCTCTCACTTTATAGATAATTAATTAAATATATTAAATAAATCCTAATCAAATAGATTGCATAAAAATTCATATAAATGGAGAGAAAAGTCTGGACAATATTCTACTAGTCCGTTTATTTTATGAACTCTCAGAATTGGACTAAGCCTTCAGAATTAAATGCAATTTTTTCTCTACTGAAAGTTACAATGAAGGTACTTTCTGGCTGTTCCCATGGCCACCAGGGAAAGCACAGAGCAGGAGCAAAAACTTCTGGTCCTAAGACAAGGGTTTGTGATTTTGCTGTAGTGCAGAAGAGGGGGAGGGTTTTCTTTATGATGATCCATCTACTTTTTTGATACACATAGAAAGCCCTGAAGCCGTAACAGAGTGTAATGCAGGGTTAGTATTGATCTTATATCCACATGCCTATATCGAGTAGGAGAGATTGTAGGGTTTTAGGGAGAAGGTCCTAAATTTATTTTTTTGTAATCGAAACTGGGTAATCTCCAGAGGTTCTCTAGCACCAGGTCTCTTCATTCTTTTGGAATGACTTAAGAAAACTATTGCAATATGGCAATGAATTGCTCCAATATCAAATTTGGTATAAAGTCAAGGTTGGAAACTGTGCTGCTGTTTTGCAGAATAAAAAAAAATATATTTTTAGTGATAAAGAAGAGACCTGAGGCCTAAGGTCTTCCTCCTGCAGGAAGTCTCCTTTGTGCCGCTGTCTCCATCCTTTCCAGTCAGTTGAGACCAGATGTACTGCATAGAGGCATGCTTGCAATTCATTTTATGTTTCAACCCAAACCCAAGGAATTTTTGCCACCCAACCCTCTGTTTATCTGATCTAAGAAGAGCATGAAGCTGAAGAGCCCTGCTTGTTACATATCTGCTGAATTTTGCCACACCTGGGAACTGATCTTGTGTACCTCTAAAATTAAGTAACCAGTTGAAGTGTTAAACTTAGCAGTTCTTGGATAATTAAAAGGAAAATAGAGGTAATCACAGAAAGTGGTTCAGATATTAGGTGGGATAATCATGCTGAGAATCTAGAACAAAAACTGAGTTAGTGTAGATACTGTAGTTATTGCCTGAAAATAGGTAGGATAAACCTACTAAGTCTTAGATCAGAATGAACATGAACAAAATGGTTACACTGACGTAGTTTTAAAGTGCTATTAAATTAGCTGAACGGGTAGAAGAGAAGGGCTTCTGCATAATGGTGAAATCAAAAGTGTATGTGCAATTTCACATTTCTGGAAACAATTAAAAAGTCTCTTAGCTAATATTTGTAACCGGGAAGAAAGAAATACAAATGTGAATACTTTCTTTGGAACTCAGACACACTGGTTATGCTGCTCTTCTTGAACTGTGTGGTTGACCTGTGCTCTGTCTACCCATGGGTCATAACCTGTCATGTGAGGGAATCTCTGAGGCATTAGCTATCTTTTTAAGGAAACTGAATCTCTTGCAGTCTTTGCCACTTTATGAAATTCCAAATACAAAGTAGAGGACAAAAATGCATTCATTGCAATTGTTTGCTTTTGGTTAGATGTTTCAATGAGTCTGGGCTAAAACCTATTTCTGTGGTAAGCCAAAGTTTAGCATATTTTCAAAGATTTTTAGTTTTACTAAAGTCTTCATACAAATCTGGCTGTAAATCATATCTTTATTTATCCATCTCTTTTGCATCTCTTTTCTTTTTATGAAACACTCTTGCATCCACTATTGAGTTAATGAATACTAAATTTAGTATGTAAGTAGTTTTGTAGAGGATTATGTTCCATATCCGTACCATATTAAGAAATGGTAGTGTTTGGTTGGCTTCTAAAGCTTCTTGACAGCTGGGGCATGAAAAAGAAATCTTTTCTGTATACTTGTTCTGAATTTTTTTGGGCATGGATTATCCAGTAGCCATAAATAAGCCTTATTGACCCAGGTTATTATTTTACGTTTGCTTTCACACATTTCACATACTGAGTTGTGTTGTGGGGTTTTTTTCCAAAGGAATAGGTCAGGGTTAGTAACTCTCAGGGTGCTATTCTGAGAACAAGTTAAACCAGAAGGATTTGTTTTTTGACAAACGTATTTCAGTAGCCATCATGAATAAAATATTAGATTTTAAATTATGGGTTTGATTACTTGAAATTGAAAATTACTACAATTGTGCTATCATACATACAGAAGCAAACTTGTGATAGGAACATCACTAAAGAATAAGAGTAGGGATTTGAACTCAAAAACATAAAAAAACCCTGTTCAAATCACAAGTCTGTGTTTTGGTGTTGTTGTTGTGGTGTTTGTTGGTTTGGTTTGGTTTGGGTTTGTTGTTGTTGTTTTGTTTTGGGGTTGGTTTTTTTTTTCCCTCCTTTTCAATATGTTATTCAACTTAAGTCATCTTTTGGAACAGTTTTCTTTTTAGCTGTGCTCATTAAAAAAAAAAAAAAAAAAAAAAGATTTTTCACTTGTATTACATGATCCTGCTAGTATTGATGGGAATTAGTATGACCTATCTTGCTTTTAGCAGTGTATCATCCTTTATTTTAGAAACTGGAATTGGTCTTGGAACCCAAATTTTCTGCTCACTAGCTTTATTTGGTAGGGTTTATTTAATGTTGTTAGCAGACATGAACAGAGCTTTTACAGAGCAGTTCTGACATATTGTTAAGTAGGCTTTAGATTGTAGGAATTAATTTGATACTTTATTCTTGCTCTCTTATACAGTGTATACATTGACAATTAATATTTGGGATTACGGTCAAACTCTTGAACATATCAAACCCTCACAACCATCCAGTTTTTTGCTAATGCAATAACAGCCTCATCATAAGACTTTGTATTATAATGACTTTCCTACAGTTGCAGGCCCTTGAAGGTCCGTCTTTACTAAATGCAACGTGACCCAATTCCTGTACTTCCAAGAAAAAGTTTAAAAAAGCTCTTCTGTTTCATAAAGTGATGGCATCTTTTTGCATTTATTTTGGATTTCTTGCTGGGTTGGGATCATGTTGGCACAGGGACAACTGTCTTATTTTTAACTGCTTCCCAGTGGGAAACATCTTATCTGTAAAAAGCCCAGTTAAAAGCTACAGAAATGCATGTGTTCTCAGAATTCTGTACTATATGGACAATATGTGTAATTTATGTAAAACTTTTGGGATTTTCACCTTCTATTATTTTGTAGAAAGAAAAATGATGGATTGTCAAATCGTGCTACGTTTTAATTTTTGATAGAAGGTGCAAATGTGTTTACACAAGGTAACTCAAATCCTGTAAGAAAGGTTATTAATGTGAGAAATTATTTGCTGAGGTAAACCACCTGTGTTAGACAGCAAAATTCATCACTCTAGTCTTGTTTAGTCATGTACAAAATACACTGTAATCACTAAAAAGTCAAGGGAATGAATGCTTTAACCAAAATATTTTCAGGCCATCCTAGCAAGAGTTCTGGGGATCAATGATAAATGGTTTTGATGATGTCAACACAAACAGTTTCTCTGACATGATCCAAGGTTTAAGTTGCCACATGTAAGGTACAGTTTCTTGAAATGTGATTGTGTGTGCTGTGACCCCTCTGAATATTCACCCTCCTCCTGTTTGTAAGGCAGAAAGAGCAGGCATGCAGGTAGTTTTGAAGTAGCTAATCATGGAAATTTTGGCAAGTGAAAGTGTAACTTATCAGAAAAATTATTTGCCTTCTAATAATGCAAGATTTCTATTATACTTCTGCCTTCTTACTGTTGCTTTAAAATAAGTTCGCTTTTCGTGTTGTTGTTGCATTTTAAAACATTTCATAGTTTGTCTAGCTCCGAAGTCAGTCTTCTGCACTCCCATTACATTAGTATTCATCTTGTTCTGTATATCTATTCTTTATAGTTTTAAGGAAAGCAATTTGTTTTTTTCCTATTTGCTAGTGAGTATTAAAAAGTGTGCTTCCCAGGACTCCTGGATTCAAATTGCAAGTCAAGCTTCTTCAAAATGATGTTCACAGAACAGAATGCTCTTTCTGTTTATCCAGTATCCTTCCCTCTAGATAATACAGTGTCAGTATTTATAGTAGCCATGTTTTTGGATGGTCAGACATTAGTACTTAAAGGGGGGAAGAACTCTGAGACACATGAGATTTCCTAAAAAAAGTACAAGAGATTTTGCAAGTTAAAAATATTTGTGGGATAGAGTGTGGAATATTGTTTTGACATTCTGAAAACTTGAGTTTATCAGTCTGAGCATGACATTTTTTGTGACTCCATTCAACTGTATATATTCCAAATTATGAAAATGTTTGAACAACATGTTTGAATAAACATTTGCAAAATGTAAACCCCATGTTAATTAGAAATTGATAAGAAAAAAAATCATTAAAGTTTAAGTCAATCTCGTATTCATACAAAACTTAGAAAATACTATTATAAAATCATAGAATCATTGACTGTTAAGTGGTTGGAAGGGACATTAAAGATAATCTTGTCCCAGCCTTCCCGCTATGGGCCAGGGCACCTACCACTAGACCAGGTTGCTCAAGGCCTTAAATATAAAGAAGAGAGAAAAAATGGGATAATGTAGGGAAAGTTGAAGAATTCAGTGTTGTTTTCCTTCAGTCTTCATGAACCATCATACAGAATTATTTGACAATACCCTGTGTGTTGTCAAAGTACATAGGGTACATGAGAAACATTAGGACAAAGGGCTTATGAGGATATGAAGTATGGTTGCCTAAAAGAAAGACCTTAAAAATAAAATTAATTAATAAAATTAAAAATTAATGACTGAGAACTTTTTCTGAATCTTTTACATTTTGAGAGCTCATGGAGGAGGGTTCTAGGATGAAAATATATTTCTGGGTTCAGAATAATGAAACCAGAACCATGTTGTCATAGGTACTCTGAGCTGAATCCTTGGACATAGTCTAGAAGAAGCATTTAATATGTACAAGAAGTGAATTTACCTCTAGAGTACTTTTGACAGGGTAACAGATCCATAGAAATCTGTAGATGTAACACACCTTGAGCTTAGTACACCCTTTCATCCTGTCCCACATGACATTCCTGTAGGCAAACTTGGGCTCTATTTCATCGTTATCCTGTGATGTATGAGAAGCAATGAGTAACTGTTAGTGTCCCTTCAGATTATGAAAACATGTCAACAGTGTCATGCATTTGTCGTTCCTAGGAAGAGTATTACTTTCAGTGTTTTCATTAATGATGTTGATGATAGACTAATGCATCCTTGTAAAAGCTGCAGATAAAAAAATCAAGGTTTTAACAATGTGTAAAGGGCTTGTTGGGGATCGGCAATCAAAATTTTGGAAAACATCTTTAAAGTGACAAGCTGATATTTATTCAAGATTTGTGGGAACTATTACACTCAGAAAGGTGAAATTAAATGTCCCAAGGTGAAAATACCTGACTAATCAGGTTATAGTCAGTCAGAAATGAAACATGAGTTAACAATGTGATCCTGTAAAATATATGAACGGGTTTACTGTGAGTAAGATGTGAAAAACAATTATTCAAGTCAATGCTTCTGAGGCCATATCTAGTGTGTTGTGTAGTTTTGGTCATCACATTTTAAAAAAGAGTTGAGGAAGCTAGAGAAAGTCCAAAAGATAAAAGTAAGAATGATGAAGGATTTTGAAGACATGCCCTGTAAAACATATTGATAGAATTTTATTTTTTTTAAAAAAGGAAGACTCTGAGAAAATATGGTGTCTCTACTATACACAAATTTGATGCAAGCAGGATGAGACTTTTCTTGTCTACTTAGTGAAAGAGAAGAATAAATGGGGTTAATCTACAGATAAAGTTTACGGTAAAAACCATAAAAGCTTATCAGGCAGTAAATCTCTGAAATAAACCACCCACGTGTTTTTTTTCTGGAGTTTTCTTCAAATTTACCAAGTGTCTGACAAATGAGTCAAGTATAATTGCTTTTCTTTATTTTCTGTAGCTGAAGTAGATGTTCTGTGAGATCTCATTTCCCATCATTAATATAAATTCATAACATTTATGTTTATTGTACCAGGTTTATTTAGCATTTTTGTGCTTTCTTCCTTATGTTTAAAATAAAAAGATATTCTTTCTCTATTCAGTAGTTGTGGTGAGATTATACGTACATGAAATATTTAGTTTTCTTGGGTACTGTGACAATGGAAGCCATATACATTTACCCTGTAGAGTGACGGACAGCTACTCTATGCAGAGTCATTGTGAAAATGACATTTCTTTGTCTTGGAATTCTTGTTTTCTATTTCTGGGAGATCGGAAGATACGGTGGCTTTGCAGAGTTGTAAAGGAACTATCTAACCTCAGTTGTGCCTCTTGGGACCCATTGGATAATTTTTGGAGAAGTATTATTTGCATATCTCAAATCAACTCTTTGGCAAGTATAGGAAAAGTTCCCAGCTGCCAGTTTTGACAGCCACAATTCTGGCAGCTGCTAGCCTTGAAGGGGAAGGAAACGAAAAAAAAAAAAAAAGTAATGGCATTGGTATTTTTGTAGAGCTTGGTTGACATTTAATATTACCTGCTGAAAATAATAAAAATAAAAAGGCATGAATGTGAAGGAGAGAAAAGGGTTCTAACTTATGGAGCAGATAATAGTAATTTAGTATTTTAAAGCAACTCAATGACTATTTCATCTCTGAGCAGTTCCACTTGCAGCTTGTTAAATTGAAAGTAGAAATAAGAAATTATAGGCTGAAGGAATGGGGTTAAAAATAAATCCTCAAGTGGGTCTGCAAACTGCAACTTCTTGGGGAAAAGTGGTTTAGCAAATGTCAGTTTTCTGTTGTTATTTTCACAAGAAAAGGTCTGATACTGCTAAGTATTTCTCAAAAGAGACGTTACTTTAATATAGAGGTAAAGATATATAATAGTGATTGTATAAAATAAATAGTTTTTTAGGTATTTGAAAGACTTGGAAAACTTTATGAAGGGGACAGATGCTGTTTCACGCATTTTATTTTTACTTGCAATATTTCAGTTGTACTTCTACAAAATAGATGAATTTCTTCAATGAAGTGTGAGGGGATTTTAGGGAGACATTTTGATGTGGCTGGGCACTGGCTATTGCTGGCTATTTTAGTGGGATTTGTATTTTCATTCACTAGGAGACTATAGTCTTCTGAATGCAAAGCTGATGTTACAAGAAATTTAGTTTGATTAGGAAGCACGTAATTTGACCTGAAGGTCACATTATATTTTCTCTTGTGTTGAAGTATTATGTATAGTATTAATCTGTATTTGTCTTTTATTTTCTGCTATATGTTATCATGATGCATTGCCATTACAATAGCAAATAGCCTGTCAGCACATTTACTGGACCGTAACCCTCTTGGGATAATCACTGAATTTTCATCAAGACTGCAATGATTAGTGTTTCTGATTATAATAATCAAATAACTAATTAGCTATCATGTTTCAGAAAAGACATAAAACTTAAAATGTTTTCAGAATATGTTAAGACACAACTTTTAAGATACTTCCACTTGTGGGTTTTTGTTTGTATGGTTGTTTTTCCAGAAAGCTTAGGACATGTAGGATGAAATGAAAGTTGCCGATTTTTACTGAAAAGAAGCTGAGTGGTTTCTCACTCTGTCCTGTGTTTCTATTTCTTCCCCATAATTTTGAGCATAGCTGATTAAAAAATACTGTGGAATTACTACTGGACTGTATAAGAAAAGGCAATATATTTTGTTTCTGGGGTTTGCATGTTTCTTTTCCCTTTTCTTTATATTTTGTGCCCTCTTTTTCAGATTTTCAGAAGTGTAAAAGTCTGATTAGATGTCAGTGTGTACGCAGAGATAGGTCGCAGCTTCACAGATTGCCTCACTGTGGCATTGCACTGTGGCACTGAGATGATGTTCTTCTCACCTTTATGTCTGTTTTCTCTTTTTGTATTTGAACATGATGAAAACTTGTGGTGGTGTTTCATTCAGATTTCCTGCCTTCAAAAGTGTGTGTCTGACTGGAATTGCTGGGCTTTGGTGTTTTGGGGTTTGTTTGTTTGTTTTGGTGGGGTTTTGTAAAATTTATTTATTTGTTTAATGATATGTCAGAGAAAGAAGGTAGTGGTGGAGTTTGTTAAAGGATTCATTACAGGCAATTCCAGTTCCTTGCCCTTTTCCAGAACTACTGTTGGATCCAGATACTTGTAATTGCATTGTTTTCCACGCTGTCCTTCATCTGTGCTCATTTTAAATGTCACAGAGAGAGGTGGTGACATTATGCTAATTTGTAATGGATTCTAGTGTTACATTGCCCCGTTTCTTTGACCTCAGCAAAGAGCACTTGCTGAGAAGAACAGAGGATGATTACCTCCCCTCTGAGCATGAACTAGCTGCTATGGCTATATGACCTTGGATTTAAAGAATAAACTCTAAAATTGCTGTGCAGAGGTTGTACGGGTTTTGTGCCTAAAACAAAGAAAGGATTTCAAACAGAATTTTTTTTTTCTCCTCTGTGGCTGAGTTTATAGATTCTTCCCCATACAATATATCTCTTATTCAGAAATTCCCCTGTCCAAGCTTGTGAGATCAGTTTTCAGTAAACGTGAAAATAACTGTGGCTCACATATATTTCGGATATGCTCTTTAAGAGATATGAAGCTTTTATAGGAGAATTAGATGAAAGACAAAGTATTGGACTTTATTATGAGTTCATGGCTGGAATTAGACTGTACCTGTATCAAGATAAGGATCTTGCCTGAAAGTATGCTGTTGTTTGATCTTCTTGCAGCCTAAATGCAGGAATTATTGAGCTCCCGACTACAAAAAGATTCTCAAAGCAGACCCTGAAACTATATCAATTCTGAACTGCTAGAATACAAAAAAAAAAAAATGGTGACAGTATCAAAGCAATGGTCCAGCCATTACTGCTCTTTTTAAAAGAGAACTGAACAGGGTCATATGAGAAGACCCTATGAATGGTGGAATTGAAGGAAGATTTCAGTCTCCCTTTGAAAATATACTGGCATTAATATGATTTTGAAGAGCATGAATAAGAAGCTCTATAGTGAAAGGACTGCTGCAGGAGCAGGTTTTTGGCCTTTTTAAAATCAGTTACAATTACACTGGAGCTCCAAATAAGGGGTGAGTAAAGCTTGAGGACATAATTCTGACTTCATTCCTCACCCAAAACTCCCCCTCATGCTCTGTAGGAGGATAAGGGGGAGTTTTGTGTTATGCAACACTGTTTCAGTTCTTGATTCTGGTTCACAGTGAAAGATAAATCCTTTGTGCAACTTCCTCATTTCTTCTGAATCAAACAAAGCAAAACAAGAAAAATCCAGTAAACAGGTTGGAATTCCTTTTGGGAAAAAAATAATGTTTTCTCCAGATGTGTTCTGGAACTTTAATTTTGAAATATTAGGTGGTTCACACTTGGTGAAAGTCAAAGGCTATTGATTTCTGCCCATGGAATAGCTAATGTTTTCATATAATACTTTTGATTTTGAATCTTGACACTAATTGGTTTTTTTTCTTGATGATTACCAGATCATTAATGGTAGTGAAATGAAATCTCTAAGACTATCAATGATTTGATGGATTTGATTTTTTTTTCATCAGCAGAACAGGAAAAGTAAAATTGTACTCTGAACACATGCAGAGTAAATGTCAATTGTAGGTTACTGTAGCATTTTCCCCTACATTTTATAGATGGATTTTATTTGTTCTTTACGGAATAGATCTTGGCTTTGGTATCCCTTTGAACTTCATAGATTTTAAAATTTCAGAGTGGGCTATTTTTATGGCTTCAAAATGAAGGAAAGTACACTGATCTTAGTAAAAAAAAAACCCTCAAGCTTTTCAGTCGTACTGAATATCTTCCTGTCTTCATATTTATTATCTTTCCAGTCCTTGAAGCTTGCAATTGTTTGTGGTGCAAAGTTGACAGAAAAGAAAGCTTAAGATGGTACAGAAAGCTGGTTTTAATGTTCATCATATTATTATCATATAATATGATGGAAATCACATAGGAAAGGTTTGTGAATCAACTTACTTCAAAATGTCACCTGCATTCTGGTCACACTCACTGTCCCAAGGTCCAAATAAAGTATACTCTATGTCTAAAATGAATGCTTGTGTGGGTGTGCACATGTATTTGTGCGGATAATGAACTGGGGGATTTTTTGTGTGTGTTCTCAGAATATCCCTAATTATAAGACCCTAATACATTATGAAGATCTACAAAACCAAATCATATTTCTGTTAGCTTTCTTTTTTCCATACATTTCAAAACATATGTAAAGAAAAAATTGAACTGTTTTCTTGCATGTCCAATCACATCTATAACAGCTGCTAAAATGCATCTGCTTGTGGATGATGTGGGATGCTTAGAAAGGTATTGCAGTTTTATTTAGCAAGAGATAAATTTGAACTCTGTGCTAAAATACAGCTAGTTTCCATATTTAGATAGGCAATCACTTATTTTAATCAGATCTCAGTATTACAGTGTCATACTTCACCTGTTTCAGAAATAAATTTCTGTGGGAATAGGCTTCACAGCAGGCTGGAATTTTTTAGCACTGTGATAAGGTCGTATTTCATATAAAATATCTAAAAAGAGTTAATTCTGTGGTGTAAAGCTAAGTTCATAAAATTGTATGATACAAATAATATGTTCACTACACAAAACACTTCAGTTCTTAAGTAGAGTTAAACTATTTAGCAGCAAATGGAATGAAATCTGTTAGTTATCAATGAATATATCTGATGTATTCTTCCTAACAAATTATTTGGACCAAAATGGTATTTGTATTCATCTGCTTGTAAAGTTACAAATGCCTACATTTCTTGCATTAATTTATTTTAAGCATAATATCAAGGAAATCACAGTGATCTGTAATGCATATCTGTAGAGCTGTTATCCTATTGCCATTTGAAACCTTTCATTGCATTTTCCTTCTATGAAATAATTTTTTGGCAAGGAAATAAATGTAGGTGAGGAGGTAACAAGGCAGATCCCATTACTGTTCAAAGTACATTTTAATGAGAATTTTTTTAAATGCATACCCATGGCAACTTGGACAGAACAGGGGTATAAAATTCAAATACAATGGTTATGCACCATTGAAACCTGAGAAACAGGCAGAGAATATCCAGAAAATGTGATCCATACCAAAATGTTTCTGCATTCCTTCTGTTTTGTGAATAGTGACTTAAAATTCTGTCTGGTTTGAATATTGTATGATGGAAAGGTAGACAGTAATGGAATGTGAATGATCTCTGCAGTTGGGCTTTGAAATACAAGGTTGACTTTCCTAAATGTGAGGTTTTGCTTACCATTCTCCAATTGCTTTTTTTTTTTTTTTTTTTTTTCCCCCATCGGCACACTTAATGCTTTGTTGGATTTTAGCTCAACTAGTCTGGCTTGCATATTGCAGATCATTTACTAGGAACCTGCTGGGTTACTTTCAAAAAGTTCTTAAATAAATCACCAACAATTCCATTGTAATTGTACATTTAATGCATTATTTGTAAACCCTTATTTTGAATGGGTAACTGAATTGTGGTTTATTTTATGTTTCTGCAGTATGTTGGCTGTTACAGGTGCAAAAAATACACTATTAAACTTCAGTTCTAATTTAAGTATTGTCAAGGAATCCTAGTTTATTTTTTTTCTGCTTCATTATTCATTTTTAAACAAGGTATTTAAATATAGACCTGGTTTAAATTAATTTTCCCTGATATTTTTAGATGTGTTTAATTATGAACATGTACCATGGAGCTAAAGTGTTCTAAATGTACTCTAATTGGAATGAAACATGCAGTGGCAAAAATATTATCATTATTTGGTATCTTTATGTCTCAATTTGATTTTAGTGTCACAGTTTCAGAGTTAAAGGAAGACACTTAATCTTAACATGACATATATCCCTGATTCAATCCTTATCCACTGCTGGTTTTTGCTTTCCACTGTGAACACCATCCCTCTTCACAGAGACCTGGAAGCACTTGTCAGTGAAGACTCAGGCAGAGAAAGCATTCAGTACCTCAGCCTTGCTCGTGCCTGCTGTCACTAAGATACCTGCACTATTCAGTAACAGTACAACATTTTCATTGTTCACTCTTTCACTACCTGCACCGCGATAGAAACTCCTGTTGTTCTTATGGCTGTTGTGATAGGTGGGTTTTTGCTCTCCTAACACCAGCCCTCTGTACCACAGAAGTGCTTCTAAATTGCTCCTTTTGTAGCTTGTTCTGCTTTCATCTCTTGTAAAATGCCTTTTTCTAAATTGGAACAATATGGTATTGTGCAACTATATATAGTTTTGTGGCCAGCAGAGTGAGGGATGTGATTCTGCCCCTTTGCTGGAGTCTCCAGTGCAGGAAGGATATGAACCCACTGGAATGAGTCCAGAGGAGGGACCACCGAGAAGATCAGAAGGATGGAGCAGCTCTCCTGTGAGGAAGGGTGGAGAAAGTTGGGCCTGTTCAGCCTGGAGAAGAGAAGGCTCAGAGGTGGCCTAATTGCAGCCTTCCAGTACCTGAAAGGAGCCTAAAAAAAAGATGGAGAAGGACTTTTTTACAAGAGTGTGTAGGATAGGGGGCAATATTAAACTGAAAAAGGATAGGTTTAGATTAGCTATTATGAAGAAATTCTTCACTGTGAGGGTAGTGAGGCATTGGAACTGGTTGCCCCTGGAACTGGAAGCTGGGGATGTCCCATCCCTGGAGAGTTTTAAGGCTACGTTTGAAAGGGCTCTTAAGGAACAATTTGGTCAAATGGAAGGTGTCCCTGCCCATGGCAGGGGGTTTGAAACTATGTGAGCTTTAAGGTTCCTTCTAACTTGAGCCATTCTATAATTATGTGATACTTAACACTACTAATATATGATATAAAAAGAAATTACAGATTTGTAAATATTCTGCTTCTTGGTGTATTATTATCCTGTGGTCTTGCAACAATACAAGTCAATACGTATTTACTCGTATTTATTTTTTTTCTGTTGTGGTCCAACAGTCTTTCATGGTATACTTTTTATGACTAAGTACTTGTTCAGATTGGTTGGGATATATTTCAGTAGTATTTAACTTGTACCAAACTTGACTGAGTGTGCATCAGGCACAGTGGATAAGAGTAAACCTCCTTCTCCTGATATACACATTTTTTAAGAACATTGTAAGAATTATTATTGACAAAAGTTGTTGAATAAGCAAAATGGAAATCATAGTTTTCCATCTTAAGGTTTCAACCCTATAAAAATGTAAAAGTCAGGTAAGTGCTTTGCAGGAATAAATGGCTACTGACAGTAGTAATAACATTTTCAGGTGTAAAGCTGTATAAATACATGTGTATGGGATGTGTGTATGTGCATTTTTATCTAAACATAAGCAGATGGCTGTTTGATTACCTTCCTCGTCCCACAGACCCCTCTATTTTGATCTCCATTTAGTTTTGAAGAAATTTCCCACTTTGTGTTCTAAGGAACTTGGAGTATAGTTCTTACCTATTCCTTCCAATCTATGTTCTTTATACTCTTTCCTCACTAAAGGATGTGAAAGAATGTATTTCCTGCAGGGCTTTTAAATTTAGAGCATGGGGTTCTTAATGAGGGAGTAGAAATTGAAGCAAATAAATAAATAAAACATGGTTTAGTGAGGAATAACTGGTGTAGCTGAGAGAGTGCTAACTCAGTCCTGGTGTCTGTTGGTATTTTAATGCATCCTGCAGCATAAATATAAGACTCCTGCCTCCTTAATTATAGCAAACACATTTTTTAATGGCTCTATTGATCTTTCGTGAACAGTGTTGATCTTATAGGAAGCATAGATGGTGCGGCTAAATAACAATGTACACTGCTATTGCTTTCCAGCAGGGTACAGGCATTGAGTGCTTCTTAAACAAAAATATTCAATTATTTGTGTAATTTATGTAGCATATATTTTCAATATTCTAAAAAGCGAATATCATTCTTAATTTCATGACTGGAATTGTTATCAGCTTCTGTCATTCATAGGAAATTACATCCTAAAATCTCAATAGATAGTGTGTAGCTGCTGTAAAAGCTAGTGAGATGAGGTAATGCTATGTAGGCAGCACAGATTGTCCCTGATTGAATACAGGTTGAATATAGCGTTTGGAAGAACTTTTGCCAATCACTGAAAATAGTAATTAAATGAAAGAAATGCCTTTCTGGATTGAGTGACTTTTTTATAAGGAAACTAATTAGTGATCTTAAAGTAACAATGGTATTTCAAGCTAGATAAACCTTGCAGAAAAGTGGTAGCAGAGATCATAAAGTACAGTGAAGTTCAAGCTATCCTGCCTTTTTTCAGTCACTTATCAACACCTTTTTCATCCAAAAGTGCTGAGTTCCAGTACTGAGAAGGAAATCTATGACCTTGTCTAGAGAAGTGGTTCTCTGTATTAGGATATATTTAATTACTGATTAGATACCATAGCTAATCCTGATATACAAAATATAGAACTCTCTAATTTTTTTCCTGGACTTGGACCGTTTTTTTAATTTAGTCTTTTCTTATTTAAGTACTGTTTGGAAATACAAGCTGACTATATAAACTGTGTCAAATATCTCATTCCAAGTGATGGACAAAATCCTTCTGACTTTACTCACAAGGGATAGTTTTGCATAATTCTGCGCAATTGGAAAGAATATTCAATAATAAGAATAAAGGTCAGAGACACAGGAGGAAAAATTGTCTTTCTTTTACAAACAAAAAGCATAAGTACACTGTGTGCCAAATATCATGCATCATTGGATGGGGGAATGAGTTGTGTGGGATCTGACAAGTTCCCAGTACTATCTAATGGCATTTTAAAATCTCATGTTTTATTGTGACTTTTCACAAATACTGTTTGTTACAATTTAGCAGATCCTTCAAAGAAATTACATGCTCTTCAGGAAAATGAGCAGCTATAGGAGGCAAGTGAGCTTACTCGAACAACTGAGACCTTTGAATTCATTCTCTTTCTCTCACAAGATAGAAAAGCAGCAGTATTTCAAAAGAAAAAAAATAGATTTTTACAATACTGCTTCAAAATTACATTATTTGCTGTCAAGAAAGTAGAATTTAGGGGTCCTATTCAGTGACCTTTGATGCAAAGAAATACTGGACTGAAGTTGGTAAATAATTTTTTAGCATATTAGCAAATAATATTTAGCAAATCTTTATGGAATTTTTTTACCTTATGTATCCATCATTAACTATTTCTTACCATAAGAAAAAATGATGAAAAATCCATAAAGACTTGTAATGATTAGGTGGTTTGGGGCTGAAGATAGCATTTTGGGAGAAGTTTGATCTAAGTTTGGCAAGGACCCCTTCAATGAGCAAGGATTTTTATGGTATCTTTCTTTTCAGTCTCCAGTCTTCTGGCACTTGTTATCTGTGAAGCTTTTCAAAGCACTTAGCATAGTGTTTTTCAATTTGTAAAATGTGAAGAGGATCTAAGTCCTAACTCTGTTCTCTGTAATGATGTGACACACTTCTATTGATGTATGCTGAGTTCTGCTCTGTCAATTATTTGGACCACTATAAGGTCAAAACTGCAGCTCCCATCTTGGCCTTGTATCCTGCTTGTGGCCTTGTTGTGTCAGTCCATGACCCAAATACATATTATCACTTTTCATGATTCATATTGTTTGTGGGATTTAAGACTGCTGTCATCTGAACAGGAGTCAGTAACTGATGTAAATAGGTCATGATATATTGATAGTTTTTGGATGGGGAACACAGCCTTGTCTTTCCATCAATATAGAAATAGGAAGGAACAGAATATGTGAGATACTTGCATTTAAATATTTGCTTATTCTCTTGGGCAGTCACGTTTGCATTTGCTTAAGAATTGTAACATATAGCAGTGTATATCATAAGCAACAATAATCTAGTTGAACTGTTTGAAAGGCAAACAATTTCCTAGAAAGCTGTCAATGAAGACTTCATGTATAGTTGGTGTATAGTAAGGCAGGACTAAGCAGAGCTCTAAGAGAGATCCACAGTCTGGCACTGAGTTTCTATGAACCATTTAGCTTTCCCATGTAAAATTATTGGACTTTCAGACTTATAGATATTTTCAGTGATTTCCATGACTTGCTCTGTCTGGAGCACTTTATGTTATTTTTTTCTGCAGTGAAGCTCGTTAAGGATAATCACCTTGAGCTGTGAGTAGCTGACTAGTTTTTCACAATCATTTGGCAGTCAAATTCGGTGCAAATCAGCCTAGCAAATTTGACAGTATTCTTCTCACAACTGTGCATGAAATCCCTATGTGATAATTTCTCATTTGCTGAAGACTGGAAAAAGACATTATGAGGTATGTTTCTAGGGAGTCTTCATGTTTGTGTCACTGACTTTCTCCTTGATCACTTCAAGGGTTCTCTTTTATGTTGCTATATCCTCATTAATTTTGTTGCCATTTTCAACCTGTTTTTCAATCCCTTATTTGTGTGTTATTTTACTGTGCTTTCTATAGGTTATTAATTTATTAATACTAGTTATATAAAATTAGACAAGGGGGAAATTTTTTTTACATTATTGCTGTGAAGTAGAATGGTCCTGAAAAGATGCTGCAGAAATACTGCTTTTCAGTCCAGCAGTTCAAAAAACTCCTTAAACTTGGCAAGCCTTATTAGATTCTGGTGTTGGAAATTTCTTCTAGAGTCTTCATAGTGCTTTTCAATTTTATTCAGTTTTTGAGTTTTGTTTTTCTATTTAGCTCAGTAAATCTGATTTACAGAATGCTCTGACAAAAAAACATTGAGTATGTCCAGGTCAGATCCACATTACATCATGAACCGTGTGTGTCACAAGCACACTGAGGTCAGAGTAAATGTCATTGGCAGGATGGGATAGTCTTCATTTACACAAAAGTTTTAAATGTTTAAAGTATGCAGTTTATTGACAGGTGCTACATAGGTCTTTCCTAAGACCTACCAACATTAGCAGATTTGCCAATAGTATCCAACTTGGTCATCTCATCAAATATTGTGATTACCTCCTTTGGCATTGACATCCCATTTGATTAAAGACTTGTCCTTGAATTCTAGGTGCTTCCCAACTCTAGTCAGAGATTGCTTATTGAGCACAAGATGGGGATATCTCAACTTAACTTTTTTTCTTATGAGAGAAACTACTTATTAAATGGGTTGCTTAATATAAAAAGTTGAAAAAGATATTCTTACTTACTATTCCCTCACATTTAAAACTGGTATGTCAAACCTCTTAATTTTGTACTTAGCATGGCAAGAATCAGTGTCAAACACCATTGTCCAATTGTAAGTAAAATGTATTTTGGCATGTGTGGGATTTCAGAAGATACCTAGATATAGATGAAATTAACTTTTTTTTTTTACTTACTTTAATTTAATTGGGTAGTTCAGCCTTAGTTTATAATTTGGCATTTTCAGTGTTTTATGCTCATAGCCAGATCTTACTACAAAAGATATGTTGTTTCCTTTATGGATCTTCCTTGGTCCACAAAAGTTATTCAAGCATAAAAGGCTGGAAACATGCAGATGTAAAGTTCCAGAACAAACATGACAGTCATTTTGTATCTCCTGACTCTCCTGGACTAACTTGAGCTCTTATAGTTGATCTACCCGTAGAAGTCCAAAAATAATTAAACTCTGGATTTAGGATTCTTTAGTAATGCTTAACTGTGCACTGTAAGACTAAACAGATCTCCCAGGTTATCTTGGCAATGACAGCAAAGGAATGGGATGAAAAAATGCATTTCTTTAGGCTGATATGAGTCAAGAAGCCCCTAGATTGTAGATTAATTTGAGAATTGGGTTTGCCTGTTACCATTGCAATAATAGGTGTATGAGTGGCACAAAGTAGAGACAGACTAGTCCTTTTTCTTTTTCTCCCCACATTGGAGGAAGAAGAAAAAACCTGCCTGAACACCCCTGGCAATATGTCAGGTTGATTTTATGCTGTAGTCCAGCAATATGATTGCAGCATATGTATACACATTACTGATCAAGTAGATGCCAATTTAGCTATGGCAATGTTATATCCAATGTGGGCTGAAATATTCTCATGCCTCATCCTTTGGGAGATTTGGCACACTGGTCTGACAGTTGTCCTTAGCTTGTTCCACTGCCATCATTGCCCAAGGTTATATTTGGGGTCTGAATGCAGAAGCACCTGGGACTCCAGTGTAGGCAGAACAGTGGAATATAAATTGTAAAAATAGATAAAGTATAGATTTCTCTTTCAGTGCTGGGTTTCATTCATTTGGTTCTTTCCTCTTCCCACCTCTCCCTTTGGAGAGGGGGCTGTTGCTTGTTTTTCTTCCCTCCAGAACAAACAAAGCAGGAAGGATGCAGCTGAACGTGTTGGCTCATCTAGTCGTGTTTATAAGCATTTGATCTGTATTTCTCCAGATTCCTATATCCCTTCAGACCCGTTTATGTATCTGAAGGAGCATTTGTCTAAGACAGAAAAGGAGAAAATTAAGAAGTTTAAATAAAACGTCAGTAATTGATAAGAAGCTAAAAAAGATTTCTTATTGTGTGTATTTTCTGTTTTGTTAATGTGATTGTGTTTAATGCTAGTGGTTTGCAATTTCAAGAAAAGTTTAAATGTCTGTTTCTGTTTACTCCCAAACCTGAAGTGCATTCTATGAAACATAGCTTATGAGGCACACACACCCATGCACTTACTTTCCCTGAAAAATTTGTGAAAATTTCTCTGTACTTCAGAAGTTAGCTTTTACTTGCACTTCTTTACCTTTGTATAGCAAGACATTAGTGCAGTTCTTTTATCCCCTCCTTTTATTGCGTCAATAAATGTTCTTCTTGGCAAACTCTGTTTGGCAACAGCTTTTACTGCATGCTCAAATAAAAACCAATATGGAACAGCATACAAACACAATGTAATATCTTGAAGTGTGAATTAGTAACCTTCAGACTGGGTTTGCTGCCTTGCTATTCACAGAAATATACTCAGAGATCCTGTTTTAATAGATGGCAGTGTTTGCCTGTCTTACATACTTATTTGTACAGTCAATAAAGGATAAAAATTATTTCTAAGGGGATCTGTCCTACCTGTAGTAGAACACAAGTTTTGTATTAAGGAGCAGTAAAAATTTGTGTTTCCTTTCTCATTTTCCTTCTAGCTCAAAGTTATAAAGGTCTTGTACTTAATATACTTTTCGATCTTTTCTTGAGAAGTGAAACTGTTACAGGATATTTGCCTTTTGCTGGTGTGGCTTCTAGGCAATAATAATTACAGATTAAACGTTTAACTTTTTTTTAATATTGAGTTTCTCATTACTTTGCTGCTGAGTATGTATCATTAAACACCATGCCTCCAAATAAAGTGTGAACAGTTATTATTGTTATTTTCTTTTAAAATAATTACTTCCATGAGGCATTTTATTTTTTGTTTGTAAAGAAAGCATTGAATTGATCTTCTGTTTAAAAGAACTCCAAAACAACAAACTTTTAACAGAATGAATTTTGTAATAAAGCTTTGTTAGTTATCTCAAGCAGATAAACAAAATGATCATTATTAATTCTCACTAGTCTGATATAAGAATTCCTTTTGAATTCCATCTCCTTGAATTGCTGTACAGAAACATGACTTAGAGATTTCTTCTGGGGAAAAAAAAATCACCCTAGAAGTATTGACAGTGAAGTAAATGACTGTGTCTAAATGGATATATGTGAAATACTTCCAGCTTGGGGTGAACATTTTGCCATATCTCATTTCTCTCAAAGGATGAGACCTCGGTAGCTGCACATGTGATTTTCCATGAGACCAGCACAAATTTTACTCAGTGTCAACATAGAAAATTAATCTTTCTATGAGCAAGGATTTCTTCTGTGGTTGAAGGGGGCTAAATCAAGTCTAACGATTGAAAGAAATAGGAGGCACAATTGCAAGGAATTGAAAGCAGACCATTATAAACAGAGGATATAAGGTTAAGCACCTAGATAAATGTTTGTTGTGAAGGGGCATAATTGGGTAAGTCAGACAAAGTGTGGAATTCATAAAATTAAAATCCAAAATCAAAAGGGTTCAGATTCATTCTGGGAGCTGCAGAAATTCTTTAAATCTTTTCCTAAGGTCAGGAGGTCTGCTCTTTATCTAAAAATGCACTTTTAATTAGGGGTCACATCACTGTAGTAAGTGAGTGAATCACAAGTATGCAAAAATAAAAATCCTTGCAGCTTTATGCAATATTGTTTATTTTCAGAAAGCTTAATTGCATATGGAAGCAGATGGAAAATTATTGGAGTTCACTTTATATCTGGGAGTAACTGGAATTTGAGTGCAGATTAGAACTGGCTGGAAAAAGAAAGAAAAAAAATACCATTTCACTCACACCCTTCAAGTGGGACTACCTTTTTATTTTTTTTTTCTTTAATGGATGTTTCTAAAGCCTACACTTCATCTCCTGTTTTTTTCACAAAGAATATAATACACTTATTCTTCTCCATTTCTCTTTTTTCTTTTTTTTCCTCAAAACAATTTCATTTTTTGGTGTTACAGTAATTGTCTCTTGGTTAAGCTTGTGTTTTCTGTCATTTGACACAATAATATCTGTATTTTCAGACGTTTTAAATATGCTGTTGTGGTGCTTTTTCCATAACTGCTGCCTCATTCTGCTGAATTTATAAGGAGAGCCCCAGAAATATAATGAGTAAATAATTTACTGATTGCTATCACAACAGTTTTTTTTCATTGGTGATATGAATGAGTGGGTGAAAATCTAAAAATTTCACTAGTTAACTAAATAGTTTAGTTAACTAAAATAATCTAATAATCTAAGTACCCATTGCTTTTAATTATTCAATTAGCATACATAGGAATGGTCCTAATACACTCTGTTCAAGAGTTTCTAGCCTATTATGTCACAGATTAGGACAAATAAATTGTGTATATATCACATATTTTTTGTTTGTATGTGGGTTTCTGTTTCTCTGCTTTCCGTTCCTGAAATCTGAGGTCTATATGACTGCTGGTTTGGGGACTGTATTTTATCTTTGTATTCTATAGGTCTTTATGGACTTCCATTCTGCAGTTACACATGGAAAAATACTGTTTTTTTAGGTTTTATTTTTTCTGTGCTTTTAGACATCTTCCATGTATGCAAAACCTTATTTTACATTTCACTGATTTCAGCTGACAGCTGAAGTAAAGTAGTTGTTGTTTCTATGCTATTTCTGTAGATCTGAATTGTTAATTTTCATCTGGGAGGTAAAATCCACGCACTTAATTTGTTTTCTGATGTACTTTTATGAAGTAAAAACTGAGTAACAATCATAAGGTTTTTGACAAAGCTTTAAAAATTATGTTATTTTATAGTTATTTTGAAACAGAAGACTAAATATAGAATTATTATGTATCAGTCCATTTTAGGCAAACATTTTGAATTCTAAGTGTGAAACACAACATTGGGTAAAATAGTCAACTTATCCCAAATGCTGCGATATTAATTAAAATGCCACTGGAAGTCAGATTAGACAATGTTTCAATCCAAGTAGCTGTTCCTGTCACTGTGATGCTTCAGCTGAAGCAGTTTTACCAAGTCATTCAGTGTGCACTGTATGAATGTCTCTGATAAGACTTCTTCCTTGTAGGGATGAAATCCAAAAATCAATGTCAGATGGAAATCAAAGTTCTCAAAGTTTGAAGGATTGATGGAAGGAGATTTTAATGAGTGAATTTCAATCTTTACCTTCATAAATTTGTCAGAAAGTGCAAGCATGAAATTCCTGGTTGTAGATGTCTGGGAGACATGTTTGGAATTAAGGAGCTTAAAAAAAATCCAAATTAAAATCCAGAGTAACATTGTGATTAAGAAGAAATACTTTTTCCATATTTTACCTGGAAATGTTACTCAGATTTTGAGGAAATTAAATATATGCCTTTACCTTTGTGAAACCGGTTGATAACCCCATTCCAATTACTTCTCAGTAATACACATAAAATTTAATTGATTCCATTCAAGTAGCAATTTCTTCTTATTTAAAATAAATAAAAAATCTCATCTCTCAGAAGCATGCTTACTAGAGACACCCCCAAGCAGAAGACTCAAACAAGGGAAATGAGAAAATGTAGCCTACCTTTTTTTTCCTTTTAATGTAAGCATGACATCACGAAAAAATATTCTGTAAACTGAGGTTAATTTTGTTGATGATCAGTTACAGTCATCTGGTCAATACACCATTTTAATTGGTAGTACTTCTGCATGCATGTCTTTTAATGTAAATCCCATTTTTTTAATAGTTCTCTTCTGATTTTTTTCCTGTTCAGCCTAGTTGTTAGTTAGTTCTTTGCTAAAAATTGTGTGCTTGTGCCATACATTTTATATTGCCACTTAAGGAGCTTATTTTAAACTATGATGGGTAAATCATTCAAGTGAAAACAAAGGTTGCTCTCTCTTCATATAACAGGATCAAATTAAAACTGAGTAATAAAAACAAAAGGAGAGAAATAAATTGGAAGCTTATTCATTGCAACAGCTGGGCTCCATAGCTACTAATTCTAAACCTGAGATTTTCTTCTTTCAAATATTTATTCTGGAATAAAAATGCAATTAAGAAAAAAATGGGAGAAAACAGTTGAAAAAATTTTCTGCAATGAGAAAACTTATTTGTAGCAGGTTTTATAGTCTGCTAAAGTAGGACCTTGGTCCTTTTGATACTCAGGATTTTTTTTTTCAATAAATATTGCATTGAAAACACATAGCCTTATGATATTCTTCAGAAGTCTGTGATAAAGATGTCCCTTTCTTACATGAACTTGGGCAACAGCATGCCTGTGCTTTGTGAAGTACAAAGACTTCATAGGTAGTGAGACTGATAGAACTCTGCATGCCAGAGGCATAGTCTTTTCCCAGGTGTGATTTGATAGAAGAACCATTTTGTACTCAGCTGCATGAAGCTAAAACTGGCAATGGAGACTCTTAATCCATGGAAATTCCCCAAACTTGACTAGAGTAGACAAAGCCCTGAGTAAGCTGATCTTGCTCTGAAGTTAGATTCTGCTTTAAGCAGTTAAATTAGACAATTACCCCAGTTCTCTTCCAAAGTAAATAATTTTACAGTCATAAAATGCACCGTAATTTAAAATTTGGCATAATGGCTGGGCTGACAGCTTCCTGGTGTCATAGCATCCTGCCGACAGTAATGGCCATAGCTAAAGATTATGCTTTAACTCTGTTAGCTCGGATGTCTAAAAGTTATTGAAATTAAATACGGCAGCTCCCCATGGGCATCCTGGAACCTTTTGCTCTATACTCACCTAATCAGAGATTTACTTTCTTATTCCCTTCTACATTTTCATCTTCTTGGGGAAAAAAAAAAAAAAAAAAAAAAAAAAAAAAAGAAAAAAAAAGAAAAAAAATATATAAAAAATCTCCTGAAGTCCAAATGTTTTCATTTTGACTGAAGCTTAACTTCAGCTAATTACATGTGCTTGCAGTGCTCAGTTTATGCCTAGCAAGCTTTGCTCTGGAACTTAAAAGAAATGAGACAACCAAACCCCACAAGAAATTGGATGCTCTTGTTTTTTACTTATTTATTTAAATATTTACTTACTTATTTAAAGAAATAAAAAAATTTGGGAGATTATTACTTTTAGAGAAAGGTTTTCCAAACCTGTTATCACAAATACAATGTCAGTTACAGATGTATTTGCTTCTATTTCTACAATAACAATAAGAATAAATTAGTCTGTCTCAATTTGCTTTTTGTATCTTGTTCTTCTGTCAGAGTTTTGAGTTGTTAGTAGAAGAACTAGCTGGAGGAGACAAAATATTTGCAGAGAAAGGGTTTTAGCAGGTATGAAACACAGCTTACTGAACACTGACAGCGCCTGACCCTCCACTTTCAACTGTCCGTATGCCACCATCTTTCCTTAGCCATTAAAAGAGGCTTTGCCAGTCCCCTAAACAAGGAACCAAATGTGACAGCTCAGCTGATGGTGTTGACATTGGCAGCAGGCTTGATGGACAGCACCAAACCTTGCCATGGACTCTCTCCTGCTAATTAGCTGTTCGAAGGAACTCTGTGTGCCACAGGCACAGTCTTATTGGAAAAGGACATCTTTGCTGTTCACCCTGACAGCTGTGATGCAGCTGTTCACAGCATGAATTGAGCACAGAGGGGGAGGGTGAGAGGTGGAGAAGGAGGAGGATTTAGAACAAGCGGCAGCTCTGGTATCTTGCAGTGCAGCCATCCAGAGCTATATTAAACAACTGGAATGGAGAATAGAGAAGATGGGAATTGAAATTCATAAAATGGGAACATAGTTGAGGCATGAAACAGCAGGAAGAGTGAGAGGAACAGCCCATGAGGGCTCTTTGAGGCACTTGGAGCTGTATGTTCTTGAGATTAGTGCAGGCTGTGGGGTTTAACATACAAAGCATCATGATTTTCTGTAGATCATGCGCATGTCCAGGGATATTAATGGGAGATGTGCTTCAGAAAGTCCTACAAGTGCAAGTGTGGGGAGCAACATCGGCCTGAATAACTTATTGATGTACTGTAGATCTGATGGCTTTGGAGACTGGCTGAGGGAAGCAGTTGAAAAAAAGTACTTGCTGTTTGTTCTGAATGATTATAAGTGGGGAATGAGAGAGTTTGAGAAAGTTCTCCTACTGTTTTCCAAAGCAAATACCCTTACTGAGGTGGGAACTCTTATGTGGTAAAATATACTGTTTTAGAACTTTCTTATTTGAGATTAGAACATGTCCTCTATTGGCACTTTGGAAGACATGTCTAACTTGGTTAAATGTTAACTATGCACTACAGAAGATGAAAGTGTGGTGTTGAGAATGTAGAAGATTCAGTTGAAATAGTGACATTTTCACTGGTGTACTTTTGTTAGTTCCCATTAACTTTTACTTCCAGTGGTTTGGTTTTTAATGGACAGAGTGAGAGTGAGGTCCTATTTTGGATCTTTTGTAATGCCAAACTATCAGTTTTAAACTTATCAAGCATTTTATAATAAAGTTTTAGAGGGGCAATAAATTGCAAAATTATTTCCAAGGTTAAAGTGAGTTTGCAATTTTTTAAAAATGTTGATGTAATTTAGGAGGTAAAAAACCAGTTCAGAATAAATAAGTGAAATAAGGATAACAGCAACATACCCTTCCCCAGAACTCAGTCGAAGCACTTTAGTTAATGGTGAGCATTAAAAAAAAAAGTTATTACAGCATTAATTGATTTTCCTCTCTGTCTTATAGAAGCAGAAAGATTAAGACAAATATTTTGTTTGCAGTATATCTGTCCTAGGCTAAGGGAAGGAGTAATAGATTGCTTTGGAAAACTTCCTTGTAAAAAGCTTCTGGTATAATTTTACAACTGAGTGGGTTAGTTTGTGATAGCATTGAGATTTGGGATGTTCCTGCAAATTGATTCCTTTTAAGTTTTTTTCTTTTTATTGCTGATTACTTATGGGTTTTATTACATGCAGCTTCTCTTTTCTCCACTGACATACAGACAAAGTAGCTAACAGTATGCTGCAGTTAGTAGCCAAAAATGTCCCAAAGCAGATGTTTCTATTGTCATAGCAAAGAAACCACACATATGCTTATACACATCCCTAGTGTTTTCTATTTTTTTATATATTTAGTACCATGCTCTTATTACCTCTTATCTTGCACTGAAGAACCAATAAAAAAAAAAATTAAAAAATAACAAAAATAACAAAAAGCACCCCCAAAGTAACAAAGATGATTTTCATTACTTATAATTATACAAAAACAAAACAAAACAAAACAAAAAAAAACCCCAAAAAAACCCCAAATCCAAAATACTTAGAAAAGATGAACTTATACATTGGGGACTTTCTCAAACAATCCTTGTTCTTTATAGTTGGACCTTTCCTGCAATTTTTGTTTGAGTGTACATAATGTATCCTTTATTATATTTACAAAGGCTTGCAATGCCTTATGGTGACATTCTGTTTATTATCACTCCTGACTTGTGAGGTAATCTCAATTATTTTACTGAAAACTTTAGATATTCTTCATAAATATTTGATGTGCTTATACAACTTGAGGTCTCAGATTTTATACGAGTCTCACAACAGATACAAAATCAATTTTTTGTGAAAATGATTTTGCTCAGTTAAAAAAAAAAAAGTGTTTACGTGGTTTGTCCATTTTGTGTTATGTTTATCTTTTTGTTATGTTTTTTAAATTTTGAAGAATTCAACAAACCATTTAGAAACCAGTGGCTCTTTATATTTCTCACAGCAATACTTTTCAAAATTGTACACTATTAGTGGCTTTTAAGTGCTTAGTATTTGACATCTGTTCTGTGTAATTGATTACTCAGCTTAATAGTTTTAACAGTAAATCATATATCAATTTCTTTTCATAACTGATTTAAGTCTTTGTTGCACAACTTGACATTTGAGAACTGCTTTTTTTGTATTTTTCAGCTTTAGCAGTAAGAAAGCTTTAAAGATTTGCATGTACTTTTATTCCTGTGTTCTTAATTGTGTGAGTTTATCATTGCACAAAAAATTGGTAGTTTTATACAAGGGATTTTTTGTAACTTAATATTACTCATCTAGTTCACTAAAAGTGGACTAATCTTACATCTAACTATTTTTGTAATGGCTATATATATTTTTTCTTTTCAGCAGGAAAATGGTATATTCTCTACAACCATGTATTTTGTGCCTGATATAAGGCAATTTTGTGCGGCTTGTTCACGGATGACTGCAGCTGAACCTTTGCATGCTATGTGGTATTAATAAGAGAAAATCTGACTTATTTTTGTTAATGACTAATTCAGGAGATAATGATCTCTTTCACTTTTATTTAGATTATACAGAACCCAGGACAATATTGGTAGATTCTTAATAGAGAATATATCTCCACATTTCTTATGAACTGCCAATGTTTTTGATAATGAACAAAGCTGGGAAATTTAATTAAATTAAGACCCCTGTCCAACTAATCTTAAGGCTTAGGCAGAATTGTGCCCAGAAGATGGATACAACCTGCCACTCATCAAGAGATGCCTTAGAAAAGCCTTTAAGGGTTAATATGTTTAATAATCCTGCTGCATGAGATTATGAACTCAGTAACAAAAAAGAGGAGAGAAGTAGGGAATTTTGGAGAATTTTTAACCTTGTTATATTATATAAAATGACAAATCAATGAGGTGAAAGGAGAATGACAGTTTCTCTCATTCTGTTTTCACCACCACTATCTGTTGTTTCTTTGCTGTTGTTGTGACTGAGGGATAGCAAAACACTCCTCTAGACACTGGCTATTAGATATACTTATGAAGAACAAATATATCAGTAAGAAATTTGATTTTTTTAATTTAGTATTTTTATGATAGTCAGTTTTGTTTTAATCTAGGAATTTTTTATTAGAGATATTATGATAATCCACAAGCCACTGATACCTTCTGCAGTCATAATCTTTCAGATTGCTTCTCTCTGAAATTAAAATGGTATCCCTGAGTGCTTCAGATACAATCTGTTTGATGGCATGTTTATGTGTTTATGAGTTTCTTTGAGATGAACAGAAAAGAGTTGTTCAGAGAAGCACAGATTTTCGCCTAATATGTCAGAGACAGTCAGTATCCATTACAGAATTGTATGTATATTCAGTTTAGTTAATAGAACAGCTGCATTAAATTGTGAGTTCTTTTCCTAAATAACATTGTAAGTATTAGTAAGCCACAGGGGGGTCTTTCTGTGTCTTTTTTTCATGAAGAAAATTTTCATGTTTAGTTTATCCTCATTTATCCCAGTCTTCCTTGCACTCTTCCTTGCTCTCTGTCTCTCTTTCACATCCTTCTGCCCCATTCCTGTCACACTTGTTGCGTGCAATACTGCACTCTCATGTGCCTGCTCACTGCCTCTCACATTTTCTCATGTGTCATCTGTCTCTTCTATGTGCTTCTTGTGTGTGCTGTCACTCAATATCTTATTCACTTTTCCTTGCACACTCAC
The DNA here is from genome assembly GCA_910950805.1 of Acrocephalus scirpaceus scirpaceus. Lineage (NCBI taxonomy): Eukaryota > Metazoa > Chordata > Aves > Passeriformes > Sylviidae > Acrocephalus > Acrocephalus scirpaceus. The sequence continues at coordinate 63,559,293 of OU383774.1, read as the reverse complement.
TTTCTTGCTCTTGGTCCCTTGCTTTCCCTTGTTTGCATGATTACTCTTACGCTCACTCCCTTTCTCATTTATGCTTCTAAATTCTCATTCTTTTTCTTGCTCCTGTGAGCTGCATGTCTCTGTCTCTTCTATTCTCTCATTTCTCTCAAACTTATTGTATCTTTTTATTTTTTAGGGAAAATATGAGGTTTTCGTTAGCCAGAAAGTGGTCACGTATTAGTGACCGTTACGATCTGGTTTTTAAAGTTATTAGAAATGCTTCTGCCAGAATTAAGGTACAAGTCTCTGACAGTGACACAAGGTAGGTTGATCACCAGACACAATACTGCTTTATGAATATTCTTAATTGAATTCACAGGTGAGATGTTTTTTCCTTTGAGGTGTTCCCTCCCTCTTCCTTCCACCCCCTCCCTCCCTTCAATCAAGTCATTGCTTGGAGGCAAAGAGAGTAAGGGGAGAAGGGAAAGAAGCTCATTTAGCAGCCACAGTAGACATAAGCATCATAGTACCAATCAATCAACACACACACTCTCCCACTGAGACTCCCCTGTGACCTTGAGGAGTGTGACAAATGACTTAGAGGACAGAACAGACAGAAGGTTTGTGATAAACCAAAAAATTGTGTTCTTCTGGGTGATGAAGAAAAATAAAAATGAAGAGTGAGGGGAGATACATATTTGGTTTGAACAGGAGTCGATAAATTCTGTAACTACCTTTCACTGTACTGGCAGCGGTTAGAGGAGTTTACTGTCACTGTAATCAAGACTTCTTCAATAAACCTCACTGCAGTGTTTACAGTACTTCTTTTTCTGCAGCACTGCACTACTTTATGGCTTTGAGCTCTCAGCTGTGGCTGGAGGCAGTAGCAGTTATTGATAACTAATTCTAGAGGCAACATATCTCATCAAATTCATGTTGAGAGAAAATAATCAGCAGAGTGAATCACTTAACCTGGACAGACTTCACTCTGAAATCTGCAGCACATTAAGTTAGTCATGAGAAGATTATTATTAATCATAAATATTTGATACATCAATAAGTGCAGAAACTTACGGTCTGGTTGTAGATACAATTTCAGCAGATTTTTAAAACCTATTTTTACATATGTTATATATATATATATGTTTGGTTGGTTTTTTTTTTTTTTTTAATAGAGGAGTTGAAATAAGCAACCTCTTTGTATTTATTGTGTATCTATGAATCTAGTGCAGTAGGGGAGAAGGGTGCATTTTCTTGCACACACCAAAATATGTCTAGCCTTAGCAGAACACGTTGTTTGTTAGGAGAAGGATCTTTTGACACATTGTTCACTCTTTGTGTCTCCTTCAGAATGCAGATTGGTATTTTTTTTACTGTATTTTCTTTACTGTATTTTATTTACTGATTCCTCCCATTCCATTTTTCTCTAGTTCCTTTGACCCTTATCATCATGACTCTGCGTATTTGCTCAGTGTTAAGCACCAAGTAATTGTAATTGCTATTACATATTTCAGCCAGCCAAACCACTGATATTGTGGTACTATACTTAGATTCCTCTACTTTCCAGCTCTGTAAAAAAAAAACCCAAAACAACCAGTCACCTTTCTGATGAAATAGACTGTCAAATACACATCAGAGATTAATAATGCTTGTCCCCCATAGTTGTCTTTACATTCAAATGCATACAGTCCATAATCCTGATTTTCTAATCTCATTGCTAGAGTTTAGAAAACTATTTCTCTTCCAATTTCTTTCTTTGTTCTGAGTGGAAGAGATCTATTGCATACAAATTTGAAGACTACTATTTTTTCTAATGACCGACTGCACTTTACAGTGCAGGAAAAGGTATTTTTGGTTCATTAGACTCAGTAGAAGTGCTAGTAAACCAAAGACTGAATGAAAGGAAGTGGCATGTGTTTGGGGAAGCAGGCAGTTAAGTGTCATCGTCCTTCTAATGATGTTGAAGCTGGTCAGATTGACTGGTAAAATGCACAGATCTCCCTTGTAGCAACTATAATCCAGTATATGTCTGATGTTTTAGTGCATCAGACTTGTGAGTTAAAAAAATAGAAAAAAGCATTGCCTTGTGAAAAGTTAACATAATTTACAGAAATATAGTCCACTTTAAAAAATGAGTAAGTGACAAGTTCTGTAAGGTCCTAGAAAATAACAGGAGAAAATAGTCTCTTGCTGTTCCAAAAGACTTGTGTTAAGTTTACCAACAAGGTAATTCACTATCAGAAGGCAGCAAATACGTATCAAGAAATTAATCAGAAAATTGATTGTTCCTGGGGATTTTAATGAGGTTAGTAACCCAGCCCTGTAGAACAAATATAATCTGCAGTACTTTGCTGTAGGTAATTCTGTTTTGAAAGTGTTAAGTTTTTGTCATGCACCAGATTTAGCTGAACTTTTCTTTCAGGTAAGGTCAAATTGGTGCTGTGCAACTTTGCAGCCCACTCATCCCCTTATTTGCCCTAATGAGGGCCTTCAGAATGGGTCTGACAATGGTAAATGACTAAAAAATACGATTATGTGTTGGTCTGAGGAAAAAGATGTAAAAAGAAAAGTTTAAGTCTTAAGACATTAAGCATGAATTTTGTTTCTAGATGCTATGCTCTATTAATATGAATAACTATGCTCAAGTGTAGAATACAAGACTGTAACTTTTTATCCAGTAGATGTTTCATATGCAAGATAAGATTTTGCCTGACATTACCAGAAAGCCAATAAATGATTTTCAAGAACTCCAGCTTTTCCAAGGAAGAGTTGTGGGGTTTTTGCTTGCTTGTTTGTTTGTTTGTTTGTTTAAACCCTGCATCACTGAATATCATGTTGACATGTTGTCCACTTAAAACTAATTTATTTAAGTTGGATCAAGTCTGTATCTACCAAAAGTAGTTAATCTTAAAAAACAAACAAACAAACAAAAAAAAAGCCAACAAGCCAACAGGAAACTTTTGAAAGTATCTTCAAGGACAGGGAAGCATGAGCATCTGGATATTTGTATTAGTTTGGGAACACAAGACATGTAGCTTTGTGTCTCAAAGAGATAAGGAAAATAGAACAGAAACTTGAACCCAGGTCATTAAAGCCCTAAGATAACACTTTAATCACTGTACCTATCCATCCTTTGGAAGAAGATTATTAATGCAACTATTTTCATCTTCTGCTTTTAAAAGTCTGTTTTCTTATAAAGTAGCAATACACCTCAGTGGAGGGTTCTGCAGCTCCTGCTTGGATTTAATACAAATAAGCAGTAGGTTCCTTGTGTTATCAATGCCAAAAGCTTTCAGGCTGAATTCAGTTTTAGTTTATCCTGAAAAAAAAAGATTAGCACATTTGATAATAGAATACATATCCTTGTATAAATGTTCTCTTTATATGGTGGAAGTATGGATACTTTTGGGTCATTCAGTTTATTACTGGAGGTATGAAATACTAGAGGCCAAATATTGAGACACCAATATAGTCAGTTTAATGAAAACACGTGATTTTTTAGGGTGAATGCAAGGTGAATTTGGCTATAAAACTAACAGTAACTATTGTAAGTGTTAAGTATGTTTTTAGTGTAAAAATAAACATAGTTTTATTGGGGGGGACTAAAATAAAAGTTTTGAAAGGAGAATATAAGTTCATAAGAACATTATGAAACATTATGATGTAATGTTTGAGAGAATGTGGTATTTCAGGTATAGTCTAATGTGTGCTAGTTATGCTTGTCCATAGATTGAGAACTGTAGAGAACTGTCCATATATAGCAAACATAAACCCAAAGCAAACAAAAAGATCCCTGTTTTGTCCAATATCAGAAAGCTTGTGTTTTTCTTTTTTTTTTTTTTTTTTTTTTTTTTTTTTTTTTTTTTTTTTTTGCCACAGTGGAGAAGTCCAGGGGCAATGAATTCTGGTTTATTCTTTATAATCTTTAAATGATTATTAAGCTAGAATCACCACGGCTTGGTAAAAGTAAATGGGTAAATAAGGAGAGAGAATTGAGGAGAAGGAGCCAATATATTACTTATTCAATGGTGACACTGATTATAAAGAGAACTTCTTAAAATAGGTACTTAAAATAGAAGTTCTGTGGCCATAGCTGGGTTTTAGGGAAGGGTATACTGGAGTCACTGCCAGTAAATTCAAATTTAAGTTATTGATAATCCTTTTAGTAACAAATATTAAGCCATTACTTTTCAAACAAAACAAAAATGGAGAACCCCATAAAGGTTTGTAATATGTATGTCCCTGACCTTAGCCTTTAGAAAAAAGAAAGAAGAAAAAGAAAGGCTCTCAAACTGTAATGAAATGAATTTTATTTTGCAGGCACTGGGCTCATGCCATTTCATTTCATTACCAGGATACGCTGAGCGGGCTGGAATCAGCAAGAACTACAGGCAATGCAAGCTGATGATAAGCATTTCATCATGGTCCTAAACATATTAAATTTTAGCAATAAATTTTATCAACACCATCTTCATGGCTGGATAACATTTCCCCCCCTTCTTTCTTTACCCCACTCTCCCCTAATCCCATTCGCTTTTGCTCTGCAAATACAGCTTGTACTTGACTGTTCTGAAAACAAATTTTTAAGAAATCAATAACTAAAAAAACATTTACAATTTAGCTAGTCCAGTAATTATGCTTCAGGCTACTACCTCTACTTACTGAAAATGGGAAAATAAAGTTCCAGTGTGAGCAAGGGTAACAACAGACGAACATCATTAGGTTTTGTGACAGTCCTTAAATTTTCTCCTAAAACTAAAATATATCCCAGGGGATAATATATTCAGTTGAAGACCTCATTCCCAGACATTTTGTCTTTATAGAATACTGATACAGAAAAAAGAGGTATAATTCTAAAAGAAAATGTTGTAGATTTTATATTTCCAATAATGTAGACAATAAAATGTCACCAATTTCCAATGGCTACAGTGCTGAAGTGGCCAAAACCCAGAAGCTCCTGCGGATCAAGACCAGGAGAAAGCTTAATCTACTGAATGACCCAGATGATATCCCAGTAATCAATGACAGACCAAAGGGGAACATATAATTGTGAAACAGAGGGAGTGGGTGATGATTTTGGTTTAGTCTAGAAAAGGTCTGTTCTTTCTGAGCACTACTCTGAGTAACTGTGTAGCATTTTTAATGATAGAAATGTGCATATTTAAGAACTCTCAAAGCATAACAAACCTGGGGCTGGTTGGGGGCTACTTAGTTGCAAAAGCACTCTAGAGTAGCTGAGGGTAATCCTAATTGTATTAATAATGAATTCTCTTCTTACATAGTACTATAGTACGGCTCATCACTGAAAATGTGGTTTTAAGCAACTACATTCTTTAAGTTTTGCCTGATATTTAATACTGACTGAGTGGTCTGCTGGGGAAGAAGACCACACCCAAAGATATGTTGACTGGTAAATCCAGCATGTCTAATATCGGGATATAATGCAAAAAAACCTGAAAACTCAATACAGTGCTCATTCCCTAACCTGTATAAGCTCATTTTGAAGCTTGCAGTGCAAGAATCTAGGGGACAAGAAACATTTAGTGATGATATTTATACAAGCAATCACTGATCATAAAGCCATACACAGAGTAAGTAGGGAGAATGTTTCAAGAATCTAAAAAAATTTTTAACAACTGTGTACAGCTCCTTTTTCTCTTCCTCATGCTTTATACAGAAGTCTATCCTGCTCCTCTATCTTGTATTTCTGGTTCCTAGTCTTAAAAAGAAAACCTGTTTGCTTGTGAGGGAGTAAGGGCTGGTAGTAGTAGAAACTGGAAAATTAGTAGGTGTACCTCCATCTTGTTTAAAAAACACCCTGAGGATTGAGAAAATCTAATTGTTACATTAGAGCTGGAAACATGGGTAGGATAGGCTTTATCTGATAGGTACCTGTACCCTATTAATGTAATTATTGCTTACACTCAAAAGTAAAAACAAAAAAACAAAACCAAAAACAAAACCAAAAAAAAAATTAAAGGAAAAACTACTGGAAAAAAAAAATCTCTGTCAATACTTACATAGAATATGAATACTTTTATATATGAAAATAATTATTAATAATTTTTCTTTAGTTTTTGTTATATAGTATAATATTTTGACTAGATTTCATTGGTACAGTTCATCCTGTGCCATTCAAAGCCTGATGTAGGTGACATTTCTACAGGTTGCTTTGGAAAGGCTTCAGGAAATAGCAGCTGCCATTGCAATTCTTAGAAGAGGGTAAATTATTCTTGAAAGAAAGTAGAGCCTAGGTACCTTCTCATACGGTTTTCATCACTCCAGTGTCTAAGCATTTCATACAAGTGAAAATAACAAAAAAGGTTTTTCTCCTTCTTCCTTTTCCTGCTGGGAAAAAATACAGCAATGTCTCTATGGGACATCTGGCACAACATATAATAAATGATTAGAGAAGTGTCTATGCACTGAATTTATCAGACACTGGCTTGGTCCCCATGTGGCTGCATCACACTTGTCCCTATGCAGAAAGTTTAGCACATAAAAGGCTACTGTAAATAGGGAAGGAATCATCTGTTCTCCATGTTATGTCCATGGCACATTCAACAAGAAGTATGTAGCCTAAACTGCAGCACTGAAAACTCAGATTAAAAGTTTTTCCTGTGATAGTTGCAAAGCACCATCATCTGAAAATCGGTTACCTGGAGAGACAAAAACTTGTCATCACTTGAGGTTTATTAAGGCCAGAGTTGATAAATCTCAGTTAATAAAACTATTAGCAGATTTTTTCATCATGACCTGGAGTATGAAACAAAGGGATGACATTCTGCAATTCATTTTAACCTTTTAATTTTAGAACTCAAAGGAAACAGTAACACTAACTTCTTTCGTTAGATATGCGCCTAGAAATTCAGTGTGTGACCGCAAGTGGCAATCTCACAGACTTGTAACTCTCTCCCAACTGCATTTTTTTTCCTTCCTGCTAACCTTCCTTCCAATCCACAAATTCAAGAGCAGCAACAATCAGGTTGCTCAAAAATAGTACCCCGCAGTGTCTTAGCTCATTAACACATTTGAGCTTCATGGCCAAACCACCTCAAAAGAAGGGGCAGCAAAGTTTAAGACTAGTTGTTTCATAAAATATTCTGGGTTTTCCTTTCACCTATGGTCTATTAATAAATACTAGAACTGTGTCTTTTTTCTGCTCCATGGATCAACAAAGAAAAGCTCCTTCCAGTAGAACCAAATACAAGAAAACTTTATGAAAAACTAGGTGGAAATTTCAGTTAAATAGAAGGTGACTAAATTTAGAGTGGAAAGGTGAAGATGAACAATTATGTTACTATATCAAAGAATTTTTTGTTAATCTGTTTCAGAGCCAGATAAGATCTTTTTTCCATATGTCCTTTGATTCTACCAAAATTCTTTTAAGATATGGATGAAAACTCATGTGCTCACCAACTTGTATTGAACACTTGACATATATAAATCTACTCCTAGGAATATAAAATGCAACAAATAAAAAGTAATTTTTATTTTATTTTAATTCATATTTATATATTTTAATTATACAATTCTTAAGAACTGAAAGCAATTATTTGATTCAAGAATATTTAAGAAAATAATCTACACAAGAAAATAGTTGCACACGCTAGGTCATGAAAACCCTAAATTTTCCTTATGCTAACATCATCTATATTATTTATTCAACCTCTTCCTAACCCCTCCTATTCTCATTGCTTTCTTTTTGTTTTCTTAATATACAGGCCTAGCATTCATTTCTCCCTTCTGTTATTTCTTTAATTTTCACAAGGGCAAATTAAATCTGTTGCATGACAGCATTATGTGACAGTTCAGTAGTTCCACAATTCCTACAAATATTCTAAGTCTATTGCTGTCATAAGTGATGCTCCTCTGTGTGACTTTCAGAGAGCAAAAGCTTTTTATAGGCAGCTGTGCTAGTTGTCCTATTCTCAGTTCTTGAAGTGAACATAGTGGCAGAATTCTGTTCTGGTGTGACAAAACTCCCTGAGAAATCATCTCATCCCCATCATGGATTGTACACCTCCTGATGCTGTGTAATACAAAGCATCTTTTCAGTTTCTACATGCCTCTGCTGTGCCTTTAGTCTCAGAACTTGTTTGTTTTTATTTGCACTGAATGGTCTTCAAACCAAGGCATCTAAATATATTGACAGTGGCATATAATCTCCTGACTGTATTGTGTTCCCTTCTGTTTTCATACCAACATTTTTTGTTCTATATTACTGCCATTGACATTTTATAAGTATGCATTTTAAATAAACAACTAGAATTAGATTTTTTAAAGACAATTTCAGTTGCCCCTGTTTGTATTGCTACGTAGTGATGCAATTTCCCATATGCTGTTTTAAAATATTTACAGCTACCTGGCAAATATAATTACTCATTTGTCCTTATGCTCATTGTTACTCTCACCGGTGTCTTTGAGGAGTTATAAGACGGTGTTCTGGTTTGGTTCAAAACCGGGCAGAAACACCAATTTTATGTAGTAGTTTCACGTTCGCTAAATCTTGTTTGCCAAATTTATGGGACTTGACCAGGAGAAAATGAAAAGCACAACAGGCCTAAACTTGCAAGTTACACACATAGTTTATTTTTACACACTAAAGAATGAAAAAGAAAAAAGAAAAAGAAAGGAAAATTGAAACTTCAAAACCCTTCTTTTTCTTCACAAACTGTTCATTTTCCCACACCCAACACAGAGAGACAAAACTATGATTTTCAGTCAGCTCCACCGTTTAAACATAATCTTCCGTCACTCTGGGACAAGAGTCCCTGAAATGCCCCATGGATCCTACAGACTGCTTAGAAAGGTTCTCATGTGGGTCTTAGCTGTCACACAAACAGCCGCCCGCTAGGAAACCCTGCTTCCATGACTCCTCTCATTTAGCAGTTTCCCAAGCTGCTCAATGGGTGATACACTCAAACCCTGCCAGCTGGGATGTTCGTTTGTAAAGGTGAGCCACTTCAAAAGCAAAGGATTCTTTGTCTCAGGGAAAAGAAATATCTCCTCACTTCTTCACTGACAGAAGGACCACTTATCTCAATCTCTGTCCAAGCATCTCATAAAATAAATTTTCCTTAGTCATCACACCACCTTTTGCTCAAAGAATCCACACATAAATCTAAACAATCATTTCCCCAAAATGCATATCTTTCTATGGTTTAAAGGAATATTTAGTTCAGTCTCCATGGTTTATATTTAGAGAAATCCAGTAATGTCCACTTCTTCTATCCCCTCATCCAATAATCTTATCAGTTCTTCCACTGACTTCTTATCATGCTGTTGCTCTATGTTTCAAATCAATCTGTCCTTTCCTCTCTCGCAGGGAAAAAGATTGGCATTCCGAAAGCTTCATCTTGCTAGAAAAAGGGTTAAATCTTGCCCAGGTTCTCTCTCCCCCTCAGCTGGCTGCAGCGGCTCAGGTTATCAGGCTTTTCCCAAAGCCAGGCTGGAGGAGGAAGCTGGAAAGGTCGGAGCTCGGAGCTCGGAGCTGCCGGGCAGTCAGGGATCATAAATGCTGATCAGTGCCTCCTGCCCACCCCTTGGATCTCACAGCATGGGCTGAACTCGTGCTCGGGCTGCTCCTGGGGACCCCCAGGGCTGTCCCAGCCCCAGCCGGCTGGGGCTGGGCTTTAAAAGTTGGCTGGATGTTCAGCTGCAGCCCCTCCCGGCAGTGGATGGGGAGAAGGGGGGAGCAGAGGCACGGCCGGTCCTGGGCCAGCCCAGCCCTCCCCCAGCAGCGGGGGCGGCACATGGCAGACCAGGACCGACCCTGTTACCTGTTCAGCTGGCCCGAAGGGAAGAGGCTTGGCCTGGACAATCCCAGCTTTATATGTGTACTTCCAAAGTCGTTTCTCAATGGTCAAACAGCATGCCAATATCTAAAGCACACTCTGATAGGTGTGCATCTCCATCAAAACAACGCCAAGGTCCTGACAGGGCAATATTCTATATTTCTCTTTAACCAAAAAGTCAAACTGTGTTAACCCATAACAGAAGGTAATACTTTGTGAAACAGTTCAGCACTAGACAAATGAAGCTGTTTTACCACTCTCTAAATGCTGTTCTTGTTCACTTCCCATCAGAGCACTGTGAGTGGTGTAAAAGAAATATGAAATTATGGGAAAAAAATACAATGGATGGCGGCAAACCAAATCATAATCTTGCAGACTGTCATCATCCATACTTTTTCTGAAAATCTGGAAAATATTATTCTCTCTCTCGACAAAACTCATTTCTAGATTAAAAGTAGTGCTTTTACTTCCCAAGTCCTAAAACAGTTATCAGTCTTCAGTGACTTATTTATAATTGTGTTCCCCTTCTTCACCCACTTGACTTCAGTATACCCCCCACCAAAAAAACCCTGTGGGGATGCAAATTATGGTATATGGCTGCAAGCCTCTTGTCAATATGACTAAGAGGTATTTTTGGTTACCATCTACCCTTATGGATCCAAGTTCTGGAGTTTCTAATAGAGCACTGTGGAATAGTAATGGTGTTGTTAGAGGTTGAGGAATGCTGTAGAGACACAACAAGCATTTTTTTTAGATGTGAAACATGACTTAAAGTGTGGTTATCATTCATCTGTCATACAGCAGTGACTGAAAATCAGTTACTATTCTTATCCTTTCTGAACAATCACCTTTTTAGAAAGTGTAGTGATAATAAAAATATGTAAATGTAATAATAATAGTTATATGGTAATACAAATACATGAGCCTTGACATTACATGCCGCAATCTCTGGAGTTTTTCATCATCCCTACTGATGCAATCTCAATGATATTAAGCAAAGGGGGATAGTGATTTGCAGCTACTGTGCTCCTAACATCTACAACTTTCCTTATTTGCCATGAGATGCACGTATCTGTCATCAAGTCCTAAACAGTCCTAAACCTTTTACAGAGCTACTTTTTTTCCAGTCTGCATGGGGTTGTTTCTTAGAACTTTGTGTTCTTCTTTAATGAGTCTCTTAAGTTTTCTGTTGCTTCAGTCCTCAATTTTATCCATTTTTTTTCTGGATTGAATCTCTTCAACTTGTGAGGTCAAGCACTCACTCACCCAGTATTGTTGCTGTCTACAAACTTGTTGAGGGTCTAGTCTGTGTCATCATTCAGTGTGTAAATTAGTTTACTAAACAATTTAGAACCACAAATCAACCACTGGAATAATCTGCTTGTTACCAGCTGTTAGCCAGGTGCCCAGCTTTGGTTTCATGTCAATACAACCAACATTCATCCTACCTAGCAATCCTTTTTTTTCTAGCCCCTCTCTCCTCACCTTTCATATGAAGAAAGTATTTGATTTAATATCTACAGTCTTGCTAAAGTCAAGATAGGTTCCACCCACTGTCTTTTGCAACCAGACTTTGCATCAGAGCTGTCAGGTTAGTCCTATCAGCTGGTGAAGCATGACTTAGTATTGGTACTTCCATGTTGTATATTCCTGATTACTTCTTTATTGTATTCTCTGTCGTGTTGCAGATTCCTGATCTGAGGGTCATAGCATTATTCTCTCTGTCTCTTTTTCTTGCTTTTTAAAGGATGAATGTAATGATAGCATTTTTACATCCATCAGGGATCTCATGTAATTGCCACACAAGTCATAGACAGTGGAATAAAGTCACACAAGTCACACAAGCCAGTCTTACAGCCCTCTCAGGAGAACCCTGTCAGGTAGTATGGATTTGGATACATCCAACTTGCAAATATTGTCCATAAGCTTTTGTAAGTTTTTCTTTTGGTGTGAATAATAAATAATTTGTCTGTTAGTTATGTTAGATATTCTCCTTTGTTTGAATTTTGTGGAACTGATTTTCATTTTATTTTATTTTTTTATATTGAGGTAAATTGATCCTAGCAAATAGTTTTCAAAGTAAAAGCATTACCTTGAATGACATTGTTGTGGATATTCCGGATTCAAGAAACTGACTCAACAGCACAACTTTACATGTACAGCTAATATAATGTATTTCTTCATGTATAGGTTCTGTTCTGCTACTCTACTTTTCTTTTGTGTTTCTTCCCTGCTCCCCACCATGGTTGTTGTCACCCTGAATGTAGCATTAACACTTTAGTCTAGGCTCAGACCTCGATATCTTGCAGCAATCTGAGCACTGTTAATAGATCAAATGGCCTGAATATTAATGCATTGTTCTCAAATCATATATATTTCCTGAAAACTCACTATTTATACTCTCCTATTTTTTTTCCTTATTATTTTCAGCGTCAGTCAAATGACAGGCAGAATTGGTTAGTTTGAAGTAGTCTGCAATGCACTCTTCCCCTACTCCATTACAATTAATAATTTGCTAGGACAAATATGCTACAAAATACATCTTTTGTCTCACAGATATGCAAAGATCTGTACATTTTAAAATACATCTCTGATTTTAACATTTCTTAGAAAAATCTGATTAAAGACATTTTCACATCTGGACTTCAAACTCTTTCAATGAGTTGCCCAAACACAGGTGATAGTTTCTGGTGTGATGCCTCTTTTCGATGGCTTTGCAAAGCTCATGATGAGGAATTTTGTAAACTCAAACCTGCTTTTCCACCTTTCACATTTCTGTTGAAATACAGACATCTGTACTTGTAGTTTAAAGAGAAAAAAAAAGAATTTTACTGTCAGGATTTGTACCATCTTATCTGTTGTAGGTGTTTGCTTCTCTTAAACTGACAAGATAGACAGGCTGCAGGGCTTCTCTGGTTGCAAATGACCCACAGTATAGGTATGGCCAGATAAATGTCACCCTTAGAAATTTAATTAAATGGTAACCGACATAAATATCTTCGCAAATTCTTTTCATCAGTTGTTATAGTTCAATAATCCTGTGTGCACAGATCAAAGTCAAGGTGCTGATTTTGGAGTAGATGTCACTTTGGGTTAGTGTTCTAACTGTTAGCAAAATAAAATTGATTGATTTGCAAGGTGAGACAGTAAGATTATGCTTGCCTGGCATAGGCGAGACAAACAATAAGATGTCTGAAGAGACAGAACATAATATGAAAAGAAAAAAACTGAAAAAATAGTTTAATTTCACTGGGACAGGAAGGGAATTTCTATACTGGGATCATGGGAAAGGTTAAAACACAATACTAGTAGAAGAAATGAGGTGCATATTACTATAAGTAAAAAATCACCTTGAAAATCTCACAGTTTCATCCTTTCTTGACTACCACTCCTACGCCCTGTATCCTTTATAGCAACCCTTAACAGTCATGGCAAAACTTTCCTTCTGGCCAACACTTGGATATTCTCAGTGTATTTCAGCATTGCTGGCACCTTTCCTAAAAGTGAAAACAGTAGCATTTTCATAACAAGACAAAAATAAAAGAGGAAAAAAATGTCCTAGTCACCCATTTCTCAGTGTGAAGGCTTCACATTTGTGGTTTTAATGCAATTAATCAAAGACCAAATGCATTTGTATTCTCTGAACAGTTCAGGAATACTTCATATTTTCTCACTGTAGCAGTGTGAAATGGTGCAGGTTGCCAATGGTAATAGTTCTGGGAAAGATATCATTCATGCTAGGACAATTCTTATGGGTTTTGTTTTAGATGATGGATTGCACATTCTCAGTCATTTGCAAGCTAAAGGCTTTACATGTGCTGTCTACATTATCTAATTTCTCACTCAGTTTGAAAGCCACAGCATTTTCATTGAAAGGAATGCTAACCCCTCCAGCCCTATCAGTATGTCAAGGTTGTTAGACTCTGAGAAATACCCTTCCCATTTCAGAAAAACGGACAAATTCCATACAAATGTTTTTACCTCAGCAACCAATGGGGCTGAAAGGTGAATTGGCACATATTCAAGTGCAAAATATCAAACAGTGAACCCTATGCTACAAGAAACCCTTTTAAAATTCACTGACTTGGAAGAGATTGAATATCTGAGGGCTTAGCAATGTCTATCAATGGTGTTAGTCTCCCTAGAACTGCCATAGAAAAGACTTTGTCCTTTGAGTCAAGCTTCAGTGTACAACAGAGATTACTGGATCTGTTTCAGTAAAAGAAGGGATCAGAGCAAGGGAATTGGGCACTTGTACCGCAGAAGCTCTCAGATCAGATTGTTGCAGCTCATCAAATGGTGATACTTAGTTTAGCTCAGATCTCATGCAGTAAAACAAAGCTGAGTAAGAAGTGAATGCCTTAGTGCCTTGCCATTGTGAAAAGTCTTAAGATAGGCAGTATGTTGCATTTTAAAACAAAATAGGTAGTCTATTTATATACTGCCTTATCAGTGATTGAAAATATTGTGTTTTCCAGTGGCTGGAAAGTTACTTCTAGAAGAGTGACATATACATAGTTTATACAATGTTTAGGCATAACTGCTGATGAATGGATTTTGTAGGCAATGAATTTAATTTCACAGGCTGCTGTTGATGTTCTGGCTCCCCTCTTCTAATCCCTGTTCTGAGGATTTAAATTTGATAAGTTATTTGCCCATATGCTTTTGGAAAAAGTCAAATGCTTATTTTAGTTGAGAGGGAAGAAGATCTGTGAAGATTTTTGAAATGTGAAAGCATTCTTTAAATGGTTTATTTTTGAAATACATTTATTATTGAGTACAGATTAAGGTTTCTAGGGTACATTCAAAGTTTGTCATTATGGAATTTATGAAGATATAATTTGAATAAGTATATAATAAGTCTGACATGAATTAGGGAGAATGACTAACAATCAGATGGAAATACATCTGGAAAACAGTAAGATTTTGGATCTTCCCCTAAATAATCTCTAGTATTGTACAATCTGAATTTTAATTTAAAAAAAAAAAAAGTCTAAGAAGTTCTGACTGCTGTTTCCAGGTACAATCTGAAATTTTGTAAGATTTATAGAAACTTATTAACTCAGAAAGTTCAGTTCTGAGATTGTTTGGTTGCAAATTGATCTTTCTGGAAAGAAAGACCACATTATGTCTCCATGTTCAGACACTTATTTGAAGAAGTGGTTACTTTATACTATACAGTAAATATTCAAGGCAAACAGTTTAAATCTGCACTGTTTAAGTACCTTTACCAGGTGTACACTTCCAGTATTTGTCAGGGGTGGGCCACTGATATTAAAAATCATTGAAGGCTTTTTACTATGTTTTTTGTTTTGTTTCTGTTTTTTTTTTTTTTCCTTTTTGTGTTTTTAATCAGTATTAGTACTAATTAAATTGGATTTATTTCTTCACTGAGACATATTTTCATTGTACTTTTGTAATTTCTTTCCTATTAAGGTGAAATTAGAAGTCATCTGGTAGATCCAAAGAGCAAACAGTTGTAGTTTACTATGAGCACTTTGTTTTGGCTTCCTTTCCTTCTTTAGATGCAGTACAGGTACCATTAATAGGCTTTATTGTGGTAGATGTCTTATGAACCTTTTATTTAATGGTTCCCAAGGGAACAACAAAGTTGCTACTTTGGCAGATCCTTCTGGTCCTGTGGCTACTTGGTCTTCTAAAGAACTTGTTATCCTAAGTTTTAAAAAGTCAAGATCCTTCTCAGTGTGCCCCTTGTGGAATGATAGCCTAGCTTCCAATACCATAAATCATCAGATCATTGTTCCAGATAGTGAAAAAGTACTGGTGTTAGCTGACTGTATAATAAAGCTAGTTCTAATGGGAATTCATGTTCATCTCATGCTTTTCCAGTTCAGGTGAAGAATATGGAATGAGATACAGCTCCTGTCATATAAAATTCTAGCTTTCTCTTTGATCTATCAGCGCCAGTTTTGACCAGACTACTGCCAAAAAGGCAAGTCGTGCTCTTTTCCCTGCCTCCAGCTGTCTGTCCTTGCCACCCCTCTTGTGTCAGCAGTAGTGATTGTTCTGTTCTTCTGGGAAAAATAATAATTTGGGGAGGCAGGTCTAGATTTTAGTCAGTTCAAGGAACTGACATTATTGATGAGATACGTGATTTGAGTACTGGCATAGCATGTGCCCAACAAAAGAGAAGAAAGTGAGGGCTGCAAAAGGTGAGATTATGTAAACGTCAATGAAAGTTTACAGAAATAAAAAATTACCATAAAAAGGTTTGATTGGAATTTTTGAATGCAAAACTCTGGAGTTCATCAAATGGCAGCTGCTTATTTCTGTTGGTATAAGCCCTTGTATCCTCCTCAGTTACTTGCATTTTCAGTTTTATTGATATCTCAAGATTTTTATCAGAACAAGTGAATTAGATAAGTTTGTTTTTCTTTATATGTTTGTATGCTGATGCAATTCTTGATTCATTTGTATGTAGGATTCTGCAAAGGAAAACTGTCTCTCAATGTGGTGAAGCTCAATTTTTTTCTAGTGAAGCTAACAGAAGGAAGAATGCAAATTCTTTCTATTACTCTTGATGCCTTCGGGTGGTACAGTTTGTTTTCTGAGAATCCTGGTTGTCATGGGAGACACAGTGGGAAATGTAGTGTTTTCAGCTAAAGACATTCTGTAGCATCTTCTGTTGAACTCTGTAACAGTGAGAATATCACCCTATGGACAAAATACTAAAAAAAACCCATTGCTGCTGTTTGTATCAACTGGATTTCTTAAACTCATGGTTTGTCATGTGAGTGGGTTTTTTTGATTTGTTTGTTGGTTTTTTGCTTTTTGGTTTTTTTCCCTGTTATTGGATACTTAAAGAGTAATAAAACTGAAAAGTCCAAAATATGTGTTGATTGAGTCACTAGGTAGTACTCTTTATTAGAGAGAGAATTAGAAAATAATGAATTAAAAAGACTCTCTAAAGCCTCACAGTTGCCTCTGTGAGGACAGTTCAGCTTTAGCTAATTTCTTTTTACTCATATGATCACTTTTATCTGTTGTTTAAGGCATTACCCTGCATAAATATGAAATAATGAGAACAGTTGTGGATTTCTAAATAGCTGTCAGGCTGCTTTTCAAATTGTCAGAAGCTGAGAGAAAGCTTGAGGGATGCTTGCTTATCTCTAGCTCTTTCTAGAACCAGCATGAATTGTTTGTTGTATATCTCAGTTTAAAGTCTGTTTCGTAAAATGAAGGACTGCCTATTGTTTAGTTGTTTTTTTGTTGGGTTTTTTTTTGTTGGTTTTTTTTTTTGTTTTGTTTTTCCTCTCTAGAAGAATGACCAGGCCTGTATAGAGTATGCACACAGAAAATTACACAGTGTTGCTGTGCTGGCTTGAAAACCACACTAGAAAATTTTGGAAGTGAGAGGGTCATCCTCTTTAGTACCCCATTTTCACAGAGAAATTTAAAGTCTCGGGCAATTAAACATTGAACTTTAGTTCAAATTTTCAAGTAGTTTGTTTTCAGCTATTGAGATTTTTCTCTAATTCTCAATCAAATGTAGATCAGGAATTTAGTTTCTTCCCTCTGCTTATCCAGATACAAATAAATAAGTAAGATATGTATATAAAAGAGAGGGAACATAGGATAAACTGCTGTAATGACCCATTCAAATAAAAGCTGTGTAGAGAAAAAAAAGGATTTATTTTGCACTTGGTGATCCGAATTTTTTTTGGTAAATAAAAACATTTAGTCAATGGATCCATAATATAAATTGAAGAATTTTTTTGAATATTCCTGCAGTAAATGCTTTTTAGTAAAACATACCAGACAATTTTTTTCCCATAAAAAAGTTAATTTATATATTCCCCTTCCCTGTATTTAACATTTTACATGGTTTTTACATTTTCTTTTTCATTTCTTTTAGGCTTCATAAAATTATTTTCTTTTGGCACTAAACTGCCTATTTGCACTTTAATTTGAGGGCTTTTAAAATTATTTTATTTTCCTAAATTCAGAATTTAAAATACTGAAATTGTATCATAGCACTAACTGCTCTCTACTTTTGCAAAATTAGACAGAAGTAATTATCCTGGTAAAATGGATTCTAAAATCATTGATGTGATCATATCTTCTTAGGATAATACTGCATTTTATGAAAATAACTAAAAAGCTGGATTTCAGAGTTAAAAACTTCAAATATGTTGCTATGTTTTCAGCTGGTTATGAGAGGATTCTGTATTACATTGGGGAATATTAGATTTGCAGTAGGATGTTGAATGTCAATGCAATATAAAACTTGCACAACTGATGGTTTTTAGTGTTAATATAATAGACTAATCAAGTGAATTATTTTTGTCAATAGCTTGGCAGTAATGAAGAGGCTCATCTTGGCTGCTTAAATTGAAACTGAGTTACTGAACTGTATCTTCCTGGTCAGTCCTGGTTCTCTATGAGTGTTCTAGGCAAAGATAGGGAAAGGAAGATTTATATGCTGTTTCTCTGTATTTTCATGTCAGCTGTTGTAGAAATGAACGTTGTAATAGATCTCTACTCTCCACATCCTAAGCAATCCTTAGATGTTGGGGATCTTGAATGACTCTTTCCTCTTCTCTAAGTAGTATCTCACTACAGGAGGGATGACTTCATGATGACCCTTAATTAAAGAATAAAAATTGTTGCTTATTTTAGCATAATATTGCTAATTGTTAAACATCATCCACTTCAAATGTAAAAGTGTTAAGTGAAATCAAAAGAGGAGAAGAAGCTGTAAAATTTCGACTTAGCCCTACAAGTGAAACAGGTGACAGATCCAAGCATGTAATAGTAAGTTCTCTTCATTTGAGGGTCAAAGGAAGAATTCTGTTTAGGCTGACTTAGGCATCTCTTCCATTTTCTTGATTTCAAAAGCAAGAAAAAATTAAAAGTCAGAAGAAGTGGATTTTGTTCCTCAAGATTATGGTTTCAGTAAAATGATTTTGAAGATATGGTTAAGTGGAAACATCATAGAAGATATTTAATACAATCATGTAAAATAACTTTCCTTCAGATAACCAGTGAGTATACCTATGAAAGTGAATTTCCATCAATAGCCATAGTTATGATTGTGTATGCTTTCACAGAAAATCCCAGAAACCACAACAACTACCCAGCATTCCCCTCAAATAAACAATCAAACAACCAGACAAACTAAAATCAAATTCACATTTCCAGTGTATCTTTGCTTGCAGTAACCAAACTTTAAAAATTTAGACTGAAATATTCCATGAAAGATATTGACTATAATTGACTATAAACATAGAAACTTTTGAAGAACACTAAGTTAAAATACTTCCATTAATGAGTTAAAATACTGTTTAGGGAAAAAATAAAAAAAAAAATAGAGAAAAATCTGTTTTCCATCTCTGTATAATTTAACCTGACAAACCTGACTTTTCTCTAGGCTCATATGTATCTTATCATAGTGATAAGGATACCTGTTAGCATTCTGAAGATCTTATTAAGGAAATAGTTCCACACAAAATGAAAAGAGAATCAAACCAGCCAGCCATCTGACAATATGGAAAATATATTTGAATAATGATGATAAGATCCTTGCTGAAATTTTTCACAGCAGAATGATAGATTCCTGTGCTGGGCTCCATCTGTAGCAAAAGTAGTGGCACTTCCAGTGGGTAGATCAATATAACAGAGGTTGGAATGCTGAGTTACAGGCTGTGTTTTTACCTTTGCCAGTTTTATAATATTTGACTGTGGGGAGTTGGATACCTTTAAATTATGGTAGGATAATCAGCAAAAATGCATAAATTTCATTTTGGGTTTAAGTTTGGTAGCGACTCTTTTTATGTTTTTTTTTTTGTTTTGTTTTGGTGGGGTTTTTTGTTTTGTTGTTTTTTTTTTTTGGGTTTTTTTTTTTTTTTTTAGTGTATGTGATTATTTTTTTTTAGTTGTTCCAGGAAGATGTCTAGTTTTTAGGACACCATCCAGATTCTGGTGGACTTCAGATACTCTGGCTCAGACCCAAGATGTCTCCTCTATATACCTGTTAATCAACTCTGTTTTCTTTCCAACAGTCCCTGCTGAAATACTTTTAGAGTGGAGGTTTGTGCCATTCATAGGGTTCATTCACTGAACTGCTAGACACCTTTTAAAGATGAAATTCACTTGGTGCTGTGCTACCTATAACCCTAACCCAGCCAGTAGTAAATACAGACTATTGAGCATATGCTCTCCTGGCTAGCAGTCAGACTTCTTTAGCAGAGATTCTTTTATGCACACCATCTCTTTTTGAGCTAATGGAATAGTGACAACATGTTTTCTAAAGAAAACCTGTGTATGAGAAAATTGCTTAGACATGCATAATCTTTTTTCAAGAAGCTGTCAAAGATTTATATTGGTGCTTGATGGTATGTTATTAACATGCTTACAAAAATAATTTAAAGGCAGCAGAGCAGAGCTGTTTATACTATTTGTGGTAATATTACCATTACTAATTACATTATATTGTAATACTCATTGATATAAATCAACTGCTGGCAATGAAAGGATTAGTGTGGGATGGTATAACAAGCCAAGATTTTAGACCTTTGGGTTCAGTTTGGCATTATCTTGTTGAAAAATGTTTAATGTGAGTGAAACTTTTTTGCTATGCAAATTGCTGCAAAGACAGCATTATTTTATTGACTTCTGTTTTCATTTTAGGTCTGGCTTTTGTAGAATTAGAAAAAATTTAAAGATCTTGAAGATTATATGGTTTTTTTTAAAATGATAAGTCATGTTTATGAAAATGCACAAAAGGGAAGGAGTAATTTTTTTCTCTATATGGAGGTAATGGATGACAGATAAGACAGCTTAGGGTATGAATCAGGCTTTAACTCATTAGTCAAGCAAACCTGTTAATTTCATTATTATATATGTAATGGATTAAACCTCAACACAACTCCTTCTTCTCCATCCAGTACTAACATCAATGTCAGAACTGGGATAAAATCTGGAGCATTCAGATAGAATAGAAAAATCAAGATTAGACTTTATAGAAACAAGATATGTAAAGAAATGAATAGGAATTTCTGTAACAATGTAAGTTCTTTACGCAAATCTTGACAAACTATATTTTTTCACTTTGTGAGAGGGAAAGCTAATAACTGCGGGCTCAGTTAGTTGTATGCTAGGAATTGTTATCAGGGTAGCTTCTGAAGTTTCTTTCAAGCACTTCTTTGTTTCTTTGATATCCTGGTGGTCTTCATTAGGACTACTTCATCATTATTCTTTATAGTGAGAAAAATAAACTGATCATGTTAATCTCTTTCTGATTTCCTTCTGACTATTGTCAGAAGTTTAGACTTCTTTTGAATGGCAGCAGTAATTAACTGTATCCTCTTTGTCAGTGAGAAGGCTGCTGCTCCCTTCTTCATAAAAGAGAATTGACGTGCTACCTGTGCAAATCTTTACCAGAAAGTCTCATTGTATCTGTTTATTCCCAGGATGGATTTGAGCTTATTGACTTCATAGGATTGGAGTCAAAGCATTAAACTGCAGGAAAAAAAAAAAAAAAAAAAAAGTGTATATTGAACTATAGTGCCAATTTCAAACTTGAATCACATCCACTTTTGGGATTTTAGTAAAATGTAGCTTTTCTTGACTAAGAGTCTTTCCACCATACTAGAGTCCTCTTCTGAGATGTAGAGGATTGTTCTTTGCATCATAATACACTGCCTCTGAGAGAAAATGAGGAAGGGGGATTTCTGCTTTTAAAGGAAGATTCTATTCTACTTTTTTTTTTTTCTTTTTTGGTTGGTTGGTTTTTCTGTTTTTGTTTTTAGCATGCTGTCACTTACCATTTAGAAATCTCTGGAGAATATAAAATATGTGGTATTTTTTCCTTTTTATTTTCTTTCACAAGAAAAACTAACTAACTTAATACTGCAGCTCCTGAACCAATCTCTCCATGAAAGTTGCTGAGAGTATGTTCATACAATGATATTTCTGCAGTTTCTTTCACCTGAAGAAAGTTTCATAGCCATGAGAGGTGATACATAGGCCCTTATCATCCACTTTTTCAAAAATGTATGCACAGAACTTGTGCAGTGCAATGAAGAGCAGTGCAAAGAGCCAATCATTGTTGGTCAGGTAGTGGTTTGGATCTTAGATCTTTTTGACCTTAGAGTTACCAGTAGATAGTTTACTTGTGTTTTTTTCATTGATAAATCACACCTATGTTGAACTAAATTTAAACCATCAATTTATTTCATGTAGGGGTAACCCACATAAGCCTAAATAGTGGTCATTTGTTTCTCAGAAACCACACATTATTCTTTGTCTTACTTACCCTATCTTTCCTTTGCCCTTGAGATGAGGGTGGAAGACTTCACAGATGATAATTTAGGCAACACAGGAGAAGCAAACGACCACAATAATTTGATATTTGTAAGATGATAATATAATCTTTTATGGCTGAAACCAGTTATAAACTCTCATCATTAACAGTCAGTCCAGATCCATTTCATCCATAAAGATTTGCACTGTACTAGAAATGCCAAGAGGTATTTAGTTAATAATTGGATTATGTTGTCCTTATGCGTGGATTGCATCTAGATTTCTGTGTTCAAAATAAGAGAAGACTTCCGTAGGAATTATATATTCAGTACGTTACATGTGGTAAAGTTTTACATCTGTCAAGTGGTCTCACATCAGGAGATCAGCATTAATTAGACATTACATAGACAATAAGTAGAAGAGAGCAATGAATTGACTGTGATATATGAAGGGTGAACTTGATCTTATGTTTGCACTCTTTGCCGTGTTAATTCCTCCTTATGTCTCATTTTAACCATTACTAGTCAAGTACCAGAGACTTTATTTGACAAAGGAACCTGATAAAGGCAGAGGGTATAGGTCTGTGAGGAAATGGTGATTAAGAGATGTGATTCTTGTCAGTAAAATCTTTGATACTGTAAAGTATTGCAAATACAGAAATGTGGGGGGGAATGCACATGCTTTGGGAATTAAAGCTGAATTATGAAGCTTTCCTCTGATGAGGTAGAATTTCTCTGTTCTCTAAAACGTGTTGCTAGATTTTCTGTGCTCTGTATTCATTGTTAACACCAGTATAAATAGTTTCTAGATTGGGTATAGAAGAAAAAAAAAAAGGGAAAAGTCAGTGCAAAATTTACTTCAGTTCTTTATCTGACAAAATGTTCATTTTTCTTTCTAAACATATTTAATTGCTCACACAGGAAAATAATTGCACATCTTGTGAACCTTTTAGTTCTAACACTGGAATATTCTTACTTTAATTATTCTTTATTCTTTTTTTTTTCAAATACAATTTACATTTTAAGATTTTCCTTCATCCTTTAGGAAGTGACTGTTCCTGTGTAGGTTTTTTTGTCGGTTTCATTTTTTGAAATACACAAAAATTTCTTATCTTTGTAAGTTATGCAGTTGCTGCTTTTTTTTTCTGTTGTTTTTTTTTTTTCTTCCATGATGAGCAACCATCACCAGTAGATTATAACCAGTGATACAACTATCACCATTATTACCAGTATTTTTCTGTGTGCTTTCAAGTACTGTTAATTACAGCATTTAAACATAAAGACAAGCTGTAGGCAAAAGAACACTGAAGTAAATTTAAACCAGGCCAGCTGGCAATGAAGAGGACCCAGTGAGTTAATCTGGTGCTGCTTCTTCAATGAAGTGTTTACTGTGGAGGTACTTTATGTGCATATATTAATGAGTCAAAGTGCAAATCGCTTCATCATCCTTATTTCTCCTTCTTTCTGTCATCTGCTGGATCTTTTATTTCTTCAATATAATTAAAAGATCAGAAGTTCATTATGCTTAAATTTCTCATAAATGTAGGCAATGTTACAGAATCTTCACAGATACTACAGCATCCTCACAGGAAGATGTAATTCTATGTAACAATTCATACAGAATCGTGTCATTCCTAGACTTTATGTTGGTGCAGTACAGTCACTTTCAGGCTCTCTAAATGAACAATTAAATGCTATCGTGTCTTGACAGTTGTCCCATCTGTGTACATGTTACTGTGTCATTGAAGAGAAAAAAAAAAAAAAAAACAAAAAAACAAAGGAGATTATCTTTGCTAAAACCTATTAATCATCAGCCATAAATGAGTGTCATAATTTTTCTTAGGACAATATTAATACCACATCATTTGGCTGGTTACAGTGTATCTTATTTTTATTTTTATGCAGGAATCTTCTATTTCAGTGGGACAAAACTGAGGGGTGGGCTATCAATGCTACTGTATTAAAGCCATAATAGTAATAAATTCCTTTGTATACAGGATTTTTGCTAGATTTTGTTGCAAAATGAAGTCTGCAAAATGAAGTGGTTTATTACTTGAGGCATACAAGTAATGATTTAATTTTATTCCTCTTAGGCATATCAGACATATGTTGCAGGTTGTGTGAGCCTCAATAGGAGAAACAGGCACTGAACCATAGTCTCTTAACTCCTGTTTTGCTGGGAGTGAGACTCAGGACTGTTCAGAGTCCCTTATGTTTTTTTCTATTAGTTTAAGGGAGGTTTGTCTGATTAGAAATTTTTTGTATGTGCATTTCAGTTGTGTAATTCTGACAGCTTGACTTCCACAGGCAATTGTGTAATTTAGACAGATTAACTTCCACAGGCACTGTCACAACATCTGTCAGAACTGTTGAAAGAGGCCAGAATTAAGTATTAGGTGTCCAGGTAATCAAGGTTCTTCAGAATCAGGGCTTTACTTGTGAAATTGAGCTAATTTTTGAGGATAACAAAACGCAGCAGACTTTCTTCCTGAGGCAAGGTTATGATTTCTAGTATCTGTATGTTTTAATATATGATCCTAGTGGAAAAGGAGAGGAAAAAGCCTAAGAAGTTTGATTAATGGAAGTAGCTTAAAAAGAGCTAAGTATGAGGACTGATCTCAGAGCTCTTAGGCTGGAAAGAAGTCCCATTAATTTAAGTGGGAGTTTTGACTGCACAAGGACTTTCAAGATCAAGTGCTTTTGTGTTCATTAAAGGATAGAAGGTAATTAGAAATAAAGCACAAAAAAAAATTTATATAGTCCTGCTTTTGTCAGCTGAAAAAATCCATATTATTGTAGGAGTTTTAGGCTAATCTTCTCTTTCCCTTTCTTGCATAAAATGATGACACAGTAGGTTGTTTTCATTACTCTTAGAGGTCTTTGCTTCTATATTTTCATTTTATTGGGAAAAAGCAAGCTTTTTCTGTTATCTCCCTTGCTGTTGGATTGCAATCTCATCTTTGATGCTGACTTTGTCATATCCCTCTTCCATCCAAACTGTTTAGCTCAAGGTATTCCCATAACATTTTTGCTTGTAAATGTGGGATGATAAATGAAATAAAAAGCAAGTCTGCATTTTGGTTGAAAGATTTTGCTGATGTCAGCTCATGAAATAGAGAAACAGTTAGAAAGAAAAAGATAAAACTGTACTAAGTTTTACAGAAAAAAATCTTGCTGTTTTATAATACCTTAAATTATGTTGACTTTTGAACACCTTTCAGGGAAGTCATATATTCTTAAGACCCTGGAAATCCAACCCTATATTTTAAATGTATGTCAGTCATGAGCCATTGCAGGAATCATGAGTTTAGGTCATCACCTGATGGGAGTACTTCCTACACTCACCCCAGGAACAAGGGACTCATCTCCTGTTAGAACTTCATTCTTCGTAATACTTAAAAATGAGATTTATTTTACACTTTTTTACAACTACTTTTTTTCCTCTCCTCTGTATCAAAAACTTGTTTCCTTCAGCCTCAAGCTGTAATTTATTTGTGTGAAGAGTATGATCCAAATTTAATTGTGGTTGGAATTGTCACTGGAAGACTGAGAGCACGGGTTGCCTTCTGTGCAGCTTTCTACGAGATGCTGGTGCACACAGGGAAACTGTAAAAAAGGATGGAGATATTGTGAATCTGTTGCTTCTCTGGTTCTCTTTTCTGTCCCTGCAATATGTAATGATCTTAACCATTCCCAAAAGCATGGTAAAGTGAGAGACACATATTCCACTTCTGATGTACCTGTAGCCTGCTTTTTTGTAGAAAAAAGGCATTGTATTTTATGATGCCATGAATTTGTCTTTTCAATCTGCAAATTGTTATTTGAGTGAGATTTTATTCCTGCTCATTCCTGTTTTATTTTTATGGTCTCCCTAAGCTTTCAACTAGCTAAGGGGATAGGGGAAACATTCATTATTTGTGATAGAAATTTGTCTTGTAATTCCTTTCCAATTATTTTCAAGAAACTATTTATTATTTCTGTAAAGGTGACATTTCTGTAAAGGTGACTTTTTAACAAGTAGGGAGGTAATAGGTAATATGGAGTATGCTTGCCAAAACTCATCACTTTTATCAAAGTGGATAAAAATGGTCAATACACATTCTAAGAGAGAGCTTGGTCCACAGGGGCTCCTTCTTTGCCTTTTAACCAATTTAATTCTATTGCCTTTGGGTGAATTGCTTTTCATTTGTACTCATGTAAATGAGGAAAAAGATCATATGTAAAACATCACAGAAGATACAGGCGGATTTTAGAATGAGGCGTTCCCAGTGGCTTTACCTTATTGTTAAACTCTCCCTATTAATCTCCATGGATTACATAAGTGCCTTTTCATGCAGAGTGTAAGACTGAGTAACATGTCTGCTTGTGTAAGGTCAAATAACATTTCTGGTTGCGTAAAGCATTTTTATTTTGGGTTTTGTGGGTTTTTTCCCAGTTAAAATTGTAGATGACAAAAAGGGACTTCCTGAATTTAGTTGGAAATGTACTTCAGATATGAGAGAATACTTTTAGTAGATTACATACTTAAGATGACTTTCTACTTTCAAGGGGATTTCTTGAAAAAGCTTTCAGAACTGTGATACAATTCTCCAAGAACACAGAACTTTTGTGAGATATCCAAGGTACCTGTTGGGAGTATTTTGGAAGAGACATGTGTTTTCCATTGCAAGTAAAAGTACTATTTGATGTAAAGTGTTCTGAGGATTTTGCTCATTATAGAGTGGTAAAAGAGGGGATAAACCATTCTGTACAGAATACTAATGTTCTTTCTGAATATGGGGCACAGAGTGCTTGTTTGCAATTTGGGCATATTACTCTACAGAAAATGGATTTGAAATTGTCCGACTTTCCAAAAACATTAGTCTTAATGTAATGTTCTCTCTCTGGGAAGCTTTCTTTTCTCAAATAGGATAGAACAGTGCAAAGGCCTGGTACTGCGTTGATTGCTGACTTTCTGACTGTCCTTCCAAATGCAGATGTTGTTTTGGTTTAGTTCAGAACTATGGCGGTAGTTTTCTGATTTTGGGTTAAATAATAACATCATTTCCTCTCAGAACAGGCAGATTTGAAGGTTCTGTAAACTTAGTAACCTACTGAACTTTCCCTCCACTGTTCTCTTACAGTCATATACACACAGTCTTTATGACTGTAGTCCTCAGAGACGTGATATTTTGGGGTGTGTGAATATTATACTCAGGAGGGAACCTGAAGTAGTACATAGTGCTATTTATATTCAGCAGTTAGTAACAGAGCATGAACATCCATTAATGCTCCCACATTAAACACAGCTTTAACTGCAGTTTCAAAGATCTGCTGGTTTTGCTTTTTTGAGTCTCAAGGCTGATTAATAATATGTTAATAAAAAGCTTAATAGTGCATTAAACTAAAAAAGGAAAGAAGTTTCTTATTATGAGACAACTTGGTAGTTCACTAAACAGAACAATAAAAACACACCTGAAAATCTGTTGCCTGACTACAACAAAGTATTCAACAATCAGCTTTCAGAAACCACACTGATTTTTGTTGTAGCATTTTAAGTGTTACCACCCATATGTTTGGTAACACTAGGCTATGGCCTCTGAAGTTTGTGAACCCTCATAAAAAGTTATTTATCTGTCTTCAATAGAAATTTACTCACATTTTGTTTTCTACAGTACCAATATTGGGCCATTTGGGGAGGTGGGTGATCTGAAGATCTGTAGTAAGAATGACACATCTTTTTTATTTAAATATTATTGCTTTTTAGGCACTGAATTTTGGAGATATGCCGAAGTACTTGTGGGAGATTTGGGTACCTGACAAACCATGGGTGGTAAGATATCAGATCCACTGCAATAAATAAAATAAGCATTTAATTTTAAGATAGGTATTTTTGGGCCCTGCTGTCACTGAACTCAATGGACCAAACTCCTGCAAGGCTCATAAGAAGTGCAGTACTGCAAATATATACAAGTGTGTTTCCATTCTTTTCAATATTGTCACACTGGTGCAAAGTTAAAGTAATGCCTGTAGTGAACTAGAACTGTGTGGTAGCATCTGACAGGGGGAAAGGAGAATTTTTCAGCTGAAATTTATAATAAGGCCATTTCTCTTATCTTTACCCAGTCAAGTGAGTGGTTGGTTACTGCCTCTAAGAGCAATTAATGGCTCAGAGCTGGACCTACTGAACAGCACCCTTCTCCAGGCATCCTCTTGAAAGTCTGGTTTAACACTTCCTTCTGGACTCCAACTCAGTAAGCCAGGGAAAATAACAATCTCATTTGAGCATCATGTGGACTTCTCAGAAAATGATTCTGGTGGATGCTGTCTGTCCTCCACTAGCAAAGTCAGGAATCAGAGAAGAACCAGAGTTCAATGCTTTGATTTCTAAAGCCCTGCATTTAGGAAGAGCCATGGTCTGTTCAGATATGTACTTTTTTTTTTTTTTTTTTTCCTATTCCCCAGAAATGCAATTTAATGTGTCAGTTTCCACACTGGATTTTTGTGCAAAATAAAGGACTGTAGAATCTGTCCACTATATGTATTTTTTAGAAGAGTTTCTTCAAAACTAATACTGGAAAACTCCCTATAGAAGTGTAGCACTTTCTAGTGTTTTAAGGATTGAAGGCAATAAATGCAATTTAAATTTAGTTGCATCTTATTATATATTTAATTACATTTGTTCAACTATTTAAACTATAAATTTTCAGTACAATGTTATGTATATCCTTTTTTATACAGGCCTACACACTTTTACACACAAAAACTACACACTTTTTGGCACTTCTTTTAAGCTACATCAGAAGAAAATTTCCTGGAAACTGGAGTTTCCTGTATCAGATGATAAATTTAAAACTACATTTTCTAACTACCTACGGAGTGTGTGAATTTTTAGCCTTAATAGTAGGGTAAGTTAGCTCACTGTAGGCATTTCAGAGATAAGGAGATTGCTTTAATTTTTTTAGTGTAAAATATTCTAAATAAACTTTGTTGAATCTCCATTGATGTAGTATAAAATTGAGTATAAAATTTTGAGTATAAAACCCCCTAGAAAACTATCTATCTCCTTTCTAATTATAGAGAATGCAGTAATTATAAATTAATTGATTACCACAAGAATTTTGAAGGAAATTTTCAGTAAAATATAGAAATATAGTAAAATAAAAAAAATAAAGGCATTAGACACAGTTGAAGCCAAGTAATTTAAAGTGAACAAAGTAATAAGTGGGATTCACAGTTAAACTAGATGATCATTGTAGGTCTTTTCCAATTGGAATATTTTATTCCATTCTATTTAGAACCCAACACTATAAATCAAAAAAACCCCTAAAACTAAAACTACCCAATAGCTATTTCTAAATTCTTTTTACAGCAGTAGATACTGGTTGGATCTCACTGGGGCGAATTCAGGCAATAGAACACCATGTGAGACTAAGAATTCACATATGTTCTTAGCTCAGCTTTGGTAGGTCTCCTATTGTATCAGTCATGAGTGCAGTGTTTTAGCAGAAGCTCTCAAGCCTAATATTTATTTCATTGTATATCAATTTTAAAATAAAGAGTTGTAGTGTACTGATTTATTTAAATCTAAAGGCAATATATATGTAATGCTTCATGATCAAGTCCACTTTTGAGGGAAGGTATATAATTCTATACATCACAATTTAATAGCTGGTGTCTTAAGAGCTACTGATTTTAGGGAAATGTACGTCAGGAAGGTAGATGTTAATTACCAGAAAGTAAGTACTAAAGTAATTAAACAGGAAGAAAGTTCTAAGCTTTTAAGGTAATTTCTGGAACATTTTATGTAACTCTCTCAGCCTTTCCCTAAGAATTTTCTTTGTCAGACAATTTTTTTTCACCTAGGTTCAATACTTCAAGAGATTTTAAAAAATGAGGGAAATATTTCCGATTCTTGTTTTAGGTTTTTAAAAAATGGAAGAAGTTGTTCTCTTTATCAGCTGATATTGGACATGAAAAGCTTTTTTTTTTTTTTTTTTAAATTTTGATAGCTGACAACAATAGCCTGTCTGATCAGTTCAATTAAGGCTTCTTTCCTATGCCTGTGAATGTTAGGCTTTGAAAAAATCCTCCAAGATGTTACTTATGTAAAGCACTTTAGGTGTTCTAATATATTTTTATCATTTTAATACTGATAGATGTTCACAGTCTGAGAAATATTTAAATAATGTTGATGATCTCTAGCGTGAATGAGGACTGCACATTTTGCAATGCATTATTGAGTATGAATAAAGTTGTCTTGCATTCTTCCTTTTTTAAAAAAGCTTTACCTTGACTACTTTGCACATCTAAATAGCACTTATACAGCCTCTTTCTAAATGATTCTTGGCAAAGCAAATCTCCATTAACATTGTATCTAATAGAATACATAAATGGGCCTTAAAACAAGTTTCAGTCCTAATGGATCTTTTATTTTTTGAAGTTCAATTTCAGTCATTTCAGCCTTTAATACTTGTGGCACATGGTCCTAAATACTAGATTCTGAAGCCCTTAGGTGTCTCATGCAGGTGATAAACAGCAGTACAGACAGCATGATTTTGTGGGGGAACTGGGCTGGGGTGGGATGGATGCAGGAATGGAGACACAATTCAGTGATGAATAATCTAAAATGTATTTAGGATGTGGGAGAGAGGAGAGCACATGGACAGCACTTTGTCTTTAATAAGCCTATTCTACAACAGACACATTCACGGAGACACACACCAGTTAAAGCTGTGTTTCCTTCAGCCCAATTCAAACCAGCATGCAGGGGTACAGGACATGCACTCCAACTCCTCATCCTGGCTGGGCCCTAGCTGTCAGCTGGACTCTTGTGTGTGTGGTTCAGGCTTAGTCTTTTGTGGGATGCTGGATGTCCCTGGATCTGTTCCCTCACGAAGAGTTGGTGTCTTAACTGTCTGTGGATTTCTAAATCATACTGTTGGTGTAAGTCACTATAACCAAGCCAGGGAGCCTGTGGCCTCACTTGTCTTTGGTATCATCAGACAGGCCAATATCTTTGGTATCATCCATGTGTAAGGCCAGCTAGCAGTTTTCGTGGAGGTTATTATCACTCTGTTCTCCCAACCCAAATCTGTTACAGAGTGTGAAGTCAGCAACAATTATGTAAGAGTTCAGCTAGTGCAGCTTTGTCTTGCATCTCATACAAGGTTAATTTTGTTATTTGCAGATGGGCATTTGTAGTTGTGGTTCCATTTATCTAAGCTGTGCTTTTGGGTAGATTCTTATCTTGTGTCATGTAATCGAAACAATCTCTTCTAGGAATATAATGGTACTTTGGCATTGACAACATTAACATCTGTTCCTTGGGGGTGGAAATACTGCTTCCCACTCCAACACATTAATACACAAATCTGGGAGTATGCTTGTATAGGAAGGAGGAAAAAAAAAAGCAGAAATGAAAGAAAGGTTTGTGGAGTATATAATATGAGCACGAATCTTGTGTCTGAGCTTGACCTAAATTAACAAAATCTTTCTTTGAGAGAGAAAAGAAATGCAGACTCTGGGAAATCAGCTAAATCTAAAGGAAAGAATCCAAGACTATTCAAATATCTCACTTGATTATGTACCACATAAATTATTTGATTTCCAAACAAGAGATTGTGGAAGAATATTTTTTTCTCTTGGAAAACAAAAACAAACAAAACCCAAACAAACAAAAAAACAACCAAACAAAACCCAAACAAAACCAACAAAACAAAAAATGCCAATTTCTCCCGTGCTGTTAAAGTTAGATGACAGTAGTTATTTCAGTCAGGATTCTGAGAAATTGAATGTTCTGTACATTTTAATTTTTGGAGTCTATGCATACAGATATTGTTAATAATCTTGGCAGAAGTTTTCACAGTTTTTATTTTGTTCTGATCATAACTTTTTATACCTACTAACTGGTAAAGGAAGTACCTTAAATTAGACATAGTTCAGAAATGTTCGACAAACAGCGATCTTTTTCGTAATTAGATTTTATTATGTCTTTGTTTTCAAAGTAAGCTTCTTTGCAGTTTAGAACTGTCATTAAAATTGCTTGGGAAATAGCTCTTTCAAGTGCATCTAAATAGATGCTGGTCAATGAAGCACTGCTCTTATGTCTCAAATATGAAGTGAAACTGAATTTATGAGGTTTATATAAAAATTAGGTTTATATAAAAATAAATATCTACATATATATATTGACTTCTCTTCTTTCCCTAATTGGTAACATGCAATATACGATTCTCATCTTTGATTCACTCCATTGGTGTCTGCACCTCCCCTTAGGGATCCAAGCTGTTTTCCTCTCCTTCTGTAATTGAAATCAAACTTGGTGCAGTCTGTAATTGATAGTGAACCTAACAATCTAATGTTTTATATGAGACAGATGCACAGCAGAAGCACATGAAGCAGCATATGGAAAAGCAAGTGCCCTATTGGGGTGAAGATAGATCCATTCTTGTTTTGTTAAACAATATTCCAATATTTTAATCAACTAGTTTTCCTACTAGTAGTTAAGTAAGTTAAGATATATGTGTAGAATATTTGGAGTATATGCACTGTATTAATAGAAACTGTTAGACCGTATCTTTCAGTCCTCATGAAGAACTGTAGTTTCTGTCTCACTGTTGTTATGACAGGTCTAATGGCTCAAAAGGGACTGTAATATAGATGTTCTGTCTCACTCCTGTTTTAGCATCTAGTGCAAATCATAATCTTGTACAAGGAATGCATCTTTTTGTCTCTGGGTGAAGACATTTGCTAAGAATCTGCCATTGGAAACAGGATGCTGCTGTCTATCATCAATATATAATATATTCTTGTTTTTCTTTCTCTCTTTAGTCATATAATGCTTCCATTCTAAGTGAATAAAATAATAAGATATTCCTAAGTATTAGTCTATATCTCCCTTTCACTCTCTCTCATATATAAGGGATAAGAGAGCCAGTCATGAATGTTATATTAAGTAATACTTTAATATTTTAAAACATGTGGGGTTTCCTTTGCTTTTTCTTTTTCCTCTCTGTTGTGGATCTACTCTAGTTTCTACACTTGGGAGGGTTATATAGTTTTAATAGCATTCTTCTATCTCTAGCTTCTCTTCGTGGCACAACATACTGTAATTAAATATAGAACTAAAAAGAAGTTGTAGGTTAATAATAACTGTGTTTGCTGATGGATTTCTTGAGATATTTTGAGGCATGTTTTCTTAGCAGAAATAATGTTATAGTTGCCTTTGTGGATTTCCTCATATCTGGTTTTGAAAGGAGCCTCACATGTTCCTTCCAGTGCTACTGATAACAAGCTGTTATCAGCACATCTGAGTCAAGCAGACTAAAGCTTTGAGCTGTTGCGTCTGTTACTAAGATTGAAGACCTAGCTTAAGTCAAAAATTGCACTTATTCTGTGATGCTTCTGACCCTAAAGATGTTGTCCTCTGTAAAGTTTAGCAGGATTTCTCCTGGGGTAGCAAAATTCCTTTAGGTATATCTAAATAAATATTAGCTTTCTGGTGAATACCTATAAAGAGATTTGGAGGAAAGCTAGTTATTCTGTAACTCCTCAGATAATACCTGGTTTCTCAGGGATCTGAGAAAAAATAGAAGAGGAATTAGCTTCTTTACTCTGTTCACAATCACAGTGGAGATTATTCTCATTAAATATTTATCCATCATGGAGGAGGAAGAGAATTGAGTAATCAAATCATTGGTGTTAATTTAAATGTCAAACCACAATTAGAAAAAAACATCTGTATAATCTAATTTTATTGTGGTTTCACAATCTGTGCTCTGAAAATATCCTTCACTCAAGGATTTCCACTCTGAGGGAGGAGAGTGGATCCAATATGGATTTGACTCAAATTTCCTGAACTTTTTCCTCCTTTTGAAAATTCCATAAGCTTTCTGTGACTCAGTAATCCCTTCACAAGGTTAACTTGAGGCTGTTATTTCTTGCAAATAGATTTTCCTGGAACTTGATCAGTCGCTATCCTGAAAGGATTCTATGCTTTCCATTGCTGACTTGAGGTACCTGTGGACAATATATCCAGCTTGTCAAGCTTTTTCTGAATAGAAGCACAGGCTTCCATCATGCAGAGCACTTTCCACCACCTTGGTATCATCTGCAAACTTGCAAAGGATGCCCTCTGCCTCATGAACCATTTGTTAATGAAAGCATCAGCTGCAAAGGCAATATTAGGCCCAATAACTATCCCTATAAAAAAAAGATGCCATTGAAACCATTTGAACCTGGCAGTCTAAGCAGTTTTTCCAGGTACCTGGTAGTCCACCCACTCAAAACATATTTTCACCAATTTGTTAGTGTGGATAAAATAAAATATTAAAAACAAACAAACAAAACAAAACTAAGATCAAATTGATTCTTTTTCACCAAGGCCATGATCTCATCACAGAAGACAGGTTAGTCAAGCATAATTTGTCCTTGGTAAATGCATGTAGGATCTCCTCCTACTCTGTGTGCCTGCGTGTAGTTTCCAGTAGGGTTTTTTTGAGTCGTGAGCCTAGGCTGACTGACCTGCTGTTCCTCCAATAATCATCCTCCTTTTTTTCAAAAGTGGGCAAATTTTCCTGTCATCAGAAACCTACCCTAATGATCCAGACCATAAACAGTGGCTGATGTCCCATATACTTAATTGGTTTGTGCCTCAATCTTCTACTGGGAATAATTCTTGAGTGTCCCAGGCCCTGGCATAGGCTCAGAGGAGCTGGGAGGTCTGACAGTCATTACCACTAGAAACTGAAGAAAAGAAGGCATCTATTGTCTCAGTTTTTTCACATTCTTTGCCACAAGGTTCCCTACAGTGTGCGTGACAGCCCCACATTTCCCTTTGTCCTCCTTTTGCTAATAGCATAACTTTCTTTTTATGCATCATAGTCCTCAGTAGTATGAACTTTAAGGCAGTATCGGCTTTTGTAATTCAGCTGAACACTGTCAGGATTTCCCTGTTATCCACACTGACCTTGTGCTGTGCCTGTTAGACTTCCTGGGCCTCACACTGGACTTTTCCTGTGCTTTGAAGAAGTTGTCATTGATGATCAGTCGGCTCTCCCGAGAGTCTTTATCCTCCAGGGCAGCCCCATTAGAACCCACCAAGCAGATCTCTAACAAGTTTAAATCTACTTTTCTGATGTCTAGGTTTGTAATTTTTTTTTTTTTTTTTTTTGCATATTAGTTTCAACTCTGTGTATCTGTGTGTTTTGGTCAGTTTATCAGCCACCAATACACTTCTTTTAAATAAAGCCATTTCTTGATGGTAGCCAGAAATCTCTTCAAATTTTAGTGCTCCACTGTTTTGCCCTTTCAGAAGATATTGGGAGGTTTTTTGTCTCCTCTAAGAACCACCCTTGTGATTGTGAGGCTTCCCCAAATTTTATAAAAGAGGCTTCATTTCCTGTACTTGATCAATCAGTCTTTAGCAGACGCTCATCACTGCACCCAACCTGATCTTGACCTGTCAGCTCTGTCAGTTAATCATCTGTGCCAGTGCAAATCACCATGAATTCAAACTGTCCATGTCCATAGTGTGCAACCTCTCCTCCTCACTTGTCCTGTGGAGC
Source organism: Acrocephalus scirpaceus scirpaceus (assembly GCA_910950805.1). Taxonomy (NCBI): domain Eukaryota; kingdom Metazoa; phylum Chordata; class Aves; order Passeriformes; family Sylviidae; genus Acrocephalus; species Acrocephalus scirpaceus. The sequence continues at coordinate 63,523,707 of OU383774.1, read as the reverse complement.
CTGTATGAATTTCCTGTGATTGTTTTCAGTTCCACATGTGTTTGTGTACAGACACTTGAGGTGAGCCCTCGGGCTGCACTGTGTTAACAGAGGATGATCTCTCTGTGTTATGCTTGTGCCTGGCACGTTTTCACTTTCTCCTATCCCTCCTCTAAGTCTCACATCACTTGCTCACCATCTCTAGATGTTTGAAATGTTTTTCACTAGATTAGCAAGCTTCTCTGCAAGCCTCATTTAGAGTCTGAGTCTTATTCCACTTTATTAAATGTATCATGACATAGAAATATTTAGCATATATGTTTAATGTGTGCATACAGAATATCTATGCACATATTTAGTGTCTATCCATACTTAAATACTGTATGAAAGTTCATGAAGAGAACAGACACTTTGTGTATATTGTTCTGTATTTGTGCACAACAGGAGAAAGAGGAGAATGTAAGAAACTTCCTAAAGTACTGAATAATTATCTTTTTGATTTGATGTATTGCCTTCAGCTTTTTATCTCCTACATGAGTTACTGGCAGTATTATCTTTCAATCTGATTTTTCAAATGGTACAATTTTTTTTGGCTTTTTGAACATCACTGAAATGAGAAACAGAAAACAGTCATACATATGCCTGGCTAATTTGATGGTGATGATTTATTCTTCGTTGTAAAGAAAGTGTTGAAATGTTTTGGAAAGGCTGGTCCTGTATTAGGATTCAAAACACAGGAGTTAAACAGACTCAATGTTCATTTTCTTTTCTTCTAGAACTATAATCATATATAATAAAAAAAAATTTAAAATCATCAGCATGTAGTATTCTAAGCACATTTGACATGTAGTACTGAATTCTGCTAGCAAAAAAGACATTTTTACATACTCCCACAGATTTATTTCTTTAAAAGCTGTTTTTCTTGGTGGGAAAAAAAAAAGATAATTTTTATGCATTAGAATATGTTAAGGAAGATACATCTATTATTTTATATTACTAAGATGTCTATCTTTTCTGGTAAGTGGGGTGCAACAGAGGTTATCTAAGTGGGTGTTTTTGATAGTATATTGACATGAGAAGTCTCTTGGACATTCCTGGGTTTATACTATTCTTTATGCTATTTTGTTTTCTTAAACCAATAAATAACATTTTAGGTGGGAGAGATGAGGAAGTATTCATGAAAAAAGTTCTTCACAAGATTTCTTCACTTGTCCCATGCCTAATAAAGTAAAATTATTTCCATGATGAAGGAAATTTCTTCAGTTGCATTTTTCCTTGAAGGAGAGAATTAAAAAGAACATTATGTTCCAGAATTCAAAGGTTTTATGACCTAATGTTAATTGCAAAGGTGAAGTAGGATAAAAGTAGACTACAAATGTGATTCACGATAATAACAATTTTAATCTTTTAGTGGGGTGGGGGGAGAGGTATTTCCTTTGAGTGAAGATTATGAGTCAGAATTTTTTTTCTGTTGATGTTCAACTGAGATGTTGTTCCTTAATTCTTCTAAATATTGACTGTATTAGAGACCAAGCAACATGCTTTATAGTATATTAAATGTTAGCACACCCTGTGATTAGGCAATGGATTGAAGCATTAGTACTTCACTGCCTGAAACTGCAGTTTAAATGGTTGCATTGTGGATACAACCTTCAAGTGCATACTGGTTTTGCTTTGTTTGGGGTTTTTTATGCTGTATGTTTTGGCTTGGTTTTTTTTTTTTTGTTCAGGTTTTTTTGTGTGTGTGTGTGTGGTTTGGGTGTTTAGTTGCTGTTGTTTTTTTTTCCAAATCATATCCAAGAATTTGTTAAAGAAGCTTGGGAAAACTCTACTCACAAAAGCTGAAGTGGTGTATAGGTGCCTATAGTTTTTGTCCATCTTTTTTTGTGCCATGTGACATCAGATTATGTCCTCAGCAAGACCTGTGAAAAACATCCCATGTGGTTGTCACTGAGGTCAGAATTTGGTAAGTTTTCAAATGCAGAAATTGAATAAGGACATGAAATGTCGGTATAGACTAGTAGGAGTGTTTTATGAAGATAAACAGAGGTGATACAATAAATGTAATTCAGCACCGTCTTTGTCAAAGATTGAAGTTGCACAGATAAAGATAGCTTTATCCTGATTAAAGTCAGCAGACATTTGCCATTGACCTTCATAATGCTTCTGGATTATACCCACTCTATGTGACTAAACTGGAAGCTGGCCAAGTAGATGCCAGAGATTCTTCTCATCAGTAGAAATTTAGTCCGTTCTGGGTAAAACCTTTGTTACTCTTCCTGTCATCCGGGTGAGATACGTAGACATTACTTAAGACCTTTAAAAAGTTTTCCTCATTTGTGATCATTCACCTGATTTGAGCAGAGAGAGGTAAAACATTTGTAGTGACTTTAGTAGCCTCTGAGGACTGAAAAGATGAATAAGAAAGAGGTTTCATTTTTTTTTTTTTTAATGCAATATGTATCAGATTAATTGTTTCTGGTTTAGGATTAATGAGGCTTCGTGGATAGGGATAAAGTGGATAAGCAGTCACTGATCTTTGTAGGAAAGAAATGGAAAGTATTTTATTCTGAAATGTTTCAACAGTGCTGAGTCTTTGAAATCAATTTTCTGGGTTTAATACAGTGCTGTTTCGAGCTGTCATATTTCTAATATATTGCAGCACTGTAAACCCTCACATCCTGGACCTTCCTTTAGAGGATTGGGTATATATGCCTGGGTACGTGAATGTAGCAATCAGGAAATAGCACGAAGTGAAATGGCTGTTACTGCATGTTTTTCAGCTTTGCAATGTATTGCAGATCACAGGGATTTATTACAAGAGAGTGTTGTTGATTTTCCTTTGGAGTGGTTTTGCTTTATTCTTTTTGTTTGTTTTTCTTTGTTTTCTACTTAGATGATCTTCACCATGCTTTATTTTTCACTATACCCTTCCATTGTCAGAAACAATGCATCCATTAATAATTACCTCTCCTTCATTAAATAATTCCTTATCATATAGTAAAAGAAATCATTACATTTTTTTTCATACTCTCTCTGTTTCTTCTCTTCCCAAAACCCAACCTGACCTCTAACAACTTCTGTTAGGTTCAGAAGTAGAGGTTTTAGAAAGATGAAAGCTGCCAAGTGTATTGGCTAGGAATTCATTTGTACACTTTTCAATTTATAGAACCATCCCTCAACCTCAGTTTTTAATTTGATGCTTTAGATGAAATCCTGTTTGGGGAAATCAATGAGAAGTTAACCAAAGCCTAGGCAGCTGCAGTGGTTAGAAGCCGACAGCTTTGATTGCATGCCAAACTGACATCTAGGTTTAGTTTTCCTGTGTTACTTATTCCTCATTCTCCAATCTTTTGCCATATCACATGACATTATCCTATCAAGCTTTGATACTGGTAGGGGTAAATTTGTTTGCTGAAAGGAGCATTGCTTGTTACCTTATACCGCAATTTTACGGTAACAGAAAAATCAAGCAAAAGAAAATACACAGCAGAAATAGATATTTAACATGATTTCTGACAATGTTCCAGCTGCTATGCCTGTTCTTCTGATGCCCTTCACTGCTGATGATTTAAACCAGGCTTTGATTAAATCATATCATTGGCTAAAGGTAAAAGGCCAAAGATGAATTTATAAAACACAAAAGGATTCATACAAAAATATACTCTTCATACTCACTGCATACAAAATTAGTGTGGGTCAGTTCACATTTTCCACAAAATTTCTTTACTCTTTTTGTGTTTTGAAATATTTAAAATGTTCTTGATGAATTAATATGGCTGTTAAACTGAATGGTAGCAATTAAATTAGGACAGGTAAAATAACATGATATGAATTTCCCTCCCCCATCTTAGTAATGGACTTAAAAACATAAATATATGTTTAAATGTATGTATAGAATATATATAAACATATAAAACACAAAAACTGCTGAGGAACCATTGAGTGCAGGTAGCTTGCGGTGCTGCTGCAGTGGGAGCTGCAGGTTGAGGTGTGGGTGGGAGGCCGAGGCAAGAGGCCGTGAATTGCCCACCATTTGCACAAGGAAGGGCACAGGGACATGAGGCACAGCCAGGTGACCGGACACTCAGTGACATAGCAAGAACCAAGGACTCCAGCCTCCGTCAGGCTTGATAAGTGCGGGGATAAAAGCCCAGTGTTTCCTTTGTTCAGAGTCCCTCCTGGGAGGCACGGGCAGCTCGGGCTGTTCCTGTGTTACTCTGCCATGAATAAATGGCTTTATGGAACAAGACATCTGAGACTCTGCTGTGGGAAACCTGGAGTCGAGCCGGTGAGGAAACCTGGTCTGGCTGTGTTAGTGGGGGATGTGGGGGTTAAAAGAGAGACCCATTGAGTCACTGTAGCTGAAAAGGGGCTTTGGTCCCAGGAGGGTCAGTCTGAGGTGGTGGCTGTGTGACTGAAGCAGTGCCTCCTGAATAGTCAAACTGGGATGTTTCCTTAACAAAACCAAATAAAGAAAATTCTCAGCTATAATGTTGTTTACCTATAGCCACGTGTGTGAGCTATTATTATATATATTATTACTTGTGTAATAGGTAGTATGCAGAGGTCAGTTAGGAAAGTGAGTGAAATGTCTCCAGAAGTCAACAGACTTGATAAAAGAACAGATATTTTCTGTGAGCCTTATAGTGCCCATAGCCATCTTATCATGTAAATCCAGCCTCCAGATGTCCATGGTACTGAAAACCAGGCACTGTAAACAGCGTGTAACAGAACAGCTTTTAATAGTATTACAGTGACAGAAATCAAAGGCTAGAGGGAAAAAAAATAGAGACCATGATGCAGAGAGAAGGTGAGAGTGATGGGTGCTTGCTTAAGTCCTTCCCTGCTTGTATGAGGTCTCTCATTGCGGCCATGGGTTAGGAAGTGGGAAGTGGGAAAAAGCAACCAGCTTTTGATAATGCTATTCCATTGTAGGTACAGCTAACATTGAAAGCTCTTTCAGGGAACCTATGTCATGCTTTTATTTTATTCCAGTTGGCTGAATCTGGCCTGCTGAAAGTAGGTCTGAAGGAAGAATAAATGTTTGATCTTACTCTGAATACAGTCAATACAAAATTTGTTTTGACTTTAGTGGCACAAGTAATGTCCATAGAGAGAAACCATTACAGCCCTTCCAACATATTTAGAATATTTCCAATGTAAAATGGGAACTCAGAAACTGAAAGCTTATAGTTTTTAACCGAAACTTATTTTTTTTGCTGGGCACTTGTTAGGCAAACAAAGATTTCTTTGATATACTATTATTCACTGTAAGGTTGGACTTTAATAAAAAGTCAGGAGGAGTAAATTAGATCATCTTTCTGTATCTCTTACTGTACTTTAAATACTACCTCAATATTAATTGCAGAACATAAGGCCAGAGAATGATTTTCAAATGGTGGCCTATAAACTGCTAGTGACCTACTGTTTCAAAAATTATGCCAAGGCTAACTAAGGAAACCCCAAGAGGTTAAGTTAATTATATTAATATTAAAATTATTCATCGTTGTCTGTGATTACAGCTGGCCATGTCTTTTCCATATTGTTGTTAAAGAATTTAACAACCGAAATCAAGTACAGTATCAGCAAGAAGTGTTTCTTTGAGTTTTGGAGTTGGAGGTTTTTTCCTCATTAAAGTAACAAATCTCAAATTAGCTCATGGGATTTCTTTCCTCAATTTCCTTTGGGGTGTCTCTTTCAGCTAGCTGGGGTACTTTCTTTTTTTAAATCACCCCGTTATCTTCTTCCATTTTTTACTTTTTTATGACAGTAGAATTCTTATAAGCAGAAAACTATTTATATTTATCAAAGTAATAAGTATTTTGAATGAGAATTTGTCTTTTGTCTAAGGTTGGAAGTACACCTAAACATAGAAACTGTCGGAGTGCAAATTCCCAGACATAGATTGGTGTTTAAACAGGTTGTCATTTAAGTTGTAGATGTCAATTCAAGGGCAAAACACCCAAATTAGTTTATAGGTTCAATGTCGGAGAGTTTGTAAGTATCTAAGCTTTTTCAGTTAAAGTTAATATTTCTGATAATCTGTCAATGTTGGTGCACAGGGGCATCACCCAAATTGGCTGAGCTACACATTTTGCTGTCAAAACTGTGATATCCAAATAACTTTCGACACAAAGGGCTCATCCCTGTGAATGATCTCCATGAGAAAGTATATCATCTAGTGGGTAGATTTTAGGAGTGTCTATCATGTGCTGACTGTGCTGAGTACAGTGGGAAGCAGCAGCCAATGCCTTTGTTCCTTGGAGATGGACAGATGAAGAGCCGACCTGTGCAATAGAGGGCTCTGGCACAGCTTGTGCAACACTCTGTTAGGACAGAATAGGGGCCTGTCCAGGGAGGAGCGTGATCATTGTGTGCATCCTTTTACTTTGCATGTGAAGAATGAACATTTTGTAAATATTATGAATACATTTATATAAATAAATACAGCATACTGTATTTATTCAGTGAAATTGTACTGGAAAATAATCTGACATTACAGGCACTTAGTGGCTTTCCTTGAAGCTAGTGTAGTTTCTATATGGAAAGGAAAGCATGAGTTGGGATGTAGGAAAAGAGCAAGAGTTCAAATGTAAGGAATCATGACTTAATGGAATATTTTAGGTCAATCTGGTCCTCAATGTGTGTGAGCTTATTTTTTTTCTGGTTTCAGTTCCAATACTGTTGTTTGCGAACAGATGATAATGCAAAAGCCGATTTAAAACGTGTATAGAATCCAGGGCAAAAATTAAAACACATATTTAAAAAAGAAAAGGAAAAGAGAAGCAAATTCAAAAAATTCTTTTGCTCATAAATTAAAGGAGAAATTAAGTTTTAAGTGGTAGTTTCGCAGAGATGCTTAGCTCTAGATTGATAATATGATCAAGTCTAGGCGAAAAAGATATATCTGCTGGGTGTATCAATTATCAAACTAATCAATAGGTTTTTTTCTTCATGCTGGGGATTCCATTCTGCCTGTCCCACCACACAGTTGCAAATTCCCTTCCAGGAAGCCCAATAATCGTAGAATTTAGGTGTTCAGCTTCTTCATAAAGCCTATGTTGAGAGCGGGAACATAAACACCCAATGTCCTTTATGGGTCTTTACAATTATCTGAGGCATTTTTAGAAAGAGAATTCTCATTTGTCAAATTACAGATTTCTTTGTAATGCTACCTAAATATGTGGAAACATGGCACTAGGAAGTTTTTGAACAAAACAAACAAAAAGGAAGAAACACATACATTTTAGTTTATTATTATTATAGAGTCTGAGATCCCTGCAGTGAACATAGTCCACTCCAAGCATTTAGTTCTTATGTAATAAGTACAGTGATTTTAAAATAAATTTGACAAGATGACAAATAATAATTACAAAGATTGTTTTATACTTCTATTGTAGTGACTGCATTGAGACCTAGAACTGATTTAAAATTACAAAATACATGATCCTGCCTCAAATTTTTATCCTACTACTGCAACATTCAGAAGGCCTGAAATCACTAGCTGCAGATTAATTACAACTTTCATGAGGTCAATGACAATTTTTTACATCTTGTTTAATGAGACTTAATTGCACAGCTGCAATTCTGCAAGTATTTTTCAATACATGATATGTCACGATTCTGTCCCTTGTAGCCATCTTCTTCCTTATTCTACTTACACAGGTTGTGCTGCATAATCCACAAAGATTCTGTTGTCTTTGTTCCTGTGAGGAAAATATAAATTAGTTTATTGTGAAACCAAAATACTGCTCAGCACCCCACACAACATGAATTCTGCGTTGCAAACATTAGTGCTGTTAGGTTTACAAATGCTGGCAAAGTATGTTGAAAGATGGACTGCTGCCTGGGCTCTCTGAAACAAGATATTGACTCCCAGAATGCTAGCATGAAATCCATGGAAGCTTTACCACAATTTTGTAAAATGTCAAATTATGCCTGAAGAAAGATGGACAGCTGTAACTCATAAGCACAGTAGGAACAGATGAATTGCAAGGTCAAATCTCATTCTGGAGTATAGTAGAGCACTAAGATTGATTTTTATTTCATTTTTAACTCCACCAGAAGATTAAAAAATAATAAAATTAGGTTTTCAGGCATGAGTGTCCATAGAGTGGAAAGGTATACTCAGAAGTCTCTGGTTTTTTCTCATGATTTCTAAGTATAGATTTTTTTTTTTTTTTTTTTTTTTTTTTTTTTTTTTTTTTTTTTTTTTTTTTTTTTGGGCGGGGAGCGCTATATGAATGAAGATGACTTAGGAGAGTAAAACTTTTGGGTGAAAATCTGTAATTTTGAACAAAGGGAATTGATGACCAATTTTCATGCAAGTTTTCATGTGCAAGATTTAAACTCATACATCAGTTGTACAAAATGAATTTACAACAGATTTATCAACCTGCCTTCTCTTGAAGAACAAAATCTGTAAAACTTATATGAGCTACATAGGTGGTGTCACAGAAAAAAAACCCCATGGTATATTTAGCACTTCAATGTAGGGGTAGATAATGAGTTAAGTAGTCAGCATCAGACACTTCTGGAAGCTTAGATTAAATGACCTGATCTCCATTTAGGTCCCAGAAAATATAATACTCTTACTGTCCTTTTTTTTGTTGTTTTTGGCCACTCCTGCCACATCCAATGAGTGAGTTCAGGGACTCAATTATTCCTTCAACCTTAGATTCAATTTCACATATGCTGAGTCTTTTTGATTAATTTTTGGGGGGTTGGTATATGGATAAATAGTAAGGCTCAAGGACAGCTTTTCAATTCTTGAAAAGAAAAAAAACTTGATCTCTAATCTGATCTTGGACCAAAAGCATTTAAAGGAGTTGCTTTGAAATTGGAGGATGTCTGAGCATGGAAGAAGATTGCTTGTAAGACATTCATGTCTTACACCATGTCTTCTGTGGGGCTAATTTCTCACCCACTGCATTTTGGAAACGAAGATGGACTTCCTCTCTACAGCCTTTGTCTACCTTTTGTGCATTAACCCCAGCTGGTAATGAAGCCCCACCCAGTCACTCACTCACTTTCCCTGTGGTGGAATGGGGAAGGGAAAAGTGAGAAAAGTCAAGGGTTGAGATAAAGACAGTTTAATAGATGAAGCAAAAGCTGCACATGCAAGCAAAACAATATAAGGGGTTCATTCACCGTTTCCTATAGGCAGAGAGGTATTCAGTTGTCTCCAGGAAAGCGGGGTTCTATGCTGTGTGATGGTCATTTGTGAAGACAGTTGTCCTGTAGACTCACTGAATCCATATCTCTTCAATTTAGAGAGGAAGGTGTTGTGGAGAACCCTGTTGAAGGCCTTACACAAATCCAGACAAAAAATCCATAGCTTTTATCTTGTACACTAATGTAGTCACTCCATCACAGGACTTACCCTTGGTGAAGCCACGCTGGCTGTCCTGAATCACCTCCTTGTACTTCCATGTGCCTTAGCAGAGCTTCTAGCAGGATCTGTTCCATGACTTTCACAGGCCCAAAGGTCAGGCTGACAGGTTGGTTGTTCTCAGGGTTCTCCTTTCTAACGTTTGTAAACGTGGGTGTATTTTTTTCCCTTTTTCCAAGTACTTGGGACTTAGTCTGATTGCCATGACGTTTCTAATATCATGGAGAGTTGCTTGGCAACTGCATCAGTCAATTCCTTTAGGACTCTGGGATGCATCTCATCACATCCCATAGAACATTTTGTTCTTTCAGGTTCCTCAGGAAGCTGATCTTCACTTACAGAGTCTTTGTTTTCCCAGTCCCCATCTGTAGAAGGGAATGCAGGTGACCTTGCCTGTGACAAGTAACAGCTGTGTTAGTTATCCAATTCAGCCTTGGCCCTGAGGAGTCACAGCTATATAAAGATAATATAAAGTCACAGCCAATAAAGATAAATGTGATAAAAGGGAGTGGGTTAGGTAGTGAGGGGAGGATCATGAAGGGGGAAGAGCCTTGAGAAAGAGAGAATGAGAGGTTCATAAACAAGAAGGATCCTGGAGAGAGAGAATCACTGTGAGGTCAGTCTGGGTTGGCAGTTAGAGCCTGTTGTTGGAACCTGCAGTCACAGTCTAGCCAGGTAAAAGCCTGCACTCAGAGGCTACAAACCAATACCTACAGTCATAGTTTAGCAGGAAATAACCAGCAGTCAGAGGCTGCAAGGGTAACTTACAGCAGGAGCTTGCAGCAGCCAGAGCCAGTGAATAGTTGGAGTCAGGATGGCTGAGCTGTAAAAAAGAAAAAACCCAGGGCCCTTTTCATGCTGTGATAAACCAGAAGTCTGTCTCAGCTCATTTCTACCCTCTAACAAGAGGGCTGCTGTAATCCCCATCCTGCTTTCCATTCACTTGAGTTGGGGTGAAGAGAGGTTACCAGGAGGACTGAGGCAAAATGGTTGTCAAGTAGCTCAGCCTTCTCCATGTCCATATTTTCCAATATGTCAGTCACGTTCATTGGTGGCATAAATACTTCCTTTAACTTTCTTTTTCTGGCTGATATACCGGTAGAAGCCCTTGTTCTTTTTGCATTCCTTGACAAGTTCAGCTCCAGTTTTGCTTTCCATCCCCTTCCATACACAACTGGGCAACATCCATATAATTTTCCCAGGGTACCTGTCCCTGCTTCCACTGCCTGTGGGAGTGTCTGTGCCATTGAATGGCAATTTGTTGAATGTCTCTTTGTACTTTTGCACTGGTAAATGTCATCATGTGTATTCTTTTTTGTTGTTTGGCTAACTATAGCTTACATTCACATGTCTGCCAGACAAATTCATGTCTTACATCATGTCTAATTTTTTTTTTTTTCTGACTGTGATTTTTGGAGTAATGTTTGGATTAAGTTTCAAAGAAGTAGCACTTTTGAATCTCTTGTCATGCTGTCACTTATATGATAGAGCAAACTTTCTGAAGTTACCTCTGTGGAGTCTTTATACATCCTGACTTTTCTGGCTGTGAATCAAGATCCCATTAAGAAGAGTTCTTCTGATCACTCTTGCTACATTTGGCAAAAATAAGGAATATCTTCCTAAGGAGGATAAGATCTAAGCCATAAAGGTCCTCAAAGATTAAAACAACTTCAATTACTCTTCCCACTGGTCCAGATTTAAGTGTAGTTTAATCCTTGTAACCACCTCCACTTAACAAGTGAGTCACATATTTTCTATCACATGAAAGCTGTGAATATTTTTAAGTGTAGCCTGAGATTGAAGCCAATCACAAGATATAAATCTTGTGTAGATGGACAACAATATGACTAATTTTTTCTTTGAATTAGTGCATAATATTTTTGCATGATTTCAGGGGAAAGAAGGAGTTTTGTTTAGTAAAAATAAATTATTTGGTTTAGTGTGCTTTTAGTTTAGAAGTTCTTTTTTTTTTTTTTTTTAAACATACTGGCCGTACCTGTAATGTTGTTTGAAAGACTATATGCCAGGGTCAATTGTCCAGCTCTGACACTGCATGGTTCAAGTCAATAACGCTTAATTCTACAGACTTTTGTGTCAGATTTCCTTAAAAAGAGACTGTTGAAACTGTCTAGGATAGAATCAAAAATTAATGTAGCAAGGTGAACGATCAGGTATCTACCATTGGAGGCTGCATTTAGTTAGCAAAAGTGTTTATTTCATGATACACAAATACATTATTATATGACGTGATAAATTATTATAACTCATGAATGTAACTATTGAACTTTTGTTCAGTTATAATAAATAATTACAAAATTAAACATAAGTCAAGCACTTGATAATTTACATTTGGCACGAGTTTGTTTTTTTTAATATCTTGTTATCTCAGGTAGGAATTTAGTACTCAGCCAAGGTACATTTATTTTAATTTTCAAGATCAACCTTCCAAAAGTACTTCTTGACAATACAGAGAAAGTAACTTTTGAAGAAGCTAGAAGTGGGATGACTCTCATGCACTAATGTGTTCAGCACCTTATAAGAAAACCTTGCCCAGGCATACTAATTACCAACCAGATCATGTAAATATATTTGTCTGGTTCTCTCACTATAGCTGCAAACTGTAGCTCCCTCTCTAAGCAGTTATGTTGGCAGATGGCATGCTGGTCCTTTTCCAGTAGACTTCGCCAGCTCACAGGGCTACCACCCACTCCCTTCCTCTTTCCCCAACCTTGCACCTCCTGTATCTTTTTAATACCCTTGAATCTCCCCAGAGATCTTGGAAGGTGGTGTATTTAGAGAAAGGACAGTTTCATGTTCCAGGAGATTTTAAAACATGCCAACTAAGGCTTATCTGGCATGCTAAAGTTTGCAGGAGCATCTGTCTGTAAAATATTCTAACTCTACTTCTTACTGATCTCTGTTGGAGACTTTGAGAGGAAGCTTGCAGTTCTTGTTCTACAAACTGAAAAAAAAAACTCCTTTAAAAAATCTGTAAAATAGAAACTTAATAGAAAATATATTTTGCTTGTAACAAAAAAAGACAACTTCAAGCCTACTGCTCTGTCTTTTCTTTCCTGTTCACCATGATTTGTTCTAAGAGCTTGTGCCCTCAACAGAAAATTTGAAGTAGGCTTTTTTTTCAGGATGGAGGCTTTGGAAATAAAGACGGCTCAATATCTGAAATTAGAGTAACACTTTTAGTGTCCAAAAGTGAATTAAATCTGACCAAAAAAAACCCCCACAACAAACTTCAGTTTTGTGAGAGATTTTCTTATTAATTAGTACACATATAACATTATAGAAAAGTCTATAATACTAAGCAAGATCAGATTCCTCACAGAAAATTGTTGGCTACGCCCCAAAGGCTATACAAATTATAATGAAAACATGGGCAAATAATGGGTGTCAAGAAATTTTGTTAGTTTAAAACTATAAAATAAATTTATATGTACTTTTTTTTTAAGCATATTTGCCAGCTACTGAGAAACCTTTGCAGTATCTCTATCAAGTGTAATGACATGTTTCTTATTAGACAGAAAATAGGTTTGGTGCTTTTACGTTTTTACTTATGGTGAACCTAAACTTTAGCCACTATTTGCAGGAAAAATATCTCATTATGTGAAGGTAATTAAGTATCTGTCATTGCCAGATGCTGTTCCTTTTTAAGGACGGTGACATTTCAGCACTGAATTATGACTGGATTTGAATAAGGATTTACAACAGACCTTCTCTACACTACTTTCTTATCATAAAGTGCACTGTACCTAAGTAATTGCTGTAAGTAATTTCTTCATGCCATTTGCAAGGAGTGCTGTTTAGGGTGAAGAAAGGGACTTAGAATTTTGAGGAAAGCTGGTACTTTAAATCTGGCACAAATTAAAGCTGCAGTTATGACTGAAAGTTGGCAGAGACAGAATACAGAGAACTTTGCTCCAGCAGATCTATCCCTGCATGACTGGCTACATTATCAGCCAGCAAGCAAAGAAATTCAAAAATTAAATAAAATAAAATTAAAAAAAACAAACAAAGAAATTATATGAAAAATGTGAAGATCACTGCTTCGATTGATTTCTGTATTCAAATGCAGGTTGCCTGGCCAGGTGGGGTTTTTCACAAGGGAAAGGTTCTGACTTACTCTTTTGCACTTCAGTGAAAACCAGGATCTTGTAAGGCTGTAATATTTCTTTTGCCTATGGAAGCAGAGATCAAAGAAGTATTCTTCATCACCTCTATACTCCATTTGAAAAGTTGATGAGCTGTAGGATATCTTTTTGCTTTGGCTGGTCTCCACAGCAGTGGAGGGTATTTGCCTCATGTGACATAACAATTCCTATAAGCAATGTTTTAAATTCTAGACACAGTCTTTGAAAGAAGATATCCAAAGAGCATAGTGGTCCTTTTATTTGTAGTTGCAGGAGGCTTTTTTTTTTTTCTTTTGTTTTACCACATGAAGCTGAATAAAATTACAGAGAGAAGACTGATATGTCTAGTGACTTAGTGTTTCCGTTTTCATATACTGAATCCAAAAGATGCTTGGTTCTGCTTATGTCAAATTATTATGATATGTCTCTCAGTCACTTTCTGACAATTTCCACTGTTGTCATAAAATTTTCAGCAATGTAGAGAGTTGATAGAGTAATATTTTCAAAAATAATTAGTGACTTTGATTTTTTTACTTGGTTTTGTTTTTTCTTTTAAGCCTGTTTCTTCTTTGAGTGACTGTGATATAGTACTGTATTTTCACAAGCATATAGACAGCAAAGGTAATACTTCAAGAGAAAAGTCCTGTAAACTATAACTGGTTACCCATACATTGCACCCTCTCATCTTGTGCTAGATCTTTGGGTTTCTAATCACTTTGTAAGCTGCCTTCTTTATCTTGTCATAGAATCATAGCATCATTTACGCTGGAACAGACTTTTAAGATCATCAAGTCCAGCCGTTAACCCAGCACTGCAAGTCCACCACTAAACCATGTCCCTGAGATATCTAATTGTCTTTTAAATATCTGCAGGGATGGTGATTTAACCAGTTATCTGGCAGACTGTTCTAACATTTGACTATCTGTTAGGTGAAGAAATGTTTCTTACTATCAAACCTAAACCTATGCTAGTGCAACTTGAGGCCGTTTTCTCTTGTCCTCTCGCTTGCTACCTGGGAAAAATAACCAACATGTCCCACACTGAAGCCTCCTTTCAGGTAGTTAAAGTGATTCCAAATTGTGTCTTTTTTTAGGCTAGGTGTAGAATTTGGGAGAGGTAGGTGTAGATTTTGCATATCACTGCAGTTCTAACAGAGTTGTGGTATCCCAGTAATAAGTTTTCAGGTGTTGCTGAAGTCAGTGCATGAATTTGGTTTTAGCTCTGTCTCTAACAACTGCAGAAAAGTATAGTGAGTGCAGTAATACACTCTTAAGACACAGTTTCACCAGATCCATCTCAGGATGTTATGCAAGTTTATTGTTTGATGTATCTTTATTAAAATGCAAATTCTGGCATTTTCCCAAGCTGGCAAATCCTTTCCACTCAACAGTGTGAAGCAATAAAACCTAAACTGTATTCTGAGAGAAAGTAATATTGCTAGGGCAATTTGCTAAAAACAGTAAAAATATTAAAACTTGGGTAAAGTAAAACCATCAGAAGATTCCAAAAGGAAAGAAACAGAATCATAATCTGTCTTTTAGTGTTGTCATTCTCCTCCCTTTCTTACTCATAAATCAGTACTTTCTCAGAGCTTTTACTGTTCAGTACTCACCTTCGTGTTTTGCAGTCATACCTCATTAAAAAAATACTCACATAGTGTCCTAAGTATTTGTGACAACAGCTTACCAGTATGAACACTCTATCTTATCTGTATTTGACTATGATTTACATAAATTGAAAGAAATTGTACAGTTACATTGTGAACTAAATGAAGGCAAAAGAGGAATCATTCAGTAAAAAGCAGCAATGTTTGGTTAATGGTGTGGGCACTGAGGTATTCAGCATGTAAGAGTGTAAACGGCAATGTATTGAATTGCATTGTCTTTGATCAATTAGTAACTCTGTTAGCAAAACCTCTTGTTGCTGAATCCAATGGATTGAATTGGCTTAATAGAATCTAACAAGTTGCTTAATATTAAAAATATTGGAGTGTGAAAAGTTATACAAGTTAGATAATATCTATTAAGTCTAGAAGAAATTAGATTATATTTAGCATAAGTAGAGACAGAAGGATAGTTACTGGTCAGAAAGTCCCTATTTTATAAAGCATTGAAAAGAACTAGAGGGAAGTACTTAATGCTTCTTAAGCTGTGCAAGGATACTGTCATGCAGATGAAAAGGAAATTAGTCCTCCATTCTGGGCTTATCTATGATAAGATATAAAGTAGCACTAATTTATTGTAGGTAACACTAAACTGCCTGGTATGGACTTCTGCAAATTATACAGAGAGGTCAAAATATTAGTATAATGCTAGCATCAAGAAAAGTGAATAAAGCATTAATGACAGAAGAGAAACATTAGAGATCTTTTTTAGGGTATGTTCATTACAGGGCGTGTTGGATTGTTAAAAAAAAAAAAAAATAGAGATGAATTGGCTTTGTTTCTGATTTATTTTTGTACCAGACAGTAGAGGCATTTACAGCTGCCGACACAGGAACTCTTGGACTCTTAGCAAACTCTACTGAAAATGGAGATTGAATGGAAGGACTACTTTCTCTTGTTAAGACCAAAAGGATGAGTAGTTTTGGCTGTGTCTGCCTTGGCAAAGAGCCAAACAGAATTCAGAAAGTGTTTGGATGACACATGGTGAAAAAGTAGTAATGTTTTAGCTAAACATGTAATATGCAAGAAGGATTACCCTGTATCTCCAGTGACTGCTTTTATATTTTTAGAGCCAGAGAACATAGAGAAAGAGCTTTTAATGATTTAGATCTTTATTTTAGCCATAACAAATGGAACTTTGACTTTAGTGGAAGGGCTAAACTTTCAGAGGAAACAGCTTAATACTGGGGATGAAATAAATCACCTGTAATTTTAATAATTTGAAACTCTCAGGTGAAAAGAACTCTTGTAGGCTTCATCTAATAAAGAAAAATATCCTAATCATATGCCCATGGAATCCAAAATATTTAACAAACATTAAAAGTCTTAAGTTACTGTATTCTTTTAAATTGGATTTATGGAGACTATTTTCATGCTCATTCCCACCTTCATGAAAACATAACATGTGCCCTGGGATAAACACCTTAGAAAAATGGAACAATTCACCATTAAGGTGGTTTGATAAAACCATCTGATGGTTTCATAATGAAAGTTAATCTCTATTTTCAGGGCAGTAGTCATCAATACAGTCTACAAATATATATGTTTAAATTATAAAATAATCTTTGAAAAACTGGGAATGTTTGAAAATCTCTCAAATAGAAATGGTATATAGAAATCCTAAAACATTTATATTATAAGACAAAGCCAAGTGGTATTACTGGCAGGTTAGTCTTCCTTGAGATGGAAAATACCTTTGGCATGTGTAATGGCTGCTTTTCTAGGAACAGAACAAAAAAAATCTGAAAACCCACTTGGGTAAAATGTAAGGTCTAAATAGTCATCATATGATATGTCTGCAAAATGAATCAGGTCTACAAAGTTGTTTTTGGTTTTTTTTTTTGTTTTGGTTTGGTTTTTTGGTTTTTTGGGTTTTTTTTGGTTTTTTTTTTTTTTTTTTTAGAGAGAGAGAAATCAGCTATTGCCTAAAGGATGGGTGTAAAAACCAAAGGAAAATCAAGACATTTAATCTTTAATTGGCATTGCTGATGTCAGATCCTAACAAATTTTTAAGGTATTCAAAGTAGAAATGAAAAGAAAACCCTCAAACTATAATGTCAAGTCAATTCATCCTCTCTTATTTTTATCAAGACTCCATGCTGCTCATTCCAGCCTGAATGTCTGTAAAATGCATGCATCTTTTGAAAGTTGAAAGAAAACAGAATTAGCCAAGAATGATGTGCCCTCATTTCAGCTAGTTCCTCGTAATCCATCAAAAATATTTCTGTAAAGGTTTATTCAGCTTTGAGAGTGTTCTAAAAAGTTACAATTGATAATGACCACATTCTTGAGCTCCTGAAGTTTAGAAATTATGTATATTTATATATATGAACATGTATGCCAAAATGAAAGACATTAATTTTTTTTATATTCCACTTTTAGGGACATTATTATACTTTTAGTAAATCTGTTATAATGTAAATAATCTGTTATAGGTTTAAAAATATTACAAAGTAATGGTCCTTATATTTATTATTTTATGGCATGAACAAAAATAATTTCAGTTTTGAGTGTCGTAGTAGGTCTTTTTAAAGTCCATGTTGTGTATTTCATCCTTTACTCAGTTCCAGTTTTCTCTTTACCACCACCTTAGAGTTCAGCAAAAGTAAAGAACTTGCTCCTTAATGTTGAAATTTTAGAGACATGTATTTGTAAATATGTATTTGTAAAGAACTTTGTCTTTTTCCTAGAATGTAGCTCTTAGTTACCTTGGGCACAAGTACTTACGTTTTTTTTAAGAGCCATATGATGTAGGAATTTTATTTTGTATATACCTATTTTTCAATTACGCAGTACAGAATGAAAGTAGTAGGAGATTTTACTATCAGTTTTTATCTTCATGTTTGCAAATCAGTGTTTTTTTCTTCTTCCGCCTCTGCAGTCACACAAGTAGCTACTGTCTCTGACTCCTTTTTTTTCTTATGATTTTTCTTTCTTAGTTATATTTTTATTCTATTTTAATTTTTTTTTTTCATTCCCATTTCCTTTTCCTTTTTTGTTTATTCATGGCAGATATTAGTACTTCTCTCATTAATGTATCTTCCACAAGAACAGAAAAAGTTTTTCGTGTTTTCCATTCAATTTACTACTTTGCATTCATAAGGTTATTTGCAGGTATTTTTAATGCCTCCCTTTCTATAACCCAGCAGAAAGTTTGTGGATTGTTACCATAGAGTACATATTAGTCTGAAGAAACTCAAAAAAGTCAGTAGGAAGTATGCAACACTGGCTGTACAGGAATGCAATGAGCATTATTATGAAGGTTAATCAAGAATAAAGCCTTAAAAAGAAACTCTATCTTAATCACTATTTTTGCAGATGATAAAAAGAAA
Source organism: Acrocephalus scirpaceus scirpaceus (assembly GCA_910950805.1). Lineage (NCBI taxonomy): Eukaryota > Metazoa > Chordata > Aves > Passeriformes > Sylviidae > Acrocephalus > Acrocephalus scirpaceus. The sequence continues at coordinate 63,505,197 of OU383774.1, read as the reverse complement.
GCCAAAGAGATGAAATTGACAAATGTAGCATATAATGGTCCTTCTTGGAGCAGTACTACAGGGGCCTCATTAGTAGACATTTTAGTACAATCATTTTTACCCCTGTGGCTGTCACTTCAGAGTACTCAGAAAAGGTGGCTGTAGGAGCTAATCACAGTGATGCCTTTTTCAATTGTATTTTCCTTGTAAAAATGAGGCACAGGAGAGTTAGCAAGTTCTAATTGAAATCAGAATTATCATTGCCATGGATGGCGTGCTGTGTCTGTAGGGTATGTTTGTGCCAGTGGAAAATTACCTTTCCCCCCTAATAAGTTTGGAAGCTTTAGACTTAAATGTAAAGTTGTGCTGAAGTCAGTATTAGCATACATTTTTTTTCTGCTATTTTCAATACCATTTCCATCTGACTGAGCAGAAGGACAGTTGTTAATTCATGTTTAATATTACTAACTGTGGTTAGTAAAGGGAGGGGCAGACTTCAAGATGTGCCATTTACGTTGCAGTTTAAAGTTTAAATGGGCTCTCTCTTGCATGTAATTCCTTTTCCTTCAATATTTCTCTATTTATCTTTCAAAAATAATTATAAGTACCATTTTCTGCGTGCAGTTTAATTGTCACCTTGAGAGACACTACAAGACCTCCAATGCTCAAAAAAAAATTGTTTAAGACAAGTTTTATAATGGCATTTTAAATTGGGTGGAAATCTCAATTTTATTCAGCTTTAGAGAAGTATCCTCTTGTATTGATCCATCATATAGATACCAGAAAATAAACAAATGAAGATAGAAAAGAGATTCCTGAACTTGTATTTCTTCCATCATTGAGATTTTGTGATAGTGGTAGAGTAATAATAATTTGCGGTAGCAAGTATTAAAAATACTTCTCCTCTTTTCCTGTTGGAAAACAGGAATGTATTTAAAAGCAAAACAGGGAAAGAAAAATATTTCTTAGAAAGTTTTGAGCTCCATTAGGAATGTCTTTTGATTTCTGTTCATGTCCTAGAGCTTTCTAGATTTGAAAGACTTTATAGTTTGGAAGAATTGACACATTCCTAAAAGGAAGGTAAAAGGAAGAATCCCATCTTAGTGTATGAGTAATTGGTGAAGTCTAATTAAACTTTAAAGTATTTCTCCCTGAAAGAGCACAGTACCACAGTGAAGACATGAATTTCTGTGAAAACATAGGTACATTGAACCATGCTTTGATTTTAGTACAGACTTTTGATTAGTTGAGAAACTGGAGGCTAGACCTCAAATATCTTTTCACACAACATTTGAGTGTTTAATCCACTTTTACCTGTCTTCTAGTGTCTTAAAATAAGATTTAAAGATTAAAAATCTTTTACACCATGTTTTTATCCCTTGAATTATTGTTGAATTGTTAGTTATTGCCATCACTAAACATTTGAAAGGGAGGAGAAACCGCATAATTGTTCCTAAGATTTAGAAGCCTGGAAACCTTTCAGTAAGTTAAGGAACTGGGATTTTCTGATATAAGGTAAAGAATTCACTACAGCACAGCAGCAATATGTCACTGTTACCAAGCAAAGGCATGCTTAAAAAAATGAGAAAAACTTAAGAACAGAAATTCTGTCAGTATGCCATCAGCAAAATGGATATTCACTGCATGTGATTCTTGATAAAGCTGATCATTGAAGGGAAAGGGTGAAGCTGTTTCTTGCTGAGCTAATTGTAGGCCTTTAGACACCACCTACAATGTGGCTGCTTTACCCATGATCTCCCCATCTTTGGTCAAGGAAACAAAATAGTGTTATGGAATAAAAATTGGGATAGCACAAAAGGGGTTTTGAGTGCTTCTAGTTATACAGAATGCTATTGAGGCGGCAATAAGCAGGGAGTCTGAAAACAGCTATAATGGAAACTATTTTTCAGCTTTAACTGAGGCAGATGCTATCACATACGTTTCGTGGTACTGACTTCAGAGGAGGCTAGCATAAGAAGTGATTAACCCAAGAGGTTATACTGACTGAGGTGAAATTAAGGTCAACAGAAGTACAATAAATCCTCATGTTTCTTCAATGTCTAAGTCCAAGGGCAGGTATTCTGAAGGGTTTTATTTGTGACCAGGAAAACCCTTTTATTTTTTTTTTCTTTTTTGTCAGTAGTATTGTGGTAATAATTCCCTAAAGTTTTACAAGTGCAGGGGAGCTGAGAGAAGTAATTCTAAAGCTGAAGTCTATAGGGATAAACATATTTTCCATAATATTTGTCGTAACTGAGTCAGAAGTGTTTGTTTTCAAAGGGAATACTTCTATAACTATTAAAATCTTTGATTTTAATAATTTTAAGCAAGATTTAAGTCAGAGAGAGAAACAGGAAAAGATACTGCAAACATGAGATAAGTTAGTACTTCTGGAGTTAGAAATGAGAGAGAGATAGAGAAAGAATTCTTGATCTCTTTTCAGACCAGTATGAGAAAAGTACCAGAAAATGATCCAAAAGAGGTAGGAAGGAGCTGAAGTGAAGGAATCAACACAGCACTGAACTGACTTTCTAGTCCGTTGTCTGTGTCTGAAAAACTAAATAACCTTCAGACTAATTTGGTTCATTTATCTGACTAATCAATTGTCTTGTTCCCTCAGTCAGTGCAAGGAGAGTAGCTTTAGGTGTTTTTTGGTTTTTTGGGTTTTTTTTTTAATCCTCTGTTCTTTGTCCTTTCATCCTCTGTTTTGCTATGAAGATGGACATGGTGAGGTATTTGAAGCAGTTCTGCTACAGATAATAAGTTACCATCTCCACTGCCTCCTTCCCTCCAATTCTCATGTCCATGTGCTATCTGAAAGCATGAACAATTAAGAAGGTAAATACTAAAGTAATAGTAAGAATTGATTAAAACATTATTTCAATTAACAAGGAAGAAACTACAGCATTTACAGATGTAAATTTTCAAAACCGAATATTTTTCTCCTGAGTTTTCTCTTATTTTTGTATTAAATTGTTCTTTACACAGTAACAGAAAATGCTGAAATGTCTTCGTTATTATATTTCTGTATTGATTTTTTAAAAGAAAATTTCATGTTGTCGTAGAAGGCTTTATTTATATCTAGTGATGTCAGGTTAAAGATGTGGGGCACAAATATCATAGCATTGCATTGAAAGAGCCACAGATTCTTGCCACACTCTTGTTCTCAAGTTAAATTCATTGCCTCTTTGTGTGCTTGATTTTTGCATGCTTAAACACTTCTGTAAGTAGGACAGACCTCAATGTAAGCTAACATACACGATTTTAATGATTTTTTCCTCCCTCTCATAATAGTTCCTCATTGGAAGAAGGTTCACTGAACAGTTGGGAATAATCTTTATCTAGAAACATAGATATTTCCTTCCTTTTTTTTTTTTTAAATTTTGTTTTAAGGGAAATAATGTTGAGAAATTATATTTGTATCATACACCCATGAATATCAGGAAGGGTTCTTTAGTTTATAGCAATTTTCAATTTCTTTCAGAGACTTAAATAAGTTTCAAGAGACATTTCCCAAGCTTTGGATAAATAGACATCTATTAAAAACCACAGTGTGTAATGTGTATTGTTAATGATGTTTTCAGAGGGCGGTCTCTCTTAAAAAAAAAAAAGAAAATTCTTAATTGTCAGGATCACATTCAAAGTGAAGGAAGGGAGGGCATCAAAGGACAAAGAGCCAGACTCTACTCTACAACTCTATATTCTGTTAATGCAGATGTTGTAATTCATCTTTCGAGTCAATTACCCTTCTGGTGGCTTATGGGGAGAGCACACTCATTAATATTTCCAATAAACCCAATTGTAGTCAGATGAAATTTCAAACAGATTTCAAGCGGGAAAAGTAATTAGGTCAAGAGAAATAGCCACCACAAATTAATGAGTCCGCTGATAACTTCACCATTAGCATCACTACTTCCATAAACTGATCTGATGATGTAGAACTAAATCAGACACTTTTTCACTGAATAAGGAGAAAGTGCAGAGATTATATCTATTTTTTACCTTTCTTTCTTTCTTTTTATACACTGAAGTGTTGCTGGAACAAGACGAGTATAATCTTCTAAAATCCTTAAATATGGGGAGTTTAGTGTGGTTTCTTCTATGCTTTTCTATGTGCTAAGGTATTTCTTCTGTAGAGAATTCATTGCAGGTCTGTCTCATAAAAGTATATGATATCTGGGATATCCAGGGAGAGGAGAACACCAGGGCTGAGAGGAGCTCTTGCTCTACTATTAGAAACCATCAATGTATATACAAAATAGATAATAATTTAAGGTTTATGGGGCTGGGTGCATGCACATATGGTGACTTCAAGATCCCACTGTGATTCTTCATACACCACGAAGTCATCTTGGGCCCAGAAAAATAAATGAACCATAATACCCCCAACATCTAAAATATATATGTATAGATGTGCACACACATGTAGTATACACAAATAGACCAGGACAATAGGCACTGTTATTTTACTTCTTTTTACTGTTTTTATTATTTTAGTACTACCTTTTTCATGTATTTCCAAGGCGATTAGTTTAGTATCACTTTGTATAGAAAGGAGAAAGAAAACACTACAAACCCATGAAACATCCTAAGGGCTGCATTACCCTATAAGAAGTCAGGTGGAAAAACTGTATGTGTTTAATGTTGCTTCTTGCTTAAGTGTGATGAATCTTTAAATATCTAGAAAATTTTGTTGCAGTCTCATGGAAATTTATAATGTAACCATAATATTGCAACTGATTATAGGTAACTCTCTGTATACTAAATGTTTAAATTCAAAAGGACAGTGTGATCGGAATGTAATGGGAGAAAACTCCAAAACCAGCCAGCTTCAAGCTTCAAAATAATTCTTGACTGTATTGAGTAGATTTGTTAACAGCACACATTGCTAGTAGTTAGCACTTAATCACTATCAATCATCCCTGACAAGCTTATTTTAAATTAGTTACAAGCGTACAATGCCACTGAAGTGATACCGTTTTAGTTCATATTGATAGCTATAATCCATCAGTCCAGGGAACAATTTGAGAGGGAAAGCCATAGCAGTGTCTTTCACCTTCTTTCCTCCTCATCTCTCCCTGTAAAACACCATTGGTGTTCTGTGTTCCTCTGCCTCTTCCCCAAAAGAAAATTGGGTGATCTCAGCTTCTCTTGACATTTATTTTTGGGATGAGGGCTTCTTCTGGTTTTGCAAATTCTGCAGGATTATTCTGGTTCTATCAGACACCCTGCTTGCCTTCTCTGCAGGATTATTTTGGTTTTACCAGACATCACTCTTGCCTACTCTGCATCCTTAGTTCTTATCTTGCAGAGTTTAATACTGGTGCATTTTTTATGCACCCTGTTTGTACCACTGCATCACAATTCCATCTGTGTCTTTGCCAATTAAGTCTATTATTTATACATTAACACTGAGCTGCACTGCAAGATGTTGTTAATGTTTTTACAATGTGAAAGTATGCCTATATACTGTACCTGGTTATGCTATTTTAGTGTGCTTATGTCTTACAAGAAAGTAAGTTCTAATTTTCTTACTTAATAGGCATCTAATTACTACATACAACAGGTGTTGTATGTAGTAATTTTTGGCTACAGTAAAACCAAATCATGTTTGGAAGCAAAGACATTTTAACATAGCTTGAAGCTCAGTCCCATACATGCATCAAAAGAAGGTTAAATCTCTAGTCAAGTTCTAGTTAGATTCAATTTATGTTTAAAAGGAATGTCTTAAGTTACTCGTATAGAACCCAAGTGGTATATTTAGCAGATACAAACTGAACTGCTTCTGCAGAAGAAAACTCAGATATATGTTCTGAAAAGTTAAGCAACTGTGAATGTTATTCAAGACTTTGAAGCATGAAGTCTAGATGGCAATCACTGAGTTTAAAACAGCTCAAAATCATGAGAGTTTACCTTGATCACAGTCATAGGAATCTTGGCAATCATAAAACTGCTCTGAATATGTCTGTGAAAACTGTGTTGACACATTTTTTACATTTTTTTTTCTTAATATCTATTCATCTAAATGAGTAAATTACAATTTTCTATGGATAATTTATTTGAAAAGTTGAGAAAGATTTGGAAAGATCTTGTCATTGGATGAAATAGGGAAAATATTGCTAAATGTAAGCACCTTGTGGTATTGAACATGCTGGATCTCCTGTAGCATTTTTGAAAACCTTCCAAAACTGTGTGCATAGGTTAGACTTGTGTTGCCTTTGATTGTAAAGCTTACAACATTGTATGCTTAGGAGACAACTTCAAATAGCTCAAGGCAGCTAAACAGCAGATCACTTTTGGCTGTTACTGTGTTTGGCTATATTGACACGTCATATCTTTCTTTTGTTTACAGTTTAGCATTGAACACTCTAAGGCCCTAAAAAGCTCGCTTGATGAGGCTTTTGAAAGGGCTTATGGTTGTTCCTGTACGCTGTGTTAGAAGAATAAGAGAAATACTAACAAGAGGTCAGAACAACAAAATAGGACTTTATGGGCAACTTTAGAAAATCAGAACTTTGGCAAGAGTAACATAGAGAACTTCCAAAGCAATAACTTAGCCAATTCAACTTCACAAACTCTAAGCCCATTTGATTTTAAGTTCCTCAAAAATTCCAGGAAGGGGGAATTAGAAGAAGGAGAAAAAGGAAGAATGGAAAAGATACAGAGAAGGATACATAAAGCTACCAACTTCTGGGTTTCAGCAGTGGCCAGTTGTCAGAAATTGCAACAGGAGATAGGGTCAAGGCATATCTGCCACATGTTCTACCTTAAATACTCCTTGGTCTTTCTGGGCCCTTTCCTCTAGGTGGGACTTCCCACCTAGAAGGTGGGAAATGACCTAGTTGTCATTTGGCAACTCTGGGGCTTAACCGGAGCTCCAGGGCTGAGGTGTGAACCACTGCCTCTGCTGCACCAGTGATTGGCAGCCACGACGGGATCTAAGGGGTGGGGAGATGCGGGACATGGCATCACCTCAACAGAGCAAGGCCTAACCTGTCCCTTTCCCCATACATATGCACCCCAAAATGGTTTGTGACATAAAACTTTCTGATCTCTCATAACCCCCCATGGGTCGAAGCATTGTAGCATACCACAGTAATGGTACCTTTCCTCTCGTGACAACTGTGGGATCCTAATCTCATAGACAGAGATGAAAGGAAAGAAGAGTCTCCAAAATTGCAGGTAAGATGTAATGCAGACCAGAATTTGGGAGGAGAGTTCAGGAGCCAGTCTTTCAGCTGCAGTGACCGAAGAGTCCAGCAGATTGGTGATTCCTTTTTTGTTCCCAGTCTGTCACAATGACATGCAGATTTCCTTGCACATTCCTCTTCTTCTTCCCTCCCTTTTACCTTTCCTCTCTTTTTCTTGCTTTGAGTGTGGCAGATATGTAGAGTGTTATCCTTTTACTTTTTATGTTAGGATAGTGTGGATAACTTGTAAGGTCTCTCACAGGAACTCAGGTCAAAGTTAGCAGCTAATGGTCTGGTTGGTCCTGAGTTTCCTGGTTCAGGATGGAAAAGTTAGTAGTTGGTTTCAAATTATACAAACTGAAATTTGGAAGTCAGCTGCAAATCAACTTAGAAAATAGAAATACTTTATAAAAGCACTTGAGGTTTCTCTGCATATTTTGTATCTACAGTCTGATCACTTCTTCACATACGATGAATGCTTGAATTGCCAACCACCCTCCTGATTTATGATATTCTGCTACCCATTGTAAGAGCATTCCTAGGACATTATTAGTTAAGTACAGCCCCATCCAAAGTGCTCACATTCTTAGAGGTAGTTTTTTACACCCAACTAAATGACAGAAACCCTTGGAGGATTTTCTTATGGTTCTTTTTTTTACTATTTGAGGCTACAAATAGTTGTAAATCTATGAACTTCAGTTTGCAGATATGATTCAAAGCTTTCTTTTATATAATTAAATTAATTGTAACACTGGGGTTCCCATACAGAAGAGTATTGAAGTATTTTGAAAAGTAACTGTGTTAATCAGGGTTTGGAATCATATGTATGTTTTTTTCGTAATATTCCCAAGCTCAGTTGGGAAGGGATACTGGCCACCTTCATTATGCCAAGTTGCATGGGAAACATAAATTTTCTTGACCATCAAGAAATACATAAGACTGAAGGTTTCATAGATAAGTAAACTCAAAAATATTTATAATTCTTATAGCTCATTTATACCACAGGGAAATATAAATATCCTTGTATTATGGTGATCTGTCTCATATTGGAGAACTGGTTTAATTGAAGTAAAGGTGAAATATTTTATCAGCTTCAGTGAAACCAAGAATTCATGAAATACTATTAGCCTCTTGTTGCAAGTGAAATTTAACAGAAAAAGAAATTCTTGCTGTCACCAGATGCTCTGTCTGCTCCATAGACCAGCACACTGGGATCATACGTGCTTTGGGCAAATCTCCATGCATTGCAAGGCATAAAGTGAAAAATTGGAAGATAAAGAAAGCAATATTAACAAACTAAAACATCTAACCTGGGGATTTTTTATAAGTTAAGTGACATAGATGTTTAGAAATAATGTATTATTATTTTGAAGAAGAAATTACAGTTTTGGAGAGAATAGAGTAAATTATTCTTACTTTATCAGGAGTCTATCCAAAAAACTATATTTTGTCTTGCTACCTAAAAACTGGTTTCATGAATAAAAGGCACAGAGGAGGTGGGGTCAATGGTATTTTGAATATTGGCGGTAGGAGATATTTTACTAGTTTCAAGAATGTGTGTAATTATTAGTGTTAGATGCCACTTTTTATTGCAGGGTCATTTTTTTTTTTTTTTTAGAAGTCTACAGTTGCATCTAGTACAAAGGACAAATGAAATTACTGCAAGATCTTTCCAGTTCAGATTTAAGAGCTCACACTTGAAGAGTCACACTTTGTATTCTCTGTTCTAGTAAAACAATTTGATATCTGCATTGAAGTGCAATTTCGGTTAATCTTTGTCTCGAGGCCAGTGAGCACTGTGAATGTTGAACGTTCTTTGGCTAAAACACTGAGCACACATCACAGCCATTCCTGCTGTGCTGAAGACCAGCTGGGAAAAAGATATGTACTCTGAAGTTAAAATAGTCAGAACAGGTCCCCTGCTTGATAACAGCTGAGTGCTGTAGTCAAATACAGCTATTGCAGCGGGATTCTATTGATTTATACTGGATAAAACTGGTGCTTTTATCAAACAGTTTTGTGGCTACTCAGCAGTCTGTGTCAAGCCATAGGCAAAGATTTTCAGGAAGTTCTTGGCATCCAGAGAGCCAGAGAAAAACTGGTTATTATACCAGGCAAATCGCTCCAATCACCTAACAGCACGCCTGTCTCAGTCAGATGGAAACACATTCACATTATTCAGATTATACTGCAAGCTAGCACAGCAGAAAGATTAGGTCTCCCAATTTTCCAGGTAGTGTTTAAAATCTTTTCCCTAGCTAAAGGATATAGCTGACAGTTCACACTCCAAAGTCAAGTTAATCTGTAACATTATCCGCCCATTTTGCACTGAGCAGTCCCCAAAGCAGTTTGTAATATGCATATGAACTGAACCATTGTTGTGATCAAATTTTAAATACCCTTGTGAAATGGGAAAGAAGGAAAGATAAAATAAAACCCTGCTGCTCTGGTACTGAAGATTGACAGCAAAAGGAAAAGTATTGCTTCATTGAGTGCATGGCTCTGGCTACAGTGGCTGCATTAAGTTGCTGATGGGACTTCCAGTCCCTCCTCTAATGCATGGCTAATAGCTCAGCTCTGTAGAGTCAGGAGATGAAGTTCTCCTATTTCAGAATATTATGAAGTTGCAGTGGTGTGAAATTAGAGTGATAGTTATCATAAATTTGTTTCGGACAAGGATACTTGGTTAATACAGCTCATGGATGCTTTTCTGTGTGGTAGGTGTTTCACAGTAGCTCACTGCTGCATCAGCAACAGTGCAAAGCAGTAGCAATGTATATTACATTTTCTGAATTTGGTGGGTTTTTAAATGATTTTTTGTACTGGAGATCACACATCTGTTTGAAAGCAAGAGGTGAAACTGAGCATAAGGAAAGAATTACCATTATGGCAGAAGGTAAGAAACAACACGTTGTCGTTCAGTCTTCTGCTGGCATGTTGCCCTCTTCTAGAGTGGTTGACACCATAATTAATTATATCCATTTGCTTCATAGTCGTGAAATTCACTCTTGATTTTACTGTGGACTCAGAATTGATCCCATTTGAAAAACTATATAATTCACTTAAATAACCTCGACACCATAAGTATGTCATGAGATTAGTAAAAGCTTCTGTACTTGATGACTCTCTTGTGAAATTTGAGAGCTCTCTGTTGGAATAGTCTCAACTATAGTATGAATAAATAAATATTAAAAAGGATGTAATGTGTGTTATTGCTGATAATAGTCTTTCTTTGTGTTTTTAGATTTTTGCTCTTTCTTATAATTGCCTCCACTATGGCTTATTCTCACAGAAAGAAAGTTAGAAGGAAATAATTTTTCTCTCTTTACCTTACCTGGGCTTGGCAAAACACAAGTATTTAATCCAGGTTTCCTCACAGAGAAGTCTAAGATGTATTAGTCTCATCCAACCCCCACCCCATTCAAAAACTGTATTTAAAGTATTAGTTTGTTATTTCTGTTATTTGACACACTGGTTTAGGAGCATATTTAAACAATCCTGTAATTCAAGCAGTGGGAACTGAAATCTCACATGACAATTTTAGAACCACTGCAGCTTATTCAGTATTGAGAAGATTTTATAGCATTATCTTTTCTCCCAAGGCTGCACTGGAAGTACAAAGACATTAACTTTTCAACCTCCAAATTACTTTAGTAAACATCACATTAACAATTAAAAAAAAGATCATAACTGTGTGAAAAATGAAGCAAGCAATGATGAAACTTGCACCTACAATTGCACAGTCTTAGGCTTGGTAAAATAAAATGTAGTCAGCAAAAATGTTCAGTATCAGTCTGCTTTTAACTGATAAAGTAGAATGATGAATCGTGTATGATGTAACTAATATGAATTGTGTGGATTCCTAACCAAATCCAAATGCAGTTAATAGAGGTAAAATTCTAGAATATTACCGAATTCTTGTGATCATTAGAAATAAGTGTGAAAAAATAGTGTTACCTAGCTGTGAAAAATCAGTAATGAAATGATTAGATTAGTAATACTGTGACATATATCTAAATTGATTTACTTACTTCATTGTGAAAGACTTTTTTAATGTTAATATTAATGTATTTTATCTTGAAAAAAAGTAATTATAAATTCTGACACAAATATTGTTTGCATAGCAGTTGGTCACAGAGTAATTAATTAATATTCAATGAAGTGTTAATATGTGCAGAGCTTAGAGTGATTGTAAACTTCATTTTGACTTTAGATGGAAATTTATTGCAGTGCAATTCTGTGTATAGTTGTATTGATCAGTCCCAAAGAGTATTTGAGGTTGAAACTTATATTGTTCTTTTATGTTTGACCTACAGTTGTGCAATATGAAATTATTATCATGACAGAGGATGAGTTTTCTAATATTCTTAATCCTACTCCACAAATATCATTAGAAGCAAGTGGGTTATATTATGAAGGCTATGTTTTATTTCTTATTTATTACCTGACTTACAGATTCAGAAGGATTTTTTTAATCTAATTTTTATTAGAAACTTGAGAAAAGAGAGAGAAAGACCTAGGAACAATTTCAGAGTAAAAATCTGTCCCCAGTTTTTGGGGATCTTTATTAGACTGTGAATATAAAACCTTTTTTTTTTTTTTTTTTAATAAGTAGGTTAATTCTTTTTATGCATCTATACAACTGAAAATGGGTAGAGTTGCATGTTGGCAGCTGGGAACACCTGCTTATAGTAGACTTAAATTAGTACACTTTGAAAGTGGAAATAGGCAAGTGAATCCCTGAGCTTTGTGATAGCGTGAATTTCTTGAGTTTTCATAGGTAGTTCGGTGGGAAATACCCAAGGTAAGGTAACAAAAATCAAACATCAAGCTCAAAAGGGTCTTTCTCTCAAGCTTCTATTGACCTGTAATATATATTTTAAAATTTACAAAAATAACGTTGAGCATGCTGCGTATTGAAGGTGCATAGAACCTTGCCATTGCAGCTGCTGACTTTCGTTCAGACCTTATCATAGAACACAGAAAAATTTAGGTTGGCAAAACCCTATGAGGTCATTGAGTCAAAACACTAACCCAACACTGCCAAGTCCACCACTAAACCATGTCTTGAGTGCCACAGCTATTTGTCTTTTAAATACCTCCAAGGTAGATTACTCAACCAGTTCACAGGGCAGCCTGTTTAAATGCTTGGCAAGTCTTTCCATGAAAATTTTATTTTCCTGTTATTTAATCTAAACTTCCCCTGGCACAGCTTGAGTCCATTTCCTCTTATCCTATATTGTTTCTAGATTGTCAGGAGAAAATCAAAAATTAAGAGAGAGCGAAAGGTACATACACTGCAGAAATGCCCATATTACCAAAAACAATTTGGGACATCAGCAAGTAGGGTTACCTGCAGTTCTCAGCAGTTCTTCCTGGAAGATTACTACCTGCTGAGAAGAAGAAAAGCTTGTATCACTGTAGGAGGACATCACAGAAGTAGGTCAAATGCCCACAGGTGACTGACCAATATGGATATGTTAATACATGGATCTTGGTCATATGTTTTCTTTCTGTTAGTTAGGGATTTGTTTTTTTCTTTTTTTTTTCCCTTTATTTTTTAATAAGCATCTAAGTAGTGGGCTCCTTGCAAACTTGCCAGCCATCTGTCATTTAGAATAAGTCTTTTGACAGAAGACTACCTCCAGTATATTGGTCCCTGCTTGTTACTCAATTCAACTGCACTATTACCTGACCTCTGGTAGAAAACATATATTTTAACATGAAAGGATAACCTAAAGAAGTCTTATTTGAAAATGGTATTTCATGATAGAGCAGTTAACTGGATTGCCAAATTTGACAAACTAGGATGCTTGTTTTTTGAAACCGTAAAGAAATGTAATTTATTTTATTCTTGTAAAGATATTTTGAAAAAGTAATTTAATTCATTGAACTGTTATAAAATATAGATCTTAATAGCTTGTATACATTTCAGCAATCCAGTTATGATTAATAGGAGTAGTTCATTTAGAGAGAACTGATCAAAACAATGTAGGAGTTTTTTCAGAAAAGGAACAATTGAAACAGTGATGGAGTTTATGAGGACTGAGGTGTTTAACAGCCATGAGCTTTTGGTTTCATGTGGAAAAACTGTAAAATAATTTCAGCACAAATACAAATTCAAATCATGTTTTCAGAGCCAAAGTACACAGATTACATTAAGCTTTCACTGTTATCTGGCTTCAAGCTTTTTGATTGTATTCAAGATGGTAGAAACGCGGTTCTAAGCCATTATTTTGAACACTAAAGTTTTTTAAGTTTTTACATCTAAAATCTCATGTTGATTTAGCACATAGGAAAACTTTGATCCTGTCTGATCATATCTCAGTATCAGCTGCCTAGGGGATCTTTTGTACAGATATAGCACCCAAATCTCTTTCTCTATCAATAAAATGAGAATCTGTTTAGCATCAGTTAGGCTTTGCCCATTTATTTTGGTAGACTATTTGCCCCACAGGATTTATCAGAGGAGCTTCAGCTTTGCGTTTCTTATATCACTCATGCTACAGAACGCTCTTTTTGTCCAATTTGAATTGTATTTCTCCATCAGAAGACAGAACTGCTTTTTTAGCTTACCTTTCAAACCTGTTCTGGTATGCCCAGTTGAAAAGAAAAACCCTCTCATAACAATATTCCTTAATTCAAACCTGTCCCATTGTATATAACTGACAATAAACTAACCAAAAAGAAAAAAAGGTAAAGCAAGAGGGTCTTTGTGAAATGGCACTCCAGACGTTGTATCATTTTAACACTGTGTCATCTACATACTGTGAAGATCTTCTCCTGAACTCTTCCAGTGCCACTTGCTTACCTGTAACTTAATTGCATGATGTTTTCAAACAAGTCTATAAATAACCTTGTCATGTTTCCCTTTTCACATCCAAAGAGTGTGGCTGATGAACAGTAGGTCTCCCCAGTTTACTTTTCAAGTTGGAGACAGGTTTGACTTGGCGATGTTGCCAACAGCTAAAGCAGGCTGAGGGCACAGCTTAACTGGCTGTCACTAATTGAAGGGCGAAGACTAATGGCCACATGTAATATTTCCACAGTAATGAGAGCACTGCACTGACACTGCTGTGCTACTCTGTGAGAGACTTAAATGTTTTACAAGGATGGCATGGCAGTACCATTCTCAACTCCCTCCACCCGCGTAGCCTAAATGTCATAATGTAGTGAACAAGCTGACTTGGCTGAGGAATTTCAGGCAGCTTATTTTTCAATTCAAAAACAGAAAGAAAATTGGGCCTAGTGGAAAAGCACTGGCCAGCTACAACTCAATGCCAAGACCACCACTTAACTGATATCTGATGACAACCAAAAAATATCTCCATGCAGAAAACAGTAATTGCAGCGTCCTGGTAATGCCAGTTAACAAGATTGCTTACATTACTTTATAAGATATGCTACTTTCATGACAGAGACATAATTTCACCAATAAATAACTAACACAGCAAATTCAGTGTGAAGAGAAGTAGAGGAAGAACCCACCCCAATGAGTTCAGTGTAGAAGAGAAAGACTGTACAGCATCTGCTGTCTCCCATTGGAAAAATGAGCAGGTTTCATTTAGGAAGATGAAACATATCACTGCAATGTAACGGGGGAGAGAGCAGAATCATCTCTTTAGATTTTCTTAAAGGTTGTGTTAAATAGCTCCAGTCTGCACTCCGATTTAGTATAAAATATTTTTTTCTCAGTCATACCGTATATTCTGGCTTAGAAATTCATTTTGTCAACATGACCATGTTTACTGTTGCTTTCAAACTCTAACTAACTGGCTTGGCAGACAGGCAGCTCAGCTATGGAGAAATGTGGCTCAGCAACTGCATCTGCCTGCCTGCTTCATAAAAGGAAAGAAATCATCTGAAACTTTATAGCTGCTCAGGGCAGTATCACTGATCATTGTCCACCCTTACACATGTCCCACTCTAAAGAAAGTAATGAAGATGCTAATAAGGTATGAATGGTATATTATGATGCATGAGTTAGAAAAAGGAGGGTGTGTTATTCCAGGTAATTTGGACAGGTTTATACATTCTGATAACTATCAGAAAGATATTCAGCTAATTCAGAAAATTTACCTTTGTAATCTGTTCTCATTGTGTTCCTTCAGACCTGAAGACATTAAGCTTTTAACAGCCAAAACACTACAATTAGAAAGCACTTGCCAAGATTTTAATACAGAGATATTTTTGTAGCATTCATTTGGCCATCCCTTGTTATTGAACTTCTTCCAGGCCAACGACAAGCCACAGGTGACATAGGTACTTCTTAATTAATATCTTGACATCAGAGGAAGTATAAAACAGTGTTTATGTGCCAAAGAATCATCAAGATCATATACTTTGTGGAAGAATATAGCTTTCAGATCACACAAGGGTACTTGTTTGATACTACCTCTTCCATTTGGTCCTATTGCAAGACTTGAAACTGTCTCATATTTTAGGATTATGCAGTTCCTGACTAAGGAATTTATTTAATTTTAAAGCATTTGAATATGCTTCAAATGCTATTCCAATGGAAAACTTTTTCTTTCTGCTTCTCCAACCTAAGAGCCATTAGCTTATACATTCTCTCACAGCAGTATTGAGATGTCACCACTGCATCAGAATCTTTCTCTTTTCTGTCTTTGGTCTTGTATGTCTATAGAAAAAATCCTAGCTGCACTGGTAGATCAGAAGCATGTGCTCTATGGCACTATTTGTTTGTATACTTATTTATTTTAATAAGAATTATGGACGAACAAATTGTACTTCCTTAGAAAGAAAATATAAACGCTAAAATCAAAGTAACCCCCTTTTTGTCACCAACAGATAAATTAAGCCTGGATTTTCATACTATATGTATTTATTAATAATTCTCTAGACAAATTGTCTGATTAACAACTTTATCAATGAAGTGTAATTTAGTATTATTGGAGACGTTACTCCTGTCTCTTGAGATTAGGGGTAAGTTACTTGTGGAGTAGGTTTGGACATGGTACAGGAATTGGTGTTTGTATGCATGCAGTGTGCAGAGATTGCAGACATTTTTTTTACAGTTATTTGCTGTAACAATTAAAAAAGCAGTAGGATGCTACTGATAAAAAAATTTGCATGAGGGGTAGCTGCTGAATTCATATAGGATGAGGTATTTACATAATTATGGTTAAAGGACACATAGAATGAGTTGAAGAAGTGGGATACCCCTAGCTGTTCTTTACTGTAAATCTCAACCTTAATCCACAAAGATTGTTAGAGCCTCTGAAGGGGCTGGATGATAGTGGTGACTGTTACCCTAAAAAACAGATGGCAAAGTGAGTGACACCTATAAATGTGCAGGCTGTGTTACTTCACTGACAAGATGCTAAGCCCTTCTGGCACTAAAGTAAAAAGACAGGTGTTTTTGACACAAAAAAAGGAGTATTGAAACTATGCCTCAAGCCATGTGGAGAGTTGAAGCCAATTTTTCAAGTAAAAGTAACTAACAGTCTAAATTGGGGTATACATGTGAAAGCACGACAGCTTCAGACCTTTCCCATCAATAAGTTTTTGACGAGTTCTAGTGCCTCTCTTGTGCCTGTAGAATTAGCCCATCGTCTTTCAAATTAAACTTTAATTTTCAAGGCTTGAATAGATGATAGGCTTGCTCTGGAAATCTTGTGCAGCACATTTCCAAATGAATGAAATGGCAAGCAGTATTTTTGGACTTCCCTTTAAGTTTGGTGATAGAATTTTTCAATTGCCTTTCAGTCTGCCTTAATATAGTATGAAGTTAATCAAGTATTCATACACCACATATTATAATTGTAATTAACAATGTCAGGTTTAGAGATTCCTGTGGCCAACAGGGAAGCCACAATGATGTAAAAAACAATGTAATGAGAATATGTACTTTAAAATCCATTATCACTTCAACAGGTTACTTTGTTTGAAAAGGTATTGAAGATAATAGCATTTAATCTACTTTCTTAAATGTAGTGGTATTTTTTTTCATAACCAATAAAAATAAAGTTTCAGTAATCATGCACTACCAGATGGTAAAATCTCAAGTACATTTTTTTCCTCAGAGAAATTAGGCTTCTATCTTTTTTTCTACTTCCAAATTTAAGAAAGCAATTCATGTTTATGGATGAAAGGGAGCTGTTAAGTAATAAAAACTCTATCAGGTATTCACCAAAATAAAATGCAGTGGAACCCACTTGGAAAAAAAAGAGAAAAGAAATGCATAAAAAATACAATGAAATGTGCTTTTTGTTTATTCCCATGAAGTGATAGGATCACTTCCCATGAGTTAAAAAAAATATAGTAATTTTTGTGACATTGTATTTTTTTGTGACAATTTTTATATATCGAATAGTGTGCTTCTGGTTTTCAACAAGTACAATGTCCATTACAGTGTACTAAAAGAATTAGTGCCAGATTATTTTGTCCTGTTCCCCTCTTTTCCTTCATTTAGCCAGCATAGTCATCTTCTTGGCAAATAGTCTTCTTGCACATTTAGACTTGTTACAGCTGGAAAATTTGTTATCAGAATCCTGGTGAAAACCATGTGTCCAGCTCTATGTGTAACTGATTGCAGAACACTTTAGCAATGTATGCTGGGGGAATTGAACAAAATTGTGATTAGAGGGTATAGCTATTTCAGTGACAGGTGCAGAACAACACATGCAGTGAATTGTCACAATACAGCTAGTCTGTAGCTAGACAGATAAATCTGGCTATAATAAGAATCCCAATTTGGCTCTCCTAGTTCAATAAACAAGTCCCAAGGTGAACAATCAAAGGATAGATTCAAACTCAAACAGAGACCTCAACCAATCCTTTTCAACCCTAAATGCAGATGTATCATTGGCCAGGGAGCTGGGTAGTGTAAAGACCCAGACCAGTCAGGAACCCAGAAAATTCAAACCCCCTATAAAAAGAAGTTCTGAACAATAAAACACACTGTTTGTTCAGGATACTCAATGAGTTCTTGTCATCTCTGTCTCCAACCGACAACCCCTAATGTAATAGTGAATGATCATTTTCCCATTAAAATAAATCATAAGACCACTTTATTTTATTGTTGTATTCTCTGCCAGTGTGAATGATAGGAAAGTGGCATTTAATATAAAACATCTTTTAGTCCTAAGGAAGCCAGCACCAGTGAAAGCATGGCTCCTTTGTCTTCTTCTGGGATAGTCACATGGAAGGGAGTTATCCTTTCAAGATTTTTTTCTTTCTTCATTTTCCATTTGAACAACACTGGATAATAACCTTGAGTGTAGGTACTGGAGACAGAGACTTCTCTCACCTCAGTCTGTGCTTGTACTGTTAGGCTGCCTCATTTGCTTTATTTTTCACAACTGCATTCTTGATTTTACAAGATATTTCTATAGGAAGAGTAGAGAATATTTATATTCTATCCTGGCAATTGGGGCTTCAGTACAGACTGGGAGGACTAGGATTTCTGTTTCTTGAGTAACTGTCATAATAACATAATTACTGTGCTAAAGCTAGCCACCATAACCACCTATTTTTTCTGATAACCATGCTTAATTTTTTTTTTTTCCTACGGATGACTGTAATTTACTGGACTTCACTTACTGGCATTCAAGTATATGCTTATTCAAGAAACAGATTTACTTTCACAGTCAGAAGTTTAGATATAATAAAACTTGCATTGTTTTACTGCAATTATTAATATGAATGACTCCTGATTATTTTTCCTATTTTTCCTTGCTGTTTATGCATTTCTGTTATGCACAAGACTCTTTCTTTTGTCTTAAACACAACTCTCAGTTGTGTTTAAGCATCATACACTACTGAAGCACTTCTCAAAATAGTTCTTTTAGTTCGGACTTGCTGGCTTTTTTCTTCATTAAGTGCATAATATGTTAATATGTTTGATAGATGACTCTTCTTATTCTAATCTTCAGATGGTTTTTTTTATGATTTAATAGTTTATCAGCTAATATATGTCAGAAATATAGTATTGCTCATGAAAAAGTACTTTCCATTTTATCTCTTATAATTGTTGCTAACAACAACATGGAACAGGGGACTTGTTTTTCAGACATCATCTCTTTAATACTGTGGTGTGCATATGGATATCTTTTGGATAAATGTCAAATTTGAAGTATTCTGTGGTGTTCTGAGTATTCTTTCTCAATAGTTGCAGACTTTCATCCATATCATTCATGGTATTTCATGGCTATCTAGAGGGAAATTCAGCATTACAAGACTTGAGTTTTTAATTTGACCTGAAAGAGCACTGGACTGCTTCTCCATCTGTCTTCTGTGTGTTCACCCAGTTTGGTTTTCTAGTACCAGCTTTCAGTGAATGTACTTCTTTCCTGTATATCCAGACTTCTGGTGACATAAAGTCCTTCACTGTGTAAAAAGTCATATTGTCTATAGGACTTTTCTAAGACTTGAACAAAGTGCATAAACTTTAAAGTATAAAATGCCCTCTGACCTCTTTCCTTAATGATACCACTTTTTGAACCAAGGCAGCCATCTCACTTCACAGAATGTGAAGCTGGATAACTGAGTCTTAGAGTCATATACAGTCATTTAAGCCTCTGTAGTCAAGATAGTGATACAAGTGGATCTGAGGATAAATTCTAAAAGGTTAGGTGATGGTTTACATCTGGAACTGTGTGAGTTTTCTCCAAAGGCTAGCAGCTAAGGACATTTAAGTAGTTTGCACTAGGTGACTTAAGATGTGACATCTAAAATTACATTAAATAAAGACTATGTTTGACTTTAATTCCATTTCACTGACTTCTGTCATTCTGAATTCTAAAGATATTGAGCCACCCTTTGTAACATTTCTGTAAGATGCAGAAATGTTTCATTTATGGTGGGAATTTTCTAGGAATTATTAATAATACTATTATTTAAAAAAATAACTCCCAGCTACTTGGGCATTAGGTAGTCTATAGAGTAATTGATTGTCCTGCCAGACAGATCTAAGCTTGGGGATGTCTGACTCAGGCAAAATTTAATAAGTCAAAATGAAGTTTGCAAAGGTCACAAAGTCCAATGGATAGTATTTTTCACATGAGGAAAATTTAATGAGATTATAAGCAATTTCTAATGATTTGTATCTTGATTTTCTTTCTTATTTGTGTGATTGCACATTACCATTACACTCCACTCTCTATCACTGTTCCTTACCAAGCGCATCATAACCTTGTGATTTTCTTTTAAGTGTAGAGGTATATACTGATGAAATATAACATGACCTCCTGGGTTGCTGATATTTCCATTGACAGTCTTCCATCCTAGTATTTGCTGATCTGCGTGGTATATAATTTTACATCTGATTCTCCTTGCAGATAAAGTATATTCTCTTGAAATGCTGTATCTTGAATCTCTTGGTGATAAGATTTAATCTACCATTTGTACTCCTTAATGAAGTCATGAATTTCTATAAAATTATTTAATAATTTCATATTCTTTACAGAGTATAAATTATTTACACATGTTTATGCCTGAAATTACCTCAGAAACAAATACTCTAATTACATTTCATTAGATTACTCTGTAGAATAGTATTAAGCCATTACATATATTGACTAAAATGTTAACTTCAATTTGTTTAAAGAATGGAATGACACCTGTGTGTCAGTATTACCTCTTAAGGAGTGCAGATCCTGCTGTGTGCACAGACATTATGTAGGTTTCATCTAGTTCAGTATTTCACCAAATAAAATTGCTAACCTATCAATGATAATAATTTCATGTTTTTTCTTGTTTATAAAAACAGGAGAGGCTATGTGATAGTCTAACATGCAATTCTCCATTACAAAGGCTGGAGTTTCCTGTTATTGATTGACCCTTAATTTAAATGTCTTTTTAGAAGAAAATATTTTTGCTTTAAAAATAATCAATTAAAATGAATTTCTCAGAACAGTTAAAAATTTTATTTTAATAATTAAACTTATTCTTTAAATAATGTTAATGGCTTTTATTTTGATATGTTGAATTTGTAATTATTTAGTCTTGAAGTAGTTGTGTCTGCCAGACTAAAACATCTCCTATCAGAAAATACTTCCTAACCTTAATACAATCAAAGGTTATTTTTTGGGGTTTTTGAGATTCTCAGAGCTACAGTTCTTGAACTTTGAAGCTGTCTTCTACTGTTCTGTTGACTACCTCACTAATAATTTTCTTCCTGACGTAGGGACAAGCATCATGTTCTAGTAATGGTCAACCCTACATGCAATAAAAACACTAATGCATGGTTAAAATTCAATAGGGAAATCTGCAAGAACTATATAAGTATTTTGAATATAACCTAAGTGTTCTTGTTTGCTGTCTGTCAGGGTTTAACCCCCACCAGCAATTCAGCCCCTACCAGACACTTGCTCATCTCCACCTGGTAGGATGGACAATTGGAAGAGTGAAATTGAAAAACCTTGTGGGTCAAAATAAAGTCTCATAGGTAAAGCCAAAGCCAC
The DNA here is from genome assembly GCA_910950805.1 of Acrocephalus scirpaceus scirpaceus. Taxonomy (NCBI): domain Eukaryota; kingdom Metazoa; phylum Chordata; class Aves; order Passeriformes; family Sylviidae; genus Acrocephalus; species Acrocephalus scirpaceus. The sequence continues at coordinate 63,483,602 of OU383774.1, read as the reverse complement.
ATGTTCATGCACAGCAAAACAAGGAATTAACTCTCTAGCCTGCCTTGAATTAGCAACACCATTTTTTCAAAGTCTGGTACTGGCTACTGTGGAGAAAGTGAACTCTATCCCAGCCAAAATCAACACAAAGTCCACATTGTATTTGGAGCTCATGTTCAGCTGATTTTCTGTAACAGTACCCTAATCCTCCTCTATGTTACTATTTCTCCTGCTGTATAAACATGCTCTGCAAGGGTTTCTGTTAATTCATTAAGCACCATTATTTTTTTGTTGTTGTTGTTGTTTTTGTTTTGTGTTTTCTTTTTTGGTGGGGTTATTTTTGTGGAGTGGGTTGGTTGGGTTTTTTGGTTTTTTGTTTGTTTCTTTGGTTTTTTGTTTGTTTGGTTTTGTTTGTTTTTTGTGGGTTTTTTTTTGGGGGGGGCAGGGTTTACATCTGATCATGTTAAACTACATAGTTTGATCCCAGATTCCAATATGATTCAGAATTCCTTCTAATCAGTCACTTCTTTTGCTTATTCACTTTCCTTACTTAATATGTGAACTTAATCTTTTCTTTCTTTTTCTTTTCCCATTCATAAAAATCTGAAATCGCAGTCCCAGGATTTGTGACCTAATTGATACCAATAGAAATAAATTTGCTTGATAACAAATCTGGGTTTACCTTTACATTTAAGACAATTAACCATTTTTATTTATTTATTTAATGCCAATAACTACTACTTATTTATTTATGTATTACTGCACATAAAGAAATCTTGTCAAAAAGAATAATATTAGTTTGGTAGAATTTGTTTTCCGTGAATCTATGTTACCTTATTTTCTTCTTACTCATGTCTACCTTACTTTTTTATATCTAAATTCCTTCAGTATTACTTTACTTAAAACTAGAATGAAGATGGCTTTTACAGATTTCTATATCTTATCCAAACTATGAAATATTTTTTTTCTTTGTGTCCCCTATTTTGTGTGTTTTGTGTTTATTCCACTATGCTAGTTCACACCATGGTTCTTTTAAATTTAATGTCCACTTCTAAATGCTGTTTTCTTTTCTATTCAAAGCTACATTTTAAAATAAGTACTTATGCCTTTCTTGGTCATTGTATACTTTGGGATCTAGCAAAACATTTTTTTCCTTATCTGAATCTGATCCATTGAAAGGCATCTACTGTCCGTATGGTTTCATGTTTGCATGTTTATGTACTCTGCTCATTGCTGAACTGTCTTTAGCATGAAAGACAAACTAGAATTAGGGACAATAAACATTTCTTATTCATAGTACTGAAAGATCAGAGATCCTCCCAAGAGCATATTATGAATAAAATATTCAGCACAAAGCTCTGCTTAAAATTACTGAGCAGCTTCTAGTGCAATAGGACAGTCTGTTCCTGGTTCATGCATACACAAGTGTCCCCAACTCAGTTTATATGAAGATATTAAGAAGCACTTTTTTTCTTCCCTGAATGACCCAAAACATATCACATTAAAGACGGAAAACATGTTGGTGGCCTTAGCGTAGAGGTAGAATTGTCTCTGCAACCCTCCACTCCTGTGACCAAGAGCACGGAACTCTGTAAGGATCACAGCTATTCATGACCTCTTTTACTATTATGTTATTTCCAAAACAGCTTAAAAATTTGGCATCATGACAGTAAATTGGCATAGTATTCCATGAGGTGATGAAGGCTGTAACCTATTTAGTCAAGTATGATAATTCAGTTAACATTTTTAGGCACAAAAACTCTGTGAGTTTGTAATAACTCTGCTCAAAAGTATAATACCATTAAGCATGTATGAAGCTATTTTCCTCTGCAAGTTTTTGGTTTATTTGTGTGTTTTTTGTTTTGTTTGAGGGTTGATTGGTTGGTGGGTTTTGGTTTGTTGTTGTTGCCTTTTTTTTATTTTGCTGCAGCTCAGTATGCCACTGAGCACAAAAAGCTGCTCCATTTGTTCTGCTTTTGGCTGGTAAAAAATGTTATGTCATGCTTTTGGCTGGTTTCAGGGAGTATTATATCAGGTATAACAGTTAAGTTAGATATTTATAAGACTGTGTGTATTCTTAAGGGATAGAAAACCGTTATCATAGCTAATCTGATAGGTGTTCCCTTCAGTAAACCATTTCCCACACACAAAGGACAAAATTTAAGTTCTGAATTAATAAGCCCTTAAGAGATAGAATCCCTACTAATTATAATTTCCAGTGCTGCTTTTTTTTTTTTTTTTAATTCCTTTGTAGTCTCAGTCACCATTTTAACACCTTGTCAGGCATTCAGGAACTTCCATCTGTGCAGCCTAGTGCATTTATGAAATAAACCCATCTGTACAGCTGATTAAAAGTTGGATGTAGGCCATGTTTTGTCTTTATCCTGAAAGAAACAGTATTGCTGCAGCAGTTGTTGATGTAGGGTCTGCATACCAGAGTGGAATGCACAAGGCTGTTAGAGCAAAATAGCTTTTAGTGTTTTCATTTGTATTTAATAATTGTTTAAAATAAAATCAGAACAAATTAAGTGTGACAAGTAAGACCAGTTAGAAAGGCTACAGAGTTCAAATCTGAAGTTAAAAGCAGGAAGGAAATCTAGAATTACTGTCATTTCAAGTATGTGCTAACACAAGGTGAATCCAAGCAAATAGCAACTTGATGTTCTCTTCTTACTCTTCTACAAACACACAATTTTTTTCTAAGAGTGCATGTATGTGTCTTTGATTGCTATGGTACTCAGTTTTCAATCGCATGTTGTTAGAAAGGTGGAGGAACAGATGCAGAGTTCCTTATCTACAAACTAGGTCAGTGGGATAACTGCATCTGACTACTTGATTTACATCCATATTTTGTAGTCAGAGATACCGTGTCTCATATTTCTATCTAAATCTAACCACCACTGCTAAAAGTTTTATGGGCACAAAGCTGTACCTTCAAAAGGTTTTAAGGAACATCTCTTGTTTAGAAAAACAAAAAGAAACAACAACACCCCCCCCACCCCAGCCTAGTAGGTTGCTTAAAATTTCACATAAGAAGACATGAACTAGGAGTGAATTATCCTCTCACAAATCCCATGGGCATGTGGTAAAGAAAAAAAAAAAGAAGGGAGTTTAAGAGGTAGAATGGGAATCTTTGTCTTGTGGTTTTTTTTCTGTCCTCAGGACAATTGTTCTCACACATCTTTTTCCTCTAGCACAGAAATACACATATACTTTTTGATATCATGAGAGATGTAGCAGAATTCCTTCCACACTGAACTATTATATAAATAAAATAATGAAATAGGTTCTGATATATGCATCTGTAAGCTGATATAATGCAAGCAAATAAATCAGATGGCAGAGCAGCACACAAGTGTACTAGGTCACATTTTACTGGTGCAATGCCAAGCATCTAATTCCTCAGCACTGCATAAATGTGTCCAGCCTGCAGATTATTTCAAGGGTATGCAAGACAGTGCTTTCTCAAGGATGTGTGTTGTGTTCATTGGTGTCGTATGGGCATGATCATCAATGCTTTCTAAATTACAGGAGGTATAATATAGCAGTAAAATAGGATTCATTTGTTCAATGTCTCCTGCAAGGCCTTCTAATCCTGTCACACCAGTAAAGAATATCATGTGGTATTGTATATGAAAACACATCCAAACTTCCTTAGCTATGAGTAAGGTCTGTTGCCCTTCATTCTGGCATAAGTATAGGACTCCATTCTAGCTGTCTGGAAGAACTTCCAAAGTCTGTAAAGTGAGATTTTTTTTTTGAAGTTACACACATGTAACTTAAGATAGAACATGACCTCAGGTTTTTAGGTGAGAAATATGGAGGATTTTAGCTAGATAAAGATGCCAAAAATACTTCATCAAATGCCATAATTCATAAACTAGATCTACATACTGTTTTATATTGCTAAAAAGAAAAAAAAAAGAGGAATAGTTTGGTTTGGGGTTTTTTTGTTTTGTTTTGGGGGTTTTTTGGTTTTGTTTTTGTTTTTTGTCTTTTCTCAAGGTAGTTACATTAATTAACAGAGAAACAGGACCTTAATTATTATGTCGATGCAGCTGATAATTATATTTGGTAGCACTCTCATATATTCAAAAACAAAACCCAACCAAAACAAAACCCAACCAAATGAAAAAGCAAAACCTCAGATCCCAGAGTAATACTAGAAAGGAAGAAAAAAATCAGATGTTCCAATGAAAGAATAATATAAGTGGGGTTTATTCAAATAACAAAAAAAAAATTGTTTAAATATTAAAACTGATCTCCTTAGGTGTTTCTTCTTAGGTGGAGAGAGGTGGAGGTTTTTTTTGTTGTTGTTTAAGTTGAAAAGTGAAAACACGTTTAATCTTGGGATGGGAAATGACAACTATAATTATACACTGCAGAATTGCTGCCCACTGAGTACTGTTTCGTTGAATACAGTTCACTTTTGGTGATAATAACAATACGTCATTTGGTGAATTGTGAATTCCCTCAAGGAATTTATGATATAACCCAGGAGCTGAATAAATCCCACATGCTGGTGTCTGACTTAAACTAGAGAAATGCAGCTGCTCCTTATAGAGGACAAGTGTCACTAAAATATTTTTAAAATACTGTGTTTGAAATTTCAGTTTCAGGTTACCCAGGTAAATTGGCTTGAATGCACTTTTTTTTTTTTTTCACCCAAGGCACAGTTTAGTAATGTGCTGATGAAAAGATGATAGACATGGTTTTCCTCTCCTTTTGCAAACACATTTTTTTTGTCTACATAGTGCTGAGCCATCGGCTCTGGGTGTATCATCTTTCCATTCTCACAGGTGCAAAGGGCAATTCATTCAGGTACAGTCTCATAATTGCCATTATTTGAGGACATTTTCTTTAAAGTCAAGGTACATGCCTGGTGACTCATATTCTGGTTTCTTTGATAGGCTAACAGCAGAAATCTTTCTCATTCCATGTGGATTGAATGACTAAAGGTGCTCCAGGGAAGTGCTGTGCTGAAGACAACAGAAAGAATTAATTTAAGCAATGTCATATGTAAATCCCTGTTGCCTTTTCACACCAGAATGTTAATTCTAGGGATATGACCCCACTGGAGTTTGTGTCAGTCTCAGACAGGTTAATGTAGAGGCATAGCATGACTGAGGGAATAACTTTTAGATTTGAATAATGCTGACTTCAATATGATAGTGACAAATTCACCAGTGGTTTGCACTAGTGTATCATAGGATGTCATTTGGGTTATAAATTCTATAATAAAGAAGAGAACTTTTCTCATTATTTTTGTATGAAAGATAAACAAGGCATTTTTATATACAGTCTTATTTATGCAGTGTAGTATCAAATCAAGCCTAATGTGGTAAAAGGTTTTGGGTGTTGTGTTTGCAATCAACAAATTTAAGGGACTAAAGCTTAACATTTATGTTTGCCTCCCCCGATATATTTCCTGACCAGACATCTTTTTCAGCCAAAATGTTTGAGCAGCTGATCCAAACTCATTAATGTAACAGTATTTCAGCAAAAGTCATGCTGATAGCTATTGGTTCATTAGTGCCTGAATCCAGAAGGCATATAGAAATAGTTAGAACCAACTGGCAATCTTGGCTTTGAATGTAATGTACTTATAAATATATATTTTTTAGAGATTTTTGACTGTGTTTCGAGTGATCAAGATTATATGGTATTTGATAAGGTTGCTAGGAGATTTACTTTATTATTGTATGTTTATTTCTCACACCAATTTACAAATTAGATGACACTTACTAACAATGTGTTTATTGTGATCTTACAAAGTCTTAGTGTTACTCTAAATTTATCACACAATTTCATTGACTAAAACTGACAGCTGTAGTTATGACAATTAATATATCACTCCATGGTATAGTTTGAGTAAGATGAAGTGAGAGACTTTTTTGGAATTAGGAAAAAATCTTGAACAAGGAGTGTTGCAAAGTGTACCAGCCCAAAGAACAAAGCATAGACATGGTTAGACACCATAAGATTCATCAGAGAACTAGAGGAACTAAGAACCTGCCCGTCTGTAGGATATGATGTTGGAATGTTATTGGTCTGGACAATTTCTTCCTCCTCTGGTTCATCTATCTCATAGATTCATATTACTTGGTGGCGTTTAAAATGAAGAGAAGGACGGATCCTTAGCTGTAGCAGCAAAAGAGAGGAAGCAGGATAAAACAGATGAGAACCAAGGCACCTCTGAGCACTGTCTCAGACAGTAGTGGGTGAAATTCCCTGAGATACCTGTTATCTGAGGTAACTAGACCAGGCTCATAGGGTAGTTCTTAGACATCAAAAAACTCATTATCCCTAAATGAATAACTACAGGTTGAATATGCAGTTAAAGCCCAACAGCTTGATAAAGACTGCAAAAGAGAAGTGAATGTGACTTGCTTGAGACCTCCTGAAAAAATAGGAGTACATTGAAAAAATAGCCATGAGCTATACCATACGTATTCAGAGAAGCACATTGCAACATGTTTAAAACCCACTGAAGTAGACATCTCAAAATCATTCTTCAAACTTTTCTAGATTAGACTTTTATTAGTGACTAATCACACTGATAACTTTTTTTGATTTTTTGGGTCATATAACTTGTTTCACATCAAAATTACATCCCAGTGAATTCAATCCCATGTGTACTCCATGGTGTTTTAAAACAGTTAAAGAATTCAATCTTCTCATTGGTTTATATTAATCTCAAAAAATAAAGATGGTGAGTTAGTGTTGAAATATGTTGTTTTGGAAGCAAATAAAATCTGTAATTGAAAAGAATTTGTCTTTATCTTGAATATTATCATTAGGAAAGGAATATATGAGCTTTTAAAAAATACAGAATTTCTTTCTTCTGCAGGTGTTTTCTTACCCCTAAAGGGGGATTAAAGCAATGACTCTGACTACCTTTGTCGTATTAGTAAACTTTCCCACTGTGCTTTCCAAGTTGTTTAATGGACACACAATTCATCAGCTGGATGCCAAAGTTTTGTATTATGGTATTAAACTGTTTCAGTTTGAAATGGTTTAATTGAAATTAGTGCTTGGAGCAGTTCTGAGAAGCAGTCCTCCTTTGAAGCAGTTTACTCAGTCTTTAAATTCTTTTTTTTTCTTTCCCTTTTTTTTTCTAATTTATTGGTATGGTCTCGGTATATTTCTCTTGAAGGACATGGTTTGACTGCAAAAACTATATGTTAAAATAACACCTCATTTAAACTAATCTCAGAGGGTGAGACTGTATTTGAACTACTAATGTACAGAGTAGCTACATGCGGTTTATAGGTCAAAGTATAATGGTGTGAGCATTTTTTGATTGGTACAAATTCTAACCACAGTTGTCCACTTGGCTCCAGAATCCCATGCACTTGGGAAAAAATAGCAATGTGTTTTTTAATGATGCCAAAGTACTTCAGGATATTGCTTCTCCAAATATTAATTCTTCTGTGCAAGTTCCACTTTCCTGTTAGTGCTGCCCCCAATTAAAGCTTTAAGCACTTAACCTGTGGTTGTGAAAAAAGCGGTTTATGATGGGTGTAATCTGATTCCCATAGGTCTAATTATCTCAGTTGGTTCCCAATTAATCCATGAAGTTGTTAGGTCTTCCTTTTAATTAGATCTCTTCTTCTTGAAGAACAGTTTTATTTTTCATATTTCACTTTATTATTTCCTTCATTGGAACCCTGCAGGGTGGGAAATCTACTTTGAAATGTTCTTATTTGTTAGATTGCTGGTTGATGCTTAATGAAGATGATGATCTTTACCCTCAGTTTGCATTAAAGATCAGTTTGGAGATTGGAATACAAGTCCTTTAAGCATGAAAGTTAAACGTAAATATGTACCAAGTCAGAGAGTGAAGGCTTTGTTCTAAAGCTATTTTCTTTTTTTTTTTTCATATTAAGGCATAATTATCTTTGGCCCAATCTCAGAAATTTGAAATTGAAATAATCCTAAACACATTCTGAATTAGAACTTTACTGAGATTTTAGTGGGGTTTTTTGTTTGTTTGTTTGTTTTATCTGCTTGTTTTATTTCTTTATTTCATTAATGGGTATATTTAAGAAGATGCATATATGAGGAAGTGGATATAGAGTCTTATTTTCCTTTTCACTTTCACCTGTGAAAAAATCTTTTCATATAACAGGAATTTACAGGTAGGAATAGAAGCTGCATTAAGTAGTCACAAAAACCATCCAGTAAATGGTATATTATCTGAAGACTGTTGGGAATTTCATTTACCCCTCCACTCCTATGTCAGCTCTGCATGATAGAAAACTGTCTTAGTTTATCTGACAGTGTCCTTTCCTTTGTAGTGTCTAAGTGATATTCCCTTGCCATATTCCATCAAAAAATCAGTTTACCCACGGGAATGGTGATTCACTTCTAGGAAAAAAAGAGATCATATATATGTTCTTCCTAACTGTGGAATTTAACCAATCAATGAAATTCTATTCAGTATGTGTTACACAGTTTCACTGACCAAAATACTTTCTCCCTGTGATACGCAATTCTGTTTTAAAATGTGCATCATTAAGCTGTTTATTTTTTGTAATAATTTTGCAGGTAGTGAAATGAATGTCAGTTCAGAATTCACCATACCATTTAAGGATTACTCAATAATAAGTTAGTATTCTTTATGCATATATAGTAAAGTTCATGGAAGAAAGTAGTATTTATTAAGACAGGAATAAATATAATAACCACTCATCTCCACAAACATGCTTTTTAATGAAATTACACAGGTTACATAAATGAGAATAGATAATAATTGTAGAGAGATGAGGCTGTGATATATTTTCTACAGTAATTGGTGGTAGTGTAGTGCTGAGTAGTCATAATTTTGTAGTTCTAGGAGGAAAAAGATATAAAAATACTGGGTTAGCACATGCCTGGCTGCTAAGACGTCTATTTCTTCTGTTAATGATTAAGAACTATTTAAATCATTTATCATTCCCTCAGATTTCATTGCATCCCTTTAGACATCAAACTTTGCAGAGATGCTTTGTCAGATGTTGTTCATAAAGAGAAGGTGGTGGTGTTTAGGTTACTAAAGAGAACAGCAAGAAATATATACCGTCTTCTTTCTGACCTCTGGATATTGGTTAAAAAGTGGAAGTCTGAAGGATTGTTTCAGCTCTTCAACTTTCGTGTAGAGACCAAGATTTTTCAACCCTAAGCCCTTCAGATCTTTTGCTGTAGAACAATATGGGAAGAAATAATATGGAATTTACAGTCTAAGTATCTTAGGCTCACTGATGTTTTATTCTTTCTCTTGTGTGATAAGCAGACAAGAGACACATTTGACTTGTCTTCCACCGCTACCTTAGAGTGAAGCAACTGATGCTGAGGTCTTGACATTTAAACCTTATGAATTTTTAGATTTTTTCTGGGTCTGGCTCTTGTCTGGTCCTATGTTGGATGTCCTGGAATAGAGGAACTGCTTCTGCCATTCACCAGAAGCAGTTTGTGCAATTTCAAGCCTCTGCACATTGTAAGCTCACTCTCAGTCAATGAACACCAGCTGTACCTTCATTTCTAAAACTTGCTCCTGATTCAAACAAAAAATGTTCATGGGTGTGGATACATGCAGGTTTTAGCTGATCTGAATATAATGTAGATTTCTGGCAGTCAAAAACCATTTAGTATGCCTGAACTATTGGTTAATTTTATCAGAAGCTGTATGTTACCTGATTTTCCTGGTAATGTGTTTCTAGTTGCACTCTCTGCAACTAAAGTAATTTTATAGTTTCTATGGGAAATATTTAATAAACACAAAAACAACCAAATTGCTTAGGGCCAAATGGAACTGTGGCAGGAAAACTGAATGTGGTTGTAGCTAGCTTTTAGGAATACAAGTGAGATATAAAGTGCCATTACTGTGAATTTGTACTTAAATATGTAAGTTTAAATGACAGTGAAATGCTCAACACTTTTTGTGATTGGACTTCATGTATTCTGGTAGCTGTTAAATTCATCTAACCATATTAGCTATCCTAACATCAAGTGTCTTAATTATAGCTAATATGTGCGACATAGGTGTATGAATATATGTCTAACCTAATGTAACATGAAGAACATGAAAACAGAAGAAAAATGGCGTTCTAATGGAAATAACTGATATTGGACCTTATTCATACCTAATCCACAGTGTTTAGACATTACAGCAGGACCTTCCATCTTTTTCATCTACCCTAATCTGAAACTTTCATCGTGTTGTCATGATCTCATGTCTAGCAAGCTAGCAGTGATGCAAAACTGTTTTAGCTAATGTCATTGATGCACAAAGCAGGTGAGCACAAGGGATGAAATAGAACCAGCTGCTGCACTTCCTGTCTGCATTAGATATAATATCTTTACTGATACCCATGCAACTGGAAGTCTTGCAGAAATAATAGAATTTAGTTTGAAAAAGCATTGTAGTTTTCTGAAATAAATCATTGGATTCTCCTCCATACAGACAAAGGATGCCAAATTTGCCAGTAGCTGGCATGACTCTGCCTCTCAGTTATCAGTGCTCCCTTAAGTAAGTGAAAAGAAAAATCAAGTCCAGCCCCAGAGCAGTGATCCATGCAATTTAAGTGCACTTCAGGGACAATGTGATAAAGCTGAGGTTTTGGCTGCTGGCAGGTAGATTAATAGGAAATGAAGAAAACTTTAAGTTTGTTTAACTAAAAGAATTTATACAAATATTTTTAAATCCCCAGATATCTAAAAAATATTGTTTTGTCGTGTATATTATTTCTATCAAGTATGTAAAATTTTAAAGTTGATTTTTATTAAAATAAGGTTCTTAATTATGAAGTCTAACCTCTGAAATTGCTCAGACAGACCTTTGTTCATTATGCAGTAATTAGAAAGGCACCATTAGCATCTATGCTGTGAACTTTTCAGTGTAGTTCAAGACACATAGTAGTATAGCCAATTAAAACAAAAACATTTAAATGGGTAAGAAAACTATTAAAGCTAATTCATTAGACCTGCATATTTTGGGGTCAGTGGTACAGAACATGCACATCAAAGCAGAAAAAGCTTCAGTTGCTAATATGCCCCAAAGCACTGAAGTGAGCAGCATTGCAGATTGTGAATTTGAGAGGTAGGGCAGCCTTAGGGTACTGATTACATTGATGAGGGTATGGTAATGACTTAAGCAGCTGTCAGGAGTTAGAGGGACCAAAATCCACAAGGGTATGTGGCTAAGTAACAGATGCCTTTAAAACTCTTTGGTTTGTTACTGTTCAATAACTTAGAGGAAAACTTTAATGAGGTGACCTCCACAGTATTTTGTACATAGATTAGGGGTTTTTTTTCAATTTTCAAAAGATTGGTTTCTTACAGCAGTGGGTGAGCTCAGAGAGATCTGATTTTAAGAGCTATCAACGTCTATGTCAGGTCAGAGAGCAGAAAGGAGGGAAGAAGGTGTTTTTGAGGAATGCTGAATAATAAATTTTTTAAATCAATACAGGGTCTTTACAATGCCTAATATAAATTCATCTGAGAGGAGACACCAGTGGTCCTTGAAGGTCTCTTTAAGGCTGGTGTTACACTGGACATATGAGGTCAGTTGGTCTAATGTCCAGTGGTATTGCAAATATTTCTGATGACCTGACTAAAACCTACAGGCTGAAAACCAGCAGTAGAAATAGATGGGTCAGCAACTTGAAGTAATCTAGTAACTAAAATCATAATTTGCTTTCAGAGAAATTTGTTTTCTTTCACAAAAGTTGCCCATCAAAAAGTGTGGTGCTAGATCAAAACTATTTATCTAGGGCTGTCTATGGTCAGTGGAGAAAAATAAAAATCTCAAGGGAGTGAATCATGCTGCCCTGGGGTCTATTTTCTGATTTTTGAATTATTCACTGGAGGATCTTTCTCCATTGTCTATAAAGATAGATAGGAGGAGCAATTTAAAATGGATATCTAGCTAGTAAAAGGTTAAAAAAACAGACTGCAAAAGATGGGTTAAATAATAACATGCCTGTGACAAATTACCCAGTTGGAACAGCTGCATAACTATCTGCCCATATCCTATCCATTCTTCTGTATTCCTAAACTCCAGTACTTGCAGACCACTTATTAAGTGCATAGAGTCAATGGTCTTTTTTTTCCCCATGCTGTAGTTCCCACAAATGTTCCACCAATAAAATGGAATTGTGCTACTTGGACAGTATTGTCAGTAGCAGGGCACAAAGTGGTATTGGCCTCAGGAGAAGTGTGGGCAATCACTGACACCTGACCTCAGTTAAGACTATATAAAGTGCTGAAAAGGCCTCATACTGATTATAACAATTCTTCGGGGATCACCATCCTTCCCTCCTGCAGCTCATGTACAGCTCTTTTAATGAGCTACTCAGTGATCTTGTCCACAGCGAGGCTGGAAGTGAAGATAGTTGAGAACCAATCAGTGATGTGATTAATCACTGTTAACACGAGCAGAACACTGCCGACTGTTGGTATGCACTGTTTGATTTGAATGCATTTATCTGGGGAGGTGGGAGTCTCTCTTTATTCTGACAGAAACAAGCCTGCTGCTTCCAACAGCTGCTGAAATCAGGCATGTTTCATTGCTATTATCATTGCTGTTATCAATACATGAAATCATTATCATTGTGCTGTGGTGCTGGACACCTGTTATTCTTTCTTGTCTGAATTCTAAAGTCAAATGAATAAGATTCATATGCTCTCAGTCAATAAAGTTTTACTATGTAAATGGTTTTGTCCTGGTCAGAGTTCAATGTCTTCACTTTATCATGGAAAATGATGCAGGAAGTATTCAAACTAGCAAGACTGAAGAGTAAATTGAAAAGTGTGTGGTTCTCCTTTGTAACAGATGTGAATAGCTCTCTATGATGATACACAGTGTGATAAAAAGCAAGGATCTGTGCATCATTCTTGCATCTCAAAATTACACTGCCTTTTCCCTACTGTTTTTGGCAGAACATTATTAAGATTTTCTTTTGCTTGCTTTGGCTCCCTATTGAAGATGATGGATGGTTACTTCCTTTTTCTGTCAGTTAGCCAGTGAAGGGCCAATTGAAAGGAGAGGAATAAAGGACCAAACCCCTTTCCATTTCACAAAGTCTTAGAATTTTGACTGGGAAGGCAAGCATTAAATCTATTCCAAATCTATTTACTGTAGGTTGCCATCCATCACCCTGGTATATGAGTGCCTTCTAAATGAAATAAATGGCAGTAGAGAGGGTGTAGCTGAACAATAACACTCTTCTTGTTCAAGATAATTAATAACCCTATCAGGCTCACAAAAGGTTTTTATTTTTGGAATGATTTGCTTTCCCCTCATCCAAATTATCAAAATACAAATTTTCAGTATTAAGTAGGTTTGTATAGAGTAAGGCTTTCTTCAGAAAATTGCTCTGTAGAATTCTTTTAGATTTCCTGCAATTTAATAAAACAAAAATCCTCAAGATTTATAATTTCTAAGTTCTTCCGAGAACCTCCTTCATAGACACCTAGTTTCCAGTTGGTATTTTGGATTCGTACTTACCATTGTAATCTGAATGTACCTATCACAGAGATGAAATTGTGATGGTGTCAGGGTTTTAAATTTATTTTGGTTTTATTTCATTGTAGAGGTCTTAAAATAATTTGTGCAAATATTACTGAGGACCGAAAGAGATTTTTCTCTATTTTGCTAGAATTTTTAATTGCTATTTTGACATGGTTTTGTGTAGCTTGGAAGGTTGCACCTTGTTTCCCAAATAATTAGAAGGTGTAAGGTGGTGGTTGCTTATTGTTATTACTGTTGTTGTTGTTATTGTTGTTTTTGTTGTTCTAGTTCTTCTATTACTTCTCGTTGGTGTTGTTTTCCTTAAAATAGATGTCATTAATTTATTATATAGGTGGCATCTATAATCTTTACTGACTGTAGAATTTTTGTGAAGTGAGTGTTCTGTTCACAATTTCAGGAGAATAGGATCAGGCTTCATGCAACATACAGTTCTGTCGTCTGCTTTTGATAGTATGTGAGACTGGGAATATTTGGTTATGGCAATTTTTTTTTCTATTCGTCATTTCAGTTCATGAATCGATATTAAACTTTGTGATGTATTATGATCTGATCAATACAGGATCCACAAAATTTTGCCTTATTCAGGTGGATGGTGTCTGTTTGACTAGTTATCTGAAGGCTCACTGAAAGGTAGCATTTTATTATTTTTCCCCCTTCTTTCTTAAAGAGTAGGGGGAAACCGTGGCATGAACTGTGCAGAAAATTAGTATATAGAAAATGTTCTAAAAATTTAAAAACCTTTTTGCATTCTTTGAAGAGAAACCCAAGAATTCCCACTATCCTTAATAAACTTAATAGAAAAGTGAGTAAAAAAACTTAGCAACATGTGTCGGGTTTTTTATGTGTATATGTGATCTGCCTCCAATATTTACTTGCCAGCAACACTTGCTCATTGCTAGCATTTCTCACATATCTCATGCCCATTTTTTGCTGTTTCTGTAGCCATTTAAGGTGTTTTGTGTGCTGTACTGGTAGTTTAAAAACAGTAAATAATATGAAATGTTAATGAAGTATTTAGTAACCGTAATATAATACCTACTTGCACTTTGATTGACAGTTCATTATATGAAATAAAGTCTCAATCAATAAGTTCCCAGCCATTTGTCTGACATAAGTAAAGACTATTACGATTCCAATATTTCTTAGAATACCAGCCAGATGGGGACTGGTAAGTACCTTGTAGACAAAAATGTGACATATAATGGAATGTTGGCCTGTTGGCATGAAAACTTGCATATGCTCCATTTATGCACTGCCTAAATAAACTGATTCAGAAAATGGAGACTATAAATATTGTTTATTTCTGCATTACTTGTATTAACCACAGCATCAGTAACCAATGGACCATTGAAATATAGTTTTTCATATTACAAGGGCCAATAATCTGTGTCACACCAACGTGTTTTCATAAAGCTTATGTTGTAATGTGCATATTGTAGCTGTTCTTAAAAGAGGTGCTTAATTCAGATGGCTAAGTCAAAATTAGATGTTCAGGATAACATTTTCATTATTAAGAAGTTAGATTTCCTTTCTCAAAGTAAGATTGCTCTACTTCCTAATTCTGTCAGTGTGTGATCAAGTTCATGATGCTGTGAATCTCCCTGATTGTGATTTTCCTTTAAGATTCTGCTGTCTTGATCATAGTCAAACCACATTACAAAATACTAAGTGGAACTTGGACGACTGATGAGCTTTAGCTGAATTATGGCTTTAGTTTTCATGAAAGATTACAGTATAATGTTTAACATATGGTAAAAAAATAAAATCCCAAATTTGAGTGTACTTTTCAACTCATTTAATTGTACCAGCTTTTAAAAATATGTTTCTTGTGGCTTAGTTTTCAAAATCATCCTCAAATAAGAGCTATTCATTATATTTTAAACCTGGTGTTTTACATAATCATCTTAATCTGAATTTTAGAGAATACTGAAAGTGTTTGCTGCATGGTCTTGAAAATTTTTGTCTGATTTTTTAATTTCATTTGGAAAATTACCAATACTAATAAGAAAAACTTGTTTCTACTTGAGTTTATATATTCTGATATTTTAAATGGGTATTAGAGAAGGATAAGTCTATTTTTTTCTTTTTTCTTTTTTTTCTGGTTTGTTAGCAAGCGAACATTTTTAAAGTAGTGTCCTTAGTTGTGCGAGTATTCCTAACCTTTTTTGGTTTTTTTTTCGAGGGGGGGAGGTTAGGAGGGACATTTTTTCCTGTTAATTTCTAATAGCTTAAGTTATTTGCATGCATGCAGCCCGCCCAACCATTTATCATTTTCTGTTACAGGCTCTCAAAGTTACAGTGTATGTAAAGAACAGAAACTCGGGATATTATTAGAACATTCCTTCAGCAACTATTACTCAATTTAGCTTATGATTCTACAAATATTATCTCTTGACATCTCAAAGTTTGTCAATAACTCTTTGCATGCTGGGATGTGCAACATGCTTAAGAACTGCAACTATTTAATGATGCTTCATTAATTTCAGTGGAATTCTGGGAGGCATATTTTCCAAGTGACATACTTATATCACTGTTCTGGGAATACATCGTGTTTTGCAACAATTACAACATCCACAGGGCAATAAATCAGTTAACTATATTCCTCTAGGCTCAGAAAATGAGCTGAATTGCTGTTTCAGAAACAAGTTTTCCCAAGCTCATTTAAAAGGAGAAGGCTTAGAAAAGGCCAAGTGTGGTGCATATATAGGCGTTTTAGAAGGGCATCATGGGGGCTGTGAGCAGGATTCTTTCTGTCACAGTATACAGCTAGAAATAATGACAAAAAGTGCTGTAAAAAACCTATTGCTATGGAGCAAACTGAAACAAGAAAATAAAATGGGCACTTATGTTCTCTGCATTTTAATCAAGATGATGGTTCCACAGTTTTCTTCTAGCTGTGGAGGTAGGCAAAAAAAAAAAAAAATCCTTTGGCAAAAAATTGTTTTAAAAATTCTTTTAAATCCTGATGTACCTCTCTCCATTGTAAGTTTGGATCCCTGTGAAAGTTCTGATGTCTGTGAAATACTGTGATGTTCTGAAAACAAAAATTACAAATTATTGAGTACCAAGGACTATCAAGAATTATTCCTTTATTATTGGAACAAACACACATATATATTTATTATACATATGTGTGTTTGTGATAGTTAATTCTCTAGTTTGAGATATTTAATTTTTCCAACCTTCAGTATCACTCTGCCTACTGTAAAATAGCACAGTAGAGTTGTCATGTAGTCAAAAAAAAAAAACCAAAAACCAAACAAACGAAACCAACCAACCAAACAAAAAAACCCCAACCAAAACACTACCAAAAAATAACTCCCTTTAATAGGAAGCATTGTACCCTTATAACAACAGTCTTTGTTGTGAGATGTGCTGAAGTGCATTGCAATATTCTGTGGTTTTGAATTGTTGGGCTTTTATTGTGGGATGTGTGAGTGCATAAATATACACATCCATCCATATATGTATATGCATATCTATAGATGTGAATAGATATATGCACACATATATAGCTATGCTTAAGATCATTAAGTCAGGTGTCTTCAGAAAGTCTTATTTTAAACACTCTTGTGCACCCACACATCCACACAGAAAATTTCTCACTTTTTATAGTCATAGGGAGACTTGTGAAGTAATCTAGTATCTCACAGGCAAGAGTTCTTCATATAATGTAGAGAAAATGTGTTCAGCTATATAAGCTATATAAGCTATATAGCTTTTATTTATTTATTTTATTGCCATATAGGCAAAGAGCTTTGAAACTAAAAGAAAAAAAAATAGCTGTAAAACTATATAGAAATGTCTGCTATAATTAAAATACAGGAAAATACTGAAGCATAAAGAATGGGATATCATATAAATGAAGTGCATATTTTCAGTCCAGTGGGCTGATTGTGGAGATTGGGAAATGTATCTGCAAAAATATTGACGATTTGATACAGTTCCAGAGACTGGGTAAACTGCAAAGATTTCTTCTAAAATAAGACACAGAAACAAATTTGGGACGAACATCAATGTCAACTTTCTGCTGCTTAGTTAGACTGAAAGAAACTGTGAACATGACAGAATCTCCAATGTACCTCTGCTTCTAAGTTAGCTGTATTTACAGATACAGCAAGATACATGTTTTATCAGTATTTAGCTAATTTAACTCTTGGGGAGGACTGATTAATATATTTAAATGAGCCATTTTCATATGTGAAGCTGCACCTCCCAGACCTGATAACTTATCCATAGAATTATTCATCCCTTTACTGGTGTGTCAGAACTGCAGTCAAAGGGATGACTCCTGTTGACATACTCAACTGAACTTTCAATTCACTCACTCAGTAGTGGGTGGATAAGACCTACATAATCTTGCAAAATATTTGTTTGTGCTTGATTCCCTGTTACAACAGCACCACAGTCTGCTAGATATAATTAGGAAGGTGGACCTACAGTGTGTGTTCAGTCTCATGCATAGAATGCATACAAACTGCAGTGCCACCTTTGGTTGAAAAGTACACCTGCACATCTCCCTCAGACTGCACCTGTGTAGTACATGTAAACATGGATACACTAACAAGGTGCCATAAAGCATCACAGATTTTGATTTGTTTTTTTCTATGAACTCTGCCTCTTCTTAGTGTGAAGTTGAGTCATAGTCTTAAGTTAGCTTATCTAGAAAGCTTGAATAAGATTAAATGTTTATATATAAAGATATATATACAGACACACACACACACACACATATATATATATGCATGTATATATATATATAAAAATATCTCTGCACCAGGGTTTCTCTATCAGTTAATTTTGAGAAACACAAAGTATTTTCTTCTTTGTGAAGGAAAAGCCTATACTGGGGCCTCTTACTGATTGATAGTCGTTCTTCAATAAATATGTGTTGCTGCTATGCCATACTTAATGTGATCAAGACCTGAGCCCTTGTGAGTTGTCCTTTGTGTCAATCTGCAATAATAACCCAAACTGTGGTACACATAGAGGCGCATTTTCTTTTTCTAATCTAACCTTTGTTGGAAATGCTGGCCATTGTAGGTTTCCTGTACAAAGACTGGGTTGACAGAACATACATTTGATTTCTGTTACTAGATAATTGAAAGGATGAGGCTCAATTCGTGACAATCCAGAGCAGAAAGATGTGGACCAGTTAAAAAGAGTTCACTACAGGTGACCGATGAGAATGATCAGTTGTTTAAAGAAAATATAATCCATGAGGAAAGTTGTAAAGAACAGTGGTTGTTCAAACTAGACAATACCAAACTTGTGTGGGCATAACAAACAAAGCCTAAAATCAGCAAGGGAGATTTAGATTAGACATTAGGAAATATCTTGTGACAGTAAGAATGCCTATGGACTGGGTGAGAGGTTTGAGGAAGGTTTTGAAAACTTCACTGCTAAGAGTTTTTGAAATTAGACTGTTATCAGCTGGGATAGAAACAAGTTTAGGTCCTTCTGTGAGGGAAAAAGGGATAGAAAATATGGTCTTTTGATTGTAATAGCCTTTTTCGTCCACGATTATATCCTCTGAGTCTCCACAGGATCGGTTTCAGTTCTCTGAATTAACTAAAATATATAGGGAGTTCTTTGTTAGAGAAAAGTGGGGTTTAGTATTTTTAAAAAGAAATAAATTTTCTGTGAAAATTACTGCTCTTAAGAACTGTTTTGGGCAAATGTATAAACTATTGGTTTCTGTTGTAATGAAATTTGCATTTTTTAAAAATCCCAACAAGCAGGTACTAGTATTGTGCCTTCTGTTATTTTTTAGATGCTGGGGTTTATCTTAGAAGTAGGAGAGGCTTATTTAAGTCTGGTTTCTTGTATTTTTTTTTCCCTGAGCACATGATAGTTCTGTATACATGAAGATAAATATTTGGGTTTCTGAATTGAGTAGCTATGAAAACAATTTGATCATGCAATTGAAATTTTATCCAAACCTTGAAAAACAAAATATGAAAATAATGACGTTTAGCATCAGAATTCCCATGAAATTCCTCTGGACAGAGCTGACTCAATAGTGTGGACAGTTCTGTTGGACTTGAACTATGTGGTACATCTAGGTTGAGAAATGTGTACTAGCAGAGGACAGCTGCTATTATTGTGTCCATCCTTAAAATGATTCCCAGGAAAAATGCTGCATGAAGAAATATGGTTCATATATAGTGGATATTAGATCAGCCTTCGGCTGAATCAGAAAGAATTAGTTTAAGTAGGAAGGTGAGGAGGGCATTCTTAGGACCTGGCTTGGAGATTGGGAGGTTAAAGGGCTGGAAATGGAAGTAAAGACTGTAAATATTGGTTTGGTAATGGATTGACAGTCATATACATGTTACAAATTTTGGAACTGATAACTTACTGATTTTTTAAATGGGATTTTATGTTATGCAGACATCCTTTTACTGATGTTTGCATTTTTCCCAGTCAAATAATATTTTACATTAATGTGGCATGTCTGTTTTGATTTGGATTTTAGGGAGCTATTCTAGGGTTTTAAATCAAGCAGTGAAATTGCTGCTGTGCTATATGAAAGTTTGTAAGTGATTAGTAAATAATATAAATGCCTATTTTGTTCAGTTGGTTGACAGAGGTATAAAGTTGTGTGGTTGCAGATACAAGAAAAAATACCAAGCAATCCAAATTTAGCATAAGGGTATTTTCTGTTTTTTTAGAGAGGTAGATTATGTCTGAACAGTAAGAAAATAGATAAAGGAGATTTGTCAAGATATGGAGGGAAAACTGTCCCAGGTGTCTGGGTGATCACAGAGAACAAACCCTACAAAAGTAATGAGATTTTGTGATAGGATGGAGCTGCACCACAGTTTTTTGGAAAGATGATAGAGAGTAAGAAAACATAATTTTGAGAAACTCATGGAGTTTTTATTTGTTGACTGGTTTTAGG
Source organism: Acrocephalus scirpaceus scirpaceus (assembly GCA_910950805.1). Lineage (NCBI taxonomy): Eukaryota > Metazoa > Chordata > Aves > Passeriformes > Sylviidae > Acrocephalus > Acrocephalus scirpaceus. The sequence goes on along the minus strand of OU383774.1, from coordinate 63,463,206 downwards.
GAATTATGTTTTAACTTAAGCATTTCTTCCTTACAAATAATTAAGTCCAATTCCTCTAATGCTTTTACATTGTGCAAAATTTTACCCTCCATGTTTAATATCTTTGCAGTTTATGTAAGTTAGACTGTATTTCTCCCTCTCACAGAAAAGATTGGCCTATTAATAGTGTCCTTTTCAACATATGGGATTATATTCTGTCAGTACTTAAACAGGACATGGTTCTTTTTTTATCCTGAATCCCACTTGTACTTGTAAACTGATGATGCAGAGTTATCAGCGTTAATTTTGTTACAGAAATCTTGCCAGATCTTTCTCATTGCCTAATGATTATCTGTGCTCAAGCTTGTATTCTATCAGTTTCCCAGAATTCACTGTTCTTTTAACCTTATTGAGTGATTTATTTTTGCACTCAGCAGGCTCTGAATATTCATTTTTTTTTAATCACAGAATTGGATTTTTACATGCATCTCTTTTTGCAATTTTTAAAGAAGAAATTTGTGCAGCCTCTTTCAGGTTGTTTGGGGTCTTTTTGCAGAAATCTACACACCCTTTCTGATTCTAACATAGGGAGGATGAAAAATGCCTCCAAACAATTTGCAATTCATGGTTTTTAAATTTCTTTTAAACAAAAATATGAAATTAAATGTTTTTAAAACAGAGAAAGAAGTAAAAATAAATCTTTCTTCTGTCTTGAACTCAGGGTATCTTTTAAACATTAAGAAATTATGGTTCCTCAAAAAACATTCATCTTGTTTCTGCATCATCCCCACCTTGCCAATATTGACAGACCATTAAGTTAAAGGCCTGTGGCTATTTCTTGTATCATTCTGCTACAGGTTTATATAACATTTGTATGTGCATGCTCATGGAAACTGTCATATAGCTTACACAAGAAAATGTTAATAAATTAATATTGAGCTTCTTAAGTCATATATGGTAATGTCTATCCAATGTATGATGGATAAAAATTAATTCATTTAGTAGTACATGGAGAAATAGAAGAGCCTAGAGATGATTCTTCCTTTTTCTTTTTTTTTTTTTTTTTTTGTTTGTTTGTTTTTGTTTTGTTTTGTTTTGTTTCCTTTTCTTTTTTGCAAATGGGATCAAAAAATTCTCTGCAGATGACTAGGAACTAGGGCAGAAGACTATTTAAAATATTTGAGATAATAGGAGAAAAAGATCTTAAGATGTTCCATTACTTTTAAACAGAGAAGTTGGTAAGCCCAAATAAAATTCCAGTGTTGGAAAAATCTGAGTACTTGGCAATAAAGCATTCATAGTCTTGGTGGGAAAATAAGATCCATGAAAGAAGCCTGGAATTGTAAGGGAAGATACAGTAATACTGATTCAATTTTCAAATTACTGATACAAAATACTGATAACAAATTTCTTTACTTTTTCATCAAATGAGGATGCTGCCCATAATAGAAGTACCAGCTGAAACAGACATCATGAACATCCTCATTCTATTACAGATATTTAATGGAGTTTAACTTCAGTTATGAATAGCAAAAAAATCTAAACCAAGAGTGGCTTGTAAAAGGTTAGGGAATCAAAACAAAAGTCATGCCTTTGATACAGTATTGCTCTGACAAGTGCACCAACACAAGGTTAGCAGGAGCTTTACTGCACTGCAGTGTTCACCTTTCTACTGACTAATCTTTATGCAAGGTTAGAAGCTCTGTGGTTTCTGATATGTGTGAGACTCGAAAGTGTAAATAGTGTTGGTTTTCTTGGAGATGAGTTAGACAGTCTTGACCTAAGTAAAAAATATAGGACACACAAAGGTGTGACTTCTGCAATTTATACAGATACTGTCCTTGTGAATAAAATCCCTGTGATCTCTGAGGAAATTCTCTACTCTCTTCTTGACAATGAGAAATAATCTTGTTCTGCCAAAAAACCTTAACATATTATTCACAGTGGAGATAGGATGGGAATTCATGATTACATGAAGCAACAGTTACTTACAATAAATGCATCATTAGTATTTGGCACTTGCAAATATTAAAAAAAATCCTCCAAAACCCTTAATTCCAAATCATCTGAAGTGAAAAGAAAAAGGTATTTTAGAGGTATTTTAGTGAGGTTCTCTTGCCTCCCTACTTCTTCACATTAAAAATGGAAACCCTGTTCTGTTACATTTTAAAATAGTTCAGTATCTGCTGTGGCGTGCTAGAAAATGTGGTTGTTTTTTCTTTTCCTTTTCCTGAGAATCTAAAGATATTTACTAAGCCATTTTTGTCGTTTACTGCAATCAAAGATTGTAAATGTAATTTCTTTTCTGCATCAAAAATACTTGAGATTTTTCGTCACAGTCCTGCTGGGCTGTGGACATAAACTATGAGGATGATAAGAGTCTACTAAAGAACACAGACAAACACAAAATAAAAAGAAAAAATAGTAATACATATGAACATCAAAATCTTTGGTGATTCAGGTTGCAAGGAATTCTTGAAATTGGGTTTTACTGTTTTAAGAATCCAGTGCACCTAAACAATTACAGTGTCTTAGTTCTTTCAGTGGCTGAGAAGAGCAAATTACAATTTTGGTGATGTAAGTGAGGAATTGATTCATATTAATCACCAAAGTATTTTCATTAAGGGTGCACTGTGGTTGAGATTATGTATTTCTGTATAAAACACAAGCAAGTGGTTTAATTTTTACATAGAAGCTATTTGCCATTTACCTTTGCTCTCAGCATTTCTTTTATTCAGCATTTCTTTTCTTTTACAACTTTAAGAACATTCCAGATAAATGCTCATGGAACCATAAGGAAACATAGTAACGGAGATGTTTTATCACTCAAAACTTTGGATGTTAATCTTCTAACCTTTTTCAGAGGGAACTCATACACTTTGTTCTTCTCAGCCTCCAACTGGGAGCAACTATGAGATTTGAGGCTTTTCCATACTGAGGCATGCCTTAAAGCAGCTTGACTGCTTGATGTAGAACCTGGCAAAATAAACAAAACTGAGTCCTAGAAATGCAAGGAGATTGGTATGAATTCATCTGCTGTAGACAGATCAAGATTAGGTGGCTGACTTATAAAAGGGATTTGTTCTTCTCATCACACCTATTCTACTTTTCAGGTTATTTTCCTGGCAGATTACATTTCTGAGATGTTCTGTTGTTTCAAAAATATGGAAAATAAAATCTCTACTCCATATTTCATATACTTTTTTTGTATTTTTTACTATCTTGTAATCCAGAGAACTTTTATCTTTATGAAAAAGAGCTATCTACTTCTATTTAATTTTTTTTTTCTTGTTGATTTTTTGGGTTGCCTGGGTATTTAGCTGAATGTTTTCTGGTGGGGTTGGCTCCTTTGCGGAATCTAAAAAGCTCAAAATCATGTTTTGAACTGTTACTTGTGCAAAGCAATTGTAGAAATACAAATAGACACAAATAATTATCCTAAGGCTGGGGAATACTAGAAACTTTTCATCTCTTGTATTTGATGTAAGTGAATTGTGTAAGCCTCTTGTACGTAATTTAAATAGATAGTTTTAAATGTAGTGATTTCCTTGGCTGAACTAGCGAGCTTCCACATCCTGTAAGGATCCAATATGTATGGAAAACAGAAATATATCATTTTAAAAGCTGAGAGAAAATACATTATTGTAGATATATAAAGAGATAGAAATTAACTTACTGCAGAGATAAATAAAAAAACGACTAGGTCTTTGAGTTTCTAGGTATTGGAGAAAACTTTTCACAACAATTTTAGGAGACTTCACTACCTTGGACTGAAAATATCTAAAAGAAAGTAGCTGGTTTGAGACAGAGTAACAAATAGCCAGTTTGGTTAAAAAAAAAATCCTAAATACTTATTTAATTTCCTCAGTAAGAGGTGTAGAAAAATATTTTCTTCTTTTGTGTTTTCCCCTTTGCATCTTCGACATAATGGCATTTAAAGCCTCATTATGTTTTTAAAGTGAAAAATGTTGTCTTAAGATGTACAAGCATGACAGAACAATATTGTATGATTTTCCTTTGAAGTTCTGAAAAAAACCTTTTCATCACATTGTGTGACAATTTCTTAATAAGAAGATGGTGGAGTGGAAGTTCAATGATTTTCTGTGTGAGTAGCAAGAGTTTCCTTTGAGTTAAAAAGATTGTTAAAGTACACTGTAATGTTTATATTGATCTAGACACTATCTATAGCTGTCTTTATTACATTTTCTTATTTTGGCATAATTTATTTATGACTAAATTACTTGGTGGAGTTTCAGGAAGATCAAAAAGAGATTTTCTCGTTATTGTAAATCCCCTACAAAAGCCAGACCAAAAATATATTTTAATTGTTAAAAGCTTTACTAGTGTAAGAGGAAACTCAAAGAGGTAAAAAAAGCGAGTATGACAAATATAGTTTGCCAATGACCTGCCTTAGCATAATACACAGTGTTTACTTAGGAACACATTATCAAATTGCATGTTGTTCAAATGAAGTCTTATCACCACTAAATTATTTATACTTTAGTCTGAAAAGTAAATAAATGTTAAGTGACTCATACTTTTTCCTTTTTTCTGAAAAGACAAATATCTCTAGCTATCAAAAGCTCTGTATCATTTATGAACTAGATCTCAGTCTGATTTGTTTTAAATTAGGTTGCTTAAATATATTTTATATGCAACACAGATACTCCTGAAGGATCAGTTATTCATTGTTACATTGGAAAAGTGCAGATTCATATTAAAAAAACCAAAAATGTAATTTGGTCATTTGGGAAAAAACTCTACCCATTCACCTCTGTGATAACTCTTGAAGACAATATAAAGCAGTAGATCCTGGAGACATGATGAATCATGATAGGCAGATGTTGATACTCACACTTGATACTGTGTTTGGCTGTTCATGAACAAATGTCAAACTTGCTCTTCTGCAAAACTATCCACTGGTCCAGTGTGTTAAGGTGTTCTACTGGAACAGCTTTTCTGTGAGGTTCTGGTGCTTCCCAGGCTCCATGTATTTGATCTCCATCAGACTCTTTGCCATGTCAGGCGTGTCTGGGGCTGAAGTGGTCTCAGGAGCAGGTCTGCTCACACACATCGTCTCAGTGCTCTTGACTTCACGGGAGCTGTGATGACAATTGCTGCCTTATTTAACTGCTGTCTTACCACAGAGGATAATCTGATATAACAGTGATTTACATTGTCTGTGCAGGAGTGCAAATGATTACTCTAGATACAACATCACAAAGGATTGAGTATTACCTTTTGAGAAAGCTACATTGATGAGATAGATGCTTTTGATACACATTGTAGAATTTAATCCATAATGAAATGTCTTTTTGGTGTACATGCTTTCTAATTAGGGTTCTTCTAGATTTACTCTTTTATAGACAACTTTTTTTCACAGTGACACTTAATAAAAAATCTTCAACAAAGAGGAGAAAATCAGTATCTTTTCCAAAATGTATACTTTTCCCTCATTACTCAATTTGTATTAATAAAAACTAATTCCTCGGTGGTCAAAGATACTAGGTGAAAATTTCTTTAAAGTAGTTTACACTATATCTGAACACCCTGGTGTTTTATTGATAATGTTCACATTTTCACTGCAGTACCTCATTGCTTTGATGGACTGTGAAATTATTCCTTACTTCTATGAAATGGGGTAATATGCAATAGTCTGTTTAACAGAAGACCTTTTTTCCTAGTTTCAAGTTTTAAATTCAGTGTTTATGCTCTTTACATTTAAAAACAGTCTTATTTATACTCTGCCGCAAAAGAAATGAATGGGTATCTCCAATTCACTTTTGGCACTCTGATCATGTGCATTCCCTCTGGTGTTAACAACATTAAGTAATGGAGAAGTCTAACCAGCTGTCTCAGAATGTACCCTTTAACCAGAAGATCCCTTCTAAGGGTCCAAAACAAACAAAAATACAGAAGTCAAATAAGGTAAACTGCGAAGTTCCTTGTCTTGGATTTTCACCGCTGCCTGCAGCCTAACAATTTTTAAAAAAGGTTAGTGTTTAAAATTCTAATAAACCTTCCAAGCTTGATGTTGGTGCTTAGTATGTGGGTTTTTGCTTTGGAGGGCTGTGGAATGAGTTTTGTGAGGTGGTTTAAATCTGAGCTTATTAAAGACAAATAGGGGGCACTGTAAAAGGAAAATGAAGACAACAAAAGCAAGGAAAAAGAAACCTAATCAATCCCTATATATTACAAAGCTGACCTTTCATTAGTTTCCCTCTGGCAAAGAGGAGATACTATTTTGCTAGAAGTTGTTTGCCTCTGATTAGCCTGGGTAGGAACTATCTCACCCAACTCAGTTGTCTTAAGAATTGTCAATTTATAAACTGGACATTTAGCTCCTCCTGTGGTCAGTGGAAAGACATTGACACCAAGTGATTAATGCATTTCAAAAAGAGGTGCCTGAGAGCAGTGGGAATTGTCTGGAAGAAGTCTTTGGACTGGATATAAAGGGAGCATTTATAAGTATACACAGATGACTAATTTTAGATGGGGAAGGCTGAAATGCTTTGTTGGCAATTAGCCTTAATACATCCCTTGCTGCATATACAGTTTTTCATACTTAAGGTATTTATCAAGTGCTCTCCATTAGAAGTCAGCATCATTTCCCAATTCAGTTACAGGAGTAATTCACAAAAATATTTAAGAATACCTAGGGGAGGGGCCATGCAGTATTTTTACTTTCTGCCCTAAAGTATCTGTAGGAAGCTCACCACCTTAGCTCAAGTTCAGCATTTTAAAGGAAATGTTGTTTTTTCTTCTTTTCCTTATCAGTATGTTTGGGGTGTTATTTTTTGGGTTTTCTTGGGTTGTTGGGTTTTTGGTGCTTCTTGTTGTTGTTGTTTGTTTTATATGTACATAGTGTTCTTTGAAATCATATTCCTAGATTGAGAATATATTTTCTGATTGATTTGGCCACAAAAGTATTCAGATCTTTCTTGTCAGTTTTCCATTTTATGAAGTATAAATAATGCATTCAAGAGCCTTTACCACACAGAGCTTTGAATACTGCCATGATAAAAAATATTTATCACTGTAGAAAATATTCTTAATTTTTGTTAAGGAAAACTTGAAAAAAAACAGTTTGAAGGTGAAGGAAATCTTAAAACACAAACTCCATAGGTGATATGGTGTTACATACTGTTTGTTAATAAGGAGCAATACAAAGTTGAGCTGCATTTTGTTTGTAGTATTAAGATGAGTATTACAGTTGGTAGAAAGGAACAGATTTTAGATACATAGGTCTCTTCTTGATCCTATTATGTACAGTACTAGTGCAGCTGTTTGTGAGAAGAATTGACTCAAAGTACAATACTTAAACCTTCTGGAGTTAATTTTGTGTTCAATTACCTGTGTTCGTACAGCTTTAAGTGTGTTTTAATGTTAAATGGAAACAAATGTTACAGAATAAATTTCTTCTGCAAATTTGGAACTTAGAACACAATGAAGGACGTTGCCTAGGGGCTGAGTCATGCCTTGTTTTAGATTAGCTATAGTGTCATATGAGTGATACACCTACGTTTAACTTTGGTGCTGTGGTGGGATTGCCTTGCCTGGAGAATAAATTCCCACCCACCCACTCAGTCACTATCCCTTCTGTGGGAGTGGGTGAGAAAATAATCTGATAATACTGGTAGGCTGAAAAAAAGACATGGAGGTTCTTACTGGTTACTGGTGTGGGGAATATTAATTTTCTTGCAAATTAAAGTATATTCAAGTAGTAAGGAACAAAGTATCAAACCAACACTTTTCTTCTTCTACCCCATGCCCAACTTCACTCTAGGGTCCTGTAACTTCCTCACCACCACCCCACAAGCAGCACTGGAAAATGGGGAATTAGGGGTTGCAGTCAGTCCCTAGTGGCTCCTCTCTGCCACTCCTTCCTCTTCACAATTCTCCTCCCTTCCAGTTAGGGTCCTTCCCATGGACTGTAGTTCCTTTAGGATAAGCCTGAAGCTTAGTAGGCATTTCTGCTAAATGCAGTGGAATACCTATTGTCTGCGCCATATCCCTCCTCTTCCTTCTTTTCTTACCTTGGTATTCATGAAATTTTCAAACTCTTTCCCCCGTCACTACTCTGTTGTCCAGTATTTTGCTCTTTCATGAACATACTTCCCCCAAGCACCACCTGGCTCAGCTGGTGTCCTGTGGTGGTTCTATTTGGAGGCAGATGGAACTGGATTTGTCTAAAATGAGATAGCTCCCTACTAACCAAAACCTTGCCATTTAGACCCAATTGTCCATAGAACAAAATAGTGCCATGCATAACGAGCTTAAGTATTAAGAAAGTTCTGACTGAGCATTTCCAATAAATCTCCTTGGAGTAGCATAGGAACTCTTCCTGGCATGAAAAAAAAAAAATTGAAGATGAGGTTAAAACAAAGACTGTGTTTCCCAGTGAATTTGGAGTATGAATTGAGAATTCAGTCCTGTTGAATGCTCAGACTAGCAAATTACTGGTTAATCAAAGGTATAAATTTAGGAGGGAGAGAAGGCAGATTTTGCAATTATATGAGGGGCTTTTATTCTGGTTTAGATAGTTATCTCTGTGTATGCAAAGAATGAAAGTCTCTGATCCCTGTAAGTAATTTTTCAGTCTATTGCTGGAAGAAATGTTGAAGTAATTGCAGTTTCAGTAATAAGCAATGATTGCAAGTTCTGTGACAACTACATAGAACTATTTATTAACCAATATATAGAACAATATCCATATTTGTCTGATCATATTTTTAAGAAATTATAGACCTGAATTCTCTTTAAAGTCTCTGTAAAAATAGCCACACAGAATATATCCATCCCTGCCCAACTCCTCCCCCACACTTCCTCAAAAACAAAACAAAACAAAACAAAACAAAACAAAACAAAACAAAACAAAACAAAGGAACATTACTGGGTTCCTTAAAAAACCCAGTAATACTATGACAATATAAAAAAAGGATAATGGCATAATTTCCATTCATTAACCTGTCTGGGCTTTGACAATTGTAGTCCTCTTAGCTATTATCTTTCACAGAAAGAAATTTTCAGTTTGAATATATCATAACATTGTTATTTTATTGCAATGTACTATTTTTTCTTTTTTTAGCACTTCACGAAAAAAGTGTAAAAAAAAGATCCTTCGTAAAAAGGATTGTTTATGAGTCTAACAGCGAAAGAAGAATCTACTGTCTGTTATTTGTTTCAAACAAAAAAGAAAATACATGTCCTTGGCCTTGACTGTGCCTCTGAAAGGAAGGCTAGCCTGATCATGTATATTTAAAGCAAGTGACTTGTACCCAGTTGACATTTATAATTGTACGTCTTGAAAGCACTCACCTTTTCAAAACTGACTTGGTCAAGATTAGAATGAAAGTAATAACATGATTAGACCTGGTATTAACTCAACAGTGATATCGCCTTAGAAATGCTTTAATTGTTGATGGTATAGGAAACCTTCATTCAAATCTTAAAATATCTCCACACAGCAATACTATGTAATTTAAGGCACTGACCAAACATAATCCTTGTAAAGTATAAATTGCATTTGAATGCAGACTGTTCTCCAAGTTTTCTGGGCTGCTTTTTTTAATTCATCCTTTGTGCAAGTTATTTCAGATGGACAACCAGATGAATTGAAAAAACAATAGGGTGAGACATGGAAAACAATCAAGGTATTTTCCCTTTCCTAGCTAACCTTTCTAAAATAATGCTTGATCTTCAGAAATAAAATGAAAAGTGTTCTCTTCCATTAATACTGAGAAAATATTTCCCTTGATAGACAAGTAACAATACTAGATTTTAAATAAAATTGTGCATAGAAGAATTCTCTGTGGGAAACTTTCATTTCTTCTTGAAATAGCTAGTATATTATCTCCTGTATAAGTATTATGGCTAAGTAAGTAATCCATACACATGCACAGTGTTTTAAGAAGCTGTAAGTTAGTCCACTTGCAAAACAGAAAGAGGACACTTGGTGCCCAAATTCATGTCACTTAATAGGAGGCACTTAACTGAGACAGGTGAAACACAAGTACAGATGTGCCAAGTTCTAGTGATTGCAGTCTTACAGAAATCTGAATTGACTTACTGAGGTCCTGACTTGTCATTGCTGACTCTCCAGGAACACTGGGTATTTTTTAAAAGGCTCCACTTAGATGCTTTTTATTCCAGTGTCTTTTGGCTTTTGCTAACAGTGACAGAAATAGGATGAACAATGATTTTTCTTTCCCCCAACCATGTGAAATTGTCAACGTAAGAACAAAGCTAACAATAACTGTGTTTGAGTTATCTCAAGGAAGAAAGCCTGAGAGCTGTGTCTGTAAAACCACTTTAGTGAAAGGTTAATGCTTGTTAGTGTGGAGTCAACAGCACTCTGATAAACCTCATAGTTTAAACTAAATGACAAAAAAAGAGCTAGCTGTACACAAGTGAGCATTACAATAAAATGTGATGCATTGCATTTATAAAAATAAAAGCAACAGACTTTAGAAAACTGGATAATGCTTGCATCTGATGTATCACAAGCAGATTTTTACCTGCATTCTTCCTGCAGTCTCATATGTAACATTTCTGTTGCTAAAATGATAGAATAAACAAGATATCATTGGTTAAGATCAATATGGGACCTGGGTGGATGAAGATCAGGAAATACTACATTGGCTCACAACAGCCTGCCAAAGGATGGCAGGTTTGGAGAAGGGGAAGAGGAGACAGCCTGTGGTACACTTTCTCTATTCTGTAGGAATGCATGACTGATTTGGCAAGTGCAGGCTATTTGGCAGATCTGCTCCAGCAGTGATTTAAAGCAAGACAGGAACTAACCTCAGGAAGAATGAAGCAAATGTTCTCTACATGGAAAAAGGTATTAATTTGAACTAAGGATGAGCAGATGCCTACTTTTTTCTAATCTGCATGCCAGCCTTTTTCAGGAAGTTATTGGGATCTGAACCCCAGATCGAAACCAGCTTTTAGACTGAAGCAAGCCAGCATTAATCTAGCTAATTGGCATAATAACATTTTCTTTAGTACTTCACTAACACTCTAAAAACACAGGAATTGCTTTTGGAGGATAAACATGGAATAGGGAATGAAAATAAGTAAGTCTCTGAGAAATAAGAAGGATTGGAACAGTCTGAAGTTAAAATTAGTTCTGGATTTCCATTTAGGACAGCTCAATTTTCATTCTTCCTTTAATATTTCAGAACTATAATTGGTTAAACAATAAAATTCCAATTCATGAATAAGAGGGTTTTTTTATCATGGCTTCTGTTCTGTAACCCATGAAGGAGATTCTAATTAAAAAAAAAAAAAAGTGTGTGCTAAGAAACAGATCTAAACACATAACAAAGCTGTTGCTTTCTTAGTTTGGATCAAATCTCACACGTATCTAGCTGTTCACGAGCAGAAGTTAAGTGCCTATTCCAACTCCTGAAATAATCAATAATAACAAATATAGCAGTCAACTTTCTGTAATAACTCTAGACATTTCAGAGCAGGAGGACACATAAGAGAACTCTAAAGATTTTTAAACACATTGAAAGTAAAATAGAAAAATTGATTATGGTTTTCATTATTTGTGTGTCCAGGTTACTATAACTGCTGACAGTAGAAGGGACTTGCATGCTTCATTCAAACAGCACATTTACTTGAAATAAAAGTTTTGAATATGACAGTATTATATTTGGGTTAATACTTGAGGTCTCTGGATAAGTTTTTTCTCTTAAAAACCCCAAGAATTTGAAAATTTTCCATGGAATCCTATTTACCTTTTAGGGAATTCCCACAACCTATTACTGTATTTTTATGGTTAGCTCATTTGAGTTCTTTCCCAGAAGTACTGTATCCAGGACTACAAATTCTTACTGTAGATACTTAAACTCACATTTTTACTCCTAATTTCAATTAATTTTTTAGAGTTGAAAGCACGTGAAGACCGATTTTCTCTCGAGAAGGTAACAGCATACCAAATATTGTCTTACTGCCCTATTTTAGTGTATGACAACCCAAAGTGGTACACAACAGACCTTTAATTCAAGACTTAGTGTGATATTTAATTATTTTTTCTCCCATAAGACATGTGTAGGACAGTGTAAGAGTTAAGGACAGAGGAGGCCTGGTGGGACAGTTTGAGGAGTGAGAAGCATTAAAATGTCAGCGTGTGACAAGTATTTTGGTGCTGTGTTTCTTCAAAGATGAGGATTAGCTGTGCTTTCAATTGGTTTTCATTTCCTTGTTGTTGTAGTGGAACTGTAATTGGTTTCTGTGGGCCGAGTACTTTATCCTCTCTTTTGCAGTAATGCTGCCTTGCTCATGTAAAGGTGATGTACCTATTAATATAAAAGGAAATGTAAACACGCTCCAAAAGCCTTTTTAATAAGTACTTCCAATAACAAAAGCCAAATACTATATCTCATTCATTCTTTCTCTGTATATATTTATATATTTTCTAAATTCATCAAAAGTATTTCTTTGTATACCTTTGTATGTCTCATAATAACAGCAATTGGCAACTGGCCATTGTTTTTGTGCAGTAAAACTGTCCATAAACTTAAGTGGTTCTGGATGCTGTAAGTGACCACTTCTGTGATTAAAATAAGTTAATTTTAATTGGATCATCTCAAATCACTGACTCACTGTAGCACTTTGCAAATTTGGAGATACTTTTTTTAAAAATAAGTATTGTTATGATGTTCTATCCTCTGGAAATGACATCCAAAACACATTTCCCTCTGCTGTCAAGACATTCCATTTTCATGAGTACAAAAGAGTGTATGTACATGCATGTGCACATTTATGTTTTTAGATGTTTGTATTTATAGTTTTATATATGAATTGATTTTTAATTTAGTCAGTGAAAAATGCAGAGAGTACATAATCACTTGTAGAATGCTCAAACTCCAAAATGGTTTGCTTTCCTTCAAAACAAAATTCAATTGGTTGAGTGGTTAATTTAAGCACTTTAAGAGTGCCCCTATTTAACCAGTATGACTTTTTTTGGGAAAAAACCTCACAACAACAAAGCAGACAAACAAACAAAACAGCAAACAGAAAAAACATAATCAAAGGCAACTAAACAAAAAACACACAAAAACCCCCACTATAAATTTGGTATGTGTTTAATACAGGATAATGTATGGTAAATCAGACATTTGCAAAATCTAAGTGTATCACTCAAACTACCTCCTGCTGCGACCTATTGTGTGTGTTCAGATGCTTTGTTAAAAGCAGTTAATTTTCTAACCTAATCGTTCAAGATTGTTCCAGAAACAAATTAATGTCAGTGATTCATTTCTTGGTGTTATTTTTCTTCAGTAGTATTTACCTGTTATTTCTACTTAACTACATCATGTTGCATTTCCGTAACAATTTCTCCACTCCTTTTACTTTAGTGGTTTTAAATTCTATGTAGACTTTATGCACCTCTCCCACTGGCACGTCTGTTCCTGTTCTCTGTAGTTCCTCTCAAGAAAAGGATGGTAATGCCATTGACCGCCAATTCCAGTAAGCTAGAATAGAAAAGGGAACATTTTCTTTGTATTCTGTGGTGCTTTTTTTACTGGAGTCTAAGCTTACATTGGAAAACACATAGTCAATTTGACTCTGCTGGAAAGTATTTTTCATCATCAGAACTAACAAAGTTTTTAGCTTCCACTAAATGTCAATGTTTAGATTTGTTTTACTCCAGACGTAGTTATCAAATGGAAGTTGCAGTCCATAGTTTTAACTTTCCTTATAATAATTTTCTTTTCCATTACAATAATGTTATCTGTGATTTTTGTTACCTATTTACAAGGATAATACAAAATGTTACTAATCCCTAGTCTGCTCCAAACAGGATATATTAAGTTATTACTACACGGAATTTCCTTTTATTGGGCTATACCATTATTGTTGACTCAAATGACCAAAAGGTATTTCTCTTCCAAATAAAGTTGTTTTCATGTGTTTTCTCATAGGACCTTTCTCTGTCCCACCTTCTGGTTTCTTCTCTCTGATTAGGCATTCCAGCAGCTCTCACATCCTAAGAGGTATTAACAAGGGCCACCTGCCACTGTGACTTATTTTAAATGTCTCTGCACAGTCTAAGACAAGAGATAATAAATATGTCCAGGCCACGGGGGATCAGAAGAGAGCCAGAGACAGTATTGGTCAGCATAATGGGCAGTGGTCTCAGCATGAGTGCAACCTTACCTTATGCTCCATTATTCCTCTGTGTAAATGCTCAGCAAATGTCACAATCCCATAAGCAGTTTGTGGCAGGTACCACATGCTGCTATAGGTCTGCACATAAGCACTGCAGAGTTAGTATTTAACAAATAATATTTGATACCCATCCCAAACATTTCTGAACAGGTTTTCCTACCAAAGAAATTCAACATTTCTTTTATGTATTTTCAAAAAAATGTTAGACTGGTTCTTATTCTTGGAGGAGCATGAATATGCTTTTTCCTTTAATTTTGAATTAATAATTAGTTCAGTCATACTTCTAGTTCTAAGAAACTCTAGCTGAAATTACTTACTTAAACTACTATTCCTTCTGTATATTCTGCACTTTTTTTATGGAAAGGTTTTCCCATTTCCTTACTAACATTTTCTTTTTGATGATAGTATGTTACCCTTAAAATATACAAATTTTATTTGTTTTAATCTAGCATGCAGTTTAAGACCATACAAGCAAGCAGTGGATATAGCTCTGTAAAACCTTTATGTACTGAAGGGCATGGCAAAGGCAGTTGTCTTTGCATCTGGACAACACACGTCTCAGAGAGGAATTTTCTACATGGCAAAGAATGTGTTCTTGTCATGTTGGTTCATGTTTGGTCTTCTTTCTTTAAACTTTCTTTCCTTTTTTTTTAAAGTTGAAAAAAGATTAGACATTCTTCAGAGAGTCAAGGTAATGCAGGGAATCTGTTTTTGTTATATTCTCAAAAATAATAACAAAAAATAAACTCAGAACAATTGTTTAACTATAATAAATAAAAAAACCCAAAAATCCAGCTCCTAACCAAAACCCCACAATAATTGGAAAACACTACTGAGAAAACTGAATATTGCTGTGCAAGAGGAAAAGTTTTTTCTTCAAATAAAATGCACTAAATAATATGTAATATTTTCTTAAGTATTAGATCTTACTTTCTAGC
Organism: Acrocephalus scirpaceus scirpaceus; assembly: GCA_910950805.1. Classification (NCBI taxonomy): domain Eukaryota; kingdom Metazoa; phylum Chordata; class Aves; order Passeriformes; family Sylviidae; genus Acrocephalus; species Acrocephalus scirpaceus. The sequence goes on along the minus strand of OU383774.1, from coordinate 63,448,105 downwards.
TGATTTGCTAGGAGCCTTCTACTTATTGTAAAATATTTCTTCTAAAGTATTGAAAATTTTCCTTTCCAATACTTTTGGCATTAGAAACAAACATGAAGAATAAAAGTCTGAAATAGAGCAACACAGTATCTTCAATCTGAATTTACAGAATGTAGACCACAGAGCAAAGTCATTGCCATTGAAAGTAGTAGTTCCTTAAGTTCAAAACATTTCCTACTTCTCCATTTCAACCCTCAGAGAAGAAGGATTCAAAAACCGGCATCAGATTCATCTCAGTTGCACTATGGAATAACATGAACCATCATCTTTTTTTTTTTTTTTTTTTTTTTTTTTTTTTTGTGAATGTTACACTCCTATAGAAATTCTGCCAACTTTGCTTAGATTAAACACTGACTTGGCAATAGCTGCAAATTAAATAGTCTGGTACGATAGAGGGAGTGAAGGCTTGTCTGGAAGAGCAAAAGATATATACTAGTAAGCCTGCTTATATAGTAGGTAAAACTCTCTTTCTCCCCAATTAGAGTGCTAAGAATGTTATTATTCTTAGAAGCATTATCTGTCCTTTGTAAAGTCTGTCTGACTGTAAAGCAGATGCTGGTTTTATTCTGCTTTTCTCAAGCAATCATTTTCTACTTTCTCTTCTTCTTTAGGATGTCACTCATCATTTGGAAATGATCAGAAGGATTTCTTGCTGCCACCCCAACCCAGCAGAACACTTTTAGAATTTTTCTGTGTGCCTCTGGAGAGCTAGCAGATAATTTGGGTTTTTCAAATATATTGTTGCAAGGATTGAGTGCAGGTGTTCATTCATTTGGCCCATTTCCTTTCATACTGATATCTGAAAAGGTGGTGTTTGCCCTTTGGGAAAATGTCTTTATCAACTGGCCATACAAGACATTTCAGGCTAAATGTTATTTTACATTCTAGGTGTCTTTGTTTCCAATCTGTGGTAAGAGGGACATGTTATCAGAAAGACGTTTTATGGTAGTTTCCTACTTCATTAAATATTCTTTAGGAAGATACTGTTTGTTGGCAGCTTTAGCTTGTCAGAGAAGTCCAGTGTAAGTGACAGGTAGGAAGGGTCTCAAGTAGTAGAAAAAGGTGGACAGAAAAGTTCCCAAAGCTATTTTATATGCTAAGTCAAATGCTTGTGACTGAGATGCAGTTAAAGAGCAATTGTATCTTTTGCAACCAGAACTTCTTAAAACGTTTTTGTCACCAACCCATGGCTTTAGAATAAGCCTTCTTTTCCTGAAATGGTATATAAGTTGTCGAATTCTATAATCAACCAGCTCGTCCAGGCTTATGGCAAAATTAAAAAGCCCTGGGGATTTTCCTATGGGTAAAATACTCTGTCTCACTTTTGATCACATCCCAGAATGTGTTGTGACTCTTAACTTGTGACAAGACTGCTTCTACTTTGTCATTTTGTGGAATTATAATCGACTTCTCAACCCAACCACCATAAATTTAGTTGGGGGGCAAGTTTCAGTCTACAAGCTTAGTGTCACTGAAGCATATGGAGTCCTGCATGGTCTCACTAGAGTTGGCAGATGTCAGAGTTTTAGCTGTAAGGCAGAGTTTTCTGTATTCAGGTTTGCATCCTTCCCACTTGAATGTGATGCTCAGAAAATAATTTTAGAATTAGTTTGTATCCCAAGGGTATTTGAAATTTTAACACACATTTTTTTATACCATCCTTCTATGTGCATGTATAGTCTTCAATAATTATGTGTGTACATTAAATTCATATAGATGTACCTAGACACATATAGAAATTGTCACATGGGAAGCATTATTTACTCTTTTCTTTCTTGTCTTCTCATTACTAATAGATGTAACTTTAAAATATTGTGTTCACAAGAATGATCAAATAAAGTCAAACCAGTTTAAATATTTGTCCATTAAAAGAAATACTTCCACTGTATTTACTTTCTATGAACATTAATCCCTTTGATTTCCTGTACTTACACTGACTCTCTTGCTATGCCAAATAAACACCTCTCAACAAAAACAAGGCGAATACAATTTGAAAAGGGCAGAGCACACCGGCTGACCAAAGATGGTGTCAAAATACTAAATGCCTGCTCTTGTGACACATCCAGTATGATGAGACTACATTTACTTTTGGGCTTAACATTATCATGATCCTCAAGGACGTCTTTACAGAAATCTGCCTCTGACTTGTCCTGGTTGGGTGTTTGTACTTGGGTGAAGAATAATTCCTCCCCACAGATGAGCACAGAGATAACTGAGACAGCTTCTTATAGATAGCAATTTTGTTCTTCCACCACCTCTTGATGGTTACTCATCCCTGTGTAATTGTTCATAGTGTTTCATGAAGAGCCTGTTAGTTCCTATGGGTTGTGTAAAGTGATTCCCTGTGGATGATCTAATTGAGGCAATTAAGGTGGGTTTATTATCATGGTTTAGTAACTGGACCCGTATTCTCCTGTTGTACTCTGAGACGGAAACAAACGATGGCTAGAAAGAGTGATGGCTATTTCCCCTTTACAAGTGTGCAGAGAATTAAGTGGTATGAAAGCTAAGCTGATAATCAGGTGGGTGAGTCAGGGGTTAATTTGCAATTAGAAAGTTTTCCAATTTATTAGCTGCTTCTCTTTTAATTTAATTTCTTTTGAAGGTCAGTTTTTGCCTTGATTGTCTCTTTATTTTATCTGTTAAAAACAATGTCTCTGATAAAAGGCTTTCCTGAAACGCAGAACAGAGCACAGGGAACACCTAAGGGAGCACATTAGCACGTAAAAGTAAGAGTTTCATCTCCAAGGTGACTAATTTTATGAAGTCCTGTGGCTTCAACAAAAGTCAGTGATAACTGGGCCTATGCTGGTTACTGCAGCACTGCCCACAGCCTGCTGCCTTGGAGGGACTACTGTCATAAAGCTCTGGATATCTTGGTGCCACTTGCTCCTTTAAACTCAGTCATTATTGTTTTGTGATGTTAACTACCAGTATTTCTGAAGGTCTGCTTTTTATCTAGTAAACATATGTCTGTGATAGTACACAGTTCTTGTCTTCCTATTTTGTCTTTCCATTTTTTTTTTTCTGAGGTGAACTCTGAGCTACAAAATGCAGGGAGCAGATCCTTTTCTTGAAGCTTACCGGCCTTTAGCTAACACAGTTTTAGCAGATAATATTATTTCTCAGATTGCCAAATTAGGTTGTCTCTCTAGAAAGTATACAAATGAGACATTAATGTCAGTAAGAGTCATAGGAATAGGAGTTTCCAACATAACCCTTTCTACTCCTTTTGTCAAAATCAGCAGCTTAAACTGTCACACAAAACTTTTGGGAGGCTTATGTCTAATACCAGCACGTAATTCTTAAATGTGGTCTTTAGCCTTATGTATCAAGAATGTTTTAGGTCTTTAAACTATTGTGAAGGCCTTGCAATTTTTGGTAGGTTTTGATGCACTTCTGACATGCTTTTTATTCTCAAAATGCTATCAAAAACAATCTCTTTATAGCTTGTTTAACTAACTGCAGAGTCAGTTGGCTTCTGAGTAACCAAAAGCTACTGTTCAAATCATGACCCCAAAATAAGATACATCTGTATTCAGGATCATGTTTTCCAGGGTCCTTATTTCTTCAGGGATGTGTTTTCATTTGAAAAACTTTTAAAAAAACCCTCAAATTACCAAAGAAACCCCACCCCTCCACACCCCCCCCCAAAAAAAGAAAAAAAAAAAAGAAAAAAAGGTTGAATTGACTTAGCCATGAGCTGTACTGGATAGGACTTTTTTTTTTTTTTTCTTATTCTTCAGCTTAATTGAAAGTAATTGTCAACATCATTGTTTACAGTTACATAAATGTAAATCATGAATAGCTGGGCTACTGTCTGAGACGTTGTTCTATATTACCGTTGGAAGTCAAGGGACAGAACTTGGCTTCTAACTGGATTTTTTGCATTCTCAAAGATCTTCAGACTACAGGGGAAATTGCTAATCTGAAACAATTAAAATGGACACAGCTCATTACTGTTTTTAGTTAACTGCTATAACATCAGTTCTCTCAATTTACCTGGGAAAAAACAAAGATACTGAATCAGGATTGTCAAAAAGATGTGCAATTCTCTCTTTTAAACTGTTAAAATACACACAGTTTGGTTCTTTTCTTGAGTGTCTGTCTGAACCCCCCTCAGAATTGCAGCTAGGCACATAAAGTAAAAAAAAAAACCCAAAATACCAAAAAATTAAAACAAAACAAAACAAAACAAAAAAACCCCCAAACCCCCCCTCAAACTGTAAACAGCTCCTGTTCCTGTTGCTCTCTGAAACTGTAGGTGTGAAAGGAGTGGAACAGCAAAATATCCATAGCTGTACTATTTTTGAAACTGTGGGATCTTGAAAAGCAGCCTTGCTGTAGCTCCCAAAAGACTTGTGTGCACACCAGAGAGGGGGTGTTTGTGCTGGATATCAGACTTCACCTACCACTAGTTTTCACTTCACTCACTCTTAATGGTGGCCGCAAACCAGAGCTGGTTTTGTTTTGTCTTTCTTACAAATTTGCCCCATCTTTGCAGTTTGAGCAAAGTGTTTGCCATACTTAGGGCAGTAAAAATTAAATTTCATCTGATATACTGAGAATTGTTGAGATTGCTCCAGTTAGATGCCAGTGTTGCTGGTCAATGTTAAGTCATGGAAATAGCTGGGAGATCTCTTGTGTTTTGCATCCATGGCATAAGCTGCTTTCAGGCAGTACACAAAAGAGCACAAAAAGTGCAGTAAGATCAGCTCTGCAGGTAAGAGTTTTTTAGTGGTATTGAGAAAGAGATTTTAACCTTAAATACAGGTGTTTAAAGTTCTAAAGGGATTTCGACACTTCTTGACGTGCCTAGCTTCTGATATGCCAGCCATCCAGACAGGAGAAATATGCACTATGCTAGGATGCAGTGCATGGTTGCTTTTTTCTTCATAGACTTTTTATGTTCATGGTGTTTTCATTAAAATGGTTTTAATTTTCTTTCTTAAAAAATAAACTTGAAATACTTTTTCCCTGATAACTCAGTTAAGGATTCTTATAAAAGTCAAAAGCTTGTTCATACTGATCACTTTGGTCTTATTTTCTTTATTATATTATCATATAAAAAAAGGATCAGTACAACTTGCAACCTTGCAATAATTTGACGTATTCAATAAAACATGCATGTTCTGCAAATTGCAAGTTTTAGAATGTAATTTTAAGTGCTGTGTAGCGTTATATGATACAGATACTGCCTTTTACAAATGATGATGAAAATAATTTTTGAATGTCCATTGTAAAACTTCTTGGGAAAAAAAAAAAACATTTGTCTTTGATGGGAAAACCCCCTACATGAGTTCCATTTTGACCAGTTTTAAAAAAAAAAAAAAAAAAAAAGCTTAGACTGTGAAATCTGCTGTTACTTAATATAACTAAAACAGTGTGTTCTGTTTAATCTTATAAATAGTATAAAAGCAATTCTGTATGTGTTGCTTTTCTGGTTAAAGCAATGAGGAAAATTTGTAATGGTGTTGTAATAGAGAAACTTTGTCCTTTCCACAACATGCATAGTTCTTAAGACTTAATCTAACATAGTCAAATCAGGTTTTTTACTGCACTGGGTCTGCATTGTCCTAGCCAAACAGTGCTTATCCAGGGTTCAAACTGAAGTCAATTTTTAATTCAATTTTCCCTGCCATATTGAATGAATCCATACAGCTTCTGTTAATAGCTGTTAATAGCTTTCATGTGCTGGGCAGACATTTCAGGAATGGATTCTTTCCTCTCTTGCAAGGCAAAATTTCTGAATTAAAAGACCCCGACACAACAAAACAAAATAAATGGAAACAAAACACTTTAGAATGGGAAGGTATAATATTGTAAAAGAAGCGGAAGCAGAGTAAGAGGTAGTTTTGAAAACCTACTTTGAACAATGGATTCAGACACAGCAGAGAATCATTGTGAAATTTTGATTGCAAAATTTAAGTTTTATGCATCCTGTATATAAATAAGCTTTCCAAAAAGTTGAATTAAAAGGTTTCAGTCAGTCTGTTACCCTTACATTGCTTCTTTATTACTTTCCTGTTAAGTTTCCTTTCCTGAGTTTAGACATTCAGGTATGAGCCAAATGACCCAATCCTTGTGAAGAAGTAGGTGCCTACCAACCACAATTCATCTCATTTTGAGATCACTCAGGCAGATCACAGAAGTCATGCTACTGACATTACTGTAAAAGACAAACTGGCTAGCATTAAAATACAACTTCTAGACATTTAAAAAGTATGAAAGATGATTTCCTGAATTTTGAGCATATTTTAAAGTATCAGCATGATGTACAGATGGAAAAAAAAAAAAAATCACCAGAAAGCATGCTGTTTAATTGAATATATTGTATAAGTTAAATTTAGAAGTCCTCAGTTCCACATACTTCATCCACAATTCTCAAGGCTGATGTTGCCATTCTAGGCCAACAATTCTCTACATCATTATGATGGTAGAGTCATAAATATCTCATTCCATGTAGAGTAATTGCTTGTTACTGCTATCTGTGCAAAAATATGGTTCTACCGTACAAAGACATACAAACATAACACAGGTTAGCCGTAGCCACACATCTAAATGGAGGAGTTGTTGTCACAGCTTAAGCAAGTAAAACAGAGCTTCAGGTCCAGGAAAGTTCAGAAAAAGCACACCTGACAAGCCTCGGATGAGAGGTTTTCCCGATTTAGTGCGAAGCTTAGACCTATTTATCACAGACAATACTGTACTACCAGGCTGCACAGTTAGAGTCTCTAAAAGGAAGTGATTAAATTAAATCATGGTATATGAGAAAAAATAATGACTAATATGTGTTTGACTGTGAAAGAAGAGAGATTCATCCTGTTCATTTTACTTTTTACACAAATATCTGCTGACTGCATTCCACCACTTGCAGCATAGTTGATTTTTATTTTTATATTATATATTTTATATGATTTTTGACATAACTATTTACAACAACCATAACGGGTTATCTGTAACAAAGGTTCCTAAGCTTTTGGTACTACAAAACATCAACTACAGTGCAACTTTCTTACTAAGGAAAATGGAATTTCTTATTTTTGTCTATTAAATGAGATTAGACTCTTGACATTTGAGAAGCTGTACATGAGAAGTTGTCTTTTTAACAACTTTAGCACTAATGTTTCTATTTTGTTACTGGTTTCCTTTCTTAAAAAATCACAGTGATCACACTGGATTTAATTCTTGCCTCACACAGTTTTGATAATAGTATTGATTTCAGCAGAATTATTCTTCATTTGCCCAGTATGAGCAGAGAATCAAATTAATTTGCCAAAACTATTTTCTTGCCATATTATAGGAACTTATTACTTTTCCCTGTCAGACATAATCATGATAATTTTAGTAGGGAATAGGTTAAAATAATCTTCATCCAGTTGGGCAAATTGAGTCAGCCTGCTGCTGTGTTATATAGCCCGTCTGTTCTGCCAACTTATTTTTGATGAGCTTCTTAGAAATAGCTGCTTTTATGCCAGTGACTTAGGGTAGGTTTGTGTGTAATTATGCTCTTAGTAACATTGCAAGTATAAAGAAAGAAGGGGGGGAAAAAAGGCATAGGTCTTTTATGGGACCTCTTGTAGGCTTCTGTCTCATTATGTTAACAATCTGCCTAGAGAATGGTGTCAGATTTAGAGAGCAGACGAGATTGATTTACTTTTCAGGCCCTTCTACCCAGCCTAATTATTGCGTTACAAATGGCGATTCTTTCACCCCTCTGAAGGAGCACTTTGATTAGTGTCTGCAATGCAGGTGCCAGGGCTTAATACGGTAAGTGCATGTCAACTAGTTTCTTTCATCACATAGTCAAACTGTATAAAAAAAGCCATTGCACAGTAGGAGCTGATACATGGCTTTACCAGAGCTTATATGTGCTTAAAATTGATAGGGTTAGAACAGCTATGAAATTTGCCATCTTGTTTAGTTTAATTTTTCTGTTGTTATTCTAATAAACAAGGAGGAAAAAAAGGTAGATGCAAAATAGAAACAAAATTAGTGTGAATAGGTACTTTGCCATTGTAGAATTTAGTTTAAAATTCAGATCAGATTTCTCCCTTCTCCCTGCCCCCAAGATAAGATTGAATGGTTCTTTTCGCAAATTAAGTTATAGTTTCAACATTACAGGCTCTCTTAACTGCTTACGTACTTGATGATTTGACTAATTGAAAGGGTTTTATTATTAAGTTGATGCTCTTTTTAATTGCTTAAAGATTCATTTATAAATAGCATGCTTTTTGTCAGTTGAAAATGACTACGTAAATACAGGCTTGAATCAGTAAATGGGAACACGGGATAATTAGCACTAATTCCTTAAAAAAATTAGTAAACTTCATTCATGCCAAATTCAACAGGATTCACTTCAGACACACTAGATTTCTCACTGAATTCTTATTGCAAGTTTCTCATTTATTTTGTATGTTTTCTCTCTCATTTGCTAGAAAAACAGTTGCATTTCTTTTTTTCCACTTTACACACCCTAGAGCAGAAAAATGTAGAAGATAGCAAGTGTGACATCATTTTGTCAATAATTTTGGATAAGATAGTACTATAAAAAAAATTGGGGGGGGTGTGCAATAGGGAAATTGTAGGAATGCTGCTATTCTGAGTGGCACATAAAGGTGAGGCCCTTGAGATCACTGAAAGGAGTGTGATGTTTCTCAAACACCTGTGTGTTTGAGTTCCTGGCTCAGAGAACACCTGCTTCTTACTCAGCTACCTCATTTCCCTTGGATCCTTATTATGAACTCTGTCAATCCTCATCCCATGTTTAACCGGCATTGCATGTTAATAGGTATCATTTACACCTCAAATGACTTTCCATGTTCAATTTTATACACGTGCCTTTCGAATTATATCTGAATATATTCTGAATTATGCAAAAATTGATGGGTCTTCTTCTTAACTATTTGGTGTGCTATTATTTAGTGGTATTTAGTGTAATTATCAGGAAACTATATCAGTAATAATTGTAATGTTCATTACTTATACTACAAATATATCCTATGCCTGTTAATAATGTCTTATAATAATTTCTGGTTTATCTTAGATTCTTAGAGTTTTAAAAATTTTACTTTCTAATTATGGATCATTATATGGAGAGTAGCTGTCAAAATTAGTATTTGTGTTATATTTTAAAATTTCTTGTAATTTTGATAAGATAAATGAAAATACAGAGGCAAATGTCAAATCCAACAGGGCTAAGATCTCACAAAATACACCTGTAAATTTTTGGCAGTCAAGTAATTTGTTTTAATATACCCAGGCCAAAATTTTGCCTAATTAAACTAAAACAATACTATTACACCTTCACAGCTGAAATCATTGTAACCGCGTGTGTTAAACACAATACATGAGTAGACTTGTTGAGATCAGAAATTAGTGATGAGTAAGAATATAAGAACTTAAAAAGGAGAGCAGACATCCAACAGAAGAATGTCCACATTTTAAAATTAGGCTACCCTGGTCAAGTATTATTTGACTCTAGTAATACTTACTCCAAACTTTTTACTCAACTTTTATGTGAAATTTATTGAAAAGATATTCACATTTTCTCCAGTGTCTAGATTTTATCAAACTACATTTTTAAAAATTTTAGAGAGTCATCGTAGTCGAGAGACTTGGATTTTGTAAAAGTATTGTCCTTTCCACAGTAGATTTCTCTTGGAGATCCACTGACTTTGGATTTTTCAAAAATGAGACACTGAATGGTGCCTATTTTTAAAGTTTCTTGTAAAATCCTGCAAGGCATGTGTAAAGTACTTTGCAGATTTTTGGTTTTCTTTTTAAGCTATGTTATGTCCTGTTCCAGAACTTTTCATAACTTCTCATTTTTTTTTCTCCTGCATGGAAGTTTTGGAATGCAACATAGTATTATAAAATACTTCCTGTAAATTTCATACCTCTCATGAAGATATTAGGAAGAAATTCTTTACTGTGACGGTGGTGAGGTACTGGAACAGGTTGCCAAGAGAAGCTGTGGATGCCGAGTGATCAAGGCAAGGCTGGATGTAGCTCTGAGCAACCTGGTCTAGTGGAAGGTGTCCCTGCCCATGGCAGGAGGGTTGGAACAAGAGGAACTTTTTAGGGTCTCTTTTGACCCAGCCCATTCTATAATTCTACTAATTCAAAACTTCTGTAGGTGCGAAGAAATTAAATATTATGCAAACATACTAGAGGCTTTTAATGTGCTTTGGTAAACTAGAATCTTAAAAAGATTACTGTGGTCTGAACACCAAATAGTTAAAGGGCTATTTAAATGCTAATGCTATGCAAAGACCAACATTTTTCATCCAGTTAAAAAAAAAAAAATCAAAATGACAAGTAAGAAAACAAGCATTTATAGTAATATAATTTAGGTGCTACAGAATAAATGCAAGAAAGACAGGAATAAATGATTACTATCTTTACTATTGGACGTTAACTCTCCTATATTTTCTAGTAAAATAGTTTCTATAAATTCATCCTTTTTGTATGTTTTTCTGTACTGACTCACTAAGTCACATGCAGTGTGTGATATAATTTTAGCTTTTGGGGATGGAGCTAATGCTCAGAGTGTTTAAAGAATGTGTATCATATACTTGAGTGTAATTTAAAAAACAATCATAAAGGGGCAGTGCCACTCTGACATATGCATCTTGCAGCAGAATGAGTTTGAAATTTGGTTTCATAAGCTTTTAATGAAGTAGTAGACAGGAATTTTAATAGACCACAATTTCTTGCATATACTGAAAAAACCTTACAGTAAATGGGAATATAATTTGACTGCATCTTTTCAGCATTGTAACTAACTAAACAAGAAAACCCAGCTTAATCTCCAGACTTGTGAATTTTAATTCAAACCTTTGATTCAGATTAGGCAATTACTTATTCTTTGCACTTATCTGCTCAAACTAAAATATGAGGAGTTTCAAAGCTGCAGCAACACTTTATCATGCTTGCAACGCTAATTACAACATAGCTTTTTTCAATTGCATGAGAACACAAAGATCATCTGTGTCATCATTCTTGCTTGATGCATAATTATGACCCAGTGCTTTAATTTGAATTGTCCAAAGGAAGGTTGAGTTAACTTCCTTGCCAGTAAATATAACAGCTGGGATTCTGTTAGTTCCCTGCAGAGATCTCCAGGCAATATTTATCAGAAATTTCAAGTGCAAAATAAACTGTTGTGCTATAACAGTCAGTCTTCACAGGGCTATGTGTACAGCTGTAATAAGTGGCAATATACAGTTAAACAGTGTGAATTTGATCCTGTTACACCTTTCCTATCAATACTACTTTCACATTTCATGTTCTGATGCACAAACATTTACTTCATAAATACAATTTTATGGGAATGTTTGGCACATCCTTATGTAGAAACCAACTATGTTTGGGGTTTTTGAACACAAAAATTCTGTTCCAAAAGGAGTTAATGCTGATAACAGAAGCATCGATGTTTTGTTTGTAGCTCTCTCTCTCTCTGTGTACCTCATGTATTTCTGATTTGAATTTTTATCCTATTTAAAATAACCTTCGTCCAGATTTGCTAACGCTCTTTTATCTTCGTAGCTTAAGGACATCTTGAAGGTTAGCTAGGGAGGTTTGCGCTGCCTTTCTGAGGTTAGGGGGTTTGGCACGATACTCTTTTCAGCGATGCAGAGACACTTCGATGCGATAGCGACAAATGCTACGGCAACGTTAATAAGAGCAGCGCAAGTGCTGCCGGAGCAGGGCGGCTGCAGGAGCGAGCTGCGGCTCGGTGCGCCCCGCGCCAGCCGCGCCGCTCTCCAGCGCGCTGAACTGTTTTGTCAACAGCTCCATCTGCAGCCCGTGGGCAGCCGGGAGCCGCGCTGCCAGCACAACACAGCTGTCTGCGAAAATTAGATTTGAAAGGCAACACCTTAAAACACCTTTTTTGCGGTTGAAATTTTGGCGCTGTCAGGTTTTATATGATTTCTGAGAGTATAGCCGTAGGCTCTGTCAACGGGAACTCACTGGGAAAGAAGCTGGGAGGGAGCAAAAGGAGAAACGAGGCGTCAGTGCTGCTGAGGGCCTGCAAGCAGGCATAGTAAACTCTCCAGTCAACTCTTTAAATATGTACACAGCAAATTAACCTGAATGTTTGATATTAATTTTTTCTCCCTATTCCTTTCTGCAAACATGCTTTTATTTGCAAAAGCCAGACTTCAGCTTTTGGTGCCATGTCCGTTGTGTGACGTGACCATGAGAATAGCATAATTCGTTCTTGCCAGCAGTGTGATTTCAGTGGTGTGACTTGTGTGTCCAGCAGCGGCGAATCTGAAGGGTTTCCTTAAGAGTGTGGGGCAAAAATTAGCATTTATACCCAGGCTCTGTAGTCTGGCAACACTAGAGGGCTGCAGAAGTCTTTTCTAGTCACTTACAGGGGACAGGGGGGTTTGGTTTGGGTGGGTTTCTTTGGTGTTGTTGTTGGTTGGTTGGTTTTTTGTGGGGTTTTGGTTTGGTTTGGTTTGGTTTGGGGTTTTTATTGGTGGGGTTTTTTGTGTGGGGTTTTTTTTTTTTTTGGTTGATGTTTGTTTGTTTGTTTGTTTGTTTTTGTTTTTTTTTCTGGGGGGTGAAAGTGGTACTGCTAATGTAAGTACTTGGGCAGGGCAGACGGTATGAATGCTAAGCAGGTTTCAAACCAGCATTGGTTTTAAATGTCTTTCAATTATAAGAATGAAAGGAGTTAAGCTATAAGTGAATATCTTTGTATGTCCTGACTTTTAATAATGTAGTAATTATAATCACTTTGTGGGGTCATTCAGGCATTTGTTTGTCTCTTCCTCACTTTATTTCGTACTTTAATTAATAGGAAGTGAATGTAGGTTTGTGGGGGTTTTTTATTATTATTTTTTATTTGTCTGTTTGTTTTTTGGGGTGTTTTGGTTTTGTGGAGTGGGGGTGGATTTTTAACCTCACTTTCACGCATGGAGCTATTTCGAATTCTCCCAACTCTGTATGTAGGGTGTTAAAAGGCTGTATGTTGTCTTTAGAACACCTTCAGATATCTTTTTTGACCTATTGGTGCTCTTGACAAATTAAAATGCCATTCACAATGGACAGAAACATTAGTCAGTAGGCAACAGTCATTCCCTGGTTACAGAACACAGTACACAGAAAGCCTTCCCTTCCCCTTTTCAGTCCTCATGACAGCAATTGCTCTTGCATGTCTGTATAGATGGGTGGGACTTCAGTATGTTTTAAAGATTAACAAATTTAGATCACTTCAGATAGGTGTGAAAGTGAATTCTACAGTGAAAGAGCACTCATATACCTTGTCATTATTTCCCTATCTTTCACTCAAAGGTGCTTCATTGATGTCAGTAATCTTAACTCATGGGGAGTGACTCAGTCTCTCAAAAAAGCAAGCTTCAAGTCATTTTGGGCTTTATAGGTCAAAAACAGCACTTCAAACTCCACTTGAAACACAACAGGCAGCCAGAGCAGATTTGGAGAGCAGATGTCAAATGCTCATAAAGGGATACAAAGCATATCAAGCAGAATAGCACCTTCCTATAACAGAATGTTTCCAGGTTGATTGAGTGTGAGACCCAGTGTAGGGTTTATATCAGCAGCCACATAGCTACTTGCTAAAGATATGTTTGCAAATGCTAAATTATGATAGCATATTATAACATAGAAATATAATTATGCATTAAGAGTTTATCCTCTTAATTTTCTGTGTTACAAGGTCATGTAAGATTGCACTCAGAAGGGAGTAACACTTCTCAGTATACTTCAGTTTCACCTAGAGAGAAGCCAGCTCTATTCAAAACTCCACTCACCTGGCATTGTTATTGCCATTGTGTCTTTGAGAAAGCATCAAGAATTGTATTATACACCCTTGGAGATCCTCAATAAAATGGGAGAAATTCAGAAGAAAAAGAAATTGCTCCTACATATTCTTCTGATCTTAAAGTCTTCCACAAGTCCTTGTGTAGCTTTAAGTTTTGTATATTATAAGTAGAACTATTTTTTCTGGAAACAATTCCCCTTGCTTTCAAAGATAGTGAACTTAAAAATAACTTCAATTTCAAACATTATTATATTTTAAGATCCCTTAATAACATGTTATATGAACAATACTAATTAGTATATTCAGATTCTGCTCTTAGATCAACCTTTCCTTTTAAATGCAACTATTTCCCCCCCTTTTTACCACCTTATTGTTGCTGTAGATTTAATTTAATCTATCTGTTTTATTTTTTGAACAGTTTGCAACAGTTTGTTTGATTTGTTTAGGTGGCTCAGGTTGTACAAACCATGGCCAATTTTCTGAGCATCTAGCTGTCATGAGAACTTAGTAGGCTTTATAAATGCAATCAATCCATGACTGTATTATTTGTGAGGCCATTTTACATCACGGTGAAACTCAGATGTCTCTCAATTAGAGAGTGGCAGCTCTTACCAATGTGTATTGACATGATATGACAATTTAACTTAGGTGGTAAAGAATGCAGAATCCAGTCTGCTGCATCTCTGGTATGACTTCTGTAGTCAGCTTGTTAATAATGTGTTGGGTGGGGTTGTTTATTTGTTTTTTTTTTTTTTCTGTTGCAGATTTTAATTACAATAATTTTGTTTTAAACTAGCATAAAATGGTAAAGCTTTTGCTACTATTTTCAAATGTCAAAATATAGTGCTAGTAGGGTTTGTTATCAACTATCACTGCTAGGTGTTTGTTACAAGAGAGAAAAACAATAGGTACTCAATCTGGGTAAAGAAGGGAAAGAAATCTCACAAAGCTGGAAACATAAATCAGAGTTAGCTCTATCCCAGCAATTCTTTGTGTTTTCTTCCTGTTAAGAATAGACTGTCAAAGTGAACAAGCAAAGTGGGATGCCTTTTTACTAAACTGTCCAGAAAAGGACAAGTTAAAAATGTGTAGCAGATTCCTGCTATCACTGCAGCTAAATTGAAATATTGGGAGTGTATAGTTCAGGTTTGCAAACTAATGCATATTTTATTTTGATTTAATGGTGCATACAGTACCTGAAATGTTCATAGGGAATTCGGAAATCCACTAAGCTGATTAAGGAGCATCAGGTCTTATTTAACTATATTTTTGCTTGGCATCAAGCAGGGCTTAATATCATTCTGAATGATCTCGTTGAGCTCTTTGTAACCTCACTGCATTACTGATGTAATAACTTACTGAAGGTAAAAAGTAATGCTGTGATATCAGTTATTTAATTTCTTTTATTGATTTTTCTGACCTTGTAGCAGTTTCCCCAACATCAAATGGCTTCATATTTGGATATACAAATAAACTACGAGGTAAACTTGCCAACTTGAAGAAAATTAACCAAGAGGGCATTTGTGCTGTATGAGGGAAATCGGTTCTTGTTTCTCTGGTACTTTGCATGTTGAAGAAGTAAATCATAATGTTTATTTTATCAGTAATGGTTCCATTTTCTGGTGCTACATAATTTGGTAAGCAGTTGGTAGCAAAGACATAATTGACAGCTAATTCTGGTCAAACTTGGTAAACCAATGTGAATTCCACTGTGAGTGCTGTAAAATCTTGGGAAGTTGGACCATATTTACAAATAGAAAACTACTACTTCAGGAAAGCAGTCGCTTTCACCAACTGAAAAAAACTTTGCAGAGAGTAATACTGGACAAACAATGGAATGTGAGCTCACAGAAATGAAAGGTTTTTAAGGATGTGACTATGCAAATATTGGGTAAGACTTAGCAAATTATATTGTCCCAGCTCTTGGCATTAGTATGACTATTTCATGAGTATTGTGTCCTATTCTGGTGCCATCAGTTTGAAAAACAAAACAGAAAATGTCAAAGGAGCACAAAGAAATGATTGAAAGGACTGGAACACGTGCTTTGCAATGAAAAGCTGAGCTTAGTCTAAAGAAAGAAAAGAAAAGTAGAATTTAGTATTTGATTAGAAGCTATAAATACCTTTACAAAGAACAAGAATTTGTTAGTGCTGGTCTACTAAGTCTGTAAGCAGGAAAATGTTGACGAGTAATGTCTAAAAGCAGAATATAGACCAAATCAAACTAAAAATAAGGTGGACATTTTAACTAATCCTGGAAACTATTTTCTGATGCAAGTGATAGATTTTCTGTCACTGGAAATAAAAATGTGACCTTTATTCATTTTCTTCCTTTAAAGATATAGTCTATGTCAAGCAAAAATATTGAATTTGAAGCAGAAATAATTGAAGTTTAGTATCTATAATATACAGGAAGTCAAATAACCACAATATTTCCTGTCTTTAGAAGTGCATTAACCTAAAATAGAAAGCACACACACTTTCCGTTTCTTTTCATTTCCTTTCTATATCCTAAGTGTTAAACTACGTGCCAATTTGTTGTCTATTCCTGAAAATACTGTGTGCAGAGAGCTTCCACTTATGTCAATAAGATTAGGGGATCTTAAGGTCACACCCTTAATATAAAATATAATTTATTTGGATATTGGCTACCTTCCAGCTGATACCATAACAAATTCTACTCACCTGAAAGCATACAGATTTTTTTCTTATTTCCAGTCAAGAATGTATAACATTGCACAGGTGACCAAGTGTATTATGGGAGAAGTTCATCTTTCTGTAGAGGGTTTAATACTACCCTTCCCCAGAGGCAAAATGCCAGATTGATTTGATGGACCAGTTTACCATAGCAAATTGCATATTCTAGAAGCATTTTTGACCAAGAGTTACTGTCTGTAGTGTACCATCTGTTAAAAGTCTGATATCTCTAAATTTAGATGATAGGTGCAGTCAATTTGGATAGTAAATTATTCATTTAAACACTGTAGTGGACACTTCACCATATGAAAGCCTGCTTCTGCTTCTTCTGAATTTTTTTTTAAGTAGGATAGAAAACTGGTGGATAAAAGCAAATTCATTTTTCTAGTACTTGGAACCGATACAATTACCTTCATCCACAGAAAACCGTGTATCAGTAAAATTGCCCTTATAATGCAAATACACTAATTTGACACTCAGCACCATGAGTTATGAAGAATGAGCTCAGGCCCTGCAAACCAATAGCGCTGTGATTACATTACTTTGGGTAGACAGTTCATAGGACGTAACGCCACACCATGTATGTCTTTATAATGTTCTGTCCTGAGAATGGGAGAAAGCAACACATAATGTGCAACTGCAGGGTTTTTAATTTTGCTTTCCTATTACCTCTTTTTCCTTGTATTCAGTGGGATATTGTGTAACTCCTTTGAGAACAATGGCTAGTGACAAGCCTGACTTGCTGGTTAAACCCGGTAGGTTGACAACGTGTCTGGGCTAGACTGGTGCTAGGCCAGTAGTTTGTGACTTCCCAGTGGGCCAAAAAACTAAAAATTGTAAGTGCCTCATAGGCTTGCTACCAAAAGTGAAGTTTTCTTGATTGTGGGATTTAAAGACAGCCCATTCCTAAAAAGCTAACCCCAAATTTAAATGACAGTTGCAGACTGAGCTAACAAGTTAATAGTAATAGGAAAAAGGGTGCAGGATTTAAACTGAAAGAGAGTAGGCTTAGATTAGATATTAGAAAAAAATTCTTTGCTGAGAGGGTGTTGAGGCACTGGTACAGGTTGCCCAGAAAAGTTGTGGATGCTCCATCCCTGGATTTCTGATCAACCTGCTCCAGCAGAAAAAGATATCCCTTCCCATGGCTGGTGGACCAAAACAAAGTGATCTGTAAGCTCCCTCCTGACCCAAAGCACTCTCTGATTCTCACAGGTATTATGAGTTTGACTGGTAACACTTTTTCTATAATTTGGTTTTTAAGTCACCTAAGCACCAACAGATCAGAGACTACCAGAAGCAGCGGGTGGATTTTTGGTTTCTTTTGAGCTTCCTCTTAGACAGCCTGTGAGACAAGATGGACTGTACCCTCTTGTGTTCTGTGATTCTGTCTCAACATTTCAGGTTTTGCCTTTTTCAGCTCTCTGAAACAGGCTTTGCCAGCACTGTGGACCCATACATGCTGCCTATCAGCAGCTTCAAAGCTTTTGTAAGCCTCATATCTAAGTAATGATGGCATTGCTAAGTAACTTTGAAAGGTAGAAGTGAAACACATGTAGTACATTAGGAAATATCAGTGCTGTTTCAGATATCATTCATGCTGGAGAATTAAGGAAGTAGCTCAGAGCTGACACTTTTTTAGGATCATCCACAGGAGCCGGTGGATGATCTGTTACTCAGGCATAGGAAGGCAGGATAGGTAGTATTTTCACTTAATGTGACGGATAGTAGCTGGTTATAATATATATATAGGATTCATAGTCTTGATTCCTTATTCAACACTCTTGCATAACAATTTGTTAATTTTTTAAGACTTATCGTTAATTACCATGTTATCTGTATAGTAGAATAAGACAGCGTTGTTATGGTGTGCTGCCACTGATCTCTGTTTATTACTGGGGATTGATGTTTCTGAGATAATTTTCAAATCAGTAACATTGATAATCTTAAAATGTGTCTCTAGTGAGAGTTTTTGTTTGAAGTGATGTGGTGAGCACACTGAAATATCTCTTGCTGATTTGAATATGTGTGTCCCTGAGAGCACAATTTTTTCATAGGTGTTAAATAAAAATTTAAAGATAATGTACATAGAATTCAATCATAAAAGAATTCTGTAATGTTTATTTTATGTGTGTGCTTTGCCGTTTTCTTTCCTTCCAGATTAATGATGAAAAATATTTGTCCAATAAGAAGTTTCCTTATTTAGAATATAAATGAAAATAACTGTAATGTGTGCCTTGTTGGAGGGGAGGAAATTATTGGCATTTTTAAAAAAGTAACTACAGACTGCATGTACATAATTATGAAACACTAATTACTTAAAGGTCACAGAAAGAGTTTTCAGGCTTTTTTTAATATCCCATGGTTTCCTTTTTATAAAGCATAGTAATTAAATTCCCTATCAACCATTTTCATGTGGTGTCATTTTACTGCATTCTTCTAAATAGAAATATGTTGAATTTATGCTGGTATAGGACTGCTTATTCTGCAATTTTCTGTTTTTGCTGATTGACACATGTCTGGAAGACACCTTAAGAAACAATATAATTAGTCTATTTGCATTGCCTGGAATTAGGTGACCTTTGGTTTTGCCAGTAATTAGACTATCCCTGCTGTACGCCGCTACTTGCTGGTAGTCACTAACCAGGCAGAAAAGGAGTCCAAGCAGCTCATTTAGTGAGCTACAAAAGCTTTTCAAATGTCATTAAAATGAACAGGAAATCATAATTAATAGTACGGTCTCATTTTATGGATGTGTCCCACAGATAAAACATGATTAGGGCAGTTATTTATTTAGCCAAACCCCCCCTTAAAATAAAGGAGTTTTCTCGAGTGCTACAGCACCTGAAAGCATGGGCGTGTTCTGAGTGTTTTCTTCTCAGGATGTGTTTATGTAGGTGTGCTTCATAACTGGTTCTCCAAGGCTGCTGAAAAATGTACATAGCTTTATATTTAATTTGTATAATCCAAAGCCACATCTCTTGTATCTATCTCTTATAAAAGGCTTCAATGAAATTTTTTGGGATTTTTTTTTCATAAAAGATATTAAAAGACAATGTGCTAAATTTTTGAGTAATATTTTTTACGCTATCCACAGAGAACAGAAAAATCCTTAAAACCCAAATCCCCAGATACTTGCATGCTTGATCACACATGGATGATACCCTCATGCATGAATCCAGCCTTGCAATAAGATAAATCTGGGTTGCCATTACAACAAATTGAAGGTTCATGCTTTCATTTCTAGCAGCTAATTGAGGCGCCCAAGTTGATAGACTGGATTAAACAGATTCCTAGATTAGGTCTCGCTTCCGTGCTTCAAGTTGCATGGTAGAATGAATCAAAATTGTAAGGTCCCTGTAGTAAATGGCTCACCAGAACTGTATTTTACACAAAATATCAGGACTGTGTTGAAGGTTTACCAGTAAGTAATGACTGCATTGCATAACCCAGTTAAGGTAATTGATCTGTGCAGTTTTGTGATCGGCTTGTAGCACTGTAGCTCTAGAAGACAAATGAGGCATATTCACAGGACACTATTAATAAAGCAGAAATGACCACATTCAACTAACTTGTATGATACGCTCTCATTTTGTTGATCGCGATGGCTATGGGTTGAAAGTCCTTCACATTCATGAATGCCGAATATAGGGATGGAAGGGTTAAAAATGGAAGTCTGGCCAGGAGAAAGAGTTGTTTTTAGAATTGTTTTTTGCTCAAGATGACCTTGCATCTGGGGGATGCTAAGAATATTCAGTCTGGCAAATGTCACATTGTTTTCTGTCTTTCTTAGGAAGTAGAATTTCTGTAGAAGATAACAGAATACTGTAAAAGACCTAAGAAGCACTCTTCACAGGCCTAGGCCTGTGAAGTAAAAGGGGAGAAGGGAGATAAGAAGCTTGGATATTGTAAAACACAACACTAATTCTTCCAATGAAGAATTGTGTCTTCTCCAGAACTTTTTGGTGTCTGAGCCAGGCTTTTAGCCCCTGGTAAAATGGAATAAGCTTCAGCTGTTGATTGTGGCCATCTTGGTGTTACCTGCATATATTTGGTTCACACACTGAATATCAACAAAGTGATGTTTTTGTTTTTGTTTTTCAGAAGATTGTTGGAAACTTTTGGAGGAGGGTTAAAAACATTAATCCTTAATATTTTCGTGAGATTAATATAAATATATATTATCTATTTTATATACATGTCAGAAGAGTTATTCTCTTAGCTGAGTGCATTGTATGTATACTATAGCTCTGCATGCAATTTTATCTCTCTGGTTTCATAAATGAGCATCTGATATTAAGAACTTAAATTAAATTGAAATAAATGTTAACATAATGTAGAATTAAATGCATTTGAATTAAGTGATTTTTAATCTAAAGCAGCAGATATGCTTTTCACTGCTGACACCAACTGCTTCAAATCCTCAGCCAGCAAGTGGTTTGGAAAGGTCATCAAGTTGAATTTCCTTCTTAGGAAAAAGATTTATTCTACTTTATTTAAAACATCCAAGTCTCACATCTCAGAACACTCATCTTTCTGTGGCCAAAGGAAATAAAGTAGATTTACTGTTCTGTACAGATGCCTGTTTCTCTCTGTAACTCTTAGTGCCTCTGAATAAAAGGATAAGGGTAAATTATCCAAGATGTCTAACTTCAACTTAAACGTCTGATTTTAAATTTCAAGATTGAAATACGTTGATCACGCCACTCTCTAAACTTTGACAGCTGTGTCTGAGTATCATCCAAGACCTCAGCTGAAAGAAAAGCTAACTTCAGCTCCTCACTTGCAGTTCTGTATAGTCAACCCCCCCACCAAGTTCACTGAAAGAAGGCCAGAGACTAGTGTTACCATGCCACCCTATCTTTCAGTTGTTTGGGGCTTTTTCTTCTGTTTTTCACACAAGAAGCCACTTTATTAGAGGTCCATGTACAGGTGTTCCTCACTCACTTGCTGAAAGGGTTAAAACTTTACAGTGTCACAGCTAAGACTTCTGAACACTCAGAGGACCTGAATCTGTTTTGATAGTAACAGCAGACAGGTGGTTGCAAAAATGCATAAACTAATTGAGAACATTCAGGACTTGCAATTAAAAACAGAAGATTGACAACTTGCAAACTTTTTTCCCCTCAGGATTGAAAAAGATAATTTTCTTCACATTCTACAGTCTTTTAACCACTGGTTCAGTGAGATGCCAAGCTTATAAATGGAGCATTCAACACTAAGTGGTTATTTTCAATTTTTTAAAAATCTGTATTAGTAAATTTGATTTTTTAAAAATACCAATCAGAGAAAAAAAATCCAGTTATCAATAAAATTACGTCATGCAGATTCATGCCAAGAGCATTGTTGGCAGAGAGCTAGAATTTAATAGATTCAACTGTCTGAAAAATCAGACACCTTTATAATTGTCTCATAAAGCAGAAAGATATAGACATATTGATAGGCTGCTTACCCTGACCCATTTTAGATATATTTGTATCTAAATACAATCACATCATAAACTTCTTTTTTTTATTATTAATTTTTGACAATATATATCACTTACATTGAACTAGGTTTGCACAATGAGCTAAGATTGCATCCTTAATTTTAATAACTACTGTTCACTGATTTTCACTTTGTTTGACTGTGAAATATATGGAATTTTGCCCCTCATTTAAGGGATAAGAATAGAAAGCAGCCCCTCTACAATGTGACTCATCCCACAGACAGTGATACTTGTTTATAGTAGTTCAATAATTGCCCAAAATATTCCTCAATCTCTAAACTGAAGTAAGAAATCTGAAATTCTTAAACAATTCTTAAGTGAGGACTGTTTGAATGATCTCTGACCAGACTTGGCCAAACAGCCACTACTTGGCTGAAAGAAAAGGAAAGCAAAGAAAACATAGATTTTATAATTTTTTTTTTTTTACTTATATTAACCTCATAATACCTCTCAAGGCTATTTTAGGAATTTTCCCATCCAGCCACATCGTTTTACTTCATAAATTGTCAAACATACTGATGATAACGTTTCATTTTGATAGTGAGAAATTATATAATGCAAAAGGGAGGGGCTTGGAGTAAAGCTGTAGAGTAACTGAGTGCCATGTCATGTCACTTTCCTTCATGAGCAGATTTTTGTGTTTGTCATTTTAAGTTTGCTGAATCCCTTATTTTTTGAACTGCTGGGTGAAGGTAAATGATGTTGAGTAACCTCATTTAAAAAACCATTATTATAAGCAAATTCACCTGAAAATGTATTTCTAGATGAGGGTTAAAATAATGCCAGCTGTTACTCTTTTCTATGAATTTTGTTTTGGAAGTATCCTATGGATCTGTGGAAATACGAAAACACACACACACACCTCTTTTAACAGAATCCCAAACTATAATTTCAGTACATTCCCTGGATAATGAGACACAAATATAGATATTCATGAATATTTTGTGTAATATAAAATCTTGTTGCAAATTTCTAAATTGTGGTGTATCCATATTTAAAAAGACATGTAAATACACAATTGCTGTGCAGGCACAGATATAATGGCTGTGAAACTATGAAGTATTTTGTCAAGTATATTTTAGACAAGATTATTATCAGAAGTGGAAAATGAAAGCTTTCTAGATGTAATTAGAATTTTCTTTAAAAAATAAATTGAAGTATAGACTTTAATAATTTATAATGATTTCATGTATGGTTAAGAAGGATTTGAAGGACACTCTTGGGCTTTTTTTGGGAAAGTGTGTTATCTACAAACAACCTCCCTCAACTGTGACTGATGTTGAAGTCACAGTTATATTAATGTCATCTCTGCTAAACCTGTTAAGGTATCAGGTGCGGTCTAGGTGTTGTTTGAGCATGGAAAGTGTTTCATTTCTTGCACAGAATTTAGTATTTATTCAAGACTAAAATTGCTTGGAATAAGCCACATGCACTTGACATTCAGTATTTTCAAATTCATAAAGGGCAAAAGATTACTTTCTTTTGATCACTTCCAGTTTAGACAATTTATTTTCCTAATCAACATCTTAAAATATAACTTCATTATAAAGGAGGTGAAAATGTCTCAAATTATAGCCCACAAAAGGTTCTGACTGTCAAACCTAGAAGAAAAAAATCCACAAAATATTATCCACCTTTTCAATTTCTTTATATTATAAAATTGTTACAGGAGAAACAGTAGTGGGATATGCTTCTACATAGAAGTCTTAAATGTACAGCAAAGATGGCTGTGGAAAATGTTTGTAAACTTGGGATTTTTTCATTCATAAGGAGTGGGGAAATTTTTCTCACTAAAAATGATGAGAAAAATGATTCAAAGTTGGTTTTGCTTGAATAATTTTTAAAAGACAATAAATTTCTTGCAATATTTTTTTAAATTTAGTTTCTAAAGTTGTTTGATTCACTGGAAAGTGTAAAGGTAAAGCTTTGCATTATGCCATGAATTTTCCAGTTCTCTGCAAACACACAAAGATGCATTTGTGAGAATATCTTTAGCTCAGAAATCTGTGAAATTAGACATTTAGGAAAAAAACCCAAAAAATTTACTGACCCTTAACTACAAAGGTATCTAAATCCTTTATTAAATTCCATACTAACTATGGAACTACTGAGAAGGGGATTAAGCCTTGTTTGGGTCAGGATTAGATTTTAAAATTATTTACTAACATTATCTCAAAGGTGTTGCAACTATCTCACGCCCTGCAAAACAAAATAAGAAGTCAATATCAAACACTTTGTTATCCTCAGATTTTAGTTTCTATATTTCTTATAATAATAATGGTGGAGTTTGCAGCAGCTAAAACGTGGATGCATACAAGGTATCCATTCTGTTTTAAATGTAAATATTGTAATTGAAGTAACTTATATTAATGTAGAGAATTTATGGCAAACAATCCCAAGGTGTTCGTTACTCTTTTAACCTGCAATAGTTTCAAATACTAAAAGGAAATGGGTCTAGAGTATTTCATCTGCAACCATTTCCCCTTCTGTATTTCTCATTCTAGTAAGAAACAGAATAATCAGAAGTTCTTTGAAAGTTATTAAAACAAAGTGTCATCGACTGCCTAAGATGTTAAAATAGAAAGTTGTCATTGACATTTTACCTATGCAAAAAGAGATTTCTAATCTTAAGTTGTGGAGATAAAAAATGACAGATAAATGGTAAATAGAAGTACAGTATAAAGGTGTCACTTCTCTTTTGCATCTCCAGCTGCTTTCCTTCTCAGCTTTATTCAAATTTATTGCTGATTCTTCTCAAGGCTATAAAATCCTGGAGTGTAACACAACCTCACATAATGCTTCCCTCAACTTTTATAGTAGAGGTATGATTTACTATTGCAGTAAAACTCTGCTATCAAATATTTTCTAACTGCTTTTATCTCTTCTGTTGATGAATAAAATGTAAAATGAGTTTCCTATATGAATATATGATTGAAAACAAAGTTACTTATTTCAAACTACTTTGGGAAGCAAAATAAATTTAGATGTGTTAGTTTAACACTGACATAAAAATGTCTCATGATGTGTAATTCTTATCTTTGATACCCAGAAGCTTCAAAATTTAAACACACTGTTAAAAAGACAAACAAAAACCAAAAAAACCCACCCAAAAAACACCTAAATAAATAAAACCACCAAAAAACAAACAAGCAAACAAACAAAAATCCTTTGCGATTGCAGGGGCATACAGTAATTTCTATGCTTTATTTCTGTATCAAACAATTGGATAATCACTCCTCTTTTCATAGTAAAGTTCAAATCTAATCCAAAAGCAATGTTGTCCAAGCTGTTTCTATATATTTAAGTTATGCTTCACTTTTTTTTTTAATCAAGATTTACATTCCTAAATGATGGAATTCAGAATTCTCTGCAAAAAAGAAAGGCATAAGCCACTCTATTCATATCAAAATTGTCATGCACCATCAAAATAAATTTTACATCTGCTCACTTTCCCCTTCATTCATTACCCATTACTTTCACAATACTTATCTCAGTAATGTTGCATGATGATACAAATAAATGGATAAAATGAAGAAAGAAAGAAAAAAAGAAAAAAAAAATGCTGTATGTTTCCTGCAGATGTGAGTGCTTTGAATGCCACATCTTAGAAGCTTTGGCATCCATTAAACATGCTACCCCCTGTGGCTTAAAAGCAAGTTTGGTTGATACTAAATTCAGTGAGTTTTTTGCACAGGTCTGTATGGTGAAGTTGCAATTTAGCGTAAAAGAACAGCTTGTAGTCTAAAATGTGGCATGCAGAAACTGTGAGATGCACAGTGTGGACATAGAGAAGGAAGTATGTTCTGACTCCCTGTGTCAAAATTCTCTGCAAGGATTTCTGCATGGAACTAACCTAGGCATGAATGGAGATGGTACGTACCCTGCTGTGTTGGCTTTTGTGCTTCTATTGCAGTGCTTGTACCAGACTTACACACTGTTTCTCTGTTGGTTTCTCCTCTCAGATGAACAGTGGGAGCTGCACTTACTATTTGTTACCAATTCTTTTTCCTGTTTGCTGCCCTGTCAGATTTACTTGAAAGAATTTTTGGAGCAGTGGAAAAAATGTTTTAAGAAGGCTGCCATTTATAAGAAACCTTTTTATTAGAGCTTTTTTGAAGGATTTTTTTTTTTTTCTCATGAATGATCTCAAGCTTTTGAAATGTCTTTTCCCTCTGAATTGGAACTAAATCTGAAAATTCATATGAAGGGATTTAAAAAAAAATAATTTCAGTTTAATCACTTTTATTTAAATTCTGTTTTGTACTGTAATACACAGAATAATATAAATAGAAAATGAACAGGATGACAGTTCATGTCTGCCTATGACAGCATGGTTTGGGATTTGCTAACCTAGTAGATCTCTTTCAATTCTATGAATAGTAATTTCAGAAGAAAGGATTAAAGACAGTCATCATCATCAGCTTTTTGCTTCTTTGAAACAAAATTTCAGCAAAATTGCAACACTGTGAGCTGCTTCACTGTTTCACTAGAAAATATGTTTAATATACATTTTAAAAAGTTACTTGTAGAAGTAGACTGCCACTTTGTAACAGAGGTATATGCAGAACAGCACTTTGAGTTTGTGCCGGCTTTTTTCTTCAGCATGGATTGCTAGAAGTTGAAATTGTGCTGGTAACATTGAATCACTCTTATAAATCAGTAATCCAGTAACAGTCTTCTATCTGCATTTTTCTTCCCCTTCCTATGGGGTTTTAATTTAGCGTGAATGAATGAACCACCTAATTTTTTTTTTTTTTTTTGTGAATTGCATCATTTGCAGACAGGAAAGTCAAGGTGCAGACCAGAGGTCTGAGCCCTTACTGCCTTGTAGCCCTGTGGAAGCCAGCAGAAGATTTGAAGTAAGAAACAGGAATGCTATACTGAAGGACTGTGTTACTCAGACTTTTCCTAGCTAAGCATTACTTACCAAAAGACAAGAGGCTTATATAAGAACTTAATAACTCTATCTCAGAACATTGTAATAACAAGCTTTGAGAAAGGAGATTTTAATTACAACTATTTGAGAAATTAGAACCTGTGGCAAAGAAAGGGGAAGAGGCATATCTGAAGTCAGAAAGCAGAGCAGAGTATTAAATTCATGTTTCACAATTTTTAGTCCCTGCAGTAAATGCCTTAACACCGGAGGTGTGTATAAATCACTTATCTCACTTAATCAATTGTCCTCCATTGCAGAGGAGTTTGGATTAGTAGCATCTGTTTTTCTCATTTTCTGTCTGCCTTTGGCAAAAAGCTTAGTCTTCTGAGAACCAAAGTGCTAACTAAAGTCTTTGGGCTTAATTTAAGAGCTTGTGGTTGAAGCTTAATGGTTTATGATATATGGGAGGTCAGAGCAGATGATCTAATAGACCCCTCTCACCTTAAACCATATGAAACTACATAGACTTCTGAAATATGATAAAGCTAGAGCCAGTGTCACAGATCACAGTGATAAATGCTGAACAAAACCTTCTGCTTGGCTGCAGCCCTGAGAACAGGACTGACTCTGAGCATTCCAGTATTATGAAGAAATTCAACCTGCCCCTGTATGCCAGAGAGGAGCAGCAATGAAGGAATCTGAAATAGCTGCACCTCATTTTATAGCTGGCATGTTTTGTGAAAAAAAGAGATTTGTTGGAAAGTAAGCTCATACTTAAAGGAAGTATGTTAAATCCTTAGTATTTCAAGAATGGAATTCACCTAAATGAAAAGTTCACAGTTTCTTATCAAAGGAACAAAAACGGTTATGTACAGAGGACATTGATTCTTTTTCAGTCTTTCAGCTTTGGTTTAGCTACCAGATTCTCTTGAAAAAAAATCAGTGAGTCTGAGTTCATTACGACCACCGAGCTGAGAAATTTTTGAAAAACACGATATATGTGGGTTTCTAAAAGGGTCTGAACCCATTTTGGTATTATCCTGCATCCTGTATGTACCAGTGAAAAATGCTGCTTGAGAAAAGGGTTGCATGTCCTTGATTATGGGTGTGTTTCAGTCACAGCAGGCTGGCAGTTCAGGCTCCACTGGAAAACTACTGGAGAATAGAAGCTAATTAGAGGAGGAATAGTTTTTGTGTGGAAATAGACCTGCTTTTTGTATACATATTCCAGACAGGAAAAAGCTGCCACTCTCAGATGCGTACAGGCAAAATAAAGATACCTGACAACCATATCTAGCTCCTGAAATATGTACAGAGGCAACAGCATTGCATTTCACTCCAGCTGTTATCATCCTTTCCCCCTGCCCTCTCCTTCACTGAGCAGCATGACTGCTCTTGCTATTGCTTGGAAGATTTACTCAGCAAGTAGGCCTTGTGATGTAGGACACTGCACTGCTGGCTCTGCTGCCCTTGTGCAGTGAGAAGGGCCTAATACCTTATAAAGATCCAAAGACAGGCATTTAGGGAAGAGGAGTTTTGTGCATGATTTATTCTTTTTTTTTTTTTTTTTTTTTCTTTCTCTTTTGAACCCAGATTCTTAAGTATTGTCATTAAGACATGGAAATGAATGGAGCAGGACCACATTTTATGAAGTGTGAGAAGAGATGTTGCTGTAATCAAAGTGTAAGAAAAAAAAGGATAGAGATTTCAGTTGTGTAGATATAGATGAGAAATGGTTTTCTTGATTTGTTAGATGGGAAAAGTCCATAAAATTTAGGCTGGATGTAAAGACCTAGAGAAAGGAACCTAGAAACATTACTTAAAACAGTGTTATTTTATTGTCAAAACAAAAATAAGTAAGCAATCAAAAAACTAAAAAAGCACATTAATTTCCTTATATGTCAATTCCTACATACAAGCACAAATTTTAAATGCACAGAATTCCTCAGATAGAGACTATAACTTTCTAAAGAACCACATCATAAAAAAAAGATATGTTGTGCTAGCCAAAATAAAGTTGTTTAAGGCCAAAAATCCAATACACAGTTATGTTATCAAAGACAAGTAAATATCTAGTGTAAATATCAGGTAAATACTACAGGTAGATACGTAAACAGGTGTCCACAGAGAAGCAGCAGATCTGAGGGAGGGTCTGAGGCAACTGCGGTTGTTTAGCCTGGAAAAAAGAAGGCTCAGGGGAGACCTTATTGCTCTATGACTACCAGAAAGGAGGTCGTAATGAGCTGGAAATCAGTGTTTTTCACAAGCAATGAGTGACAGGAGAGGATAAAATGGCTTGAAGTGGTACCAGAGGACGTTTAGATTAGCTATTAGGAAAAATACCTTTGCTGCAATGCTTGGAATGGGCTGCCACGGAGTTACCATTCCTGGAGATGTTAAAAGATGTGCAGTGGTGGCACTTGAGGACATGGTTTAGTGGTGGACTTGGCAGTGTTTGGTTTATGTTTGGACTCGATGATCTTGAAGATTTTTTTCCAGCCTAAATCATTCAGTGATTTTATGGTTCTGTCTTTCAAGTGATGCCTTAAGTTTTCGCTTTCATATTTTTCAGATTCTGTACTGCATTTGTATATACTCTGAACTTCATATAAAGTATTAGCAAGTTCTCTTCACAGTTTAGTTAGACAAAACAGTGCTTTTCCAGCCTGAGAACCAAGGACACTGTTGCAGCTTCAGGCACAAAAAGTGTAAACAACAGAGAATTGAGGAGAGCAGTCTGGGAGTATGGGACTTCATAACCTGAAATTGTAATTGGACAATTAACCCCAATATGTAAATGAACCCAAACTTATAAAAGTGTGAAAATGTGTGATCCATCGTCCATCTTGGGTGTAGCCTTGGCTGGGCTCTTGTACTACCCAAGATGTATCCTCTGAAGGCCTTTTTAATAAATCCCTACTTTTTTTCCTTTAACACTGTCTAGCCTCTGTTCCAGGTAGCCTCCCAAGGCATCACAGGAACATAAAACTTACCCTGAACACCCATATTGACTGAGAGACTGTGAATCTCTTAGTCTCAGAAAGAAACTAAAAATATAAAAGCAGCTTCATGGAATAAATTCACAACTGGCAAAACTGGGATTTTGATGGGATTTCAACAACATATGGTTGGCTGACAAAAATTTCTAGCAGAATCACAGAATATTCTGGATTGGAAGGGACCCACAAGCATCATTGAGTAAACTCAAGTGAATGTGCCATAAATGTTTGAACCCAGAGCCTTGATGTTATTTGCAGCATGTTCTGACCATCTGAGCAAATTCTGTATTATGTTGCCCTTCATCTTACTCACAATTTGTGCATAATCTGATCTTTAGAACATCATTGTCCAGCTTCCTCCTTCTCTGTTTTTGGGTAGATGAGGACCTGTGTTGTTTGTAATTTCATGGTTACCCTGCAGGTCAGTTGAAATATGGTTGGAGGTGCTAATGAATTCCTGGTTGTATTAGAAATTGATAATTGTAACAGTAACATGAAATTGTCCTGGATGATACAAAACACCTCTCCTAATAAACATACGGATGTGTTACATATATTCTATTAAGGGAATGACATTACAATGAAAGGTGAAGGGCTTGGTAATCTTTGGTTGTGGGATTTTTCTTTGGTTTTTCTTTTTTTTGGGGGGGACGTGTTAGTTTTTGTTGTTGTTGTTGTTCTTTTGCTTTTAGGGTTTCTTTTTCTTCCCATTCAATTCATCACAATTCCTATTTGTCACTATCTAGAAAAGAAAGAAAAAGAATCCACGTAAAATAGCACATAAAAATTGATGGGGGCTAAACCACATTTCTACCTACAAATTAAAGTAAATGTTGACTTCTGTTATTATGTAAGTGTACCGGAGTGCAGATAGGGAAATATTATTCCTATATAGAGAGAAATCTTATCCAGCTAAAGAGAATGAATATCATTGAAGGACACATTAAATCATCTTTTTCTTTTTAGCTTTACTAAAAATAAATCAAAAGATTTAAAGATTTAAATTTAAAAATGTCAAGCTAACTAAGGTAACTACAACCCTCCCTAATCAAACACCATCAATACAATAAGTCATTCTTGCAGAGGTTGCACTGCCTGGCACACTGCCTCTTAGTTCCTGGAAGAGTGATTTCCTTGTCAGCTTTTCTGGTGATGAGAAGGGATTTTTTTTTTTTTATTCTTTGTATTTAGCAGGTGTCAGGATACAAAAATTACTTCTCAGCTATGCAGTTGAGATTCACTTCTTATGTCAGCATTATACCACTTAAGTGTGTCTTCACTGAGGAGATTTTGGGCTGTGTGTGACCTTTATATCCAATCCCACCTTACATTTATAAGAGTTAAACCTCACTGAGGTATCCTCTAAATTGTGATAGAAATGTCAGAATTTTCCTGAAGAATATTCTGATTTTACATTTACTAACAGCCCTTTGACATTTTCTGCCAAGATAGCATATTATATTTTCTTCTTCTGATTGCTTGCTGCAAGGAAAGAGTTAAATCAATATGAAGATAATAAATTTGAGCTATAAAAGTAGAATTTGAATCATGGAGTCTAGATTCTTTATACACTAAAATGTGAATTTTGTGTAAACAGGGGTATATGGCAACCACAAGTTATTTTGTGTAAATATTCATATATTGGCAACCACAGGTCATAAGTGCAACTTAGTATTTGGCTTTAGCTGAAGTGATGTGTGCTGGTAAGCTGAGCATTTTGAGGTGATGATGGGCATGGATACATAAACTTTAATCTTCCCTCAGAGGAACACAATGAAAAACTTCATTAAAACTTCATTAAATTTCTTTCTGGGTATGAATGGTTAATAATAACCTTGTGTTGATAATAAAAGACAGCCCAATTTTTATATACAGTTTATTTTTTCAGTGCCTCCTATATTATCAATCAAGAGGTGGAGATGGATTCTAACAGGGGACAGATGAAGTCATTTGGAGTTATCCTGTTTCTTCCTTGCTGGGATGAGATAGGGGGTAGCAGAGAACAATTGCTCACCCTCCATGAAGGTCCTCTTGCATATGGATTGATTTAATTGACTTTCCTGCTTAATACTCCAGACGATGTAATGAGTTGATAGAACAGGTGGTATCGCTTAACAGATGGATACTGCATGCTATCTGTCTTTAAAGAACTGAAGTGATGATTTTGATTTGCTTATCTAGTATCTTGCTGTAACTGGGTTTTGAATGAGGTCTTCCTAATTATGAGTCATTTCACAGCTGAGTGACTTTATTCTTCTATTAGTAAGAGTCACACTAGTCCTCTTTAGGCACATGTATATCTATTATTGCTTGCAAGTGTCCTTTCTTTCTTCCACCCCAGTAGTTAAGGTCTTTCTTTCTAAGTGCTATTTGTTTCAGTACACATCAGAATAAAACAGCCCCAGCTTACTCTGTGTGTGTGGAGACAAATTGGAGAGTTAGGAGTTCTCTGTGCGTAGGTGAATTTTGACCTTAGATGAAAGCAACATATTCTCAATGCTAAATGTTGGCAATTTAGTGTCAATTGGTATCTTCACTTCCCCAGTCTAAAGAGTGTATGGAATAACATATAGGCCACACAGATATGCTGTCTGCTGTGAGATTAGAGGTTTGTGAAAGGTGGGTATGTGGTTACAGGTTATCATAAAAGTAAATTGCATTTACTGGTGGGTAAAAATGTTGTGAACTAATTTCGCCAGTTCGTTTCCGACCTTTTCATTTAAACTGACAGAAGCAAATTATGGTGCTATAGCTCATTCATCCATGATTTCACGCTCCTGCACCCTAGGAAACAAGAGGCAAATCTCAAAGGGTTTCTCCGTGGTAAAACGTTTTTAATTAGTAAATAATTCTGAAGCTGTGCATTCAAAGCAAATCCTCACTAAGCAAGCCATATTGTCACTTCCAATGACAACACTTCCAGATTTCTCAATGACTTTGTGCATTGGTTCACTTTTCACAGCAGCATTTTCTCCAAAGAGAGGAGAGAGTCAGTCCTGAAGACTGTTGTTGTTTCCTGCCAGTTAGACTAGCATACAAACTGAGCCAAGTTTGCCTTTGTGGAAGTATTTCAGTCTGAAATCCATGAGACTTATAAATAGAAACTAAACAGTGAGTGTTAAAAAAATATGAGGAAATGTCAAACAAATATGCATTTATTTTAATGGAAGTACGGTCAAAAATACTGTTTTCTGGTGGCTTTAACAGACAGACTGAAAAACAGAAACGTGACTGTCTTTGTAAAATGTCATTTTGTTTTAATTCATAACAAATAGGAACAATCATAACTCCTAGGCTAAGATTAGGAGAATATAAATAAAACAAACAGGAAATCAACCTGAACCATAGCTCCAAAAGATTAAAAAAAACCAAAACAACAACAACAACAACAACAACAAAAAAATCTTGGCAAAGATGAATGAAAAAAGTTGTATAGAAAGCCTAGAGTTTGCTTTCAGTTACTTTCATGTTCTTCCCCCAAGAAGGACTGTCTTAGCAAGGCGTCCTCTCTCCCTATCTATTTGCAAGCAGCCATGGTATACCCACTAAAAACAAATTATATTTTATCATTATTTTGAAGTTTCAGAATCTAGCACCCAGAAGCCATTATTAATGTTGCTTACTGGAAATTCAATTCAGCCCCCTGTGTGTAGGATTTGCAATACAAGTATTTAATTACCTAATCATATATCAATCATTATATCCAGAGGATCTTGATCCTATTCAGTGCACAAAATCTCTAGTCCAAGTTAATGAGCTAAACTCAATATTTGCCTTCCTCCTTGTTCACTATCTGTTGCTGTTATTTGTTGCAGTGTTCATATCCTGTTTTGAAGACAGAGCTATTAGTTTTCTCACGGAATTTGCTATGACATTTATCACTACTTTTTCTGAATGCTTTACAAATATTAACATGCAGTTGCTGCACTCCAGTGAAGAAGCATAAGGATGTTAGTACCCTTTGTGGCTTTGAAGTGGCACATAAGTCACTGTTGTATGCATGATCTCAAATCTCAGACCCTAAATTAACCATTCAGGAAATACAGAGCAGAAACTAAAAGAGAAATTACCTGGCTTCAATAACATTTCATCTTACTTAGACGAGGTCATGCAGACATAGGTTTTAGTCAGTGTAAAGTAAATGGCTTGGATAGAAAGGAATTCATCCCACCTTAAGGATGATGTTTTGAGTATGGCATCCTTGGCATAAGCCCTTTTCGTTCCACTGGCTTGAAAAGTATTCTTTTTTTTTTTCACCCTAATCGGTCATTTGTAGAAAATGCAACTTCCTTCGTACCATATACAGCCTATATAGTGAAATCAGGGATAAAATCTTATTGAGTAGGATTCATCATACAGCTTTTCCAGGAACATTATTTAAACCTTTAACCAATATCTTTTAATACCTAGATTTGGAACAAATTATCAACTCCTGATCACTAGAATACTATTTGCTACTGAAGTTTTCCTTATTCCCAAGAGAGTTCTGTCCTGTTTCCACTGAATCAGGGAGTATTTTCTCTTAGGCATTTTCTTCGTGGATCTCTCCTTGTCTTTTCCATCCATTTCCTAGTCTAAACTGCTCAGGCCAGCTAGAGGCTTTTCTTCCAATTCTTTGTAACATTTGCTTCCTTTCACCACCTTCCTCTTTCCCCATTGGTAAGTAAAAATCAGTATCTATCCTTACTTTTTCCTTGGCTTGTCATTCCCACTTGGTTTTACCCACTATCTTTGTGTGGCCTTCCATTTAATTCTTTCCTAACTACAAGGTTCGATCTGCTTCCCTGACTTCAGCCCTCTTTCTATCCAGTTTCAGTCCTCTCTCTGTTGGTCAGTGCACATGCCTTTCTTTTCAGTGATCTAGCTCATATCCCCTTGGGGTCCTAAATTTGCCTCTTACATCTGGCTCCAAAATACAAGAGAAAGTGTAGCTTTCCCATAAATGACTGTATTCTTCAATGATGCAATGCATTAAAAATGACATTCAGGCTTGCTTTCCTGGATTTTAGTTGTTAAAAGAGAAATCAATAAATAAATCATAAGTAAAAAAAAAAAAACTCTAACCAAATAAACCAAACCAAGAAAGGAAAGCACCCCATTTAAAGACATTATGAAATCTGGTTGAAAACATATTTCCTTGCTAACTCATCTCCCCCAAATCACATTTTTAGCAATTGATAGGAATGAAGCTGTTCTATAGTGTTTACTTTCTTCAGACTTTCATAGTCTAAACTGCTGCAGAGCAAAATTAACCTCCTTCTCGTCAGTCTCCTGCTGCTCAGAGAGTTTTGAATAGCAGCAGGAAAATATGACAAAAGGCTCTTGTCAGTTTTAACTCTGCTGTAGCCTGTCAAATCTTTGGGTTACAGCAGTGGCACTCCAGCTGTCTGTCTGCTGATTTAGAAAGCAAGCATCACACTGCTTTCATTCAGTTTACAGTTTTGAGACCTTTTTTTTTCAGAATTTTTTTAAGACCTTAGATTCTGCAGAAGCTGATAAGAGCATGGAAAGAGTGAATCGATTCACCTGTAACTCAGAAAAAATTTTCAGGTTGACATTAATTTAGTTCACCCATGTAAGTGAACTGGAATTTAAGTATTACATTGCATTTTGATATCCTGATATTTCTTTATGATTAATATCTCACAGAGTGTAATGAAATTAACCCAAGTACTAGAAACATCACAAGAAGGGGATCCTGCTGAGTGTTCAACTGAATGAGCACAAATAGGCAAATGGGCTCTTATAACATTTGAGTGTGTCTCAGAGGAGTTATGAAGGCACGTACTGGCATGTAAGAAACTAAAGCATCAGCCACTTTACAAATATTTTTCTTCAAATATTTTTAAAAGATTTATTATTTTTCTTCCTATACAAAGTTATGGTTTGTGTTATTGACATCACTTGGGAGATCGTATAACAATGATGCTTTATGTGGGTATCAGACAGAATCCTCATCTTGAAATCTGTAGTTTCTTGTCGCTTCAAAACAAAATGGCAAGTGAAGGAAGATCTTTACCCTGTCAGGCTTCACTAATGTGTTGCAGCTCCCGTAGTGTTCTCCTTCAGAGTCAGAATGCTGTGCTGAGTGTAGGCAATATTAGAAAATGTCAGCTAGTTGCCTAACCCCCACATCCAGCCTTTACTTTAAAGCATTTTAGAAATAAGCTGTTGTGTTGGAATTGCTTTGTACAAGTCCTTTAAAGACAACAATTGTGAAAAAATCAAGCTGCCCTCTCTCTCCTTGGCCTGGAGAGACCTGGGTATTCTAGCAGTCTTTGCAGCCAACTCCATTGGAATTTGAAGAATTACTTCAAAGTTTGATTGTTGGTATCCCAAATGCTGTTAAACTCTGGACAATGCTTAGGGAATTCGTTTCAGAGCAATATTTAGGGTCTAAAGGAACATGTCTGTTTAATCTGGCAAAAGCCATCTCAGCAGTGTTATAAGAGGCACTAAGGGAATTTTCAAATGCTGGTGTCTTTGTTCTTCTTCCTCCTGGCATATATCCTGAATTGCTCCTAGATCAGAGAGATGTGAAAGTCCCTTATGATTAAGGGTCTCTTTGTGAGAGTGTGTGAGTGGCCCTCTGCCAGACCACTGCTTTTCATTTCTCTAAAACCTTCACCTGCAGATGACAGACAGTAGAGTGACTGAGTGATATCTGTTAGAAAGAAAGTGAAAGAGAGAAAACTGTCATTGGAGTGTTGGCAGATTCACAAATATGTGACTATTCATTCTTCCATGCTTGTCACAAGGCGAGATAGTGGCCATTGAACTGGATATTGCTTTGCAAAACCATGGCCATTTAGGCATAGGAAGAGAGAAAAACTTTCAGGCATCTCATGTCATCTGCCTTAGTTAGAAGCTGTCCTTGCTGTTTTGCTCTGCTGATGCCTAAGCTGCTGCAACTTGCTGATTTCAAGTGTTGGTAAACAATTTGAGAAGAGATGATGCTTTTGATTTAAGCAAATAGGGAATGATTAAAGCTTTTGATATCCTACTGCATCTGTACTCAACCAGCTCTAAAAGAAATTGAAGTGACGCTGCTGGATCCATGCAGTTTGATGTGGGCGCCTGTATACTGTGAGGTTGTAAGTTAATTAATACATCTTGTACTTGGTAGGATTTACTTAGCAGGAAAATAAAAATAAATAAAAATAAAAACACAAAGCAAAAAAACAAAACCCCAAACAGCAAGGTTTTGGAATAATGCTTAGATGCTCTTTTTTAAATATAATGTGTTAGTCTGGTTCTATGTCATCATTGCCTACTTTGTCTTAGAAAAGCAAAGCCTGGATGATGGCAGAATAATTATTTCTTCACCAAAGTGTGACTAAAAGCTTGGAAACCTATTTCTGGAATTTACAGGGTAATTGTTACTAGGCAGAAGGAGTAGGATTTTGCAAAATATTTCTTAGAAATGTCTAGGTTTCAGCTCAATCCTGGTTTTTGACAATCTCTTAAAAAATGTTATTTGTATCAGATTTTCAGAGTTGTCTGTGAAAGAAAGCTTCTAAACCTCTTGCACTACCTATTACCTATGTTGGTTCTAGATTTTTTTCCTAAGTTGGGTGGTGCTTACTGGTTTATAAGTCCAATTCTTTCCTGATTTCCATTAATAAGGGCCAGAATCTTATTATCATTATAGTTTTCTATTTCCAATCTAGATATTTCAGGTAGTTTGCTCAAAATCCTTATGCAGAGCTGTTATATAAGGTTATATAAACTATGTATTTCATATGGAAGGGTTCCAAAATCATTAAAATTAGGTGCAAATGTGATTCAGTTAAGAATATTGATTTAAAAAAAGCCAACCCACCAACCCTTAAGATGATATGCAAAAATATATACCTAAACAAATTTTTCTTGAAGGCAATCCTGAAAGGAGTTTAGTGTTGTAGTATTGTATATGAACCAGGGAGGGATATTTTCACTTGAAAAGTGATGCAAGCATGCAATTTTCATATAGATTATATTGCTCCACTTGCCTCTAATTGTAATTCTATAGATATATGTGAGTGCAGCTATAGTCTCCATCAACACATGTAATTTAGAAATGCACCAAGTGCTATGCTGTGTAAGCGCTTTTAGATTCAGGACTCTCTTAATCATGGAGGATAGACTTATTAGATAAAGGAAAAAAAGTATATTTTTAATAAATAAAAACAGATCTGCTCACCTCTCCAAAACAAGGCAAAAATCCTGAGAATCTAAGTGTCCTAATTGCAATTCCAGAAACTTCTCATGGTATTTCTTATTTATTTTATGTAGCAAAATGCATGTGAAAATTTTAACTCCCCAGTCTAATTAATTCTGCTCACTAATATTCTGACTGGCAAGTCTTCTCTAGGCTGATCTTTTGTGGTTCTGCTGTTCATATTTCTTAATTATTTTGCTAAAAAATTCTCTCTATGCTCATTTGCCTCATTTAATTTCACTCAGTTATGACTGGATCCCAAGCAAAGGTCTTTTAAGAAGAATTTTCCACTAGTTTTTGCTTCTTTTAACCTCTAGAGCTTTCATTGGTTTTGCCAACATGTCTGTTTTTTTGGCACACCTGCTTTTGCCGCTTAGATTGGGTTAGTTCTTCCCTCAGAATCAATCGTGAGCAGCTTGCAACCAGATGCCTGATTAAAAAGTTAGCAGACCTTGAGTGCAATTACTTCAGCTCTATGGCATTCACGCATTAAACCCAGTGTTAATTGTCTCCCATTTTTGTAACGATCCTTATAATAGGATAAACCAGAAGAGATCATTTCTTGAAGTTAAAACAGCAGAAAATAAAGACATTTACTCTGATTAATCATCTCAACATGAAATTAAAAACAATCACAAGTAAACAAAGAGGGTCTTTGTGCTAGATACCAGTGAAAATTGTTGTTGGTACTGTTTGAAGTATTTATTCTGGAGCCTGGCATAATGCACATATGTGTTGTATTAAAGTTTATACAGAAAGCAGAATTAGGTAAAGCAGTTTTTGAGTTGCTGCTTTGAAGGAGCGTCACACCATTATTTATACAAGCCCTATTTGGATATTATCATAGATAAATGTCTGTATCATGTAGTGTGTAGATTTACTCATACTTTTCCAGAAATTAATAGTTCTGTGGTTTCACTTGGATTACTCTTGTATGTTATCATGCCACTTTAGTTAATGGTCTTTGTAAATTTTAAAAAATTAATTAAAAATATCTTTATAGGAGAAATAAAGGAAAACTGAGTGAGCTGAGTAGATGCTCACAGACTAATGACATCATCTAAGACTAAAACAACTGCTGTAATGATACAAAAACTTACATATATGCATTTTCACAACCATTTGATAGAAGTGTTTAAGCAGAATATTGTAGAGTCATAGAACTGTAGAATGGTTTGGGACCTTAGAGATCAACTAATTTCAATCCCCTCTGCTAGGGCAGGGACATCTTCCACTTAGACAAGGTTTTGTTCAAAGCACCATCCAACATGTCCTTGAACAACTCCAGGGATGGGACACCCACAACTTCTCTGGGCAACCAGTTCCAGTGCCTTATTACCCTCACAGTAAAGAATTCCTTCCTTGCATCTAATCTAAGTCTACTCTTTTCAGTTTAAAGCCTTCACCCCTTGTCCTATCACTACATGCCCTTATAAAAATCCATCTCCACCTTTCTTGTAAGCCCAGTTTTGGTACTGGAAGGTGATATAAGGTCACCCTGAAACCTTCTCTTTTCATGGCTGAACAGCCCAGCTTTCTCATCCTGCCTTCATAGGAGATATGTTCCAACCCTTTGATCATCTCTGTGGCTCTCTTCTGGACTCACTCCAACAGATCTTTGGAGTGTCCACTTTTCTGAAAAAGATGTTAAACAACACCAGACTCAAAAGTGATCCCTAAGGAATGCCAGTTGTCACTGGTCTCCTCTTGGACATCAAGCTGTTGACTAAAATTCTTTGAGTGCAGCCAAATTCTTTATCCACTGTGGTCCATCTGTTGAATCCCTGCCTCTCCAGCTGAGAGACCAGGATATTATGCAGGATAGGGTCAAATGCTTTTCCCAAGTCCAGGTGTTCTTCCCTTATGCACAAACACTGTAATCACATTGTAGAAAACCAAGTTTTGCAGGCATGGTTTGCCCTTAGTGAAGCCATGTTTTCGGTGACCAATTGCATCCTTCTTTTCTATGTGCCTTAGCATAATTTCCAGTAAGGTCTGCTCCATGATCTTGCCAGGCAATGAGGTGAGACTGACTGGCCTGTACTTCACCAGGTCTTCGTTATTTCCCTCTTTTAAAAGCTGAGCTTATGTTTCCCCTTTTCCAGCCAGTGGGAACAAACTTCACTAGACTCCCATGACTTCTGAAATATGATAGATAGTGGCTCAGCCACTTCACTTGCCAGTTTCCTCAGGACCCACAGATACACCTCATCATGTTCCAAGGATTTGAGTACCTTCAGATTCCTTAGATGGTCTTGAGACTGATTGTTTCCTACTGCAGGCAGTTTTTCATTCTCAGTCCCTCCCTTTGTCTTCTGTAACTTGGATGCTGTGGCTGGAGCACTTGTTGGAAAAGACCAAGACAGAAAAGTAGTTATGTACCCCAGCCTTTTCCATATCCCAGGTAAGCAAGTCTCCCATTTTCTTCTGCAGAGGCCTCACATTTCAATACTCTTCCTTTTATCTCTGCAAGTTTTTTTTGCCACCTGTGATTCCAGGGCAAATTTATTCTATCACATATATCCTGCTCTTGCCATTACTTGGTAAGGGTCTTCCTATATTCATTTTCTTAAAGATGCCCTCACTGTTTGCAGGTGACAGTTGGATTTTACAAGGAAATGTCTAGGAGGGGATGGGGAATGGGGAAGAATAAGTATAATTCTTATATGTTACTGTTTTAAAAATCAAAGCATGGCAATGAATATCTTAAAGTAAAAGTTATACTTCTAGAACTACAATTAAGAGATTAAAGAAAATAACAATACGTTATGAACATAGCAAAAGAGGCAAAGGAAGATCTGCTGCTTTTTCTTCTTTTCTTTTCCTCTTTTTTTTTTTCTTCTTTTTTTTTTTTCCAGAGGGAAAGTATATCCCCAGAAACAACTAGAAAGCATAATAATTTAGATCCATCAAGCAGGACACATCACTAACCACAGTAATCATGTGGAGCTGTTACTGTTACCTGTTATTTCCCCATGGCTCTCTTGTTGTCTTTACTTCATCCAGTCTTCAACCAGATTGTAAATTTTGTAAGGGAAGAGCATTCTTTCCTATGTTATTTGAAAATTTCCTCTCACAGTGCTACTCTTCTGTTCTCTCTTCCATCCTTCTCCTTCTCAGTGTTAGGACTCTTATTATCAAGTGAATTGAAATTATAACCATGTTTCTTCTACTTCAAATTATAAAAATTAAAGTATTTATTCTCTGGATAAATTCATCTTAAATTCATCTGCAAATATCATATTAGCTTTTCAAAAACATCATGCCTAGCTGGAAAAAAAGAAAGCAGTGATCTTTCCCACTTACCAATAAGCACAAATGTTAAGTGTTTCACATCATTGGCAGCTGACAGCAGCTGGCCAGCATCAGGAGGTTAGCAGCACCTGGAAGATAGACCCCAGGTACCTTCTTCTGAATTTAATTGGAAACTTTCTATTGATTATAGTGACTTACACTTTATTGCACATGAAATGTGTCTCAGAGTCTGTCTTCTAACTCATGTACTTTAAGCACATGATCACCCTCTATCCCCTGGGTGAGAATGACTACTTATATTCCCTCACATGTTGGCTTCTCTGTCATTTTCAGTTTAGGTTAGAAACTCAGTATCATGAATTCTTTAAGATGCCACTTGTCTGACCTGGCCCCTGATTTTAATTGTTAAGATTCAGGCTAGCATTCCAGATGGTCCTCTCTACCAGGGCTGCACAAACTGGACCTGGTTGGTGTTTTGCCATTTCTAAAGAAAGTGCCAGCTGTTACTCATTTTGCTTGTCACTGAATATCATTTGAGATTATACTAGTGGGCAAAGTCCTAAAGGATATTTGGCATTACTGCTCTGGTGAATATCTGTAGCCAGTGTTATTGAGTAAGCAGTTTCATCTATGACTGATAGTCGTCTTATGGAAAAAAAAAAAAAAAAAGGACTAAAGGAAAAAAACACCCTATCCAAGAAATTAGAACACATCTGTCTTTCTTTTTCTTCCATCTGTCAACCCAGGGCATGTACCATATCCTTTTTTTTCCTAGTGTGGGAAACACTTGGCTTCCTCATTATGAAGTTAACCATGTACAGCTTGATTTTGGATTATTTTTGATACTTTTATTGCTCTTATTAGGACTGCTACTCAAAATACATGATTCCAGAGGGCTTCTAATTTCAATTCTAGAGATTTTAAACTATGCATTTTTCTAAGAAATAATGATAAGTAACCTTGCCTCTACAGAGCAAACTCATACCCTCTGGTCTTTTTCAAAGTGCACAGAAGACATTTCTCTAATATATATATATATATATATTAGGCTTTTGTTTGCATGTGATTTAGAATGAATTATTTTATATATTTGATTGTATTCATTTCAATAAAACTAGTTACAACTAATGTTACCTAAAACTATTTCCATAGAAAAGGATAATTTTGTTATAAGCACTTTGTCAAACGTGGTCATACCTGCTTTTTTCCCTAATTCCAGGAACTATAGCAGAGAAATGCCTGATACCAAAAAGACTGATCTAAGTCTCTTAGCTCCTCTTTTCCTCCAAGACATGGTTTCAGCTGTTGTGACTCTGCCTGGGTGCAGTGCATGTGGTGTTTCAAGGACCAAAGTGAATACATCTGTGCCAAGTGGGACTTGGCTGTCCTATAACCTACATATATGGGAGGTTTGGTCTGACCAAAAGTGATGGATGCTTGACACTTTAGCAGTTTGGCTGGTCTGTCTTTGCATAATGGAGGCATTAACAGAGTAATTACCTGTCAATGAAATCAGCATTCCTTATTTTAGTGCAAGGCCTCCATTACCTTCTGAGGAATAACTGCAGGATTTGGCCTTTAATGAAGCATGCCTGTCATTTCATACTGAAATGTCGATCTTGCTTTGACTGCCGCATAATTTTTTACTACTTTTTTGGGGGGCATTGTATAATTCAGAAGTTAAGGGCAGGCTTCATATATAGTTCATTAATTACACATAAGAATTTGATCTCCATTTAGAAACT
Source organism: Acrocephalus scirpaceus scirpaceus (assembly GCA_910950805.1). Lineage (NCBI taxonomy): Eukaryota > Metazoa > Chordata > Aves > Passeriformes > Sylviidae > Acrocephalus > Acrocephalus scirpaceus. Next base: position 63,405,008 of record OU383774.1, on the reverse strand, counting down.
AGAGAGATAAGCTATTAATGGAATATATATTTAATTGATTCTAGGAAGTTCAGGCACAGGAACTTGCACACACAGACAAAATACTGACACACAAAACACTTCATGTCAAACCAAAGTGATTATTTAATATACTTAAAGCTTGTTTAAGAAGTCATAATCAGATTTAATGTTTTATATCCAAGGAATACTTATTAGCACACATTAGAAAAGAAAATCCAACACCACAGGGAAAAAAAGTAGAATGTGTATAATGACTGTCTCCAGTACAAAAGATTATATCTGTGAGTAATGTAATTTAGATTTGAAAGGTTGGTACAGTCAGAAACAATCATAGCAATAACAGTTAGATGACAGGAAAAAACTTGGAATTTTATTAAATTTAGTGTTAGCAAAAATTCTGATAAAACAATCCTAATACAATTGAGATCAGTGGAAAACTTTCGAATGACTTTACTAGCTTCTAAGTTTGGCCCACATTTATTCCTTCTACTAAGGAAATTCAAAATTGTGTGAAGAAGTATTAAAAGTCTCCATTTCAGAGCATTTTCTAAAACTTGTTTTGCCTTCTCTTTTCACTGGTTTTTTTAATACTATTAGCAACTGTATTGTAATGGTGTCTTCCTCTGCTCACCCTCTCTAAACAAAATAAACACCTTTTCACTTTCACATTTGTTGAAGAAATAGGTGTGGTTGTCTGCCATTTTTGACTGGTTATCATCCTACTCACAGTTCCTGTGGAAATATCTCAGACTTCCATGTCTGTGATCTGTCAACAATAGAGATCAAACTAGGGAGTTTGGATGTATTCTTTACATGCCTTGTCAACCTGTGAAGACTGAGATAAGGTGGCTTCCACAGGCATTGAGCTCTGTGATTTATTCTACAGTTTGATAACACCTTAAATCTCAAAGTGCCACCATGCGTTTTCTTCCATCTGTCATAGAAACGATCATATCAGAAAGGACCGTGAGCTACTATATGTGAGAAATTGATATTAAAACAAGTCAGTTCAATTTGCCCATATATAGAAGTAATTTGTTTAATATTTTTTCTAATGCTAAATCCTCACTCAGAAGTGTGTCCTGTCTGTTCAGTAGATAGCTACTAATGTAGAATTTATTATGACATAATGCAATATTTGTCGGCAGTTGGTTTAGGCTTAGACACAACCTATATGGACTTTTTTAATATTCTCTGGAAAGTGAAGACACATAGGGCATGTGGATATACCTTTACAACACTTTTGTGAAGTGCAATTTAAATTCTTTGTGTGTCTGTAATTTTCATGCTTTTATTTAAATTGGTATTGTTGCACAAAATAAAATGTGAGACAGAAATTTTGTGCTTGTCAGTTTGCCTAATGAAATGCTAGAGTTTGCAAAACAGGTACAAATTACTCTTGAAATGTTAGTAAATGTTGGGCTCAAAAGTCAGCAGTCCTTGCCTATTTGTATTAATTAACAAGGTCATGTGTCCTAGGTGGAAAGTGCACAAATAAATCCATCAGTTTTCCAATCAGTCATCATCACTGGGATCAAAGGTAATGGCATCCGACAAATTCTGTGAAATGAGAAATTTGCTAGTATGCACATTAGAAAAATATATGCACCAATCACTAAATTTTTTTTATGTTTACAGTAGATGTCCAACTTCCTGCTTTGTCCAGTTTTGTAGACAGAAAATGGAGAAGTCACAGGCCAAGGTCATCAAAACTTCTGTAGTTTTCTGAATATGACTTAATGAATGTTTTTCCAACAGAAGCCAAGTCAAAGGAGGTGACTATTAGCATCAATTGATGTAATTTCAGAGACTTCTGCAACGTTATTCTTTTAGGCCGTTGAAAGAAGTTAATCATTGTGATTTTACTTTCCTAACATTAATCTCAAGTAGCGCAAAGTAGGTTATTATACAACATCAGAATATAATGTGGACTATCAAACATTTTCTGCTTATTCTAAGGGGAACATGGCATTGGCAGCATTACCTGAAACTATCCAAATGATAGTCAGAGTTCTTGTTTTCCCTATAACTTTTAATGTGTCAAGAGCATGCCATATGTAATTTGTGGAAAATACTAAAAATTGGATGGAGTCTAATAATAATAGTAATTCTTGTCAGGTCTCATTTGACTTCTGCTTGAGGCCAGGAGAAAATACATCCAGACTATTTTTTTCTGCCAGTAAGATACCATTGAGAGTATCTGCTGTTTTGATAGTACAGCAATACCTCTGTCACATAGCTGATTTCCATGCAAGAAGTCTTGAAGTCTTTTTTTTTTTCTTTTACATCCTGTTTGTTAATGAGGTTTTAGCTCTCTTTCTGGCTAAGGTGCTGATACTTTTTTTTTTTTTTTAGTAGAAACCTCTGTGTGGAAACACCTTCATAGACTTATTCTTGATTTTGTGTTTTATTTGGGATTATAATTTGAGCAGAGACTTGCCCCTACAGTTAACCTGGCAAGGGAATGAAAGACCCATTATCAAAGCAACACAAAAAAACAAAAAAATGAAAAAAAAACCCAAAACATTCAGCCACAGAAAATACTACCATTCTCTGTGGATTTAGTTTTTCAAGCTTTGATATCATAAGATATTGCAAGGCAGATATACATGTGTGTTATATGGGCTGGAAGAAAAATAAGTGGTCAGCATTTTTAATATGCATTGTTCCCTGGAGAATCCTAAGTGAAAAGGATTTTCATTTCATTTTTTTTAAGTTTCATTTTCTGTATCATATGTTTGCATATGCAAAATGAAAACTCCAAAGCTTTGGGAGTTAAAAAAAAACCACCCAAAACCAAACCAAAAAACCAACAAAAACCCCAAACAAACAAAAAAACCAAACCCTAAAATAAATTCAAAAAACTGTTGATAGGAAAGCAGTTCTTAAGGACATCCTGTCCCAAGTAGAGATAACATTTTTTTATGGTGGAAATACATTATTGTCTAGTTCTTTTTGCTATTAGAGATGCAGACATGTTAACAGAGGTGTTTTAATTAGCTTATAGTGTGTGCAATCAATTGGGATAATAGTTTCAAAATTAAAATATGCTAGAAATTGCATCTCTCCCAGGATGCTCTGGCTTAACCATATTATCCTTGACAATCATGTCCACTCTCAATTTTTCCAATATGGATCTATTTATCTAATGTGACAGCTCTAGTGTTCCTTGTGTTAATAGATGTACAGCTGCTTTCTAGAATCATGGCATGCAAACATTCTTGTCCTCAAAGAGCAGTGCTGCTGCCACTTCTGCTTTCTGTGCTTGTAGGAGAAGACACGACTGCTGACTCAGAATTCATTGTAACCCAGTGAGCTGACAGTGACAGATACCCATACACACCACTACTAGTTCAGGAAGCAATGTCCTAATTGACTATTCTCCAACAACATCCCTAAATTTGGAGCCTCCTTCCTTTCCTTCCTCCTGTCCCCATGCTAATACAAGATATCCTTAGAGTCTTTATAAGAATTCTGCTTTTTTTTGCATTTGTTAATCCTTGTTATATTGAGGATCCATATAATCTTCTTAATTGAATTTCCTCAAACTCACATAAATAAAACTGAAGATTCCCATCATGATGTCACTATGAACACCCATTAGTTTAGAGTGTGTTCATTTAGAGACTTTCAGATTTTCCTTCCCCCCTCTGCTGCCTTTTTTTTTTTTTTTTTTTTTTTTTTCAGTTTAGGACAGTGATTATCTTTAAAGTCCTTTGGTACAAACTTCCTAGTGGACACTTGTTGTATTCATTTGTTGTTAAATCTGAGGATTTTGAAGTATGTTTTTCTTCCTTTTACATGCAATATTAAAATTAAAGCATTCAAACCACAAGATCTATTCTAATATAGAGCAAGGGCTGCATCGCCCCAGACAAAAGATTGCTACCTTCAAACAAGATCCATGGCCTGCTTGATTTCCAAGGTTATGTATGATACTAAAGAATGCTAATGGAACAGAATACTAAAGGGGATTTTATCAAATCTGTATTTTTGCTGAAGATTACTGTACAGCTTCCTGGCACTGCAGAACTCTGCATATCTGCTTTAGTTACTGACAGTGATGAAACCTTAAATACACAGTACTTCTGTAACATGGTAATTTTAGGCTTCAACAAAAAGATGCAGTGTCAGTAATGATTGTTGACATCATACTACATGTGTCAGTTTACTCGATATAATTAATATCCTTAGTTGATGGAACACTTCTGTAACTCATTAAATACTATAAACATAATTTATATTAACATTATACATGTAAATGCAAATATAGTAGTCAATTTTTTCATCTATGACAATAATAGGGTTACTTTTATAAGCAGCCTGCAGATAATGTACAGTCCTGAGACAGGAAATACTCTCAATTGTTCCTTCTCACATTTAAAAATGTGATTTATAGATAAAAGTAAATCCCTGAAGCTTTATTACCCTGTTCACATTATGGAAGCTGGATGAGTTTTACAGAATGTAAATCAGGGTAAATATATTATTATAATTTAACTTGTTAAATCTCAGCAACAGCTGTTTCTACATTTAGTACTTCATATGCATTATTGATCAACACATGCTTTTACTAATGTAAAACTTCTTAGAGTGTAGAGAAGTTATGCTAGTTATTGTTGTAATTGGTACAGTGCTTCTGAAATGCTTCTTCGATTGAGTGCACTTGTAATGTGCATTATCTGTCATGCTAGGAGTACCTCATCACGAAAATCAAACTAGATAAATAAATTGAAGATGACTGAAGTCTTCAAATTACTAAAGATAACATACAATGCAGTTCTATAGCAACTAAATTGTTTATATGTGAGTAAATCAGTCTAGTATCTTTTTGTCAGTGAGATCTATTTCTTCAACACAGCTAAAATTTTAAGTATTGAGTATCTAAACTCAGGTGGCGAAATAGTTATGAACATAGTGCAAGATCTAGGTAGCTTAATTTGGGGCATTTACATTTGAAATCTCTGAACTTCATGTCACTCTAATGTCAAGGGTTATAACAACAGAGTTGTCAAAGGAATTAATCTATGTTACATCTTCTAATACATGCCCTAAGTTTACCTTGTCATCTATAGTCAATGATTGAATACAGGCATTCCAAAAAGGGATGTTACTGTTATTTTACAATTATATATCTTTTAGGATGACATGAATGTTCATTAGAGCTGCCTTTCCTCCTCCATTAATTTTTAATTTTTAATAGATATAGACAAATTTGTTCCATTTTAATGAGTTCCTTCTCAGGCTTTTTTTCCCAGAGTTTCTGTTATGGTAAGAAATATGTAATAAATATGTCAAGCTGACATGGTTTACTAATGTCTAGCCATTTGGGTGAATATTATTTCTGAACATGAGCTTAGTTTTCTACTGGCAACACACATGGCTATTTTCTTTTATGTTGTGTTGTACAGAACTTTCCATCTTTTCTCTCCACTCTCCTTTCCTGCATGCATCTGAGATATAAATTTTCATAATTGTAGGCTTAGAACTGATTTTCTGAGTCTGAGACAATTAATTGAGGAGAATGGTGGTTCATATTTAAAATGTTCAAAATCTATTAGTGTTTTACCAAACTCCAAAGCTGAACAAGGTAGTTCTCTGATTTAGAATACATTAAATTGTAACACTTAGCTTTCCTGTTATGTCAAATTTATCTTGCAGTCAAGATGATTTTAGTTAGATAGAAATGCTTATTAAGAAAAGGACTATTTGTCTTTTAGGTGGATATTAGGAAGGCAAAACTTAAAATATGTGATAGTCCTGTGTTAAGTTAAAGGTTTGTCAGTCTTTTGAATGTCCAGTTAAAAACAAAACAAAAACAAAACCCCCCAAAAACCAGCCAACCAACCAACCAACCAACCAACCAACCAACCAACCAAACAAAAAAAAAACCACAACAGAAAAACACTCAGGAAGAATTTATGAAATAAAGACTATATTTTCATGAAATAAAATAAAGGAATATCACTACAGAAATATAGGAAGAATGTGATATTGCCTCTAGAGATAAGGGAAACCACAGGATTTGACTGCAGGTTTTTCTTCTTCCACTGTCTTAAAAACTAACACAACTCTCCATCCAGATAAGGTCTTTGTTCTCCATGTCTAAATGTGCTTGGGACCATCATGCTGTCATTTCCTACCAAGTCATGCGTCAGACTGTAATTAATAATATTTTTCACCTTTATAAAAAGGCCAGTTCTGAGCAGCCTTACAGAAGGACAAGGTAGCAAGACAGATATAATAGGTAATTATATTTATGTTTCCTTTTAATACATTTCAGTGTAATTTACAAATTTCTATGAAATTTTAGTACTGAGAAATTGAGCAGAAGAAATCAAATTATTGTCTGGTATAGCAATAATTTACATTCTGAAATCAATACCAACATTGTTACCTTAAGGGAAAAATGAAGTATATACTGAGGCACTCCAGCTATTTATATCAGTTGCATGGTATGAAAAAGTAGTATGAAGAAGCTGTATCAATTTCTTTTTCTTTTTTCATTCTTAACTTAGCTTGAAAGGTTGGCCAAAACCCTATCCTATCTCCATTATCTTGGTTCTGTGGGTAAGATATCAAGATGAGCATGGAGAATGGATTATCCTGTGATGCAAGCAGGATCCTTGAATAAGGACTGCCATGGGGACTGCACGAGGAATTTTAGTTCAGAAGCAGCCAAGAAAAAATAACCCTATTTCTCTTAGCAAATTGCAGGGATCTACTGCACAAATTGTACATAATACAGACTTGAGCCAAGATTATCAGGGAAAAGCAAGAGTGGTTTTTATCAAAGTAGATTGATTTTATCTCAGATTTACATTTTTTTACAAAAATGTAAAAAAACATTGAAACAAAAAAGAAGATGTGTATCAGTGAGCCGAGTTATACAAAACCTTGGTTTGAGGTGCTTTGCAGCCTTCTTGTGAGATAGACTACAACAGTCCTTGATTAACCTTTCCAAAGTTGAAGAGAATGTAGATTGTATATTTTAGGGGCCTTTCACTAAGTCAATCAGAACTGCAAAACATAACAAATCATTGTTTATTTATAAAAAAAAATAATACAGCAACCATATGTTAATTCTAAGACCTTGCCAGTTCTTTCTGTGGAGCAAATACAAACATAGATATATTTTGTTGAAACTGTTACTAATCTGTTCTTGTGACTTGGCCTCCATTTACAGGCTTCATCTCATTAAAAAAAAAAAATCTATGTTTTTGTACATGAACTAGGAATCTTTGTTTTGATCCTGGAAGGAACAAGCTTTATGGGACAGACATCTTCCAGAAAGACATTTGGAATTAAGCATAGATTTTTCTTGTGTCTTTACAACACCTTCTTAAACTTGTGCCCAAAAAATATCTTCTCCATAATCATCATTTAATCATCAATAGCCCACGGGCTTTTTAGGACATTTGTCTACTGTTTACACTTGATTTTATTTTAATATGCTTCTCCTCTGACTTCTTTATTAATGAGTGAAGTTTCAGTAAATTATGTCATGTATAGATTCTTCTGTTTATTTTCCATAATAAAGGTAAATTATTTTTTCAAGTTTCACTTTTAAGCTTCCATATCAACAGTCTTTCCATCAGGAAAATATTCCCAGAATGTTTTCTTTGTAGTTGTTTTTCCTTCATAATACTTCTTTGTCATCATAAAACAAAGTATATCATAATAGTTCAGAAAAGAAAAGGAAATCGTTTTTGTTGATGCAAAATCTCCATATGTGAAAAAAAAAGAAAAATCAATGACAATTAAAACATATCATGCTTGCATATATATTCTGAGATTCAAACCTACAGCCCATTCTGTAAAGTTTAATTTGACTTGCTGTGAACTGCATGTTTTAATATCTTTTTCCTGCCTGAAAAACCAAGGATAGAAATCAAGGCTTTTAATTCACAATTGTATTGAGTGAAGAAGTTTAAAATACCTAATTTGTAAACTAAAAATGCGACTCAGCTCTTTAAAATTCAGCAGGTTTTATTTCCAACTACTGAGTGTAGAAATGTTTTTTTAATTACAGCTTGGTTTATAACAATGGATAGTATCTGTAGCCAAATTTGTCCCTGTGAGACATTCAGCCATGGAACAATAGTATAATTATTTCTGGGATCCCTGATTAGCAAAAACAATACAATAGTTGTGCAAAGCTTGAAGGTTTGGTTTTTGGAATAAAGAAGAAGTAAAATCTCCTCTTAATGCTGATTTCTGTAACTTGCTGTATGATTCAAGTACATATTTGGAAATAAAATACATTTTAGAAGCTAGTGTACAATGGAAAAAACTGAACAGTTTTGAAACCTAATGCTTATACTTCTTACATTAAAGTTCTGTTTCCAAAACAGCTCATAACTCATCTGCCACAAGACATTTCAAACACTCGATAACACATTGCATGATTTTTCCTGTACTTAAGGCTTTTAGCACTCAGGTCAGCAAAATACCTTACATTTTTTGCAGCCCAGTTTCTACCCCTGTTTGAGTGTGTCTGGGAAAACAGGGCAGCAGCAAAAAAGCTTAGTCTCATAAGCTCACTAGTATTGAAGTACCTTCTCTAGAAATCAGTGCTGAGGTACAATTTCTACCAATTCTTTTGGTTAAGTGAGGACTTCAATATTGTAAATATAATGCTCTATGCAACTCTTCCAAAGCTGTAGATTTGGAATGGAATTAAATTAGAAATTGTAGTATCAGAATACATTTTATACAGCTAAGATTGTCAAAAATAAAGTACTTCAGTACAAAATTATGTTTTCAGCTCTGGGAAAATATGAAATTGCTTCAAATACTTCCAGATTTTCTTTTATTTTCAGTTAGAGTTGGCAGAATCACAGAATGGCTGAGGTTGGACAGGGCCTCTGGAGGGTGTCTAGTCAACCCCCTGATCAAGCAGGGATAATTACAGTGGCTTGTACAGAGTTGTGTCCAGATGGCTTTTGAATATCCCTAAGGAGGGAGACTACACAGCATATCTACACACTTTTACCAGTGCTCAGTCACCGTCCCAGTAAAAAAAAAAAAAAGTTTCTTGATGTTCGGAACCTCCAGTGTTTTAGTTTATGCCCATGATTACCTGCTCTGTCTTTGGGCACCACTGAATTCCACATATTAAGAAGGAATGAGAAAATCAGAATGAGAGAGTATATGGAAGGAAAAATGACAAGCATAACACAAATATATTTTTAAGTGTTTTCATTATCTCCAAATAAAATATAGTAATGAAGAAAAATGCAATATGCTATGTCAAACACAAGTTCTACTTTTTTGTACTTGATCAGTAAGACTAGAATGTCCCCATCTCTGTCATCCACTCCTCATCTCTACACCACCATTTGTGTTGCTATTTTTATTGGCATTTTCAAGTACCACAGCTACTACTTATATTCTGTAATTTCACAAATTACAGTTGTTAGAAAGTACTAGGTACCTATTTGACTTTGTTGTAGCAGGAAAAAAGGAGCCAGACCAGCTTCATATGTCTTTGATCTGATGTAATTTGGTTGTTACTATGTTAAAAAAGTGTTGGCTGGCTGACCACCTGGTCTGAAAACAGGAAAAAAGATGTGTTGCTATTACGCTTGAACTGTCCTACTTTCAGCACAGGAGTTTGCTATCCATTATCACCATCTGAGATGGTATTTCTCTTGTGGGTGTAAAGTCATGCTTCACCTAGATGAGCTTCACAGAATCTGCTGTAATAGGTGATTAAAGGAGAATGAGTCCTGATTGTTTTCCTGAATTTTTAACTCAGCCCAGGTTCAAAAACCACACTGAGTCGCATTGTTCTGAATTATACATTGAAATTACTTTGACACAGATAAAATTATATTGCTTTGACTGAATTCTCCTTTCAGTTTTGGGTTTCACATAACAATGAGATGATATTTCCTGAATAAAATAAAGACTGAATTTTTTTAGGACCTAAAGAAAAACCCCTATTCTCCCCCACCAAATGCTTGTTTCATGATTGAATATGTCATGGATTTTAGATATGAATTTTGGCCAAGTGTTGAGACCTAAACCCTAACCTTACCTCATGCTGTATACAATCCCACATATGTGGTAGCATTATTAAAATTGTAATTACTTGTCATCATTAGTCCCAGTCTTGTACCAACTATAAACCTCATTACTCAAAATAACTTGATTCTGTCTTTAGGTAAAAAGAACTTTCAAAACTGGATTTTGTTGCACAAGGGAGTAGATAAACATGAGCATAGTCTAAGCATGTTGGATTTTCTTCTGAAAGAAGAGTCCCTGTCTCTACTGTTGTGGTGACAAGAACTGAACAATCAGTGAGGGGCTCAGTGGTGGATATGGATCATCCTGTGATGCATGCTTCTGGGGGAGAGTCCGTGTACCTTGCCCAAGCCAGCTGTGCATGGTGTGTTGGTGTGGATTCACTGGCAAACACCAAGCTGGACCAGCCAGGAGTAGGAGGCCCCAGGTGTGGGTGGGGTATCTGTCAGGCAGCAGGGCAGTGCTGGTCTTTGGGGCCCCATGAGTGTGGCCTGCTAGTGGAGCAAGTGTGTGAGTGCTGCATGTGGGCAGCAAGGACCCAGTGAGACCAGCTGGTGAGCTGGGGACCTGTGCGGTTGGTAAGGGAGACTGGGATCTGGGCAGCGGTGCTGGGCAGGCAGAGGGGCTGTGCTGGTGCTAGGGAGAGCTGTAAAGATCTGTGTGTTAATCTGGAGTGTGTGGTGTGTGTGCTGCACTTGTGACTTTCTGCCTCTGACAGCCCAAGATGAGGAGGGGATGTGTCCCTGTGTGCCTGTGTCTGGTGTGACTCCTGAATGGAGGGGCTGCCAGGGCCAGAGCCTTGTCTGAGGCTCTGTGTAGCCACAGCTGTGGCCAGATCGGTGTCCATGTGTGTGTCTGTGTTACACACCCAGCCTTGGTGCTGCAGCAGCATTCCTAGCGCAGAGATCCCAGGCTGGGCTCCTGGGTTACATTACCTAACATTACCTAAGAGCTTACATTACCTAACACTTGTAAGCTCTCAGCAGGTTGAGAACAGTCTTTCATTTGCAATTACTGGTATGCCTAAGCTTAAACATTTGCTTTGAGTCTCTTTTTGCAGATGGCTTGTTCCCCTCATTGTTTTGATGGCACAACTTAACCTAAAGTTTCTTTATGGACTGCATGTTGTCCATCCATCATCTCTGGAACTGGATCACTGTTTACATGACCCTTAGACTTTTTTACAATGCTTTGCAATGATTTGTGGATTCCTTAGTGGGCAGCTGTTGTGGGTGAGAATGGGAACTTCAGAGAAATTTTATTAGAGAAGCCCTGCTGTTGAGTCATGGGGTGCAGAAAGCCTCTCTTTGTTTTCTGAACTTCTCAGAGAGGAATTTAGGTGTCTCTGGATCCAGTCTTAACCCCAGACTTTGTCAATGGTATAAGTAACCTTGTCCTGCAGGATTAATAATGGCAAATCAGATAAATTTACATAAAGATGAATTAATTTATTATTTAGATGACAAATGATTAGAAACAATATCTTAATCAGATTTATTTACTACAGCATGTCAAAGCTAAAACTACTAGAAACATATAGTATAGGTATAGTGCAACATATAAAAACTATTACATAAAGCTAGCAAAAAAGAAACCATTATTAGATAGAGATTGATATAACTCACCACACCACTGCTCATGGGCAGATCTCTTTCATTCAGCCTCAAGGAGTATCCTTGAAGGAGCTTCCACACTTCAAGGGAGAAAACTTCATAGACTCCAAGAAGGAATATGTGAGAGGAACCCAACTGTGTGGACTGGACTTCTACAGTGTATAGTGATTGACTGCCAGTCATGTGTCTCCAGGTCTCCTTAGCAGCTTATCTGTCAGACCTTTGCCTTGCTATCAGGGTCTTGATTTGGAGCTGGTGAGCCAGACTGCTTTTAACATAATTCAATGCCAAAACCAGCATATGACAGAACCTCTCAGCCCACCACTGATAGTTTGCAAAATAGGGCATTATTTGAGTTGACCAGATTCCAAAGCAGATCACCCTGCTACAGTGGCTCAGAACGGCAAGGCAATATACCTTTCTCTCATCATTTTAAGTATGGATTTTAAAATTAATAGTATTATCAGCTAAGAAGCTGCCAGTATAAGTGTTAGGCCTGAGTCATTTTACTGGCTATCTGGTACCTGCCACTGTCAGTATAGCATCACAGCAGGTTTTGGCTAGTATGAAGAATTTCTGTCACCCAAGATCAGTACTTTTACTATATAGCTCATGAAATAAGAAATTTTTGTAATTATGTATTTTGCTGTTTATTTAGGTGGTTAATTAGTTATAAGGGTTTTATTATTTTGCAGACCCTAAAACTTAATTTGTCATCTCCACCTCCATTTTAGGGCTTAATTTTCTCAGCCATTCATGTCTTCTTATAGAATCTTCTAGGTTCAAAAAAAATGAAAGTAATCTCCTTTCTTCAGATGATAGAGTGACCTGGGGAGGGGGTAGGGGTAGGGGGATGCACCACCACAGTTTGCCACTTGCTGACTTTGCTAGTGATGTAAATTCTTGGTTTGGAAAGACAGATCTCCAAATTTATCTTTCTGAAGGTAGTTGAAGAAAGAGAAGATTTTAAGTTGTGTAGTTAGCTACATTGCTATTGGGCTCATATTGAAGGGGAAGAAGGGGATAGTGATTAAAAATTGTGGTAGCTCCAGAACAAAGAAGTTTTAAGAAAACGTAACAAAGTGTGAGCTGAAGTTTTTCTTAGTGACATATATGGAGTTAGGCTCTCTGTTGATGTAATGAATATACCCAGTGACTCAGAGGATCTATTTGGTTTTCTACAGCTGGATTCTAATCCTAAAGCTAGAAAAGGAACTTAAAAGCAAAATACTAATTATAAAATCACAGCCAAGAGCAAATAGTATTGCATTTATTTCTATGCTGAATAACACAGTAATCTAAACTTGACTTAATCAACTATATCCACCCAAGGGAGATGAATAGGGGAAGAAAAAAAACCTGGTAGATTATATTGATCATCATATAAAATGGTAGCAATTACCATTAACAAATAGTCTTTAATAAGCAAATATACAGTTTGTACTATTAACTTGAGGTTTTTCTCATTAAAAGAAAAATGAAAAAGAGGAAAGAAAATAAAAAAAAAAGAAAGTTGGGGCCTGATGCTGTTTCAGGATGAATACAGGACAAGTGGAAGATACTTGTTAGAGTATTTTTCTAATGTTTCTTTCTCTTCCAGCTCTGTAGAAGTCTTAAATCATTAGCTTATATATACTCCATGAATTTCAGATGACTAATATTGATAAGAAATAACCAGTAAATTAAACAGTTACTATTCTTAAGACAAACTTTGTCAATCTCTACTTTATCCTAAATTAATCTAACAAACCAGACCACTGAAGCTGCCATTTTTTTTTTTTTTTTGTGGGAAGATATGCTTAACTTAATTTAACCACTCTCTTGAGATACTCTTAAACTAGTTGTTTCCAATCCTTCAAAGATGCAGTATTTTGATCCATGAAGACCTATAATATTCCTTTCATGAATCCAACAGTCACGGCTGCTAAACAATTTGCAGCGGTGCTATCAGCTCTGAAGCTCTTGGGGAATCACTGTATCATTCTGTGGCCACAATTCAAAAGTCAGATTATTTCTCCAGATGAGAGAGGTTCAAAATCAATAATGGTTAACTAATCTAAGTGTACACTGAAGGGTGAAATTTTTTTTTTTTTGAGATGACTACAGGTTTCTTTTTTTAAAAAGTTCAGTAAAATATGTAATTCTGCCTCTCAATCCCTATGTGGTTTTTTGTACAAATTCTGTGATTTTTTTTTTTCTCTTGCCAAATTAGTAACTGTTTATTCTGCCACTGGATTTTGTTATTCTTTGCTGACCACTGGGAATTCACACATTTATTATCAATCCTGATTTTCATTTTAGGTACATGACTGCTATCAGTTAAATATACTTATAGATAGCTCTTTATTCATGCTACTATTCCTGAAAGATGACAACCATTTTTATGGGTTTGTTTAGCTTGGTGGATGTCTTTTTTTTCCAGTTTGAATAGTGATAATACAGATTTTAACCTTAGAAATATATACTTACTAAATTTTCAGATGTCATTTTCTTCTCATAACATAGTTTGCAATGGTTTCTGCTCTCAGAGAGAGTTTTTTTTAAATAGATGATGCTTTGAAAATTATGAGAAATATACCTCATTTTCCACTGATCAATTTCTTATAAGAGGTTTACTTCACAGATGAGAACATATAGACTTTTGAAATTTGGGTCTCCCATCTGCCAATTTCCCATAAAAAGCAAGTCAAAAAAAAAAACCAAAAAAAGACAAACCAAACCATGAACAAACAAGGAAACATGAGAATAGCAATTGCTTCATAAGCATTGCCAGGGATCTATTTGTATGTCAAAAGTTAAAAAAAATAGTCAAGAGAACTGAAAAGAAGAGCACTAATCAGTGTGTCCTGTGCTCTTCTTTGTAGTCCCAGCGCCGTGTTACATTTCACCTCCCTGATGGCTCCCAGGAAAGCTGCAGTGACAGTGGTCTGGGAGACCACGAGCCAGTGGGTGGTGGAACCCTGATCTCACACCCTCTCCCTCTGGTTCAGCCGCAGGACGAATTCTACGACCAGGCTTCACCGGACAAGAGGACTGAAGCTGATGGCAATTCTGACCCCAACTCGGGTGAGTCACCATCACTGCTCTGCTTATCTGAGTTGCTTTGCTAGCTTGGTTACTTTTCTTTTTCATCCCTTTGAGCTTTGCAATGGTAGAGATGTTTTAAGCATGTGCACGAATATTTGATCATATTAGCTCATAAGGATTGTTTGGAAATAATGTAGTTTGCCTGAAGTGTCTCATGTTGTAATTTCACTGTGGAAAGAAAAGTTTATCCAGTAGAATAAATGGCTTCATACTAATAGCACAGTAAGTAATAACAGCTGGGGAGAAGGATGTCCTACAAGGTAGCAAGTTTTTCCTAAAGTCTGCTGATAGTGCTGTAGCTATTTAGCTTTAGAATTTGTTTTAGGAAAGTCATTCTAAATATCAATTTAAAGTTCAAAGACATGGAGGTTGCACTGTCTTTTAGACTAAAAAATAAATCAGTAAATTAGTAAAGCACTGGAAAATTGTAAGAACTCAAATTTCTTAACACCCTTACAATTCTCCCTTTTAACATTAAGAATCTCAGGATTTCTTTGTTAACTTGGAATGGCATGATGTATTGGAACTGTCAGATACAGGTTTTCATACAAATATTAATGATGAACTATTTGATTTGGGAACTCTGCTTTCCTCTTCTTTCCTTCTCTATACTACTACATTTATATTATTGCTGTGTTTTTGTGACAGCACTTAAAATTGAAGCAAGATACTGTGACTGGTATTTGGGCATTGGAATGTGGGATATGGAGACTTAGACATACTGGAAACAGGGAGGGGGGAAGTAGCACTGCTCTTAAGCTTCTTGGTTTTTGTCTAGAATGTGGAGACAAAGGTTAAAAGTCTTATCTGTGCTCTTGGAAGGTAATTGAACCTGAGTTCTCTTGCATCCCAGGAGTATAGAAATAAGAATTAGTTTCTGTCTTTGGCATTTCTCCCTTTTTGTATAGATGATTAAGTTGTCACTGGGCCTGTACAAACCAGGAGAGAAGGTGGCCTTGGGATCTGATGAACAATATTAAGGTCCATCTCCTCATTTGGGCAGAGCTGGATCTGAATGATGACATTTACATCATGGCAGATGACAACATGAACTGTGGAATATTGACTTTGGAAATATTTTTCTCATATATATATATGGGAAGACCAAGAGGTTGTGTTGGATGAAACTCTACAAAGAAACAATTTGAAATGTTTTACTGTCTGAGAGTTGCATTCTGGTTTCTTTTCCTCTATTTGCATTTTCCTATTTTTTTTTCCCCCACTGGATATGACACCTGCATTTTATTTTCTTTACCAAAACAGAAATCTTTTTGGAACTATAATGTTAAACCTTTAATCTTTAGAAATGATAAAAAAGAATGATAATAGAATAGCAACTATGAATGGATTGACTCTGGAGCAGGAATGTATGTCTGCTTAAGCAAGTGAGGAGCTTAAGTGGAATTATCCAGTTAATTCTCTGACCATGTATGAGACTTGTGAAAGATTTAACATCAGAGAGGAGCTTCTAAGGCAGCACTGCATGTTGGCACTGTCGCATTGGCTTCACAGACTCTAAATTGTACATCTCTTCAAAATGCAGCATTAAAGTCCACCAAGAGAGTTCGGAAAAAAGGGCTTAGTAAACTTTATAGCAACTTATTAAAAGTGCAGTTTTGGAAATTTGGTATTAAACACATTGTATACAAAGTATATTAATCATGATCATCTATTCATGCCTGATATAGACACTAATAGAAGATTAGACAGAATGAGTAAGTGTTCTTAAAAGCTATATGAACAGTTTTAATATGTTTGTGGTTACACCTAATTTAGCCTTAGGGGTACTAAATTTGTGTCAAATTTATGAAAATCTAACCATCAAGCTGTACTAACAATTAGTGAAGTATTGAAGTATAGAGGTTTTTTGCTTTTTACCAGACATTGAAACATTTTACTCTGTATCTCATCAAAACTCACAAACTAAGAATGGAATTGTATCATCAGTACTGTGACAGAAATTTTCCTAGAAAAATCCAGGCCAGGATGGGAGTCATGTAGCTCATTCGGTGGACTTAACTTCTATATTGTATTCAGTATCAAGCTATTGCCTAAGCACTAAATAAAAAAGTTAATTGTCTACTGTAGGAATAAGTTTTTGAATGAGAAGTGAAATAAGGTTTAAAGCAGTTTATGATTATTGAAGATCCTGTGGCAATTTTCAGAAGAGAAAAATGCTATTTGGTACTGGGCAAAATTACTTTGTGGGTATTTACATGTGTTCACAGCTAAAATAACCAATGTAATATCATTTGAACATTGTATTCCTTGACATTCCTAAGCTGAATTTCTAGTTCTATTGCAGTGAAATGTTCCCTGGTTGTGTTTACCTATAGAGGTAGTTTCATTTCTGTGTCTGTTAAGGGATTGGTGGTTACTTGGGACATGCGAAGGTATAAGATACAACTATAAAGTAAGAAAGAAAGCCCTAGTGGAGAGTTGTAGTATTATCATGTACATATACTGCCACCAGTTTTGGATGATAATTGCATAACAATATTTTTATTCTAAATGCTTCAACTGATGAGAAAGAACAGTGTTTTTGGGAATGTTTGCAGATGACCTCTACACCAAAACCACAGATTTGTTCCACTGTATTTTTATGAAAGTTCATTCTAAGTAAAAGTTTGTTTCAGCTTATGAGAATGTGGTGTTAATCTTGATAGTAAAGTCCTTGCCTCATGCTGAGAGCAATTTTGGTTAATGACTTTAATGCTCAGTGAATTGTGTGGGTTATTACTGTACACTGCGAAGTTATGTGAATAAAAATACAGCCATTGTTTCTCAATATAATGTTGCTATTTTAATTATATTTGAAGAGTGACCAAGGCTCAGGTCTTCAAAACCTGAAATGGACGGGGGACAAAACTATGAGAAACCTTATTGCCATATTTACTTGCAGTCATTAGATTCTACAGAGGCACAAGGACTACAATTACATGATTTAATGAAATAAACACACACAGTTAGAGTACATTCATCTAGCTAATCTGAAAACAGAAATCTCTCACACCAGGTAAAACTCAAATGAAGAGAGAAGCCAAATATTAGCATTGTCAGCCACATGCTGTCACTGTGTCTATGAGAGAAAGGCAACAAGATAGAAATATGAAGTGTTTATAATGATGTGTAAGTCCAAGTTTGGTTTGCATCACTGAAATCAGTCTTCTTTATTTAGGTTTTTTATTTTAAGGGTTTGTATTCATTTTGTTAAGATATATTTTCCATTTCTCTAGTGTTAATTGATTAGTATTATTGATGGTCAGAGGAGTTTGATGTTAACCTGTCAATTGTATCTTCCTTATAGTTCACTTTGTCACATTCACATCTTGATACACTTGATTCCTATAAAAAGAAATATATTCCAGAGATGATCTGATACCAAGTTCTTTACCTTTTAGCACAGCAGATAAGAATTTAGAAAACATTCCAGTTTCTTTAGGATGTAAAAAAAAAAAAAAAAAAGTCAATGTAAAACTGAGTTTACTTATTCTGCTTTAAAACATCTTTCATTACCAAAATTCCCACTTTCTAATGACTTTCAATGTGCATATCAGGAAGTGTACTTTTAATGCAAACATCTTTATCATCAGTTGCATTAAAACTGTACAGCTCTCTGATGTATTTTAATGTGAATTATTTCTTCAGGTATTGCTCAAAAAACCCTGTTCTATTGTTCTCAAGCAGTCGGGTGCAGAGTGTTATTTTTCATTACTGTAAGTGTGGTTTTCATCAGTGTGAAAAAAACAACCTACCTTATTAGTGAAGAATTCTTCTCTCACTGGAGTTTAGTAAAGGTTGTCAGGGACTTAAATTTAGTGAAGAATTGTTAACGTATCTAAGAGTTGCATGCAGCAGAGCTGTGCAATAGAACTGTATGAAGTAAAAATGTGCCTCCTAGTGTAAAGAAGGGGAAAAATGCATTTTCATGAAAATGTTTGATAAATCACATTTTGATAGCTGCAAGCTGTGGATGTGATTCATTTTTCTTCAAAGAGATAAAGAGGAATAGCATATATTTAGTGGAGTGTTAGGACTGCTCTAGGGAGAAAGCCTACTACACACTGTGGATGAATCTATGCAATAATTCCAATGGTTTAAAACCAGACAGAAATATAATATTTATGTCTTCTGATACATGTTTATGAAGCTAAGTAAGTGCTTTCCTAATTTCTACATCTCATTAATAAATAGTCTCAATATATATCAACAAAGTAATGGCTATATAAAAACATGGAACTGTAGCAAAAAAATTGTAAAACACGCACAGGTTTCAAGATCATGTTTTTATTTAGTAAAATTAAATAGAATATTCTATTATGTCTTATGTTCCTTCCAAAGCAATTCCGTATTCTTGGAAGTGATATTATAATGCTGTCTTTCAATAATAATGTTTTTGGATAGCTTTTTTTATTTCCAGTACAGTAAAAACTGTGTGGTTAAATTTGGCTGATAAATACCTGAGTTCACACTTTTTAATAAACCTAATACTATGGCAGTTTAGTCAAGTAGTGTCAGGGGTGTTAAATGGTACTCTAATTCCAGTAATAAGTAAGAATATCTCTGTGGCAGTGGCTTTATTATGATTAAAGTTCAGAGTAATGGCAAGAACTGCCTTGTATTACACTTGGTCATATGATAGTGTCCCATGTGGAGAAGATAAGCCTCTCCTGCAAAGAGCTTTGGTTTTACAGTGTCACTATCATTACACCCAGTGGGTGATGATGGTTTAACCTTGTGGGCATATTCTCTGCTTAATCCTGTCTTTCATTTTACTGGCCATCCAAAGTTTCCTTTTTGGCAATACTGGAGTAGTCCATAGCTAAACAGGTGAAAAAGAAATCCTACTGTATTAATTCCTAGATCTAGCTAATTTGCTGTCCATAGTTATTCTTGTGTTTTCATAATATGAGACTATAGGAACTAAAATAGGAACATGCACCTTTGAGTCATATCCTCCATTTCATTAGACATAAGTTCATACCTCACACAGAATCTAGCACTGTCACATTTAGCTACAGGCAAGCAGGAGTAAGAAAAACTGGAGTCAGGTTGGTAAATTTGCCTAGAGAAGAACTATAAAATAGTCTGAGCTCTGAATTCAATCATAGCCCCTGCACTTACTTCTTTAAAAAGATAAATAAAATCTGAGAGGCATAAGAAGATTTCTATCTCTTTACATCTCTTTGATGCCTCATTGCAGTGAGGATTTAAAAATTGTCTTGGTTTAGAAAAGCCACTGTGCTACATCTGTTCCTATTCTACTCTCTTTTCCTCTACACACTAAAGCTAATTGGAGTGTAAATCAGGAGGCTATAACCAGTGAATGAGCAGTAGGAGGGGAACTTGTCCCATTGCTTCTCCAAGAGGAACATCTAGCTTTCCAAAACTTCCTAGCTGCTGCTGCCTGAGAAGAGCACTTGCAGGTCCTCAGCAGTGAGATGAAAAGGCTACATGGGGCTGGGGAACTACGAGAAAGGTTAGAGGATTAACGGAAGGGAAAGCTTGCACATGAGATCAAAGCTGGTGCCTTTGGCTGCCATCACTGCTAATACCAAGGACAGTTTAAAACCACAGATGCTTTTGCCAGATTAAAACAATGGACTTAAGGAATTAAGAGTTATTTTTCTCCTGTAAGTATTTTCTGTTCCCAAGGCTTTTCTTCATATCACAGCAAGCTCAGATCTACTGCAGGCATTCACGGACTTTTTTATGTCTCAAAGTAATGCCATTATCCAGTCAAACCTCTACCATAACACAATGCTTAGTGTTTCACACAACTTCTCTTAAATCAAACTAATGTTTTAAAATACTGCAGTGATAAAATAGTCCAGTGATTTATTTCCACTGGTGTTTGATTTGATATAAAACCCATGTTTATATGGGTTTACATGGCAAGGTTGTGGAGAGGGGGGGCTACAGAGGCTGCCTCTTTGAGAAGACACCAGGGGCTGCCCCCTGTATTTGACGGAGCCCATTCCCAGTGGCTCTAAAACAGATCCATTGCTGCCCAAAGATGCACAGCAGCTGGGGGGACGGAGCAAGAAAATGTGAGAGAAATAAACCTGCAGACACAAAGGTCCCTGAAGAAGGAGGTAGAGAGCACACTTCAGCTTGTGGAGAAGGTGGTGCCCCCAGAAGGCAATGGAAGACCCACCCTGAAACAGGTAGGTATGCCCTGAAGGAAGTTGCAGTCCATGAAGGGCACATGCAGGAGCGGAAATGTGACTCCTAGGGAAGCCACTCTGGAGCAGTCTGGTCTTGAAGGCTCACACCCTGTGGAAGGGACCCATGTATTGCTTAGAAAGGACCCTATGTAGGCCAGGGTAAGAGTATGATGGGGAAGGAGCAGCAGATACAAAGTTTTACTGACTGACTGCAACTCCAGTTTCATATCCCTTAACACAACTTAGAGAGTGGCAGGGGCAAGGTGGGGAGGAGTCAGAGGAGGAGGGTATGAAAAAATGAATTTGCGTCTGGGAAGAAGGAAGGGTTGGGTAGTAGGAAAGGTGTTTTTAAGGTTGGGGGTTTTTTTGTGTGTTTATCACAATCCTACTTGGGTTTTTATTGATAATAAATTATATTGATCTTCCCCCGCCCGAATCTGTTCTACCAGTGATGGTAACTGGTGAGTGATCTCCCTTGTCCTTATCTCAACCCATGAGCTTTTTCATCTCATGTTCTTCCTGTCTTGCTGAGAAGGGGGAGTGATAGAGCAGCTTGGTGAGCACCGTAGTGAGCAGCCAAGGTTAACCCACCAGAATATTAAAGCTTGCACTGTATTGTCAGTCTGAAAGCATTTTTATTTTCAGTTTCTACCTCCTGTCTATGTGACTGTACCACCCTTTTTCAATGTGAAATCTGTGACTTCCAGAAGTGCAAGGATATTTTGTGGCCCAAGGGACTGTTTTGACTAGCACATCGTCCTGCATAATACAGATCAGAAATCCTAGCCAATAACCTAAAAAAGCATGTGTCTTCTGCTAGTATCTACAGCATATGTTATAGAATGATTTTTTGATTTAATAATCTTGAGTGACAGAGCAAATAGTACTACATTGCTTACTGACTTCAACTGAACCAGCCTTTTGTTTGATAAAAGAGGTGTTTGGTGTCCATAGTTTAGGTGGAGTGCTCAAGTCTTGAATCTGTAATACACTGGTTAATTTGTAGTAGTATTTTGAATGTTGCAACATTTGGTTCTTAAGCACTTTTTTCCCCTCTGTATTTTAATACTAGTCTGTCCAGAAAAAAAAAAAAAAACCACCACAAAAAAACAACACAGAATAAGAAAAATAAAACATAAGTCTTCTAAATTACAGAGTTTTAACATCAGTTTTTCTCTTTAACAGTCAGTTTTGACCTGAGTGGTTTTTTTTTCTTGCCTCATGAACATGCTGTTTAACAGTACTTTTTGGCAATAGAACAGCAACAGATTTTTCTATTATTTAAAGACTTTCTGTGGGAAATTAAAGTCAAAAGCACAACTGAACACATATATCTTTAGTCATCATGAAATATATTAGAAATATTTTATTAGCGTTCAAGGTGCTCTATCACCTAACTGTATTTGACACAATTCACCTTTTAAAGGTGTGATAGTGTGGTTATGGCAGAAATATTTGTTTGATATTTTTGAGACTGCTGTTTCTGAAATTCAGTGAAAGTTATTGTTGCCAGCTGCGACTCTTAGTTACCTTGATTATTACAAATAATTTCCCAATGTTACATATTCTTTTACTAATGGAGCCTTAGCAGTGCAACTCCTATTCCCAATGGAAAGTTGACAAAAAGAAAGATTATATTTGTGAGAATAAAGTGTTGAATTTAACATGGCATTGTTAATTTCAGCATTTAAGTGGTTACAAATTTTAAGTAGAATTAGAATTTTTGATGGAATGAAAAGTGAGAGGAATAACTTAATTCAGGAAGAATAACCTCATTGCACCCATACAGACCTGGGCCTGACAACTAGAAAACAGCTTTGCAGTGAGAGAACTGGGAGTCCTGGAGGACAGCAAGTTAGCCATGAGCCAGAAAGACACCCTTGAAGAAAATAAATCAGTCTCCTGAACTGCAGTAGAAAGGGTGCTGCCAGCAAGCTGATGGGAAATATCCCTTCTCTCTACTCAGCACTGGTGAGATACATTTGAAATGCCAAGTCCAGTGCTGGTTTTTCAAGTATGGAAGGGAAATGGAAATATGGACTGAGTCCAGAAAAGAGCCACAAAGATTATTATGGTATTAGAGCATCTGTCCCATGGGGAGATGGTGAGAAAGCTGTGACTCTTCATCCTGGAGAAGGGAAGGCTTAGGAAGGATCTAATTAATGTGTGCAAATACCTGATGTGGTGCGGAAAAGAGTTGAGAGAGAGACAGACTTTTCTCAGTAGTATACCAAATTAAAGAAGGGACACTGGGCACACACTGAAATACAAAGAAATTTCCTTTAAGCATAAGGAAAAAAAAACCCACAGCATTTTCTTGCTATCAGAACAATAGCACTCTGCACCAAATTTCCCAGAGAGATTGTGGAATCTTCATGAATATTTTGGAAATCAAACAGGACAATTCTTTAGCTGAGTCATGGTAGCTCCCTGAGTTGAGCAGGAAGGTGTGACTAAACCCTCTGCAGGACTTCCCTTCGAAGCTTAACCATTCTATGATTCTGAAATCCTTTAAATTAATAAAATTTGTCTTACATAGACTGTGCAATACAGACGTGAAGGGAAAAATGAAAGAAAAAATCTATATCCTCTAAGGTAAATGAAATATAAATGTGTAAATTTATGGTTGGATATTTAGTGTAGTACTATCCACAGTATAGAAACCAAACACAAATGGTGCTATTTAGGTTACTTGTTTCTTCTCCAGTTTAGCACCTGACGTAGATATCTGAAATGGGTCAAGTAAATCTTGTAAAGAAATGCCTTTATCACACCATAGGTTATGAATGAAGACTGTAGAAAGTAATCAAGTAATACCCATGTTAGTTCCAGAAATTAATGATGTACTCAGCTTCATATTGTATACACATGTAGAAATCTAAAACTTTAGTGTCTAAGCTCCCTTTTTAATTTACTGAGCACAAAAGCTTTCATTTGAACTAGGTACCTAAACCAGATTTGCTAAGTTTCACTCTAGGGTCTATTCACTGTATTCCTGATGAGTGTAATAGGAGCTCAAACACCAGATTCACACAGACATTTTGGATGAAATTTAGCTCCAGAATTTATATGCATAGGACTCAGATAATTTGTTATACGTCAGCATTTGGTTAAATGACTGCCTCTTGTTAACTGCACTCCCTTCTTTCCTGTTTGACATCCACGTGCAACCATCTTGGGTGCCCCAGGATATTTCTAAACTGGCATTGCTGATAGTTAGACAGAAGTGAAGTTTAGGCTGAGATTCATTGAAAAGAGTATGAGTGCAGGTGTCATGTGTGTAACCTTGTGATGTATCCATGACTCATTCAGGTGTGAGTTGGAGATAGAAGTAAATTAGTCTGAGATCCTGGAGCAGTCAATGGAGACCTCAGTTATCATAACTGAGACTAGAGACCCAGTCAGTTACTTAACTGAATGATGTGTAGCAGATATGTCTACTTTAATGTGAGAGGTATAGCTTTCCAAACTACATTGACTGAATTGACATTGTGTATAGGGGAAGCTCAGACACCTAAATTTAGCTGATTCCCACAAATCCAACCTCTTGTGTGACATGAATCTCAGCTGTTCTTGTTGCTAAGGGAATACTCATATCTCTTGGGAGATTTATCAGTTTTTCTTATTTATCTGCACATAAAGTTTTTCAAAGGAAAAGGGCATTTTTTAATTTCATGCCTCAATTTTTACATTACTAATGAAATAAAAATACCAATTCCTTACCTGCGTACCTTCCTCTTCCTTTGTTTTTTTTTTTTTGGTGGTGGTATAACTGAAATTAAAACATCTTGGTAAGCTTTGCTTTCTGGGAAGGAAATCTAGGCTTTTGGAAGAAAAAGTGTGTTATCTTAAGAAAAAACTTTATGTGTAAATGTCTTCAGGTTTGATCTAGACTTACTCAGGGACTAAGTATTCATTTTATTATGCTTATCTTGTGGCTTTATCTCTTTATTTTTCTCAGATTTTATGTTTGTGGGGTTTTTTTTTTTTTTTTTCCCTAAGAAGCAATCCATGTATAAGAAGGGAGGTTCTCTGAATAAAATTTGAAAATTTTATTATATAGATAAGAAATATTCTGTTTTCTTTCAAATATTTGCCTTCCCAAGGAACATTTTATGTTTTTGTACATACACTTGCTCTGTTTGTCTTCAACAGATGAATTAAGTAGATGGGAAAAAAGTAAGGAATTATATTTGCAATCTAAAACCCATGGAACTAAACCTCCTAGAAATAGGAATAAAAATTGAATCATTTCTTAGTGTAATGCTTTATCCCCTTTCATACTAATCTAGGTAAATACATGTTGAGATAAGTAGGGTGAAGGAAAAAAATAGTAGAATACTTACGTTTTTTCACTGTGCATCACGTGTTAAATGTCTTTATTCTGTGGTTACAACATGAAGGCCTGTATGCTACAGAGAATTCATCTAGACATGGTAGCAACATAAGCAACTAAACTTAGGACATATTTACCTGTGTCAAGGAAAGGAAAATATATAAAAATCTTTTCCAAAACATTTAAAAATTTTCTTCCCATCTTGAAACAAAGAAATAGTTAAAGACATAAATCTATCTTTAACTGTTCAGGACAGTTTGAAAATTTTGCAGCTTTGGCAAAAAGCTTTTCAATATAAACCCCATGCTAAGTCAGCACAAAACCCACATCCCAAAACCAAGCAAGCAAAAAACCCCCAACAAAACAAACAGAAATCAACAGCAACAACAAAAAACAACAACAATAATGAAAAATTATTTAGTAACATCGAAACACCTTTGTAGGAAAAACATTTTCTTGTGTACCTCTGTATATAATTTTTGTATCTTTATCAGTGTTTGTAGCTCCACGATGAAGTATAACACAGCACAGTAAGAACAGATCTGGATGTGAAGCGACTGGTGCTGAGAACACAGAGTTTACTGTGTACACTTCCATGGCGGTTACTCTGGACTTTTGTGGTCCATGGGCTGAATGCCCATTAGTTACTGAAGAGTAATTCTGGTTTCATTCCATTCCAAAGGCATCCCATCCTTGTGCTCCAAAAGGTCTTTACAAGTATGTCAGGTGGAGGTGATTAGGAGACTCATGTCAGAAGTACACTCCTGCAAGTTAATGTAGACTTACTATTTAGAAAGATATATTTCGTTCTCCATGAAACAACTCACCTATTATTTTAAACAAATCTGCATTACTGAACCATCATCTAAGTAATTCATGCTCAAATATTCCCAGCATATTTAAGGTGATTTTTAAGTTCTTCACTGTGAAAACCACACAAAAATGCCATTTTCAATACAAAACTCGAAATGAAATTCTATGTGCCTACCATTTAGGAGAAGGATTCTTTTTGCTCACTTGGTGATATGCTCCACTACTCTTTTAGATTAGATCTGTGTTGCCTTCAAGATCTAAAGAAAGTGTTTAAGTTCACTGAGAAACATTGAATAACTTCTTTCTTTTACTTTACTGTACTGAACTATTATATTTCATAACTGCATTTGTTAAATAGTGTCATGGAGATAACTATTAAGACATACTCATTATCAAGTAAAAATGTCAGTTATAAATGATTCATTCATCTTAAATAACTGAGAAAAAATAAAAACATTCTCAACTTTAAAATAATTGCATATTTTTTAATCCTAGAGCCGAATGATATGATGTTTATCACTTTGCACATTCTTCATTTTTTGTTATGTAAAAATATATATGACTGACAAGAGAGTGTGATGGAGTAATTTACCAGTTTTGATATTTAACTTTTACTGAATATTAAAAAAACTGTTTTTGTTAAAAAGCAGTGATCAATTGCGGAATTTAGGGAAAGAAATTTATTACTAAAAACACACTAAATTGTTGTTATTTAAAATGTACTTAAAATATACAAGCACATATTTCAATATTGCCGAAGACTTACACTGTAACACAGCAAAGGCATACAAAATTGATTTTCTTTTCAGTAGAGAAGCCAATACAATTTGAGTGTTTTGGGGTTTTCTTCTTTTTTTAAATGCATTGGATTTGCAAAAAGGTAACAAAAGAGGTGGGTTTTAATTGGTGGTGTTATTCCAAAGCCCTTGAAACTCTGGCACTTATAGTTGTTGTGAGTGTGAATGTGATCTGGCAAGCACAGCATAGTCATTAACTAATGGATTGTAGCTACACTCTTTCAATAAAAACGTGTAGGTGGTTAGTAATACTGTAGTGTTACTAGCAATTTTAAAGTCATTTGTAGGTTAGTTTGTGAAATTAAAAGTGTAATCAAAAATTTCCCAGCACTGCTGCCTTTTCCAGCTGATTTAAGTGCAGATTCCTTGGATCATTCAGAAAAGAAGCTAAATGACTCAAAAATAATCACCCACACCACAATGCATTTCATTAGTTGTTTGAAATATAGTTTCACAGTTCATATATTTATTTTCATGAGAAATGAAGAGAATTGTATAAGGTAGTTGCTTTGTGCCATTACTCCAGGTCTTAATATTTATTTATTAATTTTTGATATAGTACACATACTTGTCCTACATTATCACTTCATTATGAATGGAAATCATATATTTCCAGTTGTAAAGAGGCACTTAATAATATGAATCCCTCTTGCATGAGCAGCTACACTGTTTGGAGACATATTAATTATACATTTTGCAGAAGACTGAAAATATCTAACATATGTTATAGATGAATATAGGTCACTGTGACAGCTGTAATAGATAAATATATGCATATCTATGCATACAGACATGCATAGATAAAACACTTTCTGCTAGGGTAGAGAGATATTCAGACAATCTAGAAGTTAATGATATTGACTACCCAACATCCCTTCAACATTTAAAGAGACATCATGACTGATTTTAAAGATGAACATCATTAAAAATAAGCTGATACATCAGTGGTTATGTTCTGTTAATACCCTCTGCAGTCTTACCAGACTCTCATGGCCACATTCTCAAGAAATTCTAGCTATGCTCACATGCTCTATTTCTGCATATCTGGACTGCTCTGTTAGGCATAGGATGCCTGCCCAGTTCGTCTTTGAGAAACCTAACTAATCTTTTTAGGGACACGAAGATGGGGAAATGTCTACAGGGAAATTCCTCATATGAGGGGTGGCTGAGGTCACTTGCTCTGTTCACCCCGGAGGAGATTGAGGGGAGACCTCATTGCAGTTACAATTTTATGAGCAGAAGCAGAGGTACCAATCTTGTCACTCTCTTGACCACGACAGGACTCAAACAAATGGCATAAAGCTGGAACAGGCTCCTCAGGGAAGTGGTCACAGCACCAAGCCTGTCTGAGTTCAAAAACATTTGGACAATGCTCTCGAGGACATGGTGTGACTCAGAGTTGTTGTGTACAGGGACAGGACTTGAATGGTCCTTGTGGGTTCCTTCCAACTCAGAATATTCTATCAGATGATTCTATGATTTTTTAACCCCGATTATGCACTATGCACACATCAATCTCTAGCCTATAGTATGAGTTATTCCTTCCAATAAAACAAAATAATTGACTGTTAAAAAAAATAAAATAATACATTTTATCCTGAAAGTCAGACAGCATTTTTGAGCTACTCTGTGTAAATGGCAGAAGATGTGATGCAAAAAGAAGGGAGTGAGTCTGGTTAAGCAAAAAATAGTGAAGACTACTGAACTGCAAACAGTAAGTTGTTTTGCATTCTTTATTTTCTTTTGGGCTGAAGGGTGATCGACAAGAACATACATGAATAAATTTTTAAAAAATCCTTATAAGAGCACAAACACATTTAAAAAATTTTAAGAATAAGCAAATTAATCCTTTGGAAGATATTTTAGTACAAAAGAAACTTATGGTCCACAGCCTTTCATTTCTGGAAGAGCATTTTCTGTAGCCTTTTGTAAGTGTGTATTTCTCCCTTGCTTGCTTGTTTGACAAAAAGTATATTTTACTATTCTGTCTAATCTAGTTCAACTCTTGTATGTATTCATTTGTTTATTTATTGACTTTGAAAGAATAAATACTGGTAGCACTTTGTGTTGATGTCTCTCCATATCTCATGTCCTTTGTTTAGAATTCCCTATGCTTAGGTTGGTGACAAGATAAAATGCCTTTCTCAGTGGGTCACATCCAGAAGTGACTGCTGATATTGCCTACTCTGTTTCATAAGTATAGGGAGAGAAAAGGAGAGAAATTAGATGAGTGTTATTGGGGCAGCAGAGAAAGGAATGGTTTGGAAGGTGTCAGGTAAACTGCCAGCTGGATAGATTATGCACGACAGCATAGGCATTGTGAATGAAAAAATTGAGTGCTGTGGAACTGACATTGTTATAGGCAATGCTTCCATGTACATTGAAACATTTTAGAACAGCTCTGTGCTGCTCAAAAGTTAGAAAGCTCTTTTATTTATGGCTCAAAAATGTCCATGAATCATTCTGTCAACTGAAAAAACTTGAACGAAAGAACGCCTGTCCTCAGAAGACTGTGAAGTTCCAGAACAATCTGGAAAACAACCCAAACTGAGAAAGAAAGTGCTTAACCAGGGGAAAAGATGAGTGCCATATTGCTTAATTCAGCCTCCTTCCTTTTTGGTCTTGTCAAATGTTTGCCTATTACAAGATGCCAGCCTACTCAGTGTTGTATTCTGCCACAAGATTTATGGCATCTCACAAATCTGGCAGTACACTGACAGCAGTCTTCTACTTTTCTATCCTGGTTAACCATTAAAATCTGTATAATTAGGCTGAGGCTATGAAATAGGAGTAGCATGTCTAGACTAGCCAATTGTGTTAAACTGTTGTGGTGCCAGATGTAATGCTTAAGACCACTTAACACTCATCTATTAAAGGTATTGAGGAAGTATTTGCATATTGCACATTTCTGCTGGCAACGGGGTTTTAGGTTTTTTTAAATTTTCTTTATTATATCATATGCAGTATTACTTCCTCAAATGTGAATACATCCTATACATTTGGTTCAGTGAATCTGAAATTAAAATATGTGATATGCAAACAAATCTCCTTAACATGTCAGACATAGAATAGTGTATTTAGTCTAAGTAAAAAGATGACAAAATACTGTTTTGTTGTGTGGGTTTTTTTTCAAAAAAAATTGGCAAATCTTGCACCTTAGCCAGATTAAATAATTATATCATTTAACAGAATAACAAAATCAATCAAGTTGGAAAAGGCCTTTGAGGTTATAGAGTCTAACCACCTCATCAACTAAAACATGACACTGATTGCCATGTCCAGTCTTTTCTTAGACAACTTCAGGGACGGTGACTCCACCACCAGCCCATTCCAGTGCACAGCCAGTCTTTTTGTGAAGAACTTCTTCCTAATATCCAGCCTAAACCTCTCCTGGTGCAGCTTAAAATTATGCTGCATTGTCCTGTCACTGCTTTCCTGGAAGAAGAGACCAAGCCCACCTGGCTACAGCCTCTTCTTGTAGAGGCTAGTAAGGTCTCTCCTGAGCCTCCTCCTCTCCAGGTTAAGCAGCCCCAGATCCCTCAACCACTCCTCACAGGATTTATGTTCTAGGCCTTTCACCAATAATAATTTAATTTAATTATTTAAATGGTTTTACTAGAAGAAAAAATTCAATTCTATTTTTCACTGGAACACATAAGTGACTTTAAACTTGGGTGTAGGGCCTACCTCATTAGCCCTAGTTTTGTTTTGATGGTGTGTATGCGACAGCTTTGATCATTTGAATTAGCCCATCACATCAAAAAGGTTCAATCAGTGTAGCCAAGTGTGTCTCTGGATGATACTTCAACAAAGTCTCAGTCTAAAGTAGCTTAGAGATGACCAGTTAAAAAAAATAAAACAAAAAAATTCCCTCCGCAAACCATGATATAACCACCCCTCAATAAATAATAAGAAATAAACTTTTTTCTGTCGTTGAGAATCAACTTTGCTGATAATCTGCCTTGTGAAAGATTTGTCAAACTGGGCCATTCTTCTGTGTATCAAAATGCCAAACAGCAAGCAATTTGAAAATAGCATTTTCTACTGTAACAGTTGGTTGTACCCCATAATAGATACTGAATATTTTTAAAAGAGAAAAAGACAATGATTTTCATTGTTAGAGGGGGTTTTTTGTTTGTTTGTCTGTTTGTTTATCCAAGTTTCTTTTTAGGCAAGACATTTGACAAAAGTTGTCCTTAATTATCGTTGTAAGTACATTTGTGTGATGATCAGAAAACAAACAAAAAAACCCCAGACACATTAATTAGCACAGAGATCTGAACTTCCAGTCTGTGTGCACAGACATACAGATTTTCCTCCTTAGCCAGCAAAAGTGGGTTTAAGAAGCACCAGAATGATCGACTAATTATGAAGCCTATGGTTATTTCTAGATCTGTTTTACACAGTAGGTTCTTTGATAAACTGTATTAATCCAGTAATTTATATTCAGCCATTCAAAGTGTAATACAGAACAAGTACCTTATCTCTTGCTGTCTCTTGTTTTCTCAATCTTTTCATGTGCCTCTTGCTTTGCCACTTGATGCCCTTTCAACTTTTCCCAAGTAACACTTAATTTGTAGGGGTAAAGAAGACCCAGCAGTTTTATCTTCATTAGCATGTTGTGTGGTAAACAAATTTGGCATGCAAGAATTTCTCTACATTAAGATTAATTCAATCATTAGGCTAACATTTGCTGCTCCTACAAATACTCATTTCAGCCTACTGAATTTGTTATTTAATATCTGTGGGCACTGATTAGCAGGTTTGCTCATTATCGCTCTGAACCTGCTAAATAAATCATGGCCTTAAATTGTTTGTGTGATTGTTCCATGAACTTGTTTTAACCTTTCTGGCTCAAGTGTTTCAACTTGATTTTAAAAAGATAAATATTTCATTTTTCCCATTTAATCTTGACAATTAGAGCAATATATGAAAAATTCTCTTCAACTATACAGAAAGAGTCTCTACCCCATTTTGCAGGTTAGCTCTATGTAAGGAAAAAAGAGTGCACGCTTTTATTTTGCTAAGCACTCATACTTTTCAACCTTATTCACTTAATATTTTTTTTATTGCTCGTCTCCTTTTTTTTCTTCATTTTTTGTATATATTGGATGTGGGTTTCCAGGATTATATACACAGAATTGGGTGCAGGTACCCTGGCGCTGGCAGTGGGGTCTGCAGGGTGACATCTGTGAGGAGCAGCTGTGGCTGCCCCATGCTGGACACTGCTGGTTCCATCTCTTTCCAGCTCACCCACCTCAGGGCATGCCTGAGCCCCACCACCAAGGAGGTGGCATCTTTCAGAAAATATGATTAAGACAGAGTAAAAAACACCACCTGCAGTAAAAAAACACTGCCTGGCAGTAAGAAGTGAGGGAAAATAGGAGAAACATTGCTCCAAACTCCCAGGCCAGTGAAGGAGGGAAACGAGATGTTCCAGGAATCTGAGCAGAGATTACTTTGCGAATCTGAAGGAGTCACCAGAGCAAATATAGTCACAAGTTAGGAGTGAGAGAGTGAAGTTGAGCCTCAAAAAAGGGGAGTGAGTGGAAGGTGTTACTTTTGTTTCTTTTTTGTTTCTCACCACCCAATTCTATTTGACAATAAATTTAATTTCCTCAAAGTAATGCACATTTTGCCTGTGATGGTAATTATTAACCAGTCTTCTCATCTCAATCTCAACCCAAAAGTGTTTTTATCTTACTTTCTCTCCTGTCCTGCTGAGGAGAAGCAAGAGAGGGCTTGGTTTGGCATTTAGTAGCCAGGCAAGGCCAACAAACCACAAGTGGTAATCTAAACAAATTGCCTAGGATAATAGCCTTGGACTTTAGAGAAAAATATTATTCAATTATTCAGTTCATCTTTTCCAGTGAAAACCCCATTTAAAACATTATGACCAGGTTTTAATTAATCCTATAACTTTTTACTTTCTAGATTTCCAGTGTCTCAGCTTCTATTTTATCTTCCTGGATCTTCTCTAGTCTTATCTTTTCTAGTGCATTTAGGCCATGCTTACCTATAAGAGAAATTTGCCAGATGCTAACTCTGTGACATTACCGTAGAGATATATGTGAGGAATTCTGGCAGAAGATGTCATAACTCTTCTTGATTATATCTAATGAAGTTTTGAGAAACTAATGATGTTTTGAATGTATATATATTTGCATTTCAGAGGATTCTGTCATGTCACTGAGGAAACTTTCATAAGCGTATGATTTCAGAACAGGACTTATGCTGAAAGAAGTACTGTTCTCCCCTTGTTTTGTTCAAGCTTTTGCTTCTCAACAAAATCTTCCTGCGCGGAACAGCAAGCTTTCTTCTAAAATAGCTGTACTGTTCTGTGTTTCCCACCCAGGAAGGCAAGCTTCCTTAGTGGCAAGAGAATATTACTGTAGTCATAAAGACAAAGATAATAAGCTGTGTCTCGTCTATATTATGGTCAGCAGGGAGAGGTAGCAGCAAGAAACCAGAAACTGTTACACATAGATTGTTTTCCGATTTTCTTCCGTGAAAGAGCTGTAGAGAGTCTAAGTCAGTTTGCTATTTCAGATCCTTACAGGGGTTGTAAACATACCATTCAAATAAAACACTTCCATAGCATAAGGTTTTGCTTTCCATATAAGTAAAAGGGAGCCATGGAAGAAAAAGTGCAAAATTTGCCAATCCACTTTCTGCAACAGAAGGTCTTACAGTTGCCAAATGGCCCGTGCTGTGCTATCACTCACCTCATTTACACTGCTTCCCAGAGTTTTTGAAGACTGCTTTACAAAGTCATATAGCATAATAAGAATGCTTTGAAATATTCATATTAATTCTTTAAAGCATATGTTTCCCTTTAGTTGTTATAAAACAGCAACTATAAATAAAGTCCTTCATTACTGTCATAAGCCAATATTAAGAAGCCAAATGCGATTTGAAGTACCACTTTTCAAATTGAATCTAGCTTTGGTTTAAACACAGTACTGTAAGAATTTCATTTCCTTGCTTTATCATAACAAAAAATGTTGGATTTTCATACTTACAGATTTTTTTTTTTTTAAGCAGAGCAGGAGACATTGTAGGTGCTTTGTATTATGTTCTATTTCCCTCCATTCCTTCTCAATTATAATACATTGCACATCTGAATGGCTTATCCAGAAACTATGAAAATGAATTCTGAGTATTAAATAATGTATAAGTAAACCTGAGAAATGCATTTTAGAAAACTCAGGTGTTAGAGTCTTTCAATTTGCTGTAAACAAACCATTTTTTTAACCTAAAATTAACATTATCATTTATTTTCAGGTGAATGTATTTTTATTGTATGCCTGTATCTAGAAAAGCATTCAGATCTCTATTTTTTTTCCTAAAATTACTGCTCTGACAAACAACTGTGTACAGCTTAAATGGAAAACCTGTAAACAGCTGTCACAGCATACATTGATGTTTCACAAGGCTTTGCTTGCAATAATTTTTTTCAAAGTACTGTAAGAGTCTCTGCTTATGTTGCCATTATAGAAAGCCTCATCCTCTGCTAAATAGTGTGTGGATATTTTGTCCCTGATGCTTTATTATTTCATCCTTTAGATCTATTTTTCACTTGGCTGAGTAGTCAACTATTTAACATGAGTTCAGATAACCTTTGAAAATGGCTTTTCCTGATATTTGGTATGCAAGACCTGTTCTCCAAGTGCAAGCAACAGCACTCTTGAGGGTTTTTGGTGTGCTTTTTTTTGTTTTTCTTAGATTATGTTTCACCTTTTTTTCTTATGTGACTACAAGGAATAATTAGGTGTGTAAGCCCACAATTGTTTACATCACTTCCACCTGCCTGTGCAATGGGAAATCCAGATACAGAATACAGCAGTGAAAAAATCCTGGTAGTGATTAAGACATAAATGGAACAAATTGGCCAGCCTGTCAGGTTCTGTGGGGTTAAAAGAGAGCCTTAATTGATTATATTACATCCCATGGGTCAGTGTCTCAATGGTTATGTGGAGTCACTTGGGCCTGAGTCACACATTGATCAGGAGTGCATTCATGTAGATAGTACTGAACTCCAGTTGTTTTCATTACTATCACAGTGTAGCTATACTGGAAAATGTTCTCTACTTCTTAAAAAATCTTGAGAGGGAGATTCCCAAATGTCCCACTTCCAAAAAGATTCTGCTCAGGTTTTTTAGCTTTCTAGATAAATTATGAACTCTGAAGATACCTCCAGCCCATCAAATGGGCTGATCTTTTTTAAAAATAATTGCTTATGATATCATAATGTAACTAAAGGTAATAAAAGAGCACTGATAAATGCAGATAAAATTTGAATTAGCTAGTACCATCAGGATTTGGTAAATCTGTTGCCTGGTTCACATGGCAATACTTATTTTACAGGGAATATTTCTGAAGCCTAGGGGAGTTCTGCCATTGCAGGCTAAATTCTGATAGAAGATTGATTCCATCTTTTGAATTTCATTGTATTCCTCAAATGGGTTGAATTTTAAACCATAGAGCAAAAATTGTATCTGACTCCCAGCAAACAGTTAAAATGGGATTATAGTTTATCTAGATTTGATACGTGACCATGAACACATAATTCCCCAATAAGAATTGCTTAGTGTGTTGGGCTTTACATGAGGTTCAACATTCATTTCAGTCAAACCATGATTAAAATAAATCAGGATTTATAAGTCAGTTATTTGAAAATCATGATTCTTGTAACTAAGTTTTTTAAATTATTCAGTTTATTGCTCACCTGTTTGAAATTTAGCTCCAAATGAATTGCACTGGATTTTTACTTAGTTTAGGGAAGTAATTTTTTTTTCATGTGTTAATCCTTTACAGAATTTTCTGAGATACAGTGTTGTCTTCATTGAGACCAAACACATGCTAACCACTGAAGACAGATGATAGCATCAGTTGAACTGAGGTGCAAGAAAAGAAAAGTGCTTTTTTTTTAACTGCTGAAAACTATAATATAAAAACATAGCTCATAACACTAAGAAGTAGCATGCTTTCCTTTGTGGTGAGTGCTGACAATCAAAACAAGAGTCCTGAAGATGAAAAAGTTACTATATCTTTGGCTACACATTTTTTGACATTTCTGTATACGTAGTACGTTGAAGAGAATACCATATGTTTCATTTGGTTTTGATCTAAGTTTCTTCCTCCTTCCCCCCTTACCCCAACATTGTGTGTGTATGTATGTATGCATTCCTGAGGTTCTCTCCTTTGAGTGTAAAATAAAATAAAAAGTAATAACACTGAAAAGCCGATGGGCAAAAATTGATTCATAAATGAGAAGGTGGCATTCATCTTGGAACTCTTATTGGAAACCTAAATCTCAGTAAATTTGTAGCCTAAGGATACAATGGGCTTAAAGGATTTCTGTCTCTGAAGAAAAATTAGAACGCCTTTGAGGTAAGGTAAATGGAAAAGGTTGTTTGGGCAAACGTGGAGCTAGCTCTAGCACTATTAAATGTTAAGCACCATCAAGGGGTATCTCAGTCATTAACAAGAGTGGCATGTTGAAGATTGTTTCAAGCAGGAGAAGAGTTATGGATGGCTGTGTGGAGGTGGCACAATGCCACAGGGAAATTATGTCAAGCAAAAAGAAGACTTTAAAAAATATATTGTGGGAAAAATCCTACTGAAATAGCATCCTTTCTTTACATACTTTAGACTCTTTTGCCCAAAATAACCCCAAGTTGTCTTTTAAGCAAAACAAATCTGGGACGCTAACTTTGAAGTCCAGTGTACAACCAGTCCCCCTGATCTTTGGTATATTTTGTCTTCACATGCAATGTAAACAGAAGTACTGTTCAACTTAATCAAAACACAAGCATGTTCACTTCAAGTCCAAGTAGCTAGCAGTCTTGACTGACTTGGAAGTGTTTTATGGACCTTGTGTGTTAGTTTTGTATATAATTAAAAGGGCTCTCAGGGGTTCTGTAGGCAGCCAGCAAGTTAAGCTATCTGGTGTGAAAATAATGTGTTGCTATCTAGGGAAGGAAAGATTTAGGAGCCAAGCTAGAATCCCTGTTTTAAGCCAAGGGAGTTTGAAAAGTGAGCAGACATGAAGTGTTATATCTCTAGGCAGTAGTTACCAGATTTCTTATTACGCTAGCACATCCTCCTGGCTGCTCTGCAAAATGGCCCTGAGATTAGAAACTCTGCAGGAAGCTATCTGTGTTCTCACTGTTGGAAATATGTTGTTAGGGTGACAGCAGCTACATGGAAAATGGGTATTAAGATACTCTTCAGCATCAAGAATATTTTGCATTCCCAGTTTGCCTTAAGGTATTGCTTAGAGAGAGTAGCAGGTACTGTGGTCTATGCTGTAATCCTATTTGAGAATAAGTAGAGAGAAATAGCATATGTTCATCTTCTAATGTATAATGTACAATAAATTGTACTGCAGAACAATGAATTGTACTGTGAGACAAGAAATTGTGCTGTGGGAGGACCCTAATATTTTACTCACAGGGTGATCTTCAGTTTAATAGAGAAATATGCTTCTCTATCTTCCCCACTTCCTATATTATTTGTTATCCTGTGATACCCTTGCAGCTATTTGCATTGGGTTTATGTGAAAAGGTTTGCTAGTGGGGGGATTGCAGGGATGGCTTCTGTGAGAAGATGCCAGAGGCTTTCCCCATGTCAGACAAAGCTACTTTCACCTGGCTCCAAGAGAGATCTGCCACTGGCTAAATCTGAGCCAGTCAGCAACATTAGGAGCACCTCTGTGAAAACATTTTAGAAAGGGTAAAAAATGCTGTGCAGCTGCACCTGGAGAGAGAAGTGATAGTATGTGAGAGAACCACAGATCAGTGAATGAGGAGGGAGAGGGAGGACCTCAGGCACAAGAGCAGAGATTCCCCTGCAGCCTGTGGAGGTCCCTGGTGGAGCAGGTATCCGCACTGCAGT
This sequence comes from Acrocephalus scirpaceus scirpaceus, assembly GCA_910950805.1. Taxonomy (NCBI): domain Eukaryota; kingdom Metazoa; phylum Chordata; class Aves; order Passeriformes; family Sylviidae; genus Acrocephalus; species Acrocephalus scirpaceus. Next base: position 63,367,267 of record OU383774.1, on the reverse strand, counting down.
CGAGCCTGTGCCACAGTAAGTGGAAGCTCTTTAGGAAGCTGCAGCCTGTGAAGAGCCCTTGTTGGAGCAAATTTCAGGCAGGACCTGTGATCCCGTGGAGGACCCTTCAGTTAATTCCTGAAGGATTGCACCCCATGGTAAAGACTCATGATGGAGCATATTTTGAAGAACTGCTACCTGAGGGAGGGATCCATACTAGAGAAGTTAATGAAGGACTGTATCCCATGGGAAGGATCCCTCACTGGAGCGGGAAAAGAGTGTAAGGAAGCAGGAAGGAGTGGCAGAGACAATGTGCAATGAAAAGACCGCAGCCCCCATTCCCTATCCCCCTGCACTACTGGAGGGGAGGAAATAGAGAAAATAGGGAGTAAAGCTGAGCCTGAGAAGTAGAGAGGGGAGGAGAGGAAGTGGCTTTAGATTTGTTCTTACTTGTAATTATCCTAATATATTTAAATATCAGTAAATTAAATTAATTTCCGTAAGTTGAGTCTGCTTTGCCTGCGATGGTAATTGGTAAGTAATCTTCCTGTCCTTATCTTGACCCATGAGATTTCCATTGTACATTTTCTCTCTGTTCTGTTGAGGAGGGGAGTGACAGAGTGATTTGATGGGCACCTGGTGACCAGACAAGGTCAACCCACCACACTACTAAAATCAAAAGTTGATTATTTATAGGAGAGTTGACAGCACTGTGACCTTTTAGTTTCCTTTGAGCTGCCACTAACAGCTGTTTAGCCTGCAGATTACAAGGTCTTATTTATCCTGCTGTTTCTGTACACTGGGATTTTATTTGATTTTTATTTTTTTGAGTTTTTTTAGTATTCAACATTCTTAATTTTGACCCTATGAAAAATGCAGTTTTGGCCTCCTTTAAAGTGGTCTGTGGTATGTTTGATCCCTTTAATAAGTGATCCATGGGACAGAAGATTTCATCAGTCCACCTAATTTTTGTCTCCCCTTCTTTATGAGTTTTAATCTAAAGCAGAATATAAAGTTCTTCCAATCTGTTTTTTTTGTCTTTGGTCCACTTGTACAAATGACAGTTACTTTAGACCAGACTATAGAAACAATTTTAGGTAAAGTTTCTGAGATTGCTATTTACTTTGTGAAGGCTTTCATAAGTGTGTGTATATATATGCCAAGTATTGTGTCATTTTTTTTTTTTCTCCAATGGTCACACCATTGAAAAAAGATATAAATAGAAACAATAGGACACTGGTATGCCAGCTGAAGTATGAGCTATTGAAAAGCATTGATGTACTAGTTCCAGGTCTGTCAGACACTTACTAATGTCAAGAGAGAAAACATCAGGCCTGAAGGAGGTTATGGGTAAAGGAGGTAAAGTGCTTGACTGTGACCTAGATTATCACAAATTGTCAATTTTCGCAGATGAGGTGCAACTACACATATCTTGATCCCTTCTCTGCTTAAATAAGCACCTTCTTTTTGATAGTTGTTATTGAGAGGTTTAGTTTACATAATTTTGTTTGCCAATAAATGCTGTAGAAATGAATGTAAATTCATATTGAGAAATGTGAATGACTGATTTTTTTAAAAAATACTTAATTCATTTATATTTCATCTAACATTGTTCAGAAGAAGTTCAGCTTCGAGGAATGAACACATCTTCAGAAACTGATAACATACCAAATATATATAATGATGCATATAGAAAACTAACTAATGTGGTACTTTACTGGATTTGCTAAGCTCTTTTTAGTGACAAAGTTGCTCTACAATTCTTAACCATCTTGTTCAGGGTATTTAATGTCTTTAAATATTAAAACTCATTAAACCTATTTCATATTTAATACAAGCCTAAAAGTTCAGGGACTAAAACGCTGTGAAAGAGAAAGATCAGTTTCAGACTAAGATATTACTCCACTAATCTTGCAGAAACAGATTCAGGTGATGTGAACTTTTATATAGTTTGCTGTGATACATACACTTGGCGAGAGGAATTAAAGATAAAGAAATCCATGTAAAACCCTGAAATGTTGCGTTCATTCCTTAACTAGAAGTGTTAGGCTACAGATTTAATGCATAGCTTCTGAAAATGTTAAATATCATACATATTAAGGCTACTTAATTCAGATTTAACAGTTGGAGTTTTGGAGGCCTGCCATGTACAAAGTAAAGTGAGAGAGGTAAGCACTCCCCTGATGTTAAGAGGAGACGTCATTCAAAATCATTTTTGCCTAATTTAAAGCACACTGAAATCCTATGGAAGATTTGTGCTTCAGTCCAAAGTTTACGTTAAACCCAGAATAAATTGTCCCAGTTGCGGTATTTATGTATCAGAAGAAGAGATTTTTTCCTTGCCTTTTCAGAGTTTAAATAAAATAACCTGCTAAAACCAAATGAAACTATTGCCTGTTATGGGATTTTGTTAAAATGTGATGATTCAATGTAAAGAATAACAGTATCAAGTAATTGTTATTAATAATAACATAGTATCTGTTTCTTCCAAGCAAGTGTGATATTGATTGACAAGGAATAGCTGTAGAGAAAAATTTAAATTACAGTATTTATTATAAATGTGACTTGCAATTAATTATTTAAGGGATACGTTTTGTCCTCATTTACAGTATTGAAGCTCTCTGGAGTTGGACATGCTCATTAACAGCAAAATGAAACTCTCAATTTAAAAGTTTCATAATTTATGTTTTGAATTAAGATGTTACACTTAGAGTTTAAAGCGTAGAGTGTCTGTACTGAAATCAGGCACTATATCTTTTTGAACAGTTACACTGAGATCAATTTTAGTTACTTGATTTATGAAGAAAGAAAGAGAATTTAGGCTCTTTATTTGATGTGAGAGTACATGATTATGCCATTTACAGTCCAGTTTTCCCAGGTTTTGATGTAGACACCCATTAGTGTTTCCCAGCTTCGTTACTCTCTCATATCTTGTATATCATAATTTCCTTTATGTGCCTAACCATTAGTTAACATAGCCAGTACCCTGCTGAGGAATTATGAGACAGGTGAGGGATGTACCTGATCCCAGGAAGCTGAAAGTTTAGAAAGTTAGTTTCTGCACTCTTTATGTAGCTCTCACTACAAAAGAACAGCATTCAAGAAGTCATTATACTGAGGAAAAGTAGTCTAAAATCAAGAGTTAGAAATGGTCAGAGCAAAGATTCTGTGTGTCAGTAAAGTTAATTGTTCATTTGTGATTCAGATTACATTTTCTCATTGAGGCTGCAGTTCACAATTAAAAATCCAGTTTTAAGATTTGATGTAAAAAGCTTCCGTGGACCTGAATTTGTAGTTGAGGCATTATTAATCCTGGAGAAAGAATGCTTGGTTTTACATAATAACTTATTAAATGGAGCATCACCCAAGAGTGTAGGAGATTGCACATGGGATTGCTTTGAGGAAGGAATGCAAAATTCATTGCAGACAAATAGTGAAAGATTCCCTTGAAATATCCAGGATGCTGGAGTCCTGTCCTACCACGGAAAACTGCCTGCACCTTCTGTGTTCTGACCGCTGGACACATTATAGCCATAATGATATAAGGTATAAAGAAAAGCTTTAGTAAAGAAGTACCAGCCTATCCTATTTCTGATTCTGGGGTATTTTCCTGGGTTACCATTTTTCACTAAGCATGGAAATCTGGAAAGCAAAGTAGAGAAGACAAATAATGGAAGGAACTGGCCATGTATAGTGAAAGACAAATGCTTTCAACAAGATAATAAACGGGAACAACCAGTGCAATCTTCCCTGGGTACAGAAAAGATGCAGCAATTGTGGGGAAAAAAAAAAATCATCTTTGTAGTGCACCTTCATGGAACATAGATGGGACAGCCCACTGACAGCAGTTTCGTGACAGATCTATGGTAAAGTCTAGTTATCAGTCTTGGTCTAAAAACAACCTGTGGGCAGATTTTGTGCACCGGAGTCATAAAGGAATAGTTTTCAAGTATGCAGAAGGAAGAGGAACGGTTTTAAATCAAGAATAAGAACAAAGAACACAATAGGCTGAAAATTGCAAAGCACTCTTCAGCTTTCAAGATATGGTCATGTAGCTCTTAGTTGGAGGCACCCAGCTGGTTATGAGGCATAGCAGGCATGAGTGGACTAGAATTAGTGTCCTATGTTTATAGCATCCAGGTACTGCCTGGGGAATGACTGTCCCCTCTAGCCTTCCATCTGCAGGGGGGCAATGGTTTTTTTAGGTAGTCACACATTAAATAGTTTGGGTAAACAGAACTGCAACATTTTTTGGCTATTTCAACTGTATCAGTTCTAAACACACCAAACTCCTCTGTGGACTTCACTACAGTGAAGAGGAGCCGTGAGGATGAAAGAAACAGTGGATGTTCAGTATTCCCTTTGTAAATATCTCTTTCAGGATAAAAGTAAGCTTTGCAGTGTTGAAACCTGCCAAGAAGGTCAGAAATAGAACTCAAAATCATCCAACACCCTGCTTTTGCTATTTACAGCTGGGGAGAGAAGAGGGTTTAGTCATCCAAATCCAGTCTAATTAAGGAATTACATAAAAATGCCATGTGGAAATTCTTAATGTTTTCATTGTTCCTCTTGATTTTGCATAGTTTCCCTTGAGAAAGGTCAGAATTATTATGTCATCACATTATAGTTGTGTAATTTTTTTTCTTTTTGGGTTGTTTTTCTATTTCATTTTGGGGATGTTTGTTTGTGGCTTTTGTTTGTTTCACTTTGGGATTTGGTTTGGTTTGGTTGGTTGTTTTTGGTTCCCCTTCTGTGGTTTAGATTCATGTTCACTCTTCCTGTTTCACTTAAATTAAAACCCTAAAGCTTGTTAACTTAATATGCAATCATATAATCTTTTGATTATTGACTGTGAATCAGATACCTCAGTGGGAATCAGCAAAGTTTGCTGAACTTCATAAATCTAAGTTTATAAAGAACCAAAACTTTCGCTCTGTAAACATTTTTTTTTTCAAACCAGTAAGTCATCTACTACTATACAGCTCAAGCGGAACACCCAATCTTAGTAAAATATGAAAGCAATCTCCTGTTGCTAGAACAGGTTGCTTCTATTTCGGTTGCTATGGAGCTCTACAAGCAATCAAAGTGCAGACATGAGCTATGACACACAGCACCTGACGTGTTTCGTTGATGGGTGCTGGGGGACCCAAGCCAGTGCAACATCTGTGCAGTAAGGTAACATTCCTACACAGCCAAACCTTAACCTTCAAGCAAGAATTAAAGTTAACCTTAAAAAAAGTAGTTGCATTGAATTTTCATACTACGGGCAATATACTTTTATGCTTGTAAAGTAAATTTAATAGGAGTTCAGTAAAACCAATCCCAGTAGTGCTTGCAGCGTTTTCTCTTTAGTGAGATTTAGTTGCAGAAGATCAAATATTGCAGAAGAACAAATGATGCAAACGTACGTAATAACACACTTTTATGATATTCCTATGATTAGATGCAAATTCACCAAGTTATTTCTGTACTTCAGCATGTCTTTATGTAACAGCAGGTTTCCACTGAAGTTTTGTTTTTCTCAGAAAATTAATTTTTTTTGCACTTTGTGAGTTGTTAGCTAGCTATATATTTTTCTATTTTCTTTTCTTTTGATGAATCTGTTATATTTGATAATTTCCTTTAGCTTTTTGCTTAGAAATTTGAGTCAAAATATTGGTAGCAGGGTTTTTTTAATCATGTAGATAATATGTACAATATTGATGGCATTTATTTGTTTTTTACAGATATGATCTTTAAATTAAACATAGATACGGGTAAAGAGGAAATGCAATAGGAACACAGGGAGGATATGCAGAATTTGAAATATAAAAACTCACTCATAAACAGTGGGTTATAATGGAATAATTTAGTTATTCCTGAGCATGTGCACTATATTTTTACCTTTAAAATTTCAATTTTGCCATCTTATGAGCTTATTAAAAAAATGAATTCTCCACTATATGTTATTCATAAACTCCATTTTATCAACTAGTAGATAGTTGGGAAATTCTCTGACCAGTAATTTTACAATAACAATTGTTCAGTAAATAAGATTTTTATCAAACCTTTTGGTAAGGATTTAGAAACAAAATCAAAGCTACTTAAGATGGGGGAAAAAAAAAAAAAAAAAACCAAAGAAAAATTATTAAGAAGCAAAAGGAAATATTTTTTAATAATAAAATGTTTTTCCTTGAACATTTTCTGTGTAAAGCATAGCTATCTTTATTTTAATGTTATGTGGCAACACTTTCTGACAACCATGCTACATTTGCCTTGCATTTTTTATTTCAGTAGTTCCTTTTCACCAACTATTTAATGCCACTCAAGATAGTAAAATTGAAAAGGAATTAGGCTGTGGCAAAATAATTGATGTTCCTTTAGGTTTGCCTCATGAGAATGTTCACATAATAACCCAAATCCCCTTGTTTTAGGTCTTACAGTTTAACCTGTCAATATGTAATTATGGTTCCAAAACAAAACAGATTATTTCACAGTTTTAGTGTGGTTTCAACCATGCAGAATGGAGTGGAAATACCCAAGGCTGGTAAAAGAGATTGTCCCATTAGTAGTTTTTATATAATCACCTCAGGGGACTGGGACTATACTTAAATATATCAGCTCAACTATCTGAAAGAAGAATCCTTTTGTGTTCCCCTAGTTAACGTAAAAGGACTGGAACTTTAATTTTGATTAAAACTAATAATTTAAAAAAAACAATGGAGCATTTTTTACATACTTTTTGTTTATTGTTCTTTATCAATTGTTGGGAATATCTTCCCAGGTAGACTGGGTAAATAACTTTCTACAGATAGCATTTTTTGTCACACCAATGCATTTTCTGTTACGGATTGTAATTGATTTTTTGGAAACAGTTTTATGATGGCTTAACATTAGTATGGATTAACAGTGCAATTTCCCTCTAAAAAGAAAAGGGGATCAGTTAAGGTAACATCTCTTCTATTAATATATTTTTAGCAACTCAGCAAACAATATGGAAAAATGCTCATGCTTTCTCAGTTCCTATTTCTCTGTCAGCTGCTTATCCTCATTTTCAGTTTGACAAGTGGAGCTCTTTAATCCCAGCAAAAGGGGGATTGTTGAAACGTGTTATTAAAATAGTGAAGTTGTTAAGAGCTTCTGTTTACTGTACTTTGATAGATTACACAGGTCCTTTTGTTAAATCAGTCTATTGTAAAAAAGGAGAACCAAAGCAGTGATAGGCAATTACATATGCACTTTTTTCCTATGCAGTATCTATCAATGCAATTACTATAGCTTCATTTTAATTCAGCTGGGAAGACTGGTGGCTCAATGTGGCTGTATTCCCTCCTCCAATCTCTGCCAACTAAAGCACAGCTTTAAATCCTGAGGAATTCATGAACTTCTGATAGGAGGAAAATTCCTGCTCTTATCCATTAACTTGAATACCAATGACAAGCGTCAGTCATACACTTGAGAAATCAAGAATGTATGTCATTAAAATTAAAACTGTGTTGTTGCCATTGCTGAGATTGACTCTTGAGAAGTTGTCTTCAGACATCTTGACAAGCAACAACTTCAGCTTGCAAATGGCTGGTTAGCAGAATAAGCTCAAGGAGCATCTGTCAGAGCAGGAAGACGGTAAAGGGGACTGTGCCAGACATATCCAACCCTGTTGTGATGCACTTTCATTAAAATCAAGTGAACCGTCATCTTCTAGGCCCATAAATTCACATTAATAACTGCTCAAGTGTTTCTGGTTTGCATTTTTACATTCTGTTTGACCTGAAATGTTCATGTTTTTTACCTACCCTGCAAGGTTTTGTGATACTGAAACTGGTAGAGGAAAATTTCAGACCTGCTGCCACTTATATTAAGCAGTAATAATGTATAATCAAGTAAAGCACTCATCAAATAACAGAGATGGTGAGCGTCTCCGCTACTTTTTAATGGAAAAAAATCATCATGAAGACCAAAAAATTATATGGTGAATACTGTCTATTAAATAATTGCTTTTATCTATGAAATAGATTGGTTTTATGTAAGTAAAAATACTAGAATCAGGACCAAAGGATTTTTTAGTGGCTTTCTACTAATTAAGAGAATTATGCAAGCAATTCAGTTTAACTAGATATTGCTGTGTTCTTTGCTTGAATGGAAAAGCTTTCTATTTATCAATATTCCGTAAGCACTTACTTTTTAAAAATCTCATACTGTGTTTAAGTTGTTGCATTTTCCCTGAGCATACAACTCAATAGTTTTCATTTATGCAAGCATAATTGTATGTGCACTGAAGCCAGTATAATTTCAAGAGTCAAGGAAACAGGAAGGAAAACATCCTTTTTAAAATACAAGTCTCATAATATGTTGGTAAATGTGATTTTTTTTTTTTTAAGCAAATGCTTTAGTTTAATAGACAAAGTATTGCAAACACTGCATTGTGTTTTGTTGCCTTGGTAATAGGTTTATTCCTGTAGCACATCAAAACATGTAGTTTGGTTACTTGGAAGCTATGAAACTTGCTAGGAAGTGCATGACAGTGAATCTCCAGATATAAATTATAAATCCACTTTAATAAAATCTGCTCTACCTCTTTCTCAAATTCTTTAGAAATATTGCATTTCTGTTTACCTCATGTACATTTTCTCTAAGTTCCCTCCCTCCATTTTACTGTTTTTAAGAAAGAGATGACATATACTAATATTTTTCTTTCTTTTATTAGGAAGAAAAAGCTACATTAGGGGTATTTGGAGAAAAACAGACATTTGGAATTAAGGTTTATTCCCTCAGCTGTCATCAGCATTATTGTTTGGTCATTATTACAGTCCTTAAGCAAACTGACTATGTCTTAAGAATGACTTCAACACAATGGTAATACTAATAAATTTTGAAGTCTGATATTACATTGAATAGAACTATACTTCATGGAAATTAATATTAGTTTTGGGAGAATATACAAAGGAAATTTTCAGAATCTGTGAAGAAAATGTTACCTAAACAGGGTTTTCATCTGCAATTATCAATCTTTTCAAAGAGGGAATAAGTATAGCTATTCAAGTAAACCATTTGATCCTAATATGGGTATTTATTTTAAAAGTTTTAGGACTTTTTAATGAAATAAACTCATAAGAAATTTATATTTCAATAGAATTCTAGATGTAAATATGTTTTCAGGAAATACACTTGAAAGCTTATGTTATATTTCATTTGATTAGGTTTGTTTAAAATTCTTAAATTTTGACAAGGCTATCAGACTTCTCTTGTGTGACTACTGCTCTGTAAACCATTTACTTGTGCTCCATACTCTTAGTGCTTTTCTTCCTAGGATTTTAATATTGACTTGCTAGGCATCTCCATCACTATCACTCCTTTGAAAATTATTCCTTTCTACAGTTTTATCATACTTTGTGTTTTCATATCTACAGTTTTATCATACTTTGTGTTTTCATATCATTCCTCCTGCTGTCTTCATTCTAAATTACAACACAAATGCATTTTGATTAAGTCACTGGATTGTAAGTGTTCCATAACTGTCAGACTACTTGAATAGTAGTTTAGATTTTTGTGTTCTTGAGGTGTGGCAAAAAATGCAAAAGATGTATGCCTAATTGGTAAAATAAATCCTAATGACCTCTGATTCAATCCCATCTTTTACTTTCTCTACGGTTCCTGTCTTGGGGCACACGTAGACTCTAAATGCCTACTTTGCTTAAGAAATCTAGTAATGTGCAGTTAATTTATTTGGGAGCAATTACTCACAGAGACTTAGAAGAGACCATTACTACTCTTGTCCTCTTGCTAGGGGGCACACAAAGGGAATGTGAGTGACAGGATGCTTAGTGGTGGTGAGAGGTTTCAGTCTGCCCTCAGAAGTGGTCCTCCTCAAAACTCACAGGGCTCAGAACAGGCACAGAGATACAGCTACTAATGAAATGTTCCTGTGAGCATTTATATATTGGAATGTCTTATGAGAACTGCTTTGGTGAAGGGAATTTTATAGTTACACAAAAAGTATTATAAAGTTTATACTAATTCCACATCCTTTGCTTGACACTGGTATTTGGAGTTTTTGAGAAAAGACTTGTACTTTTGCAATTAAATGTCTGATCTTATGTAGCTATTCTGTTTACCTGGAATTATCTCTTCTGTAAAATAGCTTGACGTTTGAAGCAGCCAGAGATTTGATGCCTCTCAGAGTATTAAAATCTAGATAGTCTGTTTGTACAAAATAGAAGTTTATTTTGCTTTCAATTTTATAATTTACATGGGAATGTTTCCATTAGATACCTAGAGCTGCTTTTTTACCGCCTTCAAGTGCTTTCTGTACCATTGTCTTATTGACAGATTTCTCTGTAATCCCTAACACAAAATTAAAATCGACCTGTAAACTGAAACAAGTGTTAAGTGCTCAATTCACCCCTTACTAACAGCATTTTTTTTCTCCCTATCCTTTATTAGGATACAAATATTCCTTCCTAAATACTTCAGGGAAATTCTAAAATTCTTCAGTGTTAGACTGCAAAGATGGGTTATTTTATAACAGGGTATCTCCATAGGTAACCCCTAGGCTAATGTTGAACTCTGCAGTAGAGAGAGGAAGAGACCTGTTGATTTGCAGCACTGCAATAAGCTTCTGCTTCTATAATAGCTGCAATATATAACAGTCATAAATTGCAACAGTAATATCTCTGCTGCCAGACCATAACTTCTGTTAAGTACAGCCTGAATTCTTTGGGAAATCTTCTCCCCACATGAATACTGTAGCCCATGATCAAAGTGCCATGTAATTTTCTCTGAGAACTTTTTTTTATATCTCTCATTTCACAAGTAGCTTTAAGCTGATACAGTTTATCAGGACCAGACATAGAAGTACAGATTATTTTAAATTATTTTATTTCTCTAAGAAATTTGATGTAATAGGATAATATTTTGGCTAACAGTACAAGATGTGATCCCTTAATTTTTCTTTCAGTCTAAATTAAAAGAAAAAACAAATAAATAGCTTCCTGCCTGTCACATTTTTTAATCAGAGTAGGACTGTGATTCTAAAGTTCTAATAAATATTTGTGAAATTGGGCAATAATTATAAGATACTTGTTTAATTTTTTTTTCATAACTCCTTAAAAGGAAAAGGATTGTCTACCACATATTTTTTGATGAGTGGATAACATATTTTATTTACTTTATAGAAAAGTATATAAAATTATGGTCACTTACAATTTAGAAAATATTAGCTTTTAGGTCAGTGGTTTGTACAAACCATGGTGAAATTTCTAACAGATCCAAGGCAGAACACCACTGGAGAATAGCCTTTTTTTTTTTTTTTTTTTTTTTTTTTTTTTGCCTTTTTTGTTTGTGTTGATTTTTTTTTTCTTTATGAGATAATTAACTTAGGAAATATTAGCACATGCAACCAGAGGATAAATGCTTGAGTAAAACCAGATTTTTTATATATTCCCTTAGATTTTTTCATTATGCAATAGTACATCTAGTGACTTTCATGCCTTAAAATGAAAGAGAAAATTATGGGAAAATGACTGTTTAATGAAATCCAGATGGAAGCTTTTTGTCTCATTGGAATTTTCTCCCATTCCCTCTGCTATGTTACCAAATCTTTCTAGCAATTTCAATTTACAAAAGATATTGGAAATACTTTGGAGAGTTTAACTCAGTAAATCACCTAAAAAGACCTATTTTTTTCCAGAGGAAAAGATCTTTCAATATTTTATGTTTCATCTTCAGAAAAAAAGCTGAGTCTTTAAATCTCACATAAAATATTTTTTAAAGTTATCTACCGATTCCAAATACTCAATTTCTTTGTATAAAATCCTACCAGATTTTTATGTTTTGGTCTGTTTTTTATTTCCTCTCAGCATCTGGTTCTCTGATACAGATAGATGTGTAATGATATGCTGAACAGAGCAAGGGTTTTCACTGAGGTGCCTGTCATTTGTATCCATTTATACCTCAGCCTCAAGTTTTGGATTAAGAACTTTTCCTTGGAAAAGTAATCCTTGGTTTCCTTTCCCCCCGTCTACTCAGCACTGCTCAGCACTCTTTAAAAAAAAATAAATAAATGATGCAGGTAATCAGAAAATTCCTCTTGTAAGTATCTACAAGGATTTTGATATTAGTGGTGAAAAAGGGAAGTATTGATGCTTTAGTTAGAGGATAGTAGTGCCAGCCTAATAATTAAACTACATACCATGGTGGAAACAGTTTCAAGGAGCAGTCATCACATCAGCTTGAACACAGGAAAGGTGTGCAAAAAGGAAACCTCAGGCTGTCTTACCATTAGAGACAAGTAAGGTTTAAAGAGAAACTGGCCATATTTGTTGGTAGTTGCAAGTACTTTTGTATTCTCAAATACAGGAATACATCACATTTTTAAGTATATAAGAGTTTTTTTCTTTTTTTTTTTTTGGTATAGTGTCAGAGTTAAGATTATATTTTAGTATAGCGATGGACAATTACAATGATGAAAGTGAAGACGGTGTTGTGCAGTTTGGTTAGGCCTTTTTTGCTTTTTCTGGTGAGGAATTATGTTTTATGTTATTGGGTCTGGCTGCAGCGGATTGAACAACTAATTAAAGGAAATTATAACCTCTGTTAGGATTATTTTTTTCTGTATTTCAAAAATCCATGAATATTCCAAATCCCTTGTTCTGTCTTCCTTCTAGTACAACCTGGAAAAAACAGTGGAAAAATTAAAACATTAGGAAAGAAAAAATCCTTAGATAGTTTTACTAGAAACATCCAGCAATATTCACCTTTTCTTGTCATCAGTCCCTTATTTTCCATCTTGGCAAATCATTCCTGTCAAGCTGGTACAGATTATATTACTTCTACCACATGAAAAAAATTGTGCTCCTTAGGAAAATGTTTCTAGAATGCCTGGAACAAAGTTTCACATGGTTTTGAAATTTACCTCATTGCAACAGCTTATAGCCTTCAAGGAATAAGAGGATATGACAAACAATGGTAATAATGTGAGCCTGTTTGTTGTGAAAGCCAACAAAGATTAATGAAGGAAGAAGTTTTTCAAGCTTATGCAGAGAACAATGGCAGCTGCAGAGGGAAGTGGGTTATTAGAACCTCTGTTCCTCTGCTTTTGTTTCAGTTGGTTTGAAAAAAAGATTTGATATGTCCATGTGGTGGCTGAAAGTGACTGAATATTGTACCATGTTCTGAACCAATTGCATAATTCTGCATGATTGTAGACAGCTTCACTTTCTAAAATGACCACTTAAGCGATGTATTAGCATAGGTAGCTAAAACAAAGCAACGTAAAGCCAATTATTTACCCTATTGATAGATCCGTTGCAGGACTGTATTGACTATTTTTTCTCTATCTCTTAGATATACTAAAATTGTCCTCTTTGTGAACTGTTATGGGAGCAACTTCTTTATCTTGAAGACTAACTGCCTTTTTCTTCAATCAGATTAAACTATTTTGTCTTCTAATTTATTCCCATTTGATGGTGTATTGTACTGAATAAATGTCTGCAGGACTTTCCAGATATTTAAGAATTAAACATTTCATGCATACTTACAGGTAGATAGACAAACAAACCTAGAACATTATTGGAATATTAGCAGAAATTTGCATTTACTCCAGGAGAATCTAGATTTCCATAACCACAAGGGTGCTGAAAATGTGTAGCACAATAAGGTTGCCAAATAGATGTTTCCCTAGTACTTTTTGTTTCCAATACTCTTATTTTTATGTTACCTTTATATTAGCTACTTGGAAATAACTTTAACACTAATATGTAAGAGGTTTAATGTATTTAAATAGTTCATTGATTCTACTGTCTGCCTACATAGTTACAGAAAAAAAATAATATATATATCTTGACTGATCTACTTGGATGTCTGGTTAAAAAAAACTTGTATTAAGCTGAGCAAAATACCCCAAAGAGATTTTTATTTACCTTCGTGGTTATTTGTCATAAAATATGTAGGCGCATAAGGGAGTGTTGCACAAAATGTTGTTTTGGGGTGTGGAGTTCTTTTTGTTTGGGTTTTTTTTTCCCCTTAGTTTTGAAAAGAAGTTTTTAAAATGTAAAGTCTCTCCTGAACTGCATGCAAAATTAGAATGTTTTTAATAACATAAATTGGCAGTAAAATAGGTGTTCTCATACTGTTTTGACTCATGTTTGAGCTAAATGAAATTACAAAAATTAAATAATAAAAAAAGAATATGAAAACACCAGATTTTAAAAATTAATTTCATTAGGGTTTCTTGCTTATTCAACAAAAATTTCATTGCAAAGACCCTTGTGACTGAAACAGTGCTAGACACTGAAGGGTAGTAGCCTTTCCCACTTTGCTCCTTGCAAGGATTGGTATGATAGTACAATACAATGTGTGGTTTGTTTATGTAAGTTACTGCTTTGGGAATGTGGCCTTAAACTGATGGGCCAGAGTAATTTTTTGAATGACTATATGCTCATCCTGCATTTGGATTCAGCAGCACTTTTTTTGCAGGAATAATTTCGCTGTAGTGGATGTTTTCTTTATCCATGTAAAAAACACATCCTCTATTTCAGGATAAGGCACACAAGGGGTTAACTAAGCCTCGTTTCTATGGTGAGAAAAATAATTGGTATCGATTAGCAGTTGGTGCAACATTGCTGGAAGGGCTATTAAAGCCCTAAAGTACAGTACAAAATGATACTGAGAGCATCATGTACTCCCTAGACTGTCCTACACTAGCCATTGCTGTGTTTGAGATGTCCTCCTGACTTTGCTTATGATTCTCAGGAGCTTTGTTATACTCAGTGATTTCAAATTCTAAAGAACATTTAATTAGTTAAATGGGGGCTAGGGTGAAGGGGAATTACCCAGATGTAAAGGAGGCTGTCTTTCTCCTCAAACAAAATTTGAGAGCTATTTCATTAAAAAAGAAATCATTATAGAATTGCATCTTATAGCTACATCTTTTACGCAGCTTCACTGTATGTAATAACAAAGTGACAGGAAGGAACTGGAAAGTGAACGTTTCTTTCCCTGTGCAGCTATTTTATATATTCTCAGTCCTTATATCCTCACAGAGAGCCAAGAATACACTGGACTTTGCATAAATGGTATTGCAGATGATCTACCCATATTTGTCACTTATATTTTAAGAGTATTGCTCATCAAGAAATTATTTAAAAATTAGGCTAAATATAGAATAGCTCAAGGAAATTTTATGTTAAAATTAGAACAGGAGCTGCATATCATGAGCTTAAATCTCTTTTCACTTAGATTGATGCTAATCTATTTTTTCTGTATATCAAACTGAAAATATTCATCATGACATTTTCTGACTCTTTCAACAACAACAAAAAAAAAGATGTTCAGTAAAAATATTAAGTGTGGTTAAGTGCTTTAGAGCATTATTTAGACACAAGGTAGTGTCTAAATAGTGTGTTTCGACTGTCTTTTGCCTGGGTCTGATTCAAGAGACCGTTCTGGGCTGCCAGGTGGTTGTGACAGGTCAAGAATGAATGAAGGAAGAAACTGGGAGTAGTCTGAGGGTGACATTGCATAGTCCATGCAGAGGTCCCAAAGGAAGATTGCAGCCCCTGTGGCTTCTACACTTGGATTATCTTTGTTTAGAATATTTGCAATTGCTAAAAAAATAAACTGCATTTTCATTAAATGTTTAGTAATTTAGCAATAAATTTAGCAATAAATTTAGCAATAAATTGTTTCCAGGACTTAACTGAAGCAATTGCTAAAATGGACTTTTCTAGAAGTTGAGCAAGCAGAGAAATGCTGTGGCCAAGCTCCACATTTTTCTTCTGCTATTTCTCTTTAACTCCAGTGTATTGTCACCCAGTCTGCATTGAGTGCTGGAGATTAGAAAAATATTGTCCAACATGTAATTTTTTACACAAAGATAAAAATCTAATAATAGAATGTGCACTCATGCTATTTATGTTCATAATATGTACATTGTTTCCCTTAGTAAAAATAGTATATTTTTCTCATTAGGATGAACCTCCATATCTTTTATTTATTAGTAGTGCTAATATAAAAATTCAAATATTAATTTTGTTTGAAGGAAATAAAGGAGCTCTATAATAACGATGTCTTTGCTTAACCTAAATGAACTGTCATTCAGATTAAAACTTGTACATGTATTATTTAGGAGATAGTGATAGAACACTATCTTTTCTAGACAAAGGAATGTTACCTCATAGTACAGAATAACTAAGTAATCTAATTCATTCTTGCAAGATATCTTGGGAATCATTTGTGTATTTTAACAAAGTACCAGATGTCCAAGATTAACTAGTTCACCTGCCCCAAAATTATAATGATAAAATTTGACAATCTTCAGTGAAAATCTTGAATTAACTCCTTCCAAGTTAGCCTTCCATAAATGAGAGGAAATGAAACATCATTGTGAAACAGACAGAACAGAAATCCAAGTGTATTGGTGGCTTTGTGGGGCTACACTTGAGTTTTTAGTTACTGTATAAAAGTAACAGTGATTTGCAAGAGCTTATTCCAAAACCATGCTGTCATTTTTATTCGATTGGTGAAGCAATTCTTATTGTCTTTTCAAGCTATTACTACTCCTTGCTTAATGCTTCTTTTTGCAAACATACTTCTTGTAGTGACACACTGCAATATTTTCATTATCACAATGTCCTTCAGTTTTATGACACAACATGACAAAACATATGCTATGACTGCTGGTAGTCACAGTCCATTGGGACTAATGTATGGGTAATGCACATAGGGATCATTTGAAAATATGGTGTGAGAGACTGAAATGTTAATGGTTAATGGCTTAACCAAATGGCCACTCGCAAAACCAAGGAGTGCTTTGCTGATGATGTACAAGGTAATAGCCCAGGTGCAGAGGGCATGAGCACCAGAGGATGACCAGGAAAATCTAACCTTTGTTTAGCATAATCTGAGTTTTGAGCCAGGTGAGGATAGGGACCAATAGGCAGCTGATCCTGTGAGGGGGGAATGGTGTTTTCTATTATGTCGTCTCCTCCATTTCAGAACTAGCTCGGTTGTAAAACTCCCCCCAGGGAAGGTATTGGGGCATTCACTCAAAGGCCTGAGGGTTTTCATCCCTTCTGATGGGGCTTAACTGGCTTTATGTGAGAGGCTCACCTGAGAGGCAGCTGTCTTAAAGGGTGTCATAAACCACTAGACTCCCAAAGAGCCTCACAGTGCTGCATCAGACACTGTAAAAACTCTGGGGAAGTACCTGGGAATTCCCTCCTGAATCTCAGTGTGTATTAACCCACTGAACTTCATGGATTGCAACCATCACTTCAACTGATGGACATCAAAGTTGTAACGATCAAGTCTCGTCACTGAATTCTGAGGTGGTGGTATTTTTCTTTTCCATTATTTACTCTTATACTTTCTGTCTCTTTCTTTCTTTTTCTTATATTATTTCTTAAGTGATATTTTTACTCTTTTATATTTCTACAGGAAATGACTATACCTCTTTTCCATTGCAAATAAATTGTTCTAAAACAAGCCCCACATATATACAAATATTTATAAACACCAATTTCCCAGTGTCATTTCACTCTAATCTCCCCAAGGGATCTAGTAACAAGAATCTGAGTTAACCTCTTCTTCAGGGACAGGTCATAACATACTAGTTTACTTCTATTTTCTCAATCCCCTCTCTTTACTACCTAATGTTCATTTATGGCAACTTATTTTTCTAGATAATCCCAGAGTTCCCTCAATTTTAAAAACAACCCAAATATTGTACTTTACAGATGATCTAAACTTACATTCAATGATGAAATAAATTACTGAAAAATGTTGAAAGAACTTAGAAATAACTTGAACAACAGAGTTCCATGCTTCATATTATATGGTGACAAATTTCACTGAGTACTGAGGTAAAGTACTTCAAAAACATCTGCTAAACATAGACACAGGTAATGATAAAGTAATCAAATGCTTTTGTGGATGACTGTCATCCAGCTTTACCTAAGAACAGAGAAGCTGTCAAATCAAGATAGTCATTGTTAGTATTCAGTCAAGAAAGTCTCAAGAAAATAGTTCATTTGAATCTCTTTCACATAAATAATATCTTCTCTGCCAATTATTTGATCTGAATAACACATAAATAGAAATGCATCAATCCTGGATTCACCTCTTTCACTGCCATGAAAATTTTCCTGTTAAATTTCTCAAGTCAACTACAGTCTCCTTTCTCAATGTTCAGCATTTTACACAGAAACCCTTACTGTTACTTTTGGTGAAAAGAGAATATGCCACATTAGTATATTTATAAAACTTCTTGTGTGTCTTTTCCTTAGTGAATGGTGATTTTAAGGTCTGTAGTTCCACCAGTCTGTTTGAAGTAATGTGAAGAACAGTAGCTTGCTTTGCACTACAGTAGAGAATTAAACAGAGTCTACAAGTATATGCAAATAAATATCCCTGTTCTGGGCAAGATTTCAGGCTGCTATACTGCCTGAACTTACCTGATATCAAGGGTACACACAGTCTCTTTACAAAAGATGTAAGGCACTGTTGTGTCAGTGTGTATGTCCTGAGGGGAATGTCTTTGACTGTTTAAATGTGAGAGTGTTAGGCACACAATACAAAAGTAGGGGGGAAACACTAAAACCAAGATAGAGCACTTTACGGATTTGCATTCAATAGAGGAATTTATTACATTTTCCTTTGGAGCTGTTTTTACCTTTTTTTTCTTCTTTTAAAGAGAAATGTATAAATACATCTTAAAAGTAGTAAAAAGCCTATATTGAAATGGAATCCCCATGATCTGTATTTATTATAGCTGATCAGATAATTTTGCAAGACTTAATAAAATCAGGTGCCTTTTCTGACTTCATGGCCATCCAGAACCCAATTTTAATAGAACCATAATGATACAATAGTTGAAATAATAAACCAATGTGAAAAAAAAAACCTCATTGCAAATAGCCTTTTCTTCTGGTCTATAAGTTTGTGTTGGAAGAGAGATGATTATGCCTGTTGAAACTCTACTTTTGCTCATGAGTAAGTTAGGATACTGTGTGTTCTTTAGCTTGGCTGCTCAAATGACTAAGTCCACAACTGCAATGGTGATGTTCTTTATACACATGAAATCTCTCTATGGTGAATTCTTTTTTCCTTTGTAACTTATGACTTCTGAAAGATGTGAAATGATTTAATCAAACAGATAGAAGGAAAGATAAGGGAAAAATCTGATAAGCATGAAATCCAATGTAAGATGTAATTTTCCACCAATTTAGTGTCTACCTTCAAGATATATAGTTGGGTAGAGGTTGGGGTTGAAAATAATTACTTTTTGTTTTCTGTTGTTTGCAGGGTGAATTGGGATACAGTCTGAACAAATGATGTTTCTTGTAAAACTGTATTAAAGCAATATCTAGAAGAAAATTGTGGGAAAAGCAAAACATTTTGCTATTGGTACACAGGTCTCGGGAATTTACAGTTGAAAATATTAATGATTTTTACATTAGTC
Source organism: Acrocephalus scirpaceus scirpaceus (assembly GCA_910950805.1). NCBI lineage: Eukaryota > Metazoa > Chordata > Aves > Passeriformes > Sylviidae > Acrocephalus > Acrocephalus scirpaceus. The sequence goes on along the minus strand of OU383774.1, from coordinate 63,347,853 downwards.
TTAACTCCAGGAGATGAAGTCCTTCTTGACTGAGAAAAGAAATGGCAAACTGTGACTTCTTAAATAATATATTTATGAGATTTTATAACTTTCTTTTGAGAGAAGCTTTTTTTGAGTTTTTTTTATTTTTCTCCCTAAGATCTGCAAGCCAGCTCTTAATCACTATAGGACGTATGTGAAAAAAAATGTCTAAGTCATTATCAGTTCTCTTTATTTTTCCTTTTAATGGAAAAACTGGTGTTGCGTAGTCTTTGGCTAGTGTCACAGCAAACAGAGTAAAATAATTAAAAACACAGTGGTATTTCCAGGACAGAGAAGAGGAAATATATATCCTTTAAGTTATGCAAACAAAGCAATAAAATGATTATTTTTTTAGAAAAGAAAAGCAAAGAATATTTCTCTCTGTTAGTTTTCATAATTTCAGAAGCAAATACAGAACTCTTTTTATCCTTGTCCTTGTTCTTCTACCTAAAAAGCAGTTTTCATTTTAAAAAGATGAGTCTTAAATTAAAGACAGCTTCAAAATATTGTTGGTCTGCCTCCTGCTGCTGACCAAGAAAGGTAGATGTGAGGCACCACATGTGGTAGAGAAAATTCTGCATTATGGCTGGATTTGCAGAGCAGCAGTGACAGGGACAGTATCAGGACACTGAGTATTACTGTTGCTATTTTATTGCTTTGTGTTTGTCTCTTGATGTTTGTCTAGTGCTGAAAGAAGATAGGGACAATTGAAGTGACGTGACCTATCACCTCATATGTGCTGTGACAGTTCTCTCTGTGTGCTATGGACCCATTCGCTCCCTGGGTAGTATAACATAATTTCAATTGATTTTGGTGGGAGTTGAACTGCGGCAAGTAAGGGCAAAATTTTGTCTTTTGGCTGCCATGGTTCTGTGCTTGAACATTGCAAAGGCAAATAAGGGTCTGTGTGATTCCATTCCTTCTGAGTAAACTACTGTTTGAAAAAGATTAAAAAACCAGAAACTTGCTGCAATGTCATTATCAGTTTGAAGCCCCAGCTTGTGTCACTGTAAAAAGAAGGGGAACATAAGCCAAGTTTTTGAAAATGTCAAGAATTATCTCTGCTTTGTCAGATTTGAGAGTGGCATCATGGGGCTTAATTAGACATCGTGTAATAGAAAATGCAGGGGTGTTAGTCAGTAGTGAGTGTCTTTCACAGAGATATAAACATTCATGCTGCTACATTATTCGACATCTTTCCAGTGAGCTTGTGAATGACCTAAAATATAAAGAAAGATTTTTCTGCTATGAAATGTCAGGCTCATGCTCAGGTATCAATTCTTCTGTATTTGTTTCTAACAGGTCTCTCCAAATATATTTAAAAATTAACTACAATGATTAGGATTTTTAAATATTAAACCAGAAGTTCTATAACTAGTTGGATTTTTTGTTGTTGCTGGGTTTTTTTTGTTGTTGTTATGGGAAAACTTAAAAATACATTGTTTCCTTTGTGAGGCTATAAATTTGTAGGAGGTTGAAGGTATTGCATTCACAGAATTCAGCTGTGCTTTCCTAAAAGCATAAGTGAATGAGCTTCAAAAAAATCCTGACACAATTAAATACAAAAGTTTTTCAGTCCCTTGAGTTTTGGGCATATTTTTGAAGAAACTTAGTTTTAGAGAAATGTCATCTCTGAAAATTATATGAAATACTCAATTTTAGAAAGTCAGTAAATCCAAGATAAGCACTGGTATCAGTTTTTTATGCATCATTTCTGATTTTTTTTTCTTCATCCAAATTATTAGAGCTTTAGAAGATAGAAATTTAAATAATTCCAAAGGAGACATGCATACCTAAACATATTGTATTATTTGGCTGTTAATTGAAGGTAACAAGAGATGTTTGCAAAATGCCACCTACGATTCATGGCTGTAATACACTTTCCTTCCTGTGATGTTTGAATGGATGCTGTAATAGAATGGACAGATTATAACAAGATGCATAGAGAGTGAACTGTTCATATTTTTGCAATTATCATAGAAATAATAATTAATAATAAGTTTCCCCTCCAGAGGTGGGATTGTATTGATGTAAAACTATGATGTGAAAGAAGCCTTTCATAGTGCTTGAAAATCTCTACCCTCTTCACCTGCATTGGTTACAGAATGATTCAGTTTTTTTCTGTGTGTTAGCAGTTGCTATTTGCCTTCAGAGATTTCAACTACTCTTTGCTCAGTTTATGAGATTTTTTCTCTTAGTTATGCTGCTCAAGTCTGATACCACACTTTTTTATTTACCAGGTTGGTGTAATAAAAATATCTTGTATCCTCACTGATATCAAGGGACTAGAACAGTCAGATGAAAGGGTGGGTACCTTGAGTCCCTTATGTTTGATCAGTCTGCCAATGCCCCAGGAAAGCTGAGATCCTTGTGCCTGGCCAGTCTGTCAGTGTCACGTAATGGGGATTCCACTGGACAGTCCACCGGACCAGAGGGTTGGTATGCACCAATGGCACATTAATTATAGTTTAGAAAGAGGCACCCCTGTCCTGGACCTCCTCACTTTTATCAACTATGTTATCCACTGTTGGACTTCAAGTGCTAACACTAATCAGGTCAGGGAGCAACACACTTTTATTAACAAACATACTGATAACAGAAAATTGTGACAGATTAAGGTTCAAAGATTGCTGATGGTAGTAACTGACTGCAAAAATGAATTTGAAGCAATACAGAGACAAGCTCAAATTGCCAACAAAAACTAGCTTGTGATAATTCAGTGCACATAAAGTTCTTACCTATAGGTGTCCCCATGGCGTAGAAAGTTCAACCCATTGACTGATCCCAGAAGTTATGGTGAAGTCTTCCCTAACTTCTCCCCATCCCTAACTCACTTTTATATTATTTCTTTACATTTAGGCACAACCTGAGTGATTATAGTTGTACAGGCTTTTTTTAGTGTAAAATTTTTTTGGTGTAAAATTCTCTCGTTTTGCTCCTAAAGATTTACTCAATAAAATCTGGAGCACTTCCTCAGTGAGGTGTGGTCATACCTTGTGGGTGGGTAACTTTGGGATGGAGGTATGTGTTAATATTACAGTGAGATTCTAATGGACCAAGTTCATCCAAGGGAAGTGATTTCACCACAGTCACTGGTTCAACGGGGAGACATCTCCTCTGACCATCAGCTAACAGCTGCCAAGAGGCTTATCCACTATGTGGTGCTCTCAACTTCCCACCCCTGTGAGGATTGCTACAGAACCTGGCCATGGTGTCTTCACTCTGCTCTTCCCTCCATGTCATCCCTCTTACCATGCTTAAGATGCAGGCTATGTTGTGTGGAGACCTACCATGGAACAGATTCTGTGCATGCTGGCTGCATTCCATCTAGGAAGCAGCAAGTGCATTTCACCCTATAATTTTTGTACTGGTATAACTTCTATTAGAATGGGACTATAACTTACAGTTTTCTCAATCTTATCACTAGTTGTCTCCCTACAGTAGTGTTCTTAAAATTGTTTAGAGAATGAGTAAATCTTTTCCCCTGAGCCCACGTATTTGAGTACTGCATTACTTCCCTTGATGGATAGTTTTATATATATGGTAGAAATATAGAAATTTATCATAATTTCAACTCTATAGAGAAATACATGACAAGGTCTGTTATGTCATCTACTTCTGAGAATCTAGAAAACTACAGTTTAAACCTGTTTTTATTATCTTTGACCTATCCAACAGATAATTCAGTCATGCATTAATTATGGAAATATTTTTGCTAACAGAACATCCTGTCACATTTTGCCATCAAAACAGCAAGAGCTGTAGTTGGATCCATTCCAAGTAGTTGAACGTAGATTTCATTTGTTTTTATTTTCTATTTTGAAATTACAGAGATATACTTTGGCCTAGCTAGAATTTTGCTATGGGGAAATGAAGAAAGCACCGTCATTCCAATATGATGGTTTTCCTTCTTTATGACTTCCTTCAATATTACAAGTTTTCCTTCTGCTGGCTCATTAGAGCGAATACCTGCTCAGTGATTCTGTCTGTAATTATTTGCACCTTTTAAACACCTGGTGCATGTGGAGAAATCCTTAGCTCTTATATTAGAGATAAATTATGCTTTTAAAAATAAAAAATGTCATCTTAGTGTTTTCTTTTACTAGGGTTGAAAAATACAAGAGCAAAGCAAAACCAATAAAAAAAACGCACACAAAGTAAAAAAGAAAACCGAAAACAAATAAAATACCCACAACAAACAAACAAAACCCCCAAAAACAACCCAAAAGAAAACCACCAGCAAAACCTGAATATCTTTAACAACAGATTTCATAACAACTGCTTTTTTTTCACCAATTTTCCAAATAATGTGCTACATTGTAACCTGTCACATTAAATTATATCCATAATGTAACATTATAGCACCTCACTTGACATAAAGGGATGTGAAGGCGTTATATGTGAAGAGAGGAAAAAAGTTTTACAAATGCCAAGGATGCATTTGTGTGTTTGTATATCCTTATTTATCTCCTAATTAACATATAGAAGCCATATTTTGCTCACATTTGATGGGTGTTTAACTTAAACCCTGTACCAAACACATCTTGAGTGCAGAAGAAAGCTGTGTCCTTAGCTTACCCTGCCACCCTAAAACACGTTGCTGTGTCTGTTATGTAACATCAGTCATCCAAAGACTTCTCTGTTGACGTTTGAGTGATGTAAAGGTATTTTAATTCTGGAGGAAAAAAAGAGGACTTTCATCCCTACTTTATATCATCTAGGCTTCTTCATGTGTACTTAAAAACAGGATGGTTTTTCAGCCACTTGTGAATCTTAGAACTACTTTTAATTTATTTTCGGTCTCCATCACTTGTTATAATGCTATATTATTTGTAATAGTAGACTAGCAGAATAATTTGTGTCCAAAGGATTCAAAACTCCAATGGAGTAATAAAAATTGTTAGGAAAATTACCCATTAAACTAATGTATTGTGTTGTCAAAAAGTAACAGTTCGGTTTATGTGTAGTGACTAAAAAGGTCATTTTTGTGTTAATGTCAACTTTGGATCAAATCAGAATTTGTTCTGGTTTTGTTCCTAGGATTCTGTTGTTTAGGATCTCCTTAGAGCTGTTCCCAGTCATTGGTAAGGCTGAGGCAAAGTGCTTCAGAAGGCCAGCCAAAGGCTTTTATTTTAGCAGTGCAGGACATAGAGTCCCTGCTTTACTTAAAATGCAGCTTAAGTGGCCAGATAGTGTCAGTATCTATTTTAGTATTTATTCCTACTATTCTTTAGGAAACATTATTTGAATTTTCATCTGTGTTTTCTGCGTTACAGAACTATGGACTGGACGAGTTTTCAGGAGGTTGTGTAGTTCAGCCTCTCCAATGAAAGCAAGGAGCAAGACTTTTGAATTGTGACCACCTTAGGTTACCCATGGTTTTCCATAAGTGACTCTTAAAAATCTGCAAATATAGAGATTTTGCAACTTCTCTGAGTGATCTGATTCACTGCTGTACAAAAGCTTTTCCTAATGCTGAATAGATATCACAAATCACAGGTCGTAGCAGTTGCTCCTCGTTTTACAATTTGGCATTGCCAAGAGTTTGACAGTTGTGTTTAGAGATGTCCAAGTAGTTTTAGGCTTATTCTCCTCTTAGTCTGTTCTTCAGCAGACTGAAAAAGCCCAGTGCTCTCAATTTGCTCCAAGCAGGTATCTCACTATCCTGCTTGTCTTCCACTGAGTACTTCAGTTTTCCCAGCATATCCCTTGAAGTGAGACACAAAATTGAACACATATTCCAAGGGCAGCCTTACTAGCATTAAGCTTAAAATAATAACTTATCTCTGCCAGCTGACCACAGCTTTTTTGATGCAGTCCTGTGTGGGAATTGTTTGCCACAGTTTGATCCTACTTGACCTGTTCACTGTAGCACCCAGACCATTTTCAGGCTGGCTGGTACTGAGCCAGCTGCTTGCCAGTTTGTATCAGCACAAGGGTCTGTCCTGCCCTAGGTACACAGTTCTGCTCTTTACTGAACTTCATGAGATTTCTGTTAGCCTTGCAGTCAGTCATATCAGCAAGCTCTTTTAATATCCTCTGAATCCCATGAAATCTCATGTATTAGATCTATATTTGTGAGCTCTAGGATATATATAAAAAACCTGAGGACAAATGTAAACACAAAGTAAGGGTTTCAGAATGTGAGTAATACCTCTGCTTTTCTCATCAATAGGCAATAGCTTTTCACTTGCCTCGGCTACACATATTCCTCCTGAGCTACCATCTCAAATTTTATGCTTTGATCCTCATCTGGTACTCATGAATAAAACAGGTCCAGGCAATATTAGTAGCATATATGAACCACAAGAAAAGTTTCATTCTTCATGGATAATGCAAACCCCAAAACTGACTGAAGCATATACAGATTTGTTGGTATTGGATTTTTTTTTTGTTTTAGTGGGTTTTTTTTTGTTGTTTTTTTTTTTTTTTTTTTCTTTTCTTTTCTTTTTACTTTCTTTCCACAAGTGCTGTGGACTTTCCCTGTTGAGAATCCAATGACAAAACTTTTTCATTAAATGGTTTTGACTAGCGAAGAATTCCAAGGTGTAGAAAGAGCAGACACAGTCCGGAAATACTATCAAATTTAATTTTTTAATCATAATATGAGAATTGAATCTGTAAAAATACTGCTGCTCCAGAAAAAGAAAAGAAGTATACATCATTTTCTGTGAATAAAGGAAAGATTGCTGAAATTCTTTCTGATTTGTTTTTGTGGTACATATAGCAATGACAGTCATTATCAAATTCTAAAATAGATAGTGTATGTTCTTAGTATAACAGGAAGAGTCAAAGTATTACAGAAAATGAGTAAAAAAGATATGAAAGAATCATTAAATAATGGTAAGATGTGTGCTTGTACTCCCTTTCTACTGATACCAGTTACGACACACTATCCCTAAAAAATACACATACGAACCTTATTATTAACAATACAGTAAATTGAATTTATTCATTACTAAATAAACAAATCTGTATTTTTGATGTGTCACAGATTAAGCGGTTATACATTTTCTTCGAAGAAACCAATTCCTTGTTCACTTATTATCTATCACTCTATATTTCATTTAATATGAAATATGTCCTTTCTGTAACAGTAAGTTCATCCTTTTGTGAGACATTATTTTGTTGTTGTTGTTTCCTTATTAACCTCAAATAACCACGAAGAAATTCATCAGAAAAAAAATAATGACAGGACTAAGCAGAATTTTCTTCTCAGTGAAACCAAATTTTTACTTATGTTACAATATTTTTATCTTTCTAGAAAATTGGCTGAGTAAAGTTCTGTTAGCAAGACAGATACAAAATTTTAATGCCAGGTGTGATTAGAATTGTTGTGAGTTAGTGAATTGTTATATAGTATTTTGAAGAATTCTGATGGACAAATGATGTACAATTTTTGCTTACTGCTGATAACTTTAGTGATCTAAAGGAATGTGTGAGTGTTTCTACACATTTCTACAATTTGATGTACAGCTGATTTTCACATTCCCTCCTGCCATTCCCTTAGGAAAAGCAGGATGTAAAATAAGAAAATAGAAAGGAGGAAAGGTTTTTATTTTGCCCTCAAAATTCAGTCATATAAATCGTTTATAGCACTTCATAAATAAAAAGGCCTTGACATGTGAAATTGGCTCTTTCTATGGCTTATATTCAGGAATGCATATTCAAGGTAAGCCACCTATACAATACACTGGGAACTGAGTGTTGAATAAATAACTAAATGCACCACCCAACAACCACTGACTTTTCTCCTATTTGATTACTGACTAAAATAGACACCATTTCCAGCATCGTCCTGTTACGTCCTTTTGTTTGGACTATGCATTTTTGTTAATGAGAATTGTGATGGTCATTTCTGAATTGTTCTCCTTCTACATGTTTTTCTCTTTATCCTATGGTGACAAAACTAAAACAGTAACCATTATTGTTTTAAGAAAAACAGAGCATTAACAAATATTTGAAAGACATTCATTACTTGTCAAATAGTTTGACAGTATGATATTATAACTGAAGGAATATTCTGATAACTTAACAATAGTCCATTATCAATACATTGGGTTCAAGTTTAAACATTGCTAATGTCCTTATAATACAACAATTGTTATTTTTCCTATGTGTTGTTAAAAGAAATAACTATACATGGTGAAGTGAAATATTGTCACAGTTCAAATACTCAATAAAACATGATGCAAAGAAAAAATTCATGGGTTTTTTTTGTTTTGTTTTTCTTTCTTTTCTTTCAGGAAAACTGCAACAATGAGACTGAATTAAGGTTTTGTATTTAGTCTTCTCACCTTTATTATAAATATCCATGTTTATAGCCTGATATACTTGAAGATGACTTATTTAACTTCAAAGAGATGTTCATTCAGGATCAGAGAAATTGAGGGGGGAGTATTTAGTATCCAAGGTAGCTGAAACATAATACAATACATTAAAATTGTAGGGAAAATGGCTTAGAATTGAATTTAATATTATAATTTTTGTTCTTTTAAGTAGGATATACCAACTTAAAAAATCCACAACTGTATTTGTGTAATTTCTAGAACTTAAGGAGCATTTCATCTTAGCATATTGATTATATGTATATATTAAAATGAAAAGGCAAGCTTGTGATATGCATAAGAAAAGGGATAACAAAGAATTGAAAAGGTATCGTAAGGGTTTAAATATCTCTTCTTGAATGCTATGCAATACTGTCTGTCCCATATCTTAAAGGATATTACAGAACAAAAAGATGTTCAAAAATGTGTAATGCAGTAATGAAATGTGTAAAAAAGTGGTGTTGAAAGAAACAAAAACTACTGTAAAAAAAAAGAGGAATGAGGAACATTACAATAGTAGTTTTTTCTGATTTATGTTATGTATCACTTATTTTCACATATCAAACTCTACATGACTCTGAACAAAAGGAAACAAGGATAGTAAATTGAAATAGAAATCCAGAAATGCTTTTAAGTTTACAAGGGTTTTTTTATGCACATGTAAATGGTTTATGGAACTCATTAGGGCTGGACATGATTTAGGTCATATATTAAGGAGGTTTTTTAAAAAAAGAAATAGTGACATTGACAATATATTTAACTTCTCTTAACAAATTATAAGACTTTTTTTTTTTTTAATGAGTATTTCAATCTAAAGGTTAAAGTATGCTCTCTTTTAGATTGAATAACCTTAGATCTGCCTGTTGTAGGTTTCTTATATCTTCCTCTGTCGGAGACAGGATATTGAACTAAATAACTCTTGGACACATTCCAAAATATCAGTTCCCTCTTTTGCTCAGTGCACCATGTGTTTATAGTAAAGCTCTATTAATACCAAACTAAATGCAGGTTCCCTGTAGTGATGCACAGTACTTATTTTTAAAATTGAAAAGGAAAAAAGAGATGGAAACGGAGCCAAGGACATTACTGATGAAGAGAAATAGGTGAGTGATAGAAGAAATTATGAAGATGGTAGATACATAGGCATTATCAGTATAAGTACAGGCAGAACAGTGTGGGAAGTTCAATTTTGATTTGCCTTGATCTAGTCTTCATTTTAAGTACCTAACAACTAAAGTACCACTCTCTGAATTTTGAGTCATATTTGCTTCCTTCTACGTGGAAAAGAGAAGGTACTATGTTTAAGACTCAGCTTGTGAGAACTTTAGGTATTGTTAGGATTCGGGGCAGCAGGGGTAACGATACAAGGCTTCTGATGGGAGGGCACATAGTTAAAGTTTATTGAAAGACGGATTCTTTTATACAGTGTTACGATACAAGCAACATGATTGCTTGTTAGAGCCCACACCTCATTCTAAACATCTTTGCCAGTAAACAAGTTGGAAAACACCAGGTGTCAGGGAAAAAGTATCTACAAGGATTGTTTGGATTCCTCCTTACAATTTCCCAGGCCAGAGCTGAGTGTGTTATGTACTTAGCTTTCCCAAAGGCCTCAGGCTAGTGCTTGAAGCCTAAAAATCTATCTTCTGGCCACTGTCAGTCCCCACATTTAGGAAAAAAGCTAATTCCTGGCCCAAAATTCACTTAGTTGTACATGTCACAAGTATTTGCCATTGCGTGAAAAGTAGCTTGTTTGAACACTTTCCTTATTTTAAGTAGTTTTGCCAAAGTCAGTCCTCAAAGCCCCATTGTTTAGTGGGTTAAATTTATCATCCTTAAATCATTCTTCTCTCTGACACATCGGATAGACTTATGTGCAATTTACATATTTTCAGAGCATACTGTATTGGCAACTTTATAGTTCAAGGCCTTTGCTTTTCAGAGTCTGGCACAAACTCAGAGTCTCAAATACATTCTTACACATTCCTAACAACTACTCTAATTGCATTGCTAATAGCTGTCATTGAATTTGGTGTTCTCGGAATTTTAATTTTCATACTTACTCTGCTGTAAGCTTTCTGGTCACTATCAAGGTAAAAAATTAGGAGATTATCTGCCTGTTACCCAGCCATCAGCATGTGCTGAAGAGACACTGTCTTCATAACAAGAGAATAGCTTCATCCTTCATGCACAGTTAAGAACTTGCAGCTGACTTGGCTGCATTTGGGGCTCAGTGGATAAAGAGTCCATTAAATCATTAACTTACTTTCTGGGTATAAAGGTTTTTTAAATAACATGATTACAAGGACCAATGGCCAAGAATATCTGTCCTATTGTGGCTATCCCAATACTGAAACAAATCTATGCCAGAAGTTGCTAGATAGAGCCTTCCAATTTCATAGCAGGCCTAAGACCAAGATACGCATTCTCATTTTTTTTTCTTTTCTAAGACCTTTTTGTTCTTTTGAGCCATCTCCAAATATTTAAAGGTAAAGAAATTTTTCTTTTTGTGGGCAAATATTTGTTTTCTCCAAAGTGCTAAGACAAGCATCTTTGACAGAAAATTGCTAGGTCTGAAAGTAACAAAAATGTTACTGAAGTAAAATTTGTTCCATTAAAAAAAAAATTAGTTACCTGAGCTTAGTACTAGTATCTTCTCCCTGCTCTTCATGTCCCTTAGCTTCATCCGTCAGCAAATCCTGAATGTAACTGGTAGATTAGCATGGATTCCTATTGTCCTTAAAGATTCCAAATTCCACATTATGCACCAGGCTACCTAGTAGTATACTAGCATAACTGGCTAATTTGTGCACTAGTTGTGCTGCAAATTGTTCTAATGCAAATTCTGTGAATTTCATGATGTCTGATTTAATCCTTAGCTGTCTTCATTTTATTCTAGGCCAAAATGACCTTAGTTCTCTTTTCTAGTATTTGATGGGTCTTAAAAGCACTCAAATCACAGGAAACTTGATGTCATGGCTTTATTAGGTTTTACCTTGTGAAATTTGATGTTTTCAATGTGCCTTGAGGAGGGGAACCCCCCTCCACTATATTTTTTGTGAAGTTCTGATTATTTTTTTCTAGACTTTTAAGGACAGGTTATTTTCTTTTCATCATGGTATTGAAGACAGAGGATCTAAGAAGAAGATGAAAGAAAATCTACTGTTACCCTACCTTGAATCACAAGCCTTTTCTTCCTCAGTTCTTTCATTCTTACAGATGCTCTTTTTAACTATTATTTTTTTGATTAACTACCCTTCTAATTGAAACAGGAAGGAAAAAACACATTGCGCTGAGATTCAGTCATCTAAGTGATTTAATTGACTACTAGGCAAAGGAAAAAGTAGTCCTTTTGTTTTTAAAGGGAAGAAAAGATATGCCTTTAATGCAAAATGTAATGATTTCATAAAAACAAATGCAAAAGAAAATGTTTTCTGTTTGCAAAGGACTTAAAGTTCTTAGTTAGATCTCTATTATGGAAAAATTGACTGGAAGTTTGGAATAAAAAAAAAAAAGGTGATTTAAATTAATTTTTGACATACTCAATACTTCCACATTTAAATGAATAATTTATGTCAACAAACACTGAGCAGAACTCAAAATCTTGAAATACCCTGACATGGCCAGTACAATACATGATAATACCTCTTGAGAACTATGATTTTTGACTTTGAGAGAATTTTACCAATACAACTTATGTAATAGGCAGCACTAAAATACTATGACTAAATTATGAGCTCACACATCTCATCAATTCCAGGAGAACCTCTAATGCTGACTTTGGTAAATAAAGTAACATCCTGCTCTTATGTAGAACCTCCCCTGGTTTTGCCCAGAATATTATTGATGAAATTGTGGAAGCTACCTGCTAAGACAAAGTTATATCGCTGAGCCTTTAACTTAATAAATGGTGCACAATAGTCTAGGTTGCCAGACATCTATAACCAAAGATTCATTAAGTCAAGCTAATTAAATAAAAACAGTAAGCCAAATAATAAAGATGTGAGCCATGACCTGTAACAACCTCAAGTCCTGTCTATGACACAGAATTAATCTTTAATCATGCCTAATGGCTGCTTGCATATTTAATGCTTGCTACTGTTACTATCCTGCCCAAAGGGAATCTTCAGTTTCTTTCCTTCTTTCCTTAGTTCCTTTGGGAATATGTGTTAATTACTCTTGTAGAGAAACAATAGTGCAGATTTTCTGAGCTTATCCTTTTCTCTCTCTCTCTCTTTTTTTTTTTTTCCTTCATATCTCTCAGAAGTGTAAATGCACATCAACTTTTAGTTGTGTCCTCAGTGGGATCACATATAGGAATAACCTCAAGAGTTCCAACTGCATAATTAGCATTAAATTTGGGAGAATGAAAGTGACAATTTGATACATGTTTTAGGTCAAATTGAATTTTTTGCTGAAACGTCTAAGTTTCACTGGCACAGCATATCGAATGTGCTTTAATACTCTAACAGATGTTTTTTAATAATCTTAGGGGAAATTAAGAATTTTGTCACCAATCTTGTTTTCTCTTGCTCTGAACAGGAGAAGCTTAACTATCAGTTTTTATGTTAATTTCAAAATTTATTCAGTTCTTTGATTCTGGTTAGTTTTCGGAGTGAGAAAGGTGTTTCTCTTAAAATTGTAGATCCTTGCAAGGGAGAATATGCCCTGTCAGATTTTCATAGATTTTCACACTGTCAGTGAAATTTCTATTCTATGCTCACAGGACACTTCTCTGCTGCAGAGAAAAATAAGTGTCATGAACATAGTTTAACTAGATTGCTGTCTTTCCAGGGTAACATACATTTAAAGAAACTGTAATAAAGTTGTCTTTTACTGCAATCAGTTCCACCTTTTTGAAGGGCTACTATTTTAAAGAAAAAAAGTGCTAGGGAGCTAGCAAAAAGAGGTTACTTTTTTTTTTTTTTTTTTTTTTTGACAAGACAAACTTTTTTTTAGAGTACCAGAAGAAGAATCCCTAACAATCCAAACTTCTGAATGATTATTGCCAAGCACCTGTGGTCATTAACCTTCTACTGTACCCTCCTGTCTATGTGGTTTTCCATTCAGATATCTGTCTTCAGCTCAGTCTCTACAGGAGCCTTTGTCTATCTGTCTGAAATCAGCTAAGCATACTTTTTATGTGTGGTGATTTTTTTTCTTCCAAGTCTGACAGTGAGAAGGCACTTCAACAATAAATAAATTCCATTATCATCTAATTCTGTAAATCATTGAAATATGTGTTTAGTGGTCTGTGTCTTGCACACTTCACATATCAGATATACAGGCACTGTAAATTAGCATAATTTCACTCATAACTGAAGTCACTTTGATTTACACTATCTTTAGAATAGACTTAGCCTCAGTATTGAGCTGCAGGTGGTTCCTGAAGAGACATTTATTACTTATAAAGCATAAGAGTTCAGTACTCCTTGATCAAGTTAATTTAGATACTGCATGTGTGAATGGCTAATATTTTTATCAAATTTACTTACTTGAAGACAATTGATGTTACACTGGATTTCTGATTAAGCAGAGTGATACAAAATATACTGAAAACCCAAGATGAATGTTATTTATGCTTAGCAAAATATAACAATTGCAATATATAATTCAATCACAATGCCAATGTGATTCTCATTATCAGTCTCCATAATATGCTCAATGAAGTGAGGTTTATATCTTGTGTAAACTCATTTTTCATTTTTTCCTCTATTTTCAAGTTTTCATATATCTTCAGGTACAAGAAGATGAGGAACTTGCACCAGTTGAACCTTTGAATTCAGCAGCTCCCTAGTTTTTATGTTTAGTTATTTTCCCAAATCTTTATATTAATTGTCATAGGGTATTTAAATCCAGAAAGAAAAGTCTATTTTCTTACTTTTAAAGGACAGAAACATGAAGTTATATCTCAGCCCATCACAGAAAGACTGTATAAGCCCAACACCAGCAGAGTTAAACACAGATATACATGACAAACTAAAACAGATCAAGAGATCTGCACATAATTATGTACACAAAAAGAAAAGATATGTCCAATTCATTCCCTTTCATTATTTTAGAGTACTTACTGCTTTATCTGAGTGACTTTCAGGCCCATGTTTTTTTGAGGCAGTGGGCATAAACTGCCAACTGTATGAGCAAGCACCTGATGTGCATGAGGAGAGCCAAAACATTCCTGTGATCTAGGAGAAATCCAGGGATTGCACTCTTACTTTGGGTGAATATATAAATATTTTCCTACCTCTGGAATGGAAGATACTCTTCCAAAAGACAAGAATCTTTAAGTGGCAATGGTGAGTTTTGGTGTCAACACATGTGAGATGTGGTGCAAGTCCTAAAAGTGATCTGTCATCCAGAGACTACCTACCACACAGGTGGAAAAATAAAGTCTTTCAAGGTTGAATTCATCTAAATTCATGTTCAAGCCAGTTGATCCTGTTTTTCAGACTGGAAGACTGAAACTTAGTGCTATATAACCTTTTACTCTGGATGTCCAAGTTCTCACACTCATTATTTGCATAGATGAGCACTGACCTTGTTCCTGTGTTTTCTTGTTATTTACTGAAGCGTGCCTGCCTGATTGAGTTTTTATCATTTCAACCAGTTTAAAATACTTTAAAGTTTAAAGTAAAGTTTAAAATATTTTATCAGCTTATAGCACTGAAAGCACTTATTTGCATGATTTCCCAAATACTTGTTGAGGTATCAAACAGCTCCCTGGGCATGGAGCAGTTGGAGTTCCACATGTGGTCCATCAGGGCAGTGTCTGGCAGCATTCATCCTATTGCCCCAGGTAGGGGCAGGGCAGCCATGGAGCATATCCATAAGGATGGGAACAGGCTGAAGTCAGCTATGGGCCCACAGACTCAGCAGTGCCCATGACGGGGCAGGGCAGGACAGTGGGGAGCTGGAGACCTGCCCTGCTCTGGAGTCTGATGGCCCCAGGGGACTGGCATGGGTCCTGGGCAGGGTATAGGGAGGTCCCTGGGGGCCTGGGCAGGTACAGTGAATCCTGTGAATACCCTCAGGGCCCTCACAGTCCTTTTTCTAAGCCACTGCTTTCCTAGGCACCTAATTTTTAAGTATAATGTTAATTGTTATTTCCCAGGTATATTAGCTTTTACTTGCTCTATTAAAATACAACTTGTTTATTACAGCCTTTGATATCAATGATCCACATCATTCTCCAAAAGTATTGTCTCCTTTGTATTTATTACTACATTAATCTTTGTGTCATCTGTAAACCTCACTAACAGAAAAACAACTTACTCAGTAAAATACTGGAAAAACGTACAGAAATTGTTTTGGATTTACAAACCCTCTCTGCAGGACCACGATAGGTGCTGAGTCAGTAGGCCAGCACTAGCAGAGAGAGAAGTACAGGGAGAAAAGAAAATCTTTCTCCTTCCTTTTGTGTTTCCAGTAAGATACTGTGCTGTGTTCACAAGGAGTGGAGTTATTTGGCCACAGATTCCTCTGTCAGCTTTTGGAGCATTAAAGGACATGGGACCCATTGTGTTAAATGGAGACTGAAAGCACTGTGCTCAGTACTTGTGGTGCTGGGTGCTGCCAATGCGTGGCTGTGTGTTGAGGCAGTGCAGTGCTCAATACCAGTGAGCTTGTGGGAGTGGTAAAGAGATAATGATGATGATGACAATGATGATGATGAAACAGTGTCAAGGATATTATTCTGCAAATTTACAGTTCTGGATGATTCTGCTTGCAAGGTCAAATTACAGCATGCTTTAACCATCATTCTGTGTCATGATGTAGGGGAATTTATTTTTTAAATCATTAACTAGAAAGTTTTATTATATTCTGTTATTTTGTGAACTCCTCTGTCACATGCCTAGCACCTGCTCAGTGCAAGTCACTCTTGTTTCCAGCACTTTGAAAAACCTATAGGGGTTTTGAAGGATGATAGGATTTCCTTTTTTCAGATTTTTTAAGCTATTAAAGCTGCTTTAAACTACTGGTCTTATTTGATAAGAAGTCCTGCTGTCACATGTTTTTGGCTTTTCTAAATCAAATAGAACATGCAGAGATGAGCTGTACTTGGGGACTGAAAGAACAAACAGTTCATCTTGTGAACTGAAATGTCTGCTATGAAAATATGAGCATCTTCAAGACACAATAAAGTGCTAGTAGTAGTGGAGCATTAAAATGGATGTGAATTTATATAACTTTGCCTCTGTCTTTCTATTCTGTCTCTTTGAAGATAGATAGGAAGGTAAGTACATAAAAGTGGGTTAAAATAATGAAAACCATGCGGAGTAGAATATCTGCGTTTCTACTCACGTGTCATTGGGATGGAAAGCTTTATTTAAGTACACCTTTGTCTCTTACCTAGACAAGTAGGATAAGTCTAATGAGTGTGAGCAGACATTGCTTGTATCTGTATAAACCCTATCAGTGCCTTTTGTCAGGCAGAAAAATAATGATAAAAAGGAAAGAAGATTAGCCTTTGACAGTGACAATTCTCTATAAAAGACTTAATAGTCATTGATGGTGTTTAATGTGTAACATACTGGATAACATTTACCTTTGTGATGAAACTTCATAAGGAAACAAAAGCATTGGCTTAGCAGGTTTTAGCAGTAGTTGGACATTATGTGCTACAGAAATCCCAGCAGAGCCTGCTGTTCGAAGAGCTCATTGTTATTCAGTTTGTTAACATGACAATGATCAAAGATATGCAGGCTAAACCACTCATTTATTCTAATTAAAATAACTGTTTCAGTCTGTTATAGGTTTTATCCTTACAGTGTGTATATCTAGCAAAAGAGTAATTGGTAACCTTAAAGTGTTACAGCAAATGGCATAGTGCATTCTGTCTCCAGGGGCACTGTGATTTGATGCAGAAGGGCGTGTGTTTTAAAAGAAGTCCATTTTTTGCTTCTCACTTGTAATAAAGTGGTGGTCATTTATTGGGGAGTGGGCTTCTGGCAGCCATCCAGGTAGCTTTATTTTGTATTACAGTTGAAACTATGACAATAAGAAAAAGCACTAAGCAGACCAATATATACGTAATGTATACCTACTTTAGGTTTTCTTTCATTTCATAAAAGCATATGAGGGCTGGCTTTATGTGATAGTCCTATTGATTTTTTCAAATCAAAATCAACTCTGTGGTAGTTGGAGAAGTTGGTTGGTAGGTGGACTTACTGAATGCCTTCTTTGATTTGGTCTTTACTGCTAAGACCAGCCTTCAGGAATTCTAGATCCTGGAGGCAAGGGAGAACATCTGGAGAAAGATAGACTTTCTTATGATTGAGGAGGATTGGGTTAGAGATCACTTAGATAAACTTGACATCCACATATCCATGGGCCCTGATGAGATGCCCCCGTGAGCGCTCAGGGAGACGGCAGAGCTTATTGCTAAACCACTCTCAATTATCTTTGAAAGGAAGGCCAGTGGTGTCCTGGGATGCATTAGGAAGAGTCTGGCCAGCACATTAGGGGAGGTGATCCTGTGCCTCTGTTCAGCCCTGGTGAGGCCACATCTGGAGTACTGTGTTGAGTTCTGGGCTCCCCAGTTCAAGAGAGACAAGGAACTACTAGAACAAGTCCAGAGGAGGGCTAAGAGGAATTAGGGGACTGGGGCATCTCTCCAATGAGGTAAGACTGAGAGAGCTGGGACCATTTAGGCTGGACAAGAGAAGACTTGGATGTAGTGATGATGATCTCATCAATACATGCAAATATTTTAAGAGGATGGGGCTAGACTCTTCTCAATTCTTCTCAGCAACAAAACAAGGGCCAATGAGCACAAACTTAAACACGGGAAGTTCCATTCAAATATAAGGAAAATCTTCTTTAATGTGAGAGTGACAGAGCACTGAAACAGCCTGTTCTGTGATGTTGTGGAGTCTCCTTCCTGGAGATATTCACAACCCTCTTGGACACAATTCTCTGCAACTTGATGTAGGTTAGCCTGCTTTAGCAGGGAGATTAGACTAGTTATCCAATCCAAATAGGATCTCCAGATGTCCTTTCCAAGCCCAACCATTCTGAGATCCTGTGATTCTGTATGTTGATTCTTGGTACATTATATTTGCTGTGTGTCATGTCCTGCAAAACAGTTGTATTTAATTTAAATTACCTGACCTTTTTGAATTGCAAAATAATTGTCTTCCTTACAGTGAGAGAGGTGCTGGCACTGAACTGATCAGCTTGCTCAGCAGTTTGAACATCATCAAAATATTCAACCAATTGCTTCAAAATAAAAAAACTGATGAATGTGCATATTCTTTTCCATTTTATGTCATCTCTTACACTGCTCTCATCTCAGAACCAACCTCAGAAGCTGTAATTAGATTTGGGAATGATAAGTGATACTGTCTGCCTTCTTTAAGAATGTAAATTAAGTTGTACGATTAAAGTTTTGTGCTGGTAGATGTTCTGATCTTTACCTTTGGTTGGGCAGGACTATTATTTTATCTTTTATATCCAAAGGACTGTTATTGCATGATGGACAAGGTATGCTGGTGATCCTTTCACTGGAAAGTAGAACTGAAACTACCACCACCACCACTGTGAAAGTTTTCTGGTTTTCTTGCTTTCACTACATAGGAACTAGACCAAGTGTCCTCAGAGAGTCAACTTGATTATTTCCAACTTGGAGTGAAAGACGCACTATTATCTGATCATAAACAGTATTATAGTGTTTATGATCAGATAATAGTGCTGATGGACACCTGAGCTTGCATCTCACCCAGGCAGGTGCATGCATTACCTAGGAAGTGCAGGTGGGTGTCAGGCTCAGCTGGGAAATCATACTTTTAGCTGCCATCTCCAATGCATGAAGCAAAGCAGGAATACTCATATACTTGGGCTGTGGACTCAGCTGTGAAGCAGTAATTACAAGCTGAGGTAGCTACAAACAGATTTCTGACTGCTGCAGCCTGTAACCTGGGAAGCTGAGTCAATATCAAGACATTGCATCTATAGTCTGGAATTAAAATGTTCAGTTGGTGAATTAAGGTGCAGACTTGAGACAAATATTAAGTCATGGCCAAGCCTGTCTTTGGCTGCATCTGGGAACCAGACAGGAATGATAGTCATAACTGCAATAACTGTTGTAATAGCTGTCTAAAATAAAAGTGACTGAATTGGAAATAGGAATTGTTTTATTGATATTTGTTAATGCACTCTTTTTTTTCCTCTTTTTTTTCTTTTTATAAACAAGAATTGATAATTCTTTCTCCTTTCATCAGGAAGAAAATGGTAGTTGATATGTTACTGTTCTGCTGAGATTATGTGTCTTTCCTCAAAATAAATTGTTAAATACCTGTCTAATGTCTAAATATACTGAATATAAATTACATTTGCACATCTATAAAAGCAAGGTCAAAGCAGCTGCTTGCTGTATTTGTAGTAATGAGACTTGTAGGAAAAAAGTGTATCTAACAATATTAACAGTGTAAATTTCCCTTTATTTCTGAAATCCCAATTATTTTTCATTTATCTCTTCCCTGCTCTCTCAAGCACCACGTGGTTTTATAATCACCTTATTTGAATACTTACTTTTCTTAAGAGAAAAGTAAAATAATACTTGTATTACACATATGAAGTGCCACTGAGAACTGACTAATTGTCTAAAACTCAGATTTACTTCAGTGGCAGAGATAAGCTGAGTTCCTTATTTTAGCTAATATTGTGAAACAACAAAGATTTTCTTTGTGACAGAGACTCTTGTTCCTCAAACATTATCTCTCTGTCCATATTCCTGCATAGAACATAGCTGTGAAATAGAATTTATATTAAATTTCCTCCTGCAGTGGCTTACATCTCTTGTAGTTTTGTCACAACAGGTGGTGGAAAAAACCCCCAACCAAATAAATGTTCAAAGACAATAAAAACCCAAAGACCTAAAAATAAGTCAGAATAAAAACCTAGCAATGTTATTTATTTTTACAGTGTACTGTGATATAAATAAACAGTAAGAATGAATGATGGGAATGGGAACAATATATTAAGTAAGGACAGGAACACTTTAAAAGCACTCCTTCTTTCTCTGAGAAGCAAATCAGTCTGACTTTTCCCTGATTTTTTCATCTTTTCCCTTTCCTCTCACTCTCCTTCTCCACACAAGCTTTCCACCCCATCAGTTAGGCCAGCAGCTGAATCAGCTGTTGATTGAGATAAACATTAAGTGAACGATTAAAACTTAGCTGTGAGGAGGAGCTTACTGACTGGGTATTGAGAGATTAGTAGATAGAATAGAATAGCAATTTCTTAAAATGATCATTAGAGAAAAAGTGTTTATAAGTCATGAAATGGTAATTGGGAGATGCTTATTGTTTTACAGCTCCTGATTGCAGTTTGGAACATATTATGCCAGAGCACCTCAGAACTGTCCAGCTTTAGTAGTTTCTCTAGATTATTTTGCACTATAACTCTTAAGATGTAATATTAACCACCCAATTATCAAGGAGAAAAGAGTAATGTAGTCACAGAAAATTATCAGCTGTGTTTTCCTTATACCATTGATTTGCCACCTCTCAATCATCACCCTATCTCCCTTAAGCATATGAAGAACTTAGGCTCGTATTTCTGTGTTCTAACTTATAAAGAGTATGGGTCAATGCAAACAAACTCTCAAAGGGTACAGCGTTCATATTGTGTACGTTTTATTCTGGACTGGTTTTATCTTGATTTTTTAGATTAAATGTCTTTTATTGGTTATATTGCATTGGAAATATAGCTGTGGTAATAAGTGAAGCATCCCCATGGAAGCATATACATAGAGTGAAACAGGTGGTGTTGAGGCCTCTGTGTCCTCACTGAACATGTTTTGGGGTATGTATATGTGCTTTTGAGAGTAGCTCTGGTTTGATCATCTGGACTGAGTACCCATTACCATTGTCTTAATTTAATCCAAGAAAAACTCTGTTTTTGTGCTCTACTAATTCTCTGTGTTGTGAGCCAAAGAGCAGTAAATGGGGAATTCAAGAGATTCCCTTCAATAATGCACTTAATATCAAAAGTAAAAAGCTAGTGTTGATGTTCCTTACTTAAAATACCTAATTAAGACTACATGAATACCTACTTAATAGTTAAATCTGGATTAATATTGAAAAACTACTTAATAAATAGACCTATTAAAACCAGTATTGAGACTGCTTCACAGTGAAATGCTAGACAGTGTAAGAACATTAAAATTTATCCTAAAGTAGTAAAGTTTAAACAGTGTTCAGGATCCATAATCGATGGATTCATATGCAGACCAGTATTAAAATATGAGCTTTTTATCATAATATGAAAAAAAATTAAGCTGTTTCTTCTTTATGGGTTTTATTTATAGACTAATACTGGTTGTCTGGACTGCAATTGTTTACTTACCTACGGTTAATGCAAACTTCAGAAAAAAACAGGCATCCTAACATTAAACATTCATGGAAAGGCTAGTTACTGACAGCCCTTAATATAGTGGTGATTAAAGAGCACTTCGAAGGTATGTTCTCCAAAGCAGAATGTTTAGGACATTTAAGCTTAAAGGAAATGGCCAGTGGCAAATAAAAGATTTGTTTTATAACAGTATTTTTAAGTCACTAGTCAATGCCAAGCAAGGTTGACAAGAATAATAATATATAATTCCTTTTTAAAAAGTAACCCCAAAACTCAAATGTTTAATTATTGATCCAAGGAATATTTTCCTTTCAAACTCATCCAGGGGCTAAGAGCCATTAGTTAAAGCATCTGACAGAAACTCTTCTTAAAGGATTAATGAAATGAACTCTTCAGTAGTTTGTGAAAAAGGAATTTTACACTAGTCGATTAAAGGAAACAGACATTTAAAGCATGCTGAAACACTTAGAAAAAATAATAATTACATTAAGTTTTCTTCCATTCCACCTTTCCCTGTACACTGCTTCCAAGTGATAAGTGCTACATCAGGCTAATCAAATAACAATAATTGTTGCATGTGAAAACAAAATAATTTTCAGGCTAAGTTTGCTTCCTTTATTCATACTTTGTTACTTCACCACCAAACATATCTGTCTATTTTATATATGCATATACATATACATATACAACATATATGTATGTTGTGTAAAAACTAATTAATTAGTATTGATTAATAAGGTACTGCTCACTGTAAGGAAAAATATAATTATGGACCTGTTTGTTATCATCTTTCACTTCTGACTTTTAAGATGTTCATGAATTATTTGTACAGAAATATTTCAGTCTGTGTATGTGGCATGTGTAAGGTATTAAAGTTGTGTTATGGCTACTTCTATTAGAAATCTCTACCTTTTCCCCCATTCTGTAAAGTCAGCATAGAAATTAAAAAAATTAGATACCCTAAATGCTTTTCGAAAATCTATTCTTGTGCCCATCTGTATTCCTTGAAACCTAACACCTTTAAAAATTGAGTCCAGAGTGACTTTGCCAAGCAATTACTGGAAGAGAAAGGACTTGAACACAGATCCCAGCTTTATGCCCCACCCTTTAGATGATTTCTTTACCCTTTCAGTCTTTCTGTGGTCACAATTCTTATAAATGTCAGTGGGAGCAAAATTACTAGTGTTGGAGTTACGAGCCAAGAGTGAGGAAAAGCTGACTTAGATAAATTTTATTTTGCACTCTTGCAAGCCAATTTTCAATAATCCACTTTATGGCCCTCTACACCCTGTTGAATTGTGGGATAAAAAAGTGCAACTGACATAATTCACCACATTGCATCTAAAGGCAGACTCTCATTTGGAGAGAGGTGAAGAAGAAAGTCAAAATTAAATTGGTTTGGTTTATTTCAAGCCTCAGGAGCTCTAATGGCATATACCATTTCACCTAAACAGGTATTTTTAGTGTTTCATACGGAATCAAAAAGTGTGCATTGGAGTTCCTATCTATTGTAGAATTAAATAGACATTTTCACTTGGGTATACTCCAGGAGCGAAATTATGGCCCCATTCAATCTGATGGAACTTTTTGCAATTGACTTCAAGAGGGACTAGGACTTCACCCCAGGAGTGTACTTTCAGGCTAGATAACATCTTTTTTTAATGTACCCCCTACACAGCCTATTAAATATTCTTGTCATTACAGAATACAGAAGAGCCCATTTTCCAATTTGTCTCGCTCTGACGAGCACTGTTTCATAGAGCTCCTCTCAACCCCTGTTGTTTCCTACTTACTAGTTAGAGCATGAAAAAGCCAGTGGGTCAGAGGTTGCTTTCTCAGTCATCACGTATACCTTCTAGCAGCTAACGGAGCATGAAGGCTTCCTAACGGGCAACCTGAATTTAGTTACAGGCTTTTGACATACCTGGTCCATCTTTTATTTGAAGATTTTTATTATAGGCATGGTTTAGTAAAAAAACCCCATGATTTGAAACAGCTGGCCTATGGAAGTCATAGGGAGAGAAGGCACCCTGGGAAATGATGGAAAAAATGGTTCTGAGCATCTCTTATGCAACCACAACAGAAAGAAAAAATATACTGTGTTTTAATTACTTTATCTTTTTTCACTCCTTAAAAAAAAGCTGCTTTAAATTTGTAGTGCATTTCAATAACCCTGAAAACAGATTACCTTGGTACATGCACCCCAGAGTCTGTGTGTGCTGCCATCTCTGCAACAGTGCTCTGGCTGCAGTTGTTCCACAACACTGCCTACAGCTAACTGGAAGACAGAACTGAAAGAAAAACACATAAAACTGGTTCTTTTCATCCAACAGTGTTTACTAAGGGATACAGGAGGGCTGGACTTCATCACAATTAAATTTGAGAGGATAAAATATGACAACTGAAAAAACACTGAAGCTGACTGCAAGTTTTTTGTGTGAAGGATCTAATCTGCCAAGAGCTCAAAGAGATTTTCTTTGGGTTTAATGGGAAAACTTAGGAGCCTCCCCTGATGTAGTTAGTTTAGCAAACATTTATCTTCTACCTAGATACTTGTATGAAAGAAATGTTTTCCTTTCTTTGTGTAAACAGAATGAAAATCAAAATCTTAATGATAAAATCAGGGGTGCCCAAAATCTGTAGTAACTGTCTGCTTAATTGTAACCAAGAAAATATATGATCCTTTGTTCGTGTAATATTCTAATCATATAAAATACATCAAGAACCATATTAAAAAAAAATCAAAACAAACCTAACAGATGCAGTCTCATGAAGACAAAATTATTTGCTTGATTTTCATGCAGACATTCAGATATAGAATCCCATGTGATCCAATACCAGGAATTAGATAAAGTTCTATAGGTTACATTAAACATACACTTTTCCTCAAAATCACTAATAATTTTCTCTGATACAACTGTGTGCAGGCCTGCACTCTATTTTACTGCTTGTGTAGATAAAAACTCTGCTTAGCACTTATCTTCAAACCATTTTACAAACAAAGCATACTCTTAACTGTATTCAAGTATGCAATCATTTTTGAGCCTGAAGTGATTCTTGCTTAATTTAGGAAGGTTAAGGGATTTTTTTATGTATAATAGAGATGGCTAATATAAAGCACTACTATGGGCTTGATCCAACAAGAGGATAAAACAAGCCCTCTATGCCCTGCATATCTAATGCACTCGACAGTTTTTAAGCTGACTTAACATACTATATTGTTGCTATGGTTACTCTATATTAAACTGTCTCACACGTGGCCTATACACACACACACACACACACACACACACACACACACACACACACACATATATATATATAAAGATAAAGACCACTATGTCCTTACATCATAGGATTACATGCAGTTTGTCTTTTGGGATGTTCTATTTCACTTATTGAAAGTATTTAATGTATATGTACAGTATTCATGAAGAAAATAAAAACCTTTGCTTTCCTTCATTTATATTCAAGAAAGAGCAGAAACCTCAAATGCTATTGCCAATTCACTGTGTACCAATATAAATATATAAATATATATAGCATGTTGTGTTTATTTTTTTCCCCAGAATTGGGATTAATATATATTACTTTTTAAGCACTTGACCAAAGGAATTGAAAAAAAAGAAAAAAAAAAGGATTGTAGAAAAAGAGTGTCTATGTGCCTTTTTTACATCGAGGTTGAAAGACTGATTCACTCAATGAAATATCATGATAAAAATGTGTTATCTCATTCTTGTTCACTTTTGTTCCCAAAAAGAGTTACCAGAAAAGTGGGCTGCTGAACTGAGTGTGTGCTTGGGCATGGTTTTTTGTGATTTTTAAAATCTATTTTATTTCTAGACTCCTATCTAGTAGACTCACTGTTACACTTAATTTTATAATACAAATCAACTATGTTTATGTTTTTCCTCTAAAAACCAAAATTAGAAGAAAAGCTTTCAGGATGTCTGGGAACAAGATCCTAATAAGGTTCAGCCTGAACACTTTTCAAGAACATCATTTTAGCAACTTCAATCCCTTTTTGTTTTCATTATTTATCACATTTTAGATAAATGCAAAGGGTGAGATAAATTAAAGATAACATCACAGTGATTCTCCGTCCAAAATGCAGCAGTTGGATGCTTGAACTGAAATACTTTATTGGCAGTGATAACAGGTCAGGCTTTGGCTGGATTGGTCTGTTCAGTGTCTATGTCTATGTAGTTAATTAACTCTTTTAATCATAATTTAAAAGACTAATTCAGGTGCTGTTGTTAAAGTGAAAGAAAACTGGCTGTGTTGAATATATGGATGGGTGATTATCTCACAATACTGATAGCCAGATGGGACCAGAAAGGCACAGGACAATATTTGTAAGCAATGCAAAGCTATCCTTTTGCACTAAGAGCTAAAGCAGGGATTTGTTTCTCTAGTAGGCAGTCATCCATCACCTTTTATAGAGATTCTTTTGTAGGTATCCACATTTTCAAGATTTAATGTGAGTGTACAGAATTGGGTAGGAAACAGAATATAATTAGACTGTTCTTTGGATATGCAAATTGTAGTCATAGATTTAAAAGGACTCTGAATAATTTCCAACTTGCACTCACCTTTCAGTGCTACAGAAACATATTTGCAATCAGAGCTTTGGCAGGTCTTAGCTGCATGACCTTCTGTAGTAGTTACCATCGGTTTAAATAAAATAAAATTATTTTCAGTACAATATACAGAGATAGTTTTATGCATTCTTTGGTTTACCATTACATTTACTGTGAACTTTCCAGTATGGCTAACTGGTAGAAGCATTAGTTGATGGGATAAAAACAGTGAAGGAATCAGTTTAAAAATCAGCAGTCTCACAGGGATTTGGATATCATCCTACTTAAAAACATCTTCAGTGTATATTCTTGAGAGATTTCTATTGGTGGCTAAAACTGCAGCCAATCAATTTCTCATTCTCAAAGCATTTCTCAAACACCTTACGTGCACAAAAAGGAAAAGAGAAAGTATTTTCCATTCATCCCTATCTCTTTTTGAAGCTAGATTACCTCTGTTGTCTCTTAAAAAGCTCTGTAGTCATTACAATGAAGAAATGGCAAATAATGAGGCATGTGAACCATGAAGAGTAGGATACTCATCCTTTCCAGGGAGAAGTTCAATTCCAGTTTGAGAAATTAGAATATGCTTGGAGGCTTAGAAATATTTTTAGCAAGTTGTGGAACAGTAACTGCAAAAGAATAACTAAATATTCTTATAAAGACTGTAGCCACTTTCTACTTAATCAGAATGGTTCATTTACCTTTTTTCCTGTATTTCATTGTCATCTGTCTCTCTAATATGAACATTCAAAGAATGAAAGGGAAACAGGGTGACTAGATTTTTGGTCATGCCAAATGAGGTGGTTTTTTTCATCTTTATTATGGGAAAAGAGATGTCACTCATCATTTTCTTGTTTTTCCAGGGTGAAAATGACTGTACTAACAAAACTATAGAGATTTACAAATGAAAAGATAAGAATCATTATTATTTAAAAAGTAAATTTTTGTAGTATCTTTGTTGTAAGTCAAAATTTAAAGGTATCATTGTTTAAAGGATAGGGTGGTAGCCTCAAACATGTGGCATTCAAAATATGCTTATAATTTTTATTCTTTTAATGATGTTTCTGGAAAATATTTAGCATTGCATATGGACTAACATGTGTGGGTTAAACATAACCAATTCTAACATTATGATTACAATGTTCAAGTGTGCATCCAAAAATCTAGCTCAGTTTCTCCTTTTGAATCTAGGATTCAAGAGAGAAATAATTTAACAAATATTTGTTCTTCCATTTCCAGGTGTATATGAATATGTTAAGGAAGAGTGACCAATGTTCACAGTTCTAAGATTGGAAGTAGTTTTAATTGTACAAATATGTTTTATATGTTGACCTAATCAACCCCAAATATCATGTGTTACTCTATATGTCATTAAGATATCTTTTAGGATCTGAGTATTAGCATTTACTTGTCATAAATCTCCCGTCGTCTACTCCCCTAAGATTAAGTTTCATTAACCCCATGCTAAGGTTAGGATACATTTATACTTTTGAGTGACTATGCCTGTGTCTCTGGCCATGTATGTTACAGGGTGAAGAGAGGGCTTTATGTCACCAACTTTACTTCACAGTGGGCATCCACTATTTCTGACCACATTGTTTCCTGTAACACAGCTGTAGCAAAGTGTGAAAGCATCTCTGTAATACTTAGGAGTTACGAAGAGTACAGCCTGAGCTCTCCGGGCTTGGCTGTAGTTTTCCTTGGTCAGCACAACTACGGAAACATGCTAACATGCTCAGGATTTTAAGGAACTTGGGCTATGGGCATTTCTGAACATACCCTTGAGCATTTCTCATGTACCTAGTGGGGACATCTAGCCCTAGAAGTTGGCATGTATGCTTATCAAACTATTGGCAGGCACCATATGTCTTAGTTCCCCTTCCACAATTCTGTATAATGAAGAAAGAGAAGGTAATCAATACTTAGAATTGCAACAAAAATTACAGATGGGCCCTTCATACTATTTTCATCTAAAATTGTGGATAAAACACTTTCTGGCTTATTTGCTTTGTCTAAAAAGTGGTTTGGTTCAGGCTGAGCACCTGCAGCAGACAAGGACAAAACAGTGAGAGGAAGCAAAAGTGATAACCAAGGACATTCTGTCTATTATTATATTATACTGAACTGTCAGGAAAAATTAAATCAAAAGGTTGTCTGATCTCAGAGGAGAACCACAGAGAACTTCAGCTAACATATATGCTATTCTGCCTTATTTTTTTACTTTATTCAACTCTTTTCCTGTGCTCTCAATTTTCACTGTTATTTGGGACTGACAAATGGGCAAACATGACAAATACAATTTCAAACGTTGAAAGGCAGGCTAAAATCTTTTCGGAATGTTATTAGGCATTGTATTTTGTTCAACATTGGTTTAACTGCCTCATAAAGTTCAACAAGGGCAAATACAAGGTACCACATGTGAGTCAGGGCAATCCCAAGCACAAATACAGGCTGGGCAGAGAAGCGATTGAGAGCAGTTCTGAGAAGACTTAGGGGTGTTGGAGGATGAAAATCTTGACACCACCTGTCAGTGAGAGCTTGAAGACCAGAAAGCCAACCATATTAAATCAGAAGTATGGCCAGCCTGTCAAAGGAGGTGATTCTGCCCCCTAATCCATACCTGTAGAGTGCTGCTTCCATTTCTGGGGTCCTCATCATAAGAAAGACCTTGATTTCTTGGAGTGAGTCCAGAGGATGGTCAAAAAGATGATCAGAGGGTTAAAACACCTTTCCTGTGAAGATAGGCTGAGAGAATTGGTGTAGTTCAGCCTGGAGAATAGAACATTCCAGGGAGACCTTATTGCAGCCTTCTAGTACCTAACAGGGGCCTAAAAAAAAGCTGGAGAAGGACTTTTGACAAGGGCATATGGTGATAGAACAAGGGGCAATGTCTTCTAACTGCAAATTATTAGACTTAGATTAGCTATAAGAAAGAAATTCTTTATTGTGAAGGAGGTGAGACACTGGTACAGGTTGCACAGCAAAGCTGTGGGTGCTCCATTCCTAGAAGTATTCAAGACCAGGTTGGATGGGGCATTGAGCAGCCTGGTCCAGTGGAGGGTGTCCCTACCCAAGGCAGGGGGGCCTGGAATTAAATGACCTTTAAGGTCCCCTCCAACCCAAACCATTACATGGTTCTGTGATGATTCTATGCTCTAACAACTGAACTATTGTAACAGAACAAATATTAGTGAGGGCATGTTCCAGTACAAAATGCTAGTGTGAGTTTTTAAATGCTGCATTAATCCAGTTAAAAAATAGAAAATGTACCTTGGTTAGTGTTAAGCATTCAGATAGTCTTTCAATAAAATACACCTAATAGACATAGTAAAGTGCTATCAATCATTGCTGTAGAACTTCAGAAAGTCAAAATTTGATAGAGTAAATACCTATCTAAAAAGTGATGTACAGTGAAACTTTTTTAGGTTGAGTAGTGTCAGAAAAGGTGCCCTCTTCAAAGTCAGGAAATTTTGAATGGCTGTTTCAGAATTGAAGAGATGGCATTTAAAATGCACATGGATGCTGAGTTTTATGCAATCCTTCTGTGTCTTAAATAACATCGCTATATCTTCCAACTGGTACCATCCTAATTCTGTATTCTCAGTTATGTTGCAGAATTATTATGTACTTTGCTGATGTCCGATTGCAAACAACCATTGCTAATCGGCTTACTTGAGCTTCCATATATAACTTTTAAAGAGCTTATGAAGGTAACCCATTGAGATTAAGAAGGCATAAGGCCTGTTGTTTTCAGGTGCCTGACAGGGAGATGGAAATGAACTCACCTTCCCATACAGTGCAGCAAAAATAGAGCAGCTTTCTATCAGTAATTCTCATTTATCTTTAGTGTGTCAGATTCAGCATTTTATCATCAAACTCACTGTCTTATCACTGCATAGCATTGTAACAAGGACAACCCAAAAACTGAGTTGCAAGAGGTTCAGAGGTTTAATATTTGGTTCAACATGTAGCAGTATGGTTTTTTCTTGTAATGATTTAAGGTAGTCTTTTACGCAGCTTAAAAAAGACTATTGGTATAGTAATAAGCATTTAGGAAGCAAACGTGAAGTTAAAAAGATAATCAGTGTTTCCTTTAGAAACACAGTGTGGAAATACTGAAGGTGAGAGAGGAGAAAAAAAAACCTTTTCTGAAAATCAGGTTCCACAATGATTATACAAATGGTGCAAAGAAACAATGACTATATTTCAAATATTTCAGTAAACATGTTTGATATTTTTCACCCAGTATAAACTCTTTTGGATTACAGTGCAAGAAAACAGCACTGAGATGATACCATTTTACTACACAAAACATGCAACATTCTTTTTTTGGGAATTATTGAGAAAAGACTGAAAATATTTGAAAATTTAACAAAAAGGTAATATAAAAAAAATTATACTTAAATGACACTTGGTACCATTCAGAACACCTACACTTTGCTGAAAACAGACAAATTTCTTAGTGTCTATCATATTCCAAATTGTGCATTTTCTCTGTAAAGGGGTAGCATTTAAGGAGCTAGTATATTTACTGCACTAATTTTAATTTCCTTAGTGGCAAGATATTTTCTCAGAAAAATAATTTATATATGGAAATATAAAAATATATTTAAGACTCAATATTACATTGCTGGGCTTTGATCATGTAAATATGTATAATTGTGTAGATGTCTATCTACAGTTAATTAAGAAGAAATACTCATTCTTGAAAATTTTAAATTGGAGCATTTGGGGATATTGAAGGGCTGTTTTGTACAGTATTAAAATTTTTCAGCACAATTTAGAAATATAAGCTTTCCCCCCACCCCCCTCCACACCCAGTCGTTTGGTGACACTAATATATTGCCACATTGACTCTCTGTATTGTTTCTGCATTTCTGGCTCGTATATGTGTAGTCAGGCAAACTGAAGTGCCAGCCATGTCAGCACAAAGCTCAGAGAAAACTCATTTACCTTCTTTTTTTGAGTGTCCTTCCTCTGTCTAACCAATTAACACCAGAGTAAAACATAATTTTTCTTCCTACCCATGAGGCATATGAATGAGTCAGAGTAGGTTACTCCTGTCTTTCCTGTCGTCTCATGTTTGAGGTGCAGACAGTGACATTCAGGTGTTCTGAAATGATGCCAGAAATTTTGGTTTGAAAGGCCAAATGAACTGAATTTGAGCTATGTTGAGAAAGTACTTGTTAAAAAGAGATAAGAGGAAGGAGTAATCTTTTTTGCACACACATATAGTAAAATGTCTGAGTGTGTCCATCTGTCTATTCACCTTGTAGTACAGATTGGTGTAATTTTTCCACATTTAACATCTTTGCTGCAACAACTGTTACAGTATCTGTATCATCCATTATGTGTCAACATGTGACACGTGCCAACAAGTGATATGTCTTGCTGTGTTAAAAGGAAAGGAAATAGTTTTTCTTTTACATAAGGAAGTACTTTATATTAACAAAGTTAAACTTTCTGAAGAAAACTTAAGGAAACATAGATAGCACGATTGAAGTTTTAATTTCTGAGTATCTCCAGCTCATCCGTGCATGTTGATTGAGCCTAAGGAGACAATAAAAGATGGCTGCATGAAAGTAATGTTTGATGTCCGATTGTTTCTAAGATATCATGAAAAGATTATTTTTTCTCTGTGGATTTTTTGTTGTTATGTAAATAATTGCCTTCCTCTTTATCTGATCAAATCCAATTACCTCAGATCTCCCAAGCCCCAAGAGCTTTTTGCTCTTTGTTTTTAAAAATTTCTCTGTATTAAAACATTTTAACTCTTGGGCAAATGTCTCCTGTCTCCTCCACTTTTAACAAATCTTGAAGTTCTGTTGCTGAATTAAAATCTTTAATACAGACCTTTCAAGTCTAAATGTGCTTTATTGCTGGTAACTAAAGAAACTGTGGGTAAGAGATTTCATTTTTCCTTTTTTTCTCTCATGGTATTATCTCCCCTAATGTAACTAGGCTTGTAGCCCCCACTGACACGCCTTACCAATAAAGGGAAGAGAAGCATAAATATCCAAATTTAATTTCCAGGAGTCACTGCAATTTTTTAAAAAAATATTGTATTTTTAAAGCACTAACTGAAAAGTTTTTATTTGGAGCTTTTTTTTTTTTTTTCTCATTTTCCCCTTTACTAAAAAGAACTCATCAGCTGATCAGCTGTATCCTGCTGATGGTGTCTTGAACTGTGAGCAAGAACCCAGCAAAGCCCTGTAGCTGTACGAGATGAAGGTGACTGCTGTGAGAAACAACATTAAACACATTAGGCTTGGCAGGTTCTGTAACTATTTAGGCTGAAATTTTCCATTCTGGCTAGTTGTGTCAGGACCA
This sequence comes from Acrocephalus scirpaceus scirpaceus, assembly GCA_910950805.1. Lineage (NCBI taxonomy): Eukaryota > Metazoa > Chordata > Aves > Passeriformes > Sylviidae > Acrocephalus > Acrocephalus scirpaceus. The sequence continues at coordinate 63,315,242 of OU383774.1, read as the reverse complement.
TGACTTGAGAAAAGTCCGCCAAAATGGTTCAGCTATTTACAGCAGCTAGGCTGCAGAAAAATGTGTTGCTTTTCAAACCTAAATTGTAAGTGACCTTGAAACTTGGCAGAGGAGTGGCATTTGTGTCATGAATGTTTCTTTTGCTATCCTGTGACAATCCAAGCAAATTTAGCCAAGTTGAAAAAGCACATATGTTCAGTAGATACTTACCAGAAGTTCACTACTGTTACCTCTGAAAAAAGTCACTGAGCATGTTTTCATCTCTTACAGTTCCTATTGCTGTCCAGATGATGAGATGCTCTGCTTAAATACATCAAAAAATGCTTCATTCAGGTCACAGCTGCACAGGTGAAACTAATCACACCTGCTGTGATCTGCTTTGAGCAAAAAGTTGCAAGGAACTCAAATGGGAGCAAGAGAATTTGTCTTTCACCTGCTCTGTCCCTGTCCCAGTCCCTTTTCTCTTCTCCCTCCACAAAGCAGCTGAGAACGCCAGCAAGCTCAGGTAATTGGCATTTAAGCAGCCAGAGTGCAGCATTTGTAACAGGAGTTTGGGGAAGGTTTCCCTGGATAAGGAGCAATTGAGAGAGAAGCTGGGGAGAGGGAGCAAGTGAACTGAATTAAATTGAATGAGGAATTATGGGACTCAGAAGTACACAGTTGCAGAGTAGGTAGAAAGAAAGGAGGATATTAAAAAGGAGAATTTTACTTTAAATAATGTGTAATAATGATATCTGACATAAGAAGCTGCAGCCCATGACATTTTTCTCCAGAAACTTGTTGATTTTGGTACAATGTTTGCTCTAAATCACTCCTGCTATTGCTGTAACGTTAAACTATATAGCTCGAATTTTCCATTTCCCTTAAGCAGGGTATTGGTTTCTTTGAAGAAATGGTGCATTTCAATCCCTTTCAGTCTGTCAGTATCTGAGGAGTTATTAACTTGGTTTACTTTTTCTTTGCCTTTCGAAATCTGACATAGATTTGTCCCACATCTCCCAGAGGCTTCCGTGTGCAATTAGCCATTGGATTCACTGAGTAATTACTTCATTTTTCATGTAAAATGCGCTTGATTTATTGTATACTTGGGAGTGGAAGGCAGAGATAGGTCAACAACGGTTAGAGGAGATTAGCAGAGAGATTCTCTGCTGCTGTGGTAGCAGTCAATCCCCAGGGAGGCTGGCTGTGCGGAAGCAGTGCCACTCAAGTCTTGGCAGTGGTGCACCATTTGACTTTGCCTCTCCTCGGTGGATTTAATATGAGTGACTGCCAGGCAGATTTTAATCCCTACCTAGCTACAGACGCCAGCAGACTGTGGAAATGGTGGAGGTGTTTAAAGAATGTGCTTGTAAGAAAAGCAGATACCTTTTTCTCAATGGGAGATGTGATCTGTCTTAAAAGCTATCTGCCAGGCAGAGTGGTTTCAGTGTACTGGAGGGAAAATGTAGACTGCCATATCTTTTCAGACAGGTGTTATTTGCACTCACTGTTCTAGGTTAATGGCTTTTTAAATAGTGGTTTCAAAATAGTTATGCTGTAAAAATTATATGGAATAATGTGACTTTTTTTTTTTCCCTGAAAAACAAAAAGCATGGAGGGACCTCTTTAGGAGGAAACATGAGCTGTTAAAGATATATATATATAGATAGATATAGATATATATATATATATATATATGGTAGATGCTGATAAATAATATAGTGAAAATAACTGTTTAAAGAACACTCAAAAAATTCAGTTGTTATGGAACTCACCGTATTTACTTTATTTTTATATCAAATATATCAGTGTTGGTAATGATTATTCTTTTATTTTTGTCATATTTTTAATTTTTTCTAAGAAGAGAATTATAAGGAAAATTGAATGACACTTTTGAAGATGAAGTTATTTCACCACAAGCACAATTTACCAACAAGCAATAACAACCAGTCCTTGTGAAATATTATTGGAATTCATTTTATTTAAAGATAATGAGCAATTTTATACACAGAAATGTGAAAAAAGAGATTGTTTGGTGAATCTTTACTGCTTTTATATAGGAGATCAAATAAGTAGCTAAAATAGTACTGTTAAGCCTTAAAATAATGTATGTTGGATCACGCTTCTCTGCTAAACTTGTGCTGTCAAATCTGTTTCTCAGTATTCTTTTTATGAGAAACTAGTCAGAAATATTAGGTTATGGTGGCAGATACTTATGAACATTCCAAAGATAATGAAGATAATTTGTAACAGGATTTTTTTGTTTGTTTTTCCTACTTTGGAACACATTTAATTTTGTTACTTTTCTTCTACCAACTTATTAATTCTAATCAATGTCATGCAATAAAAAGGTCATTACACTCAGAAGGCTTTTTGCAATCACATGATATTTGTGATACACAAAAATGTTGGTGTGTACATATAAACTCAATATTCCAAAAAAGCTCCATTTAAGCATTAAGAAATGAGAAATATATATGTACTGATTACAAAGATGCAGTAAGATGATATGATTATAAAACAAGGAACAGTTCAACGCTGTGTATTCCAATATTTAACTAGCTTATACTTCAACAAGGAAGGGCAACTTCCTGTCCTAAGGACCATCTCCACCTCCTCTCCCTGAGAAGTAACCAGTAATTACAGCATTTGTATAAGAGGATGACCAACTAAATCTCTCACCAACACCTACTTACAATACTCTGGGAGTGATTACAAACTGTACAGGATCCATAGAATTACACAACAGAACTTTAGGTGGTCACATATTTCCTAGAAGTTAGCCAGGTCTGTGAAGGAGTTTTGTCAGGAAGGCTTTACTGAGGATTGGTGTCTGTGCTGGCATGTAGACATGAAGCAGTCCTGTCTTGGACTGAATAAATCCAGTGCATAGCTACAGTCAAATAAGTATATCTGGTATTTTCAGTGCATAATTTTATTTTCTTGGTTTTGGTTGTTTTTCTCTAATAATATTTTACAGTATTTTTTCATTTAAGGATTTTTTATAGTTGTCTGTGTTTATAAGTTGCTTTTTTTCCCCCCAACAAGTAACAAAATTAAAACTCCTTTTTTTCTTCTTCCCTTTATTCTAACCCCAAACTTTAAAAAGAAAAGGAAAAAAAAAAAGAGATCCCTAAAACCAGATTCCATAAACCAGATTTCTGTGACATAAAACACGAAACATATAAGTTTGTTAAGTACTGTCAGTGAAAGGCTATGAGTATAATTTCTGGTATGCTGATGGAGTTTGACTGTCTGATTTATGTGCAGCAAATCCAGACAAGTGATTAAAGTGCAAATGTACCCTTTTCTTATAATCGTATAACTTTTCAAATTTTTCTGTGCTGTTGAACAGAAAGACGAAAACTTAATTCCTGTGTTAGTAGTGAAAAAACAGCAACAAATTTTAAAACTTTGAATTGTGAATTATATGTAGAACAACTTGCTTGGTTATTGTCATTGTAAAGTTTGAAGAAAGTCCATCAGGGAAAACAAAAGTCCCTTAAAATAATTTTAAAAGTCAGCACTGCTCAATAGTTGTGAGTATGTGGTATCAAAGTTACCATTACGGTGACTTTCCCATCTGATTATAGTGGGCATAATCCATGTGTCATCCAAGCAATGTAATACCCTTTTTAAAATACCATTTTTTCCTCATGCTTTTGCTTCCATTCGCAAAATGTAAGGTATTATTTGACTAATATGGAGAGAAGAGAGGAAGGAATAAAAACCCAAAAATTCAAGTGAATATTGTTGGCCTAATCTTTTTGTCAGCTTTAAACCAGCTTTTCTGGAGGTAGTCTCTCTTCAAATCTATTCCTAACCTTTGCCAGGATGTCTTAAAATTTATGCCAATTTTTTGGACAATATTCTGAGTTTTCCCAGTCTGGTCTGATACAGAAATCATTTAGATGCCTATATTCTCTGTTTTATATGAAAAGACTGAATAGCATACTAGTAGCCAATATAAAATCTTAATAGTCAATGTATATATCAGAGACATTACTGGGTATTTGTAACTAGTATATAGGTTTTGTATTAGGCCAGTTTTGGACACTCTGTTTCTAAGGTTCCCTATTAGCAACTAAAGATAAACTTAGCTTTACCTACTCAGTCTTTTCTTGTAACATTTTTCAGAAATAAAAAGTAAATTAAAAAAATCCCATAAAAATTTTTTTCTCTTATCTATAAGGGAATTAAGAAACAGAAAAACAAAATCCAAATACACACTCTCCCCGCATTTCTTTAGTTGTCGTCTATATTTACTATTTCCTCTGTTATGTTGTTTGTTTTTATTTCCCCTTTACTGGAGATCAGTGTAGTTTAGGGGAAAAGTGAGATGCAGAGTATATGTTTCCTCTCCTGTGTGGTCTTTGGCCAGCTTTCTGATAGGTTACTGTTTATCCAGTATTAGTGCACATTGGAGAGCACCAGAGGGCACACAATGATATTGATTGCAAGGGTGTAGTCATGTCAGAGGCCTAACTTTAATCATGCTCTACTCCTTCATGATAAAACTATTCAAGCTATATTATTGCTGGAGTACCTGAAAATGGAATAGCTAGCCAAATATCTTCTATTTCACTTTTTTCTATCACCAATGCAATGTTTGCTGCAGGATAACTGAAGAGAAGAATCTAAGATTTTCTCTTTCCTTTGTATTTTCTAATTGCTTTCTCTGTAGCTGATGTTTGTTTCAATTATTATTATACTCGAAATTTGTGTTTCCACTTTTCTCAAACTATTTGCAATTATCTTGAGCTGGAAAAGATGCTATGGCCTTCCTTTTACACAAAATTTCAAGGGCTAAACTTTCAACAAGGAATTTTCAACAAGGAAGACAGAGCAATATCCATTCAGTGTCTTAGAAGCTTTAAATGATTTTTTTTTTCATTTTTCAGTACAGGTTCCTAAATATTAGAGTCTAATGATTTTAGACTTGGATTTTATGCAGTATATCTTGCTGTAGACATTCTGCTCAATGTGAGAAGTTATTCAAATACTTATAGGACCCAAGAGTGAAAATATTGTTATTGCCTGATGATTAGAGCATCTACCCAGGAGATAAATATACAGCTTTCTGTTTCTCTTTTCATTAAATTTTAATTGTTTATATGGTGTAAATTGACAGCACATCCCAGAAATGTTTCTGGCATATCCTTTTGTAAAGAAGAAGCGAAAAGAGTCACATCTGTTCAGGCAAATAAGAAGCTGAACCTGGGTTCTGTGTGATCTTTCAAGACAGAACAATTTCTAATCCTTTTCTTCCTTTTGTAGATTTTGAAAATGCTGTGATTTATGACTTAATTTGTTTTTCTTAAAAGTTTCCCATGTAAACACAATTTTACACATTTTTAGTGTTTTTTATCAAAGAATAATAAATGTATTGCATGTGTCAGTAACACAGACATACATGGACATACATTGCCTGATTTATTTTTGTTTCTTTATTTTGTTTTCTACATATTCTGACGTTTATAATCCTAAAATTATAAAAAATCAGCATGTAAAAATATCAGCATATATACAATTACTAGGGTAACAACTGTTTCAAGGTAAGAAATTTGCCAGCTATTTTCAGGGTTGATTATTCATTTTCAACATCTATTTAGAAGATTAATCTGTGTAATACTTTTTGTATAGATCACTTTTGATTTGCTAAATATAGCTTTTTGTACTTTTTCTCTAACTGATGTCAAATTGATTAGACACTAATGCCCTAGTATGTCACTAGACTGTTTTCATCTGAGAACAGAGGTAAGAGTCACTTTACAGCCCTCAGAGATTTCCAGCTGAAATGAGTTAACATCTGAAAACACCACTAAACTGTCCCTATTTTCTATCCACTCTGCTCAATCATAAGAACTATTAACCTTTGATTAACCTTTGTGTTAACTATATATTTTCAAATTCCTTACAAGCTCTCTTGAGAACTGAAGGCTAAAATTTAGCCAATGTTCACAAAGTGTTTAATTTTCAGGCAAATAAACTAATTTTCAACAATCAGACTATAAACGTTAGAAAAAACCTAAGTTCTTGGGCCATAAACATTCAGGGTAGCTGTGTATAAAAATATAACTATTTAAGTCTGTGGATATTAAATACATTCATTAAATATGATTCAGCATTAGCTGAATGGTCTTACTTTACAAAGGAAAGTAAATGTAGGCTCTGAGCAAGCTTCTCAGCAGTGTAGGCAAATTGAACTTTGCCTCCACTGAGTAAAGTGACATAATTTATTTGGTCTTTACTGCAAGTGACATTGCAATTACATTTTGAAGGTGATGTTCTAGTCTGTCAGGATAAAGTGTACTTCAGCCAATGCATTTAACCAATAATTTACATTCCTACATAAATTCCTCCTTTAGTGTTTTATTACCAAGTCCTTCCTTCTTTATGCTTACCACTTACTTCATCCTTCCTTTTTTAACAAGTTTCTTTTAGTTTTACTCTAGGGCTATTCTGATATACTTTGAAAGGCTTTGTTCATTTTGTTCACCTCTCCTTTCTCTCCTCTTTTTTTTTTTTCTTGTTGACTTGTCTCTCTAGCTATTCCATAAAAATTCCTAATATAATGCCTTATGCTTCATCTCTTCAAATTAATCTGTTCTGACACGTTCTTCTCCTAATCTCCTCTTAGCTCACTTGTTTGCTTAGTCTTTTTTGTCCTTTCCTTTAGCAGTATCCCTGGTTCTTTTTTTTCTTTTTTTTTTTTTAAATCCTTTTTTGTCTTGCCTGTGACTTCTCTGGAGACTTGTGGCTGATCTGCCCTTCAGAGCTGACCATTTGCGGACAGAGATGATGAATGGGACAGAGGGCTGGCAAGGAAGTGCCAATTAGAGAAGCACAGCACTTGCTGTTCTTGTGGAAACTACAGCAGGACAGCAAGGTAGTTAGAGTAGTAAGTGAATTAATGTCTTGAGCTTTCAATTGCAGTATATGAGAGAAACAGACTGCATTTCTGAAAACTCACTGTAATGCTGGGACCAATCTTGTAAAATGGTATATTCTTGACATGCTTGAATAACAAATCATCCAGAGTAAATAAGCACCAACAAGTAATGAAAATCAAAATAAACACTATAATCTGTGTGTAAGAAAAGGGCATACTTGGTTCTAAAGGAAGTTAATAACCATTGTACAACATGGTTGCATATTAAAGTCTGAATCTCTATCACAGACAATTCTCTTTTTTCATTTTCCATTCCTTTTCATTTATTTGAATATAAAACAGTAATTTCTCTAACACAATGGTGATAAAATAATGAGAACATGAGTTTTTTAAAAACAATAACTTACTTTTGTCTGTCCCTATTTATGATTCATACTTCTTGTTTATATTACTAAGTAATGATGGATAAATAAAGTTCTTATATTAACTTTTGATGGGAAAATTTAAGCTACAAGTAATAAGCATTTCATGTGGTGAGCTATATGAGAATAACCGGGAAAATTTGTAGTGGTCTTTCCAGCATGTGGTGTTTTTCAAGAAAACATTCAAAGACTATGTAGTACAAAGAGGGTTTTTTCCTCTTTGTTTAGCATTTATGTACTGAAATCAGACATGCAAAGACAGCTGTACGTGAAACTAGGTGTGCAGGAGATTCTGACATGTACAAAATCAAGGTATTGAGATACCAGATACAGTCTCTTTGCTTATCTTTGGTGATGACTGCACATAAGTCTTATCTTTTTATTCCTTCAATTTTATGTATATATGTGTATATATATAAGTAGGTGAGTTTGGTAGAGAAACCCTTGAGGTGGTATATCTTGGGTCTAGAAGAACTGGGACTATTTTTGCACAACTCTATGCCTAACTGATAACTCCTGACAGGAAATTGAACACAGACATAAAGTTGCTGTATTCCTAGACTGCTGATAAGATGAACACAGACATATTATTCCAGCTCAGAGGTCTGTTACCCAGTTTGGGTGAGCAACAAATGTTCCACTCTCAAACCTGAGTATCTCAGGATTTTAGTAAGTTTCTAGTAAGGATGGACATTCTAGTGGGGTTATTTAGCTTGCAACATCTTTCACACCCAGATTGTGATTAATTTCACTGAGATTTCAACTCTTTATCATGAACTTAATAATAATTACAGTTTTAAATAATATATATATATGCTAAAAAAAATTGTAAATAGCTCTTAGATTTTATAAAAGTTATGAGAATTTGGTCATAAATGATTTTTCCAGATAGGAAAAACACAAGACTTTTGAAGGTTTCTGTATTTTGTATAACGATTACCACATTGCCAATACTAAGTAGGTTAAATCAGTTCATGTATTTTCCACCAACTCAGAAGTGCTTCCTCTTATCTATTTCACAAAGCCCAAGAGTGTATTTTCAGATAACAGCCGAACTCCACCATAGATATCATATTTCATCTAACCACCATCACCTGGTTGACCTGCGATAGCTGTATTGTAATACAGTTGTAGTACATTGTAATTTTCACGTGGGCTTTTTTTTTTTTTAATTGAATAGAAAACATTTTGTTGGAAGCTTCTTTAGATATACTGCTTTAACCCCCTCTATTATTTAGCATCAAAATAACCAGTATGACTGTGGTAAATTTTTAAATGAATTTGCCAAACCCTATTACATTCTTAATCCTATTTACTCTGATTCACTGTGTCTTAATTAATCTCAATAAGTTTATAACCTTAGGAGATTTAAATCTGCAAAATTGTCTTCTGTGGTTTTGCTCTTTGCCCAAAAGAAGTAACAGGTGAAAAACCCAATTTGATGATATGTTTGATTCCTGCATTCATACATGAATTATAAGCCATGAGTGGAAAAATGAGGCAAAATCACACAAGGAAATCATCAAATCCCATCAAATTAATGTATTCTGAAATTTTTCTTAGAGAGTAGCTTTTGCATGTCTGATCTCTTTGACAGTCTCTGAGGTGTCTTTGAATTCCTGCTTCATTCCTATTTTTTAGGCTGGAATTAAGGGAAGATGAAGGGAAAAAGAGGTTAGCTAGGAAATTAGAAGAGAAATGTGTAAGAAATTGATTTCTGTTAGTTCTGCCATCTATCCAAAAATGGCTATATTCTTATCCTAACATACCTTTAATTAAACTATAAACTACCTTGGTACTTACAATATGTAACAAATGTTACATGCTTGTTCTCACATGCACCTAATACATAGCCTAATCAATATTGTTCACTGTATCAGTGCTATACTTAGAAAGTGAACTGGTAGAGAGGGAGAGGTGCAGAGTTGCAGAGACTGCATAGACACATACAAGGTGATATTTTCTGAGCTGCTGCAAAGCCCTCCAATGACTCCTTCACATTGTTCACTATCGTATTTGTTTCACAAGACTCAAATGACTCATCAGTAGTTAAAAACTGAGCTCACTACAAAAATGGTGTGTCAGAAGTCATGAGCCTCACAGATCTAATACTTCTGTTCCTGTTCCAAAATGGGATTGTACAGTTTCTGGAATGAGTGACAGGAAACTCCTGTTTATAGCCTGGTGCAGAAGCAGCAAACCTCATCATGGTCCATTTACTTTCCAATTCCAGTTCAGGAAAATAAAAGCTGAAAAATGTGAAGGAAATGCTAAAGAAGCAGTTTTTCATTCTGCTAATAATGCTCTACAACACACAAAGCCAAATACTGCATTTTATCTCTGTGAGTGTTACTCAAATTTGGACTTGTAAAGGGTATGAGTGAGAAAGATTTAAACATAGGTCTTGGTTTAATTTAGAACTGATTGCTCATTAATCTTTGGAATAGTTATCCAAACTGTCTTCCAACTGCAGGGGAGGCAATTGGCTGCTATCATCAAACCCTGCTGTGCAGTATTCAGTTCTTCTCTGGCACAATATTTAGCCTTTTGTTCAATGTTTACATACAAAAATTATAGAGAAAATATTGTTTAATGAGCTGGTATAGTTCGATCAAAGGAGTTAGGCATTCAGTGTCTGCAAGTCAGTAGCCTGTGTGAACCCACTTGAGTTGTTAGATGTAAAGCATAATTATTTCACACTTTTGATTTGGTGAGGCAGAAACCTCTGACACCATGGAAACTGAAGGACTGCTTGAGCTGCTGATTCAAAACTAGGAATAAGATGTGCAAAGTCTCAATTTAATTGTGAATTACTACTTTGTCCCTCTCTGAACCACAATTTGATTTTTTTCTTCAGTGGGATAAAGGAGCAACACTTTGTAGCTATGGACTGAAATTTCTGTGGGGTGGTTAGGTCTATTTTAGCTTGTGCCTCTTTCTGATGAGGAACTCTGATGTCTCCTTCCCACTACACATGCAATGAAGTGGCAAGAGTGATTTCCAATCAGGACACATATTGTATGTTTTCTTGAGCAGGAGTGAACCTTTCCTTTCCTTTTGGCTTATTTTAAAGAGACAGGCTATTTGATGGCCCAAATAATTCTTCCTGTGTGGACTGAGGTTCTTCTTTAGTTTGATTGTCAAAGACTGAGTCTTTTTGAAGGTCACAGAAGTGTTAAATGATGTAATGTTGATCACATTAGAAAACAGACTATGAACTGTTCATCTGAGAGTACAGCTGCTAATTGAGCAGTTCCACTGGTGACCTTGTTCAATATCACTCTTTTTAGAATAAAAATATTATGGAAGAGCCCAAGTTCATCTTTACTTTCTGACTTGGCAGAGAAATAAAATACAATAGAAAAATAATAGCATATTGTGTTGAATAACAACTATTTTTAGATTATATTGAAAGAGGTTGAAAGAGCAGCTCTGCGCATGTGCAAAAAAAATCAATATAAAACTGTTAGCAAACTATCAGTTGGGATGGTATTTATTTCTGAGAAATATATGCATTTACATGTTAGTATTACAATTAGAAAACAGCATACTAGCAAAATCTAAATAAAGAATACATATGAATTTCAGGACTGCTGGCCTCCAAGTAATGTCAAGGAGCCCAAGGACAAGGACTTTTCATGTTATGTAGTTTTTTATATCCCTGTTCTGGCAGCAAAGGACAAATTGAGTAATAGGAAACTCATGCCAGTCAAAAACATTTTATTTAGTGTAATCCCTTGTCAGGCTAATGTAAAAGCATATATCTTATTTTAATGGGACTGCCACTGATCTGTCAAATAAAAAAGAGTAAGTTGTGTAGCTTAAACATGTTAGTATTTCTGTTTTAAAAACACACCCAAATGCAAACCATTGCTGCTGTCTACAGCCAAAATAATAGAAATAGAAATTAAAACAGGTTGTCTACCGTGCAGTCAAGTCAGAATTAAAAGCACTTTATCTCTTGTGAGTTCTAACATTTCAGAAAAAAAGAATTAAAGGAGGGGATATTCTATAAGGATATAAAACAGAATAATCATAACATATACTTTCAACATATGCATGGAATTTAATCATTATTCATAGAGATCTGTGAATTCTATAAAGAGATATTATATTGCATTAGTTGTCTATCTGTCCTATTTGCAATATAAGACATAGTGTTTTGAGAAATAAATAACATTTATTTATAAACATTTGGGTTTCACTGGTGAAATATTTAATCAATTTTTTCTGCCGTTTCTGCAAATTCAATATTTTCCCTCTGAAAATAGTCAAAGGTCACTCTCTGTTCTTTAATGATAAAGAGTGGTAGTAAAGCTGTGTGTCGGTATGAAGCATACATTCTGCACCACAGTCATGCAAATATTTTTTATGTAATTATATATATTTATATTCATACTATATAGTCTACTATGTGCTCTATAGTATAGTATGTACTATATAGTGCATATACTATTGCATGCATAGTCTCATATGGGATGAAACACATCTTGTGAAAAAGTTGACATTTCTGTAATGTTTTTTTTAGTGAAAGCCAAGAGCTTCTGTCTGAAAAATCATTCCCATCATAACTGGAATGTTCTATAGTAAATACCTAACCATGTTTAATCTGGTGAAGGGATTTCATGTTGCAGTTTCTTCCCTTAGATTGCTGGCTCTGAAGGAAGGTGTCGAGTTAAGGAAGGAGAGGAAAACCTGGCTGCCTAGGCCTGTTGGATCAGATCAAGTGGCTCAAAATCTGGCTGTTGAGCACTTTATAGATGGTAGAAATAGACAAGTTCTTATCTCATCTGTCTCACTTCAAATAGTCTCTTATTATTTTCAAGCCTATTATGCTCCTACTCTGTCTTATAATTTCATTCTGATAATCTGAGTAGCAAGCCTCAGTTCAGAAAAAAACCATACTGAGATATTTGGGGTTTGTTCTGAAACTTGCCATCAGACCACTTAGATTCTTTTCTCTTCCACTCTGTACGATTCCCAAAACATTACTATTTTATAGTTTTACCATGGCTGTCAGAGTAAATGCATGAAGCCATGTTTATGGGTGTTATAAAACGTATGAAAATATGCTAATTCCTCATTTTAAAGTACTATAACATCCCAGAGTTGTAATGGGAATAGCGGGATGGCCTTTACTGTTCATATGCTTGTCTTGTACTGTGAACACTGGGAAGTGACACCCAGTGGATTATTTCAGTCTGCAGGTGAGTACACACAATCTGTATTAAATATGAAAATTCTTGTGCAAAGACTCATTTTAAATTAAACATGAATTATTTTTAATTCTTTTTCATGGTTTCAGATGTTCCTAAACTAGTAGTATGGAGTTCTTTTATTTCTTCCTTTTTTTTTTTTTTTTTTTTTTTTTAATCTTTAATCTCTTTACTGACCTCTTTACATAAAAAGAGGCTTCCCAGACAGGACAAAAATGAAGGACATCTATCAAAAGTCTTTTTGAATATAAAGTTAGAAAAATTAACATGGAAAAGGTGGTGGGTTAAAGGCTTCAATGTGGTAATATAAGGATATAAAGCCTCCTTTTGCTTAGGGAGAAACAAAGTAATAACTTGAGCCTATTAAATAGTTGGGCATGTCTCTTAAAAATTTAGGTGGGTTATTGCCTATCAGAAGTAAATTTTTGACTCCTATACTTTCTGCAATTTCATGTCCCAAGCACCTCTTCTGTAGAGTTAGTCTTATGAATCTTTCTCACTGTCAAACACCACAATTTGACAAACTCATTTCATACTTCAATTTATAATCAGAGCTTCAACTCATTGCTTGGCCTCTGACTGCATCTTCATGTGACTGACTGAGCCAGTGATCCCTGCTCTTCTAATGTGTTGCTGCTTAGATGGAATATTTCATTGTTAATCCCACTTGATAGGATAACTCTCAGTGTTAACAAAGACGATGTTGAATGGAGATCAGTGTCAAGCATCATTTCAGAGTAATGATTACAGGGAAGACAGTTCTACTACTCTCCTCTGCGGGTAGCATTTCTCTACAGCACTCAACATTTCACTATTTCTACAAACAAACAATATATAATATGTGGAAGTGATTTTAATCTAAACTATAAATTTTATTCTAACTTGGATTAATACCCAACTATTGGCAAATAGAAGTAAGTGAAAATGTAGAACTCATCACAATAAAGATATTCCTCAGCTATCACAAAAGACCTGGCACAGCAGTAATGCTATTAGGTTCTCTTAGTTGAAGGGTTAGGCCAAGGAACATTTCATAAAACATGAAATCAACAATAGTAATGTAGACTAATCTCAACTCGAATGTAGAATAAACTAAAGTAGAAATGGCAAATGAAATATGGCCTCTGGTATTAACTAAATAGCACAGACAGTGTTTCTGTTTTCTCATTAATATCTTAAGCAATATAATTTGGAACAGCAGCTGAACCTACCGCTTTGGGAATTATCAATAGTTTTAATCATAGCAGATAAATAAGTCCCTCAGCTTTGCCTCAGGGTCCATTATTTTCCTAAGCAGTACAAAGCTGCTGATGTAAATGCCTGTTTCAGGTCTTCCTACTTAATTGTAACCACTACAAGCCATATGTATTCTACAGTCTCCAGCTAGGTGTTATTAATACAGAAGCTCTGCATTTATTATCCACTGAATTGCACTTCTTCAGGGAAATATAAATTGAATTGAATTATTATATACTTCCTTAGGTTAGTAATAAATGAGAAAGAGAAATATAATCTTTTTTGATACACTAATTCCTTGTAAAACAGGGGGATTCAAATCACATTAGGATGACATATAAAGAATTCTCATAATATTAAAAATATATTTTTTCAACCTTAGCAAGGATTGGTTAATTTCTTTTAAAACCATCCTATTTTGCCATGTATTACATTCATCTCAGCAACAATAGCCCCATAGAATAGAGGATTAAAAAATTATAAATTGCATAACCCACTAGATACTCCTGATTAACCAAGAAATCATAAAGAATGATTTCTTGGTTAATCCACCACCACAACAAAGCCCCCCAACAACGAATAAACAATGCAAAACAATCAAACAAAAAACCAACAAAAACCCACAACCAACAAAAAAACCCCCCACAAACAAACAAACTCCAACCCCCCTCTGCAAAAAAGAACATTAAGTGTCTATTACTTTAAGCATATTATTCTCTGTTTGGATTGGTGCTGTTGTATTGACACACAAAATGTTTTCACAACAGAATAGTTGTCTTGTGAGGTTAGATGTCTGTCTTCTCAGTATTAGAAAGTGATGAACTGTATCTTTGCCTGGAACTTGAATTCTAACATCTCTACTTTATTTTAAGAAGGAGTCAAGCGTATTGCTTCCTAACTATATTTTTTTTTAGCATGAAGTGCTGAAATATTTATTGCCAGCATGTCTTATGAGCCAATCAATTTGTACAGAATTTGGAGGACTTGCCTAGAGTAGGAATTTGGTCTGTACTGTGAATTCTGAGGAGTATGTACTTATACTAATCCAAAAGATAGCTCTTCCACAATTCATTGGATTATGACGTGTAGAAGCAATCATTCAGCTATAGGGCTGGCTAGACGATCAGTAAACTTGCAGTGCTTATGTTTATGAAGTGCTTATGAAGGCCTTTCCTCTAAAATCTTTACACAAAATGAATTGAATTTGCTGTAAATATATGGTGGTAAATGTGCCCTGTAATCATGGAAACATTTCAATCAGAATATATATATATACGTGTGTGTGTGTGTAGGTGTGTATATATATATATGTATATATATGTATGTGTGTATATATGTAATGTAGATATTTCACATGCATTCTATCTACATATGCCTACAATATTAAGTGCTTTTATGTAGTAGCTAGAGAAATAGATAGCTAAATAGCTAGCTAACTAGATTAAAAGTAAGTCTTCTTCTTGTGGGTTGATCCTGACAGCCAGGAATGGGACCCTCATGAGGTTCAGAAAAGTCAAGTTTATGTTCCTGCACATGATATGGGTTAAGCCCCAGTATGAACAGAGGCTGTGGGATGGAGAAACTGAGAACAGCCCTGACAAAAAGGACTTGGGGGTGCTTGTGAATGAAAAGTTAGATATGAGCTGGAAATATGCGGTTTTGGCCCAGAAACCAAACAGGAAAAAACAGAAATTACTCATGTAAGTGGTGAAATAAACCTATTTCAAATTGTAACATTTACTTTGATAGCTCAAGATGAACAATGTTTTATGCAGTGGGGGCACGGCCCCAGAGACTATTCAGTGTAGAAGATTCTTAATAAATAGTAGTTTCCTGCCAGAATTTTTTTCCTTGTTTTCCAGCACTTACTGATAGAATGCAATTCAAACAATTTTTCTACTAAGTCATACGGTCTGCTCATATTTGAGTAGTTCACTTTGCTGTGTAGCATCTCAAACTCTTTAATAAAGTTAATAGCAGTATCTGCCTGAGGCAACGCGTTCAGAAGCCTTCTACATAGACTTTAGGAGGGGGATTGCCATCAGGTAGCAGTTCAAATTGTGGATTTCACATATGCTGGCAGCAAAGCTCTGCTGAGTGATCTAAACGTAGGAGCAAGGTGCTCTGGAGTTGACATCAACAGGTCAGGGTGAGGTCTGCTGAAGTCAGGTTTGCTACATAGTTTTCAGGTCTTTTCAAGAGATATTGTTCCTGTGAACCACTCTTGCAGTTTTTTCTCTTTACATTTTCAGCTGATTGTATTGCTTCAGTCAAAGGCAATAATTTAATTTGTGTTAACACAGAACAAGAATCTTTGTTCAATATAGCATCCACAACTTGGTATTTCTCATTGCAGTCAAGTGCTGTATTCCTTCATAGGGGGTGGTGCATAATTCAGCCAATGTGATCCCAGTTCACATCCATGTTATTTCAGAATGGGTCAGAATGGATCTCCTCTTGCATTTTTTGCCCTCTCTGCAATGTCTGCTTTTAAAGACACACCTCAGCCAGCAGTGTAGATGCATCCAAAGCATTTATATCCTTCTGTAAGAGCAAAACTGAACAAATTATAATGATCCATCCCATATTAACATAGAAAATTTTCTAATTTGAGTAAAAATCAAACTCAGGTTTGTTTAAAAATTAGTGCAGATAAAATTAACTAAGGTAGATATTATTGTTGTCTTGCAATGCTTCCTAAAGTAGTCATATTTGTGCGATACACTTTTAGTTCTATGGATAGAAAATATGTTTGGTTTTTTTCCTTCTCACAGAACTTTGTGCCTTAAATATGTCTTAGCTTTTAGTTTTATTTTTTTTGGGCTTTTACTTTGGTTTGGAGTTTTTTTTGTTTGTTTTTTTGTGGGTTTGTTTGTTTGTTTTGTTTGTTAATTTGTTTTTAACTGGGAGATAATTATTTTGTTAATGAGGGAGTAGATTAGACACTTGCAAAAAACTTAATGGAGTTTTGAATGTTGTTGTCATGTCAGGCTGTGTGAGAATGCAAAAGTACAGAAGCACAGTGGGGCATCAGGTCCAGGAGGTGATGACTAAAAAATACGGTTTTATTAGCAGAGATTGAATGCCACACTCTTTTTTTTCTTTTCTTTTTTTCTTTTTCTTTTTTTTTTTTTTTTTTTTTAAATATATATATATAGAGTAGTCTGGAAAGACAGAATGACAGACTCATATTTTACTAGTGTGTTTTTCATTTTTTTCAAACTACAGAAATATCTAACTTGTAAAATAATGCATTGAAACTTAGTGGAACGAAAACTATGTCATTCCATTAATAGAGGGTTCTTTAAGGGTTTGCTTAAGGACATGCAGTAACAAAAGCCCTTAGGCACTTATAACCTGTTATATAGTGGATATAGGCAGTAGAGAAAGTATCCTGCACTACCAGCTTCTTCAAATTAAATCTACAGTTTATTAAATTAAGTCCACGTAAGATTAGACACTTTTATTTCATTACGGAGCTTTGAGATAAACTTTTTCTTTGAACTTTGTGGGAGGGGAGGTAAAAATCCTAATAAGTCGTTTCAAAGACAAAGCAAAGCATAGTCTTTTCATTTTCAGGATCTTTTTAAGCTAAAGAGGGTCACACCATTAGTATGCTGACATCTTTCCTATTGTTTTCATTAAAGAAAGAAGTGAGAGACTGAGAAATCTTGAGCTGTGCCTGATAAGAAATTTTTAAAAGATGACCCCAACCTGTAGAGAATGATTTATGAAATCACGGTTTTCATTATTAGAGTTAGTGCTGACTGTCTTGTTTTTGATTGATGTGCCCGGAGCTTATAGCCTTCATTTTTTTTCTCTTAAGCAAAGAACAAGGGCATTGGAATTTTATTGGAGAACAAAGTTATGTAAAAGATATCCAGGTACCAAAACAGGTATCACTGAATATAAAAAGGCTACAGAGAAAAAATATTCATGCTTTTTAAGTTGCTATGTAACATATATAAAGCTTAAGATTTTAACAAAACTTTAGGGACAACAATATTGAAAAAAGGAGAGCAATTTACTTGTTATACACAATCACTGGTGTAAGGTATTCCATTGAATTTGATTCCCATCTTCATATCTGTCACTAAAATTAAAAAGATAATAAAAAGTCCCCTTAAAATTCCCTCCTCCCTGAAAGAATTCCCAAATGCAAAAACTGCAAGAAAATATAGTAGTTATATCTACTATATTGGCATATATGTGGTGCCTAAACTGACAATACAGTGCATATCTCCTCTATTGAGGTTACAAAAAGATATGACTGCTCTTGAAAACACTTAAGAAATCTCATCTGAGCTGACAGCAAAATATATGCTACATTAAGATGTAGTTTATATTTCATGAATTGTTCACCCATTCTGTTGTCAATGTCCAGGTAAATAACAGTGTAATTTTTTCCTCATTTTTAAAAGACCAAATTGTCAGAATAATATTTCTCTTTCAAAATCAAAGCAAAACAAACAAAGTCCTGAAATTTTCTCTTGTGTCAAATTAAAGCTAGAGAGGGATATGATTATTTTGTTTGGAGAACTAAGGGAAAAAATATTAATGTATTTTTTTGAAATTAATTTTTTTACTAAGAGTAACGTATATTTACGGAAAACAAGATAAGAACATATTCTACAGTAATAGTTCCTTTAGTTGTTATTATAATCTTGTTTGCTGTGGTTTCTTGTGCAAGTTAAGTTATGGAGGAACATGACACTCTAAGAGAAGAATGATATCGCAACTCACCTGTCAGAGTCCAAAATCACAGAATCATAGGGTCATAGAATGGTTTGGGTGAGAAGGGACCTTAAAAATCACCTAGTTCTAACATCCCTGTCCTAGGCATGGGGGCACCTTCCGCTAGACCAGGTTACTCCTAGCCACATATTTTGTTACCTTGTGATACTTAGTTTCACAAGCAGTGATATATTATGGCACCTATTGCTAAACATCAGATAGCTGAGGCAAAGGAATTTACATTGGAGTTTCCATTCTCATGTATCTGCAGTAAAAAAATTCCCTTTACTGCAGAAGCCACTGGAAATTACTAGAAAGTACAATTGAAGCTAGATGTAGAATCTCCTACCACAGCCAGAACGTGTTATCACAAATCAGTTTACCAGCATTTTCTGTGAGCTAAGAAGAAGCAGCTTGTTACAAATAGGTTGACCTGCCCATGTCTGTAAAACCTCATTTGCTTGATCATATGGCTGAGCCTTAAGGAAACCTTATTGCACCAGTAAGAGTTAAAGAGCGTATAGCTACCTAGAAAAAAAAAAGGAGGAGATGAGGAAGATGTGGAGAAATGAAAAATAGGAAAGAGGTTCTTCTGGTAAGAGGCTTACTTATACCATTTATTGCATATGTATGAATGTCATGTACATAACAGCTTTTAGACACTAAAGCATTAATAATTCTGTTATTAACATGTATTGTGTAATATTAGCTTCATGGTATAAATCCAAACCTAATAAGTAACAATCTGAGCTACTAATTTTAGGGAAAACACTTTAGACATTAGATGCACTCTGCACTGCACACAATACATAGTGTCGCTTGCATTTTTAGTGAAGTTCAATATAAATACAAGAATCCTGGTGTGTTTTTAGTATATACAAACTTATATACTTTTGAGAGATTTAAGTTTTGTCAAATTGGTATAAGCGAATTGCTGCTCTAAAATGACACTGATAATAATTAGAATCTTGCAGAAATTGCTTTGTACAACTGTCTCTTTTTAGCATAGATTCTAAATAGTGCCCATAATTGCAGTACTAAGTGTAGTACTAAACAGTCATTATGCAGAGGTGTGTAAGTGAGGAATTGGTGAACTTAAGGAAGCTGAAGATATGTTCTTGACACCTTAATTAAACATCAGAGATTTTCTTAGATCATTAAAATACTGAAATGCACCATTCTTTTAATGCCTATTTGAATTTTATTGGTTCATTTCTTAAAAATAAAGATGCATTTTTTGTTCAATTCTGTTTGCATGCATGAATTTTTTTTGACAGACTAAGTGCACAATTCAGTCAGGTTTTGTAATTTTTTCAGTGTGACTCTTATTAAAGCAAACTATACTGGAATGTATTCAATATTGTGTAGTATAAATTTAAACTTTATTTTAACCTGTAGTCTTGTAAATGAGTAAGAGTTTTGGAGACCATAAAAGGTAGCTTGATTGATACTAAGATCCTAATACAAAACTGTCCCTGGGCTGGAAGATCACAGAATCAGAGAGTTGTTGGGTTGTCTAGAGATCATCTAGTCCAACTTCCCTCCAGGTTACATGGAATTGTGTCCAGGCAGGTTTCAAATATCTCCAAAGAAAGGGATTCCACAGCCTGTGTCAGTGATCTGTCACCTTCCCAGGATAGACGTTTTTCCTCATATTCGGGTGGAATTTCCTGTGACAAAGTTTGTGCTTGTTGTCCCTGTCACTGGGCACCACTGAGGGGAGTCTGGTGCTGCTACATTCCTTTTAAAGTGATCAAGTAAGCAATTTTACTAATTTTCAAACAAAATATCTCAAACCATATTCCTTCTAACACCAGTCATAACTCACACATTTATGATCTAATAGCAGTTTGTATGAAAGAATTTAGACAGACCCACATGTAAGATATCTTTTTTCTGCCACAGAATGATCTGTTTAGGCAGAAGATGTTTTATTAGTGGGGTTTAGGAAATCTGGATGCTTCATTAATCCCCCTCTATTGCTTTTTTGCAAGAAGCTGACTCTTGGTTGTGCTCTCATTAGGCATGTTCATTCCACTACATTTCAAGAAAGGGAAAGTCTTTTTCTTCACACTCAAATCATATCTCTGGACACTCTTAGTAGAAAAATGTGAATTTAGAGGTATGTCAGGGACTTTTTGTTTGTTTGTTTGTTTGGTTGGTTGGTTGGTTTTTTCAAGTACTCTTTTGAATTCATACATTATTTATTGTAATGCTAAAAGAATTACAAAAAACCCCTATACATAACACAGTCAGTATGACTCTTAACTAAGGACAAGGATTCTGGACTAGTACAAGGCATCTGTGAGTTCTCATGAAACTCTCATCTGTGTAGATGAGATTCATACCATTTGATAAAAACTTTGTTTAGTACTTTTTAAAAAAACATAGTACTGGTTTCAATAGCTTAACTGATTTCAGTGGTGTTCTTTTTCCTAAGATAAAACAGTAACATTTTTGTACAAACAAAAGAGATTCTACTTCTTTGCCATTAGTTTTCTATTTGGTATTTAGGAAAATTACATTAAATATCAGGCTCTGTGTTTTATACACCCTGAGATAGATTGATCTATATTAAGGTAGATTTCTTAAATACAGATGTCAGCCATGGAAGAAGACATACTCAACCATATGCACCATAACTCTTGAAATCTGCTAGATAAAATTCTTAAAAACACCTCTGTACTCTGATATTCTACAGTGATTGTAAAAGACACTGTCATGACTACTTCATATTTACATGTGACTTTTAACGATTCTAGATCCTTAAAAAAAAGTGAGATGATTCTCTCTTTAACTTGTAAATTATCGCATTAAACTAATAGCAGTTTTGTAACACATCTGAGAAAGCAGAGAATCCACATGTTCATGAACTTCATTTTCAATTTACAGATTTATAAAATAGCAGCAGTATGTATTAATTTTCCCTTACAGAAGAAGTATTTCTAAATTTATTTTAAGCATTAATAATATCAAGAGATAAAATACAACCATTCTATTAATAAAAACCTCAAAGTAAAATGATCCCCTCTTTTTTCTGCTATTTTTTTATAAAGGATTTTTCAACACCTTCAAAATTTAGTTTAGGTTTGTTGTAGATATGATAAAGATAAGCTTTTTAAAACATTGTAAAACATTAATAATTATCTATAATAGTTAGGGACCACCTTTCTTCACCACTGTGTTTGAACATAGTGTTTGTCATTTTTGGGGCTTCTAAACGATTGAAAATAGAAGATGATTCCATGAATTGAAAAAAGTGTGTCGATTCAAAATTATTATTTATGAAATTCAGAACCCCTGAATCATTTTATCTTTTATGAAATCCTTTTGTAACTTTTTTCCCCCCTCTTCGTGCATGGTAAAGTACAATCCAGTGCTGAATCTCTCTTAATCAACTGGAGGCAAATTATAAGTAGTGGCATGATAAACAAGTAATCTTTTTTTTTCCAAATACCTATCTTTAGGTATTTTAGGCTTAGCCTCAGAAGGAGAGAATTAATTTTTTGGCATGTGAAATGGACATATGATAGCTAGATGTTGTTGTTTTTATTATTTCACATTGGAGATGAAAACTCTGTTGGGATTTCAGGTACTCGTACAGTTTCAGCAAATGTGCTAATGATTTAGGGACAAAGCCTAAGCCATTATTCGGGGACAATTCATGATGCCAAGGGATAAATTATTCAATCACATTACTGGTACTTGTATCCTCTTCAAATAGTTTCCATTTCTTTTAAGTAGGAATTTTGATGCTTGAGGAACAACAAGCAATGTCTTTGTTCCTGTTATGCTTATAAATTAACTGAGGGGATGGGATGGGGTGGGGGGAAGGAGTCGGGGAAGTATCTCTCATGACAGATAAGTTTAAGTGTTGTATTCTCTGCCTTGACAGCATTGACTAACGTTTCTTTCCCAGAATTCATTCCTGGAATATTATAGCTTTTGTCTGTACTTCTAGTAAACATAATTAAACAATAATTAAGTATTTCTAGCTGTGCTGTTCATCAAAAAGAAGCAGAGATAAAACATGTTTTCTGCAATTAGTAATTTGAGTTGATCCTTTCATAATTTGCTTCTGACACCTGCTTAGACAGAACCCAAATTTAATCTAGAAGTAATTTTCCTGCACAGTATTTTGTACTGGGAGAAAAAGCATGAGGCCAAGACTGTCTTTCATGCAGATGAGAAGCCTCAGGAAGAGACATACTACAAAGAAGATAAGCATGGGTGTCATAGATTTAAACACAAGAGCCCATCTGAAATTTTAAAATCTTAGAAAAGCAGAAGTTGTGTGCACAACATGGATCAAAGGCAAAACAGAACATTAATTTAATAGGAGTTGGAAATTCCTGTAAAGTTGGGAATGCAATCTAGAAAAAAAAAAAGTCTTATTGACTATGCTGTCTCATTGAGTTGAATTTCTACTGGCAAATTAAATGCCATGTAATCATACTGAGTCCGTCATTAAAAAAAATGAAGTAAAATTCCATTATAAAGGAAAAGTTACCCAAAGACTCCTAGGAGAGGTTTCAGTGCATTTCTGAGTCTTCTTCACAAAACAGGAGAAATTGAAAACCCACATTTTATTACTCGAATGCATCTCTCATGGCCAAAATCCTAAATTCCAAAACAAGGGTTAGAATTTGTGCTTGAATCTGGATATTTGCTGGTGTGTACTTGACTTTTTTTTTTTTAATTGGAAGTTGCAGTTTTACTCCAGAGCTAAAGGGGTCAGAACTAACTAACAGCACCAGCTTTCCGTTATAGGCAGTGGTTCTCATGCCATTACCAGCCTTATCCTTGAATACTTGTCTGTATTTTGCTTATTTTTCCAAAAATCTGTTTCCACTTCTTCATAATGGCAATTATTTTTAACTCCACCTCAATCTTTACACATCATTAAAGCAAGGAGGAACCCCACAAAATATGTCCAGAAGTGTCTTTATCACAACGTCATCTTATACAGAAAGAAAGAAACACTGTACTAATGAATTTTAAAAGGGAAAGCCTTTCTACACACAGAGAGTTGGGTATCTGAGACGGTTATAATTTTTAGAAAAATATATGAACATATAAGCATATATACTTGCTTTTACACACATTTTTTTAAGAAAATGTGATTCTATAAAACTTGTATTTGCTTATTATTATTTTGACTAAATGATGGTAGTAGATAAGGAAGGAAAAATTTAAAATATTATCATATATTTCTCAGTGCCATTTGACAGCAGTCATGGGAGAACAGCCATGAACTATGTGTTAAATCTTTTACTTCTCCTCCTCCTCTGTTCTAGTACCTGCTAGCGTGAGACTGTGTAGAACTAAAACTTACAAAGTCTCTTGATGGCTTTGCCTGTGTTTGTTCCTGCAGTATCTGGCTCACTCTTTGCTGTGTGAATATATATGGCTTTCAGACAATCCTGAAATGCAATGTATATCTGAGTAGAACTTATTAATATGACATTTAAAATTACCAAATTCCATGCTATATTCCCAGTGTTGGAGCAAGAACAGTGAGAATAAAACCAAGAAAATTCTAAATAAAATAGTGTTTTTCCAATTGAGCTCTGTAAAGGAACCAATTTTCAAGACTGTGGGCCATTTTTATTTAATTTGTCTGTCTAGAAAAAAGAATTTCCCTTGTGAGGAAGAATCCTTTGCTTCTACATTCTGGATTGGTGAATTTTATCACTGTTGATATTCCAAGGAAATCTTGTCTAGGGGGGACTATAGTATTTTATCTTTATTTGCTGAGACTGTTTTGGTTCCAGAGTGGGTAAACCCTAAAGTGAATCTGTAGATTAAAAGTTAAGTCTCAAGATATTACATCCATTTAAAGATTTATCTGGGCTTTTGTCGTTACTGTCACTGCTTACCTTAATTTCAAAGGCTGCTACCTGCAGAAATGCCCACAAATGTAAAAACAGTTCAGATGGTTCAAACTTAAGCTCTTCCACCACTTACTGTTATTTGATCTGAACACCTACATGTTGAAGAGTTCAGTCTTGATGTTCAGTGTACTAAAATTAAACCAGGTTAGGAAGTAGCTTACCTAGATATAATAATTAAAAACATGCTGCAAAGCAGGGAAAAGAACATCTGTGTACAGAACTTCCAGATAAATGATTTTTGACTGTCCAGCCCTGATAAATAGACTTCCTGAATTTTTAAAACTAAAAAAAATCTTCTGTGACTTAAGTACATTTTGCCTTGAGGAATTTCAGTCAGTTTGAACCTGAAATGCAGTCCAAGGATGAATATTTAATTTCACTTTCCTTATAAGTGAAGTTGAATCACTTCTACAAGTCTGTGGGTGACAGTTTCAAATTTCAGCTCAGGCAGGCAACAATCAGAGAATAACATTACATCAGGACAAAAAGTTGGTGTCTCAGTAGTGATATTTTAATATTACAGAGCAGTAGTAAAGAGATCTGCACTCCCTTGTGAACGCTTCTGTTGACTTAGTAATCAATATCATCATAACAAGCAGCATATGTAAAATCATATCAAGAGCCAGTGCCTGAGGATAATGGAGAAAAACATTCTTCACATTTTCCTGGGTTTGCAGTTTATGACTTGTTCACTATAAATGATTCAGACAAGTACTATTTCCACTTGCAAAGCAGATATGAGCACTGAAAGTTCATGATCCACTCTTGGGACTTTCATATTTGTGGTCAGAATTACTCACATTTATCTCAGTCCCAAGGAAGTTTTCTTTGGGGTATCTCCTTGCCTCTTCCAAGGCTAGGGTCAGACCAGAACATAGTTGACCAACTTCTACAATTAGCATAGTGGAACCTATTAGGCAAGAAATTGTTGTCACTTCTACCTTAGGCGGAACCTTCATTGACTGTGTCTGCATCCATGACTGAGAAAAAAGGTTGGTGCAAAAAAAAAAGGACCTGTCACTCTGGCAAGGAAAAAAAAAAAAAGGAGAAATTACAATAAATTAAATGGAGTTGAAACAGCAAAAAAGATCATGGGTTCATAGGATCATAGGATTATAGAATCACAGGATCACAGGATCATAGAATGGTTTGGTTTGGAAGGGATTTTAAATATCAACTAGTTTAATGTCAGATGAGCCCAGGGACATCTTCATTATGATCAAGTTGCGCAAAGCTCTTTCAATCTGTCCTTGAATGTTTCCAGGATGGGACATCTGCCAGCATTCTGGGCAATCTGTGCCAGTGTTTCACCACCCTCACTGTAAAAAATTTCTTCCTTACTTCCAGTCTGAATCTATTCAGATTCTCTTCCAGTTCTTTTAAACACGTTATCCCTTGTCCTATTACAACAGTCACCACAAAGTGTCCATCCCCATCTTTCTTTCTCTTAAGCCCCTTTCTAATAATGAAAGACTGCAATGAGGTCTCCTCAGAGCTTTCTTTTCCCCAGGCTGAACTACCCCAGCTCCCTCAGCCTGTCTTTATATGAGAGGTACTCCAGCTCCCTGATCATCTTCATGGCCCTCATCTAGACCTTATCCAATATGTACACATCTTTCTTGTGCTGAGTACCCCAGAGCTTGGTGCAGCACTGCAGGTGGGGTCTCACCAGAGCCCAGCAGAAAGGCAGAATCCCCTCCCTTGCACTGCTGCCCACGCTGCTTTGGATGCAGCCCAGGATACAGTATGTTTTCTCATCTGCAAATGAAATATTAGAGTTTGATCAGGTCATGTCCCACTTTTCATCCACCAACATCCCCAAGTCTTTCTCCGCAGAGCTGCTCTCAAACCATTCAATGATGAGCCAGTATTTCTGCTTGGAATTGCCCCTATCATAGTATCACACCTTGCACTTGGCCTTGCTGAACCTCATGACTTTCCCATGGGCCTGCTTCTCAAGCTTGTCCAAGTCCTTCTGGATGCAATCCTATCCCTTGGGCATGTCAACTGCACCACACAGCTTGGTGTCATTCTGCAAACTTGCTGAGGGTGCAATCAATCCTGCTGTCTATGTCATTGATGAAGACATTAAACTCTACTTATGCCAGTACAGACCCCTGAGGGACACCACAAGTCACAGTAATGTTAACACTGTGCATGGTTTTGCAATGTTTCATTGTGATATAATAGAAATAAGAGACATAACTGAGTCCTGATGGTGCAATATCACAGCATAAATCTGACACTGACAAGTAGTTATGGTAAAACAATTATATAGTCTTTTAGTTATTTAGCTGCAATGTTGCAGTGTGCTTTGAAGAGTCACAAAATTGCATAAATAATTATTATTTGTGTGTAATAAAATAACAATGAGCTATGAGTTTTTAAAAATGGTATTTCTGTCTAACACAACGAAAACTCAATAAATTATTTTTTAAAGTTGATTTAGAAGTGCATCTTTGCATAGTTTCAGATTTTCACCTACTGCCTACCTAGGTTCATTTGGTTTCATAAATGGTGTCTTGTCTGTATACAGTTATTTGCATCTGTGTGGGGAGGGATAAGCTTGTGTGCAATTTTCTTTAATATTTTTCAAGGGATAGTTTGCTCACTTTTCTAATAAGATGAATGAAGGTAGGTAAAATGTGCTAGTTTTTTTCAACTGCTTCTATTAGATTGATTCCTGTAGCTTACTGAGATCAGTGGATATCCTTTTATATTTCAAAACTAAATATTAAGTGCTTTGCTGGATATGATCCTAATCACTTAGCAGAGTCTCAGTAGTCATAAACACAGAACATTGAAAAAAGTAGTTGGGTATCAGTGAGAAAAAACAACCAAAACCCCAAGCCTCCCTCTCTCATCCCCCAAAAATTGTTCTTGAGATTTTCAAACACTTTTAAAATAATTTTTGGTTTTAACATAAATCTGTAAAATACTATTTTTGAGAAGACTTCTAATGTGTGGAGTAAAAGAATGTTTGTCGGCTCAACAACTGATTAGGTGGTTTCCTAATTGACATACCAAATGTAGATGACTGTCAATACAATAGATCTTGCATGCTTCACACTAAGGGAAAGTGTATGTAACCCAAAAGAGAAATGGAGCAGAAATTAAATGCTAGTGTTAATTTTAATACATTTTAACAAACTTAGGAGATGGAAATCTTCAGTCTGTAACATTCTTTTTAGTTTTCAAAAGAAGCTTTAATATAGCATTAGTTTAAACTCTAGCATAAAGGTGAATCCATAATAAAATCTGAAGAAGCTTTTAAATATTATCATTGATGTAATTTATAATTCCTTTTATATTTCTTACCAAATCCCGTTGGTCAATTTTGTACTTCAAAAAGTCAAATTTCCTCATAATAAATGTATTGAGATCATGCTCTGTCTTACCTCTTTGAAGGGTAAGTGCCCAAATAAAAAAAAAATAGTGTTTTTGCCAAAAGGATGAAGGAAGACAGGCTTCTTGATGTGGTAATAATTAATCAATCACCAAAGGGTAAATACTATTTGCACTGAATTAAATGTATTACAATATTGGTAATATATCTCTGAAACACCTACCTTAGGGACATTGATAAAATATAAGTACAAAATTAATTAATAAAGAAGATAATTATTTACACCTTTGATCTTCAGTATGTTTCTACACAGTTCTTCTCCTGAGATGTAACTAAGAGGAGCTTCAAACAATGTTCTGTACCTTCAGAAACCTTTTTGCTCTCAGGAAATTTTTATTAACATTCTCATTTACTGGGACTGTGCTGTTGCACCTGGAAGTTCATAATCAAGTCTCCTTTGCCTGCAGGCAAAAAAGCATATGCTATTAGGCTTTTTCTTTTTAATTTCTGGCTTTTGTTTTACTATATCACTTTATTTATTTTTCTTTTTTAGTCAGATATCTGTTACTTTTCCACACACTATGTAAGCGTTCTCAACAGCATAAAAATCGGTTGCCATTTCCTTCTTATATGTTTTGTTGGATTGCTGGGGAATGGTTGTTTGAGCTTCTGTCATGAAGTATTTGGGAATCACATCCAGGTTGTTTGTCAGCTAAAACTCTAATATTTCAGAGGCTGTGAGTTTGTAGGTGACAGGTGAACTACTGTAGGTGATTTCTTTCTTTTTTTTTTTTTTATTTAATGTTTGTCTCTCTTCTTAAGAGCCTTTACTGATAGGATGCTGTTGTGCACCACTTATGCAATACATTTATGTTTGCTTAGAAACTGAAATTTCTGGACATTTTTCAAAATCAAATTGGTAGATCATGAGCTCATCCCTTAAAACTATTAATGTAGTTCTTACTGATTTCATTTGAAGAATACTTGCCACAAATTTTGCTTTGATTTTTACTTTTGCACAAAAAAAAAAGGCAGACTAGTATGAAACAGGCAAATCTTTCAAAGAAAGAAAGAAAGAAAGAAAGAAAGAAAAAAAGAAAGAAAGAAAGAAAGAAAATCTTTTGTAATGGGAGAATTGCCAGAAAACATAATTTTATTCCTAACTAGTCTCTTTAGTGCTATTTCATTTTCCCATCCAGTAAATGGAATAGCTACATATTAGATGTTTGCAGTATGTCAACACATATATGTGTATCTATCTCAGATGTAACTGTTTTGTTCTTCTATCAAAGTCCTGTGTACACCCACAATTACCTTGAATATTTTCTCTATTCTAGAAGATACTGCTCTCTAGTAAGATTTTTGAAAAAAGACTATGATCTAAAAGTAAGGTTACTCTGTGTTCATCATAGTGCAGAAGTCTACAGCATGTGACTGTCAGTACTCAGGATATGTCTTGAAACATGCTAAATTCTTCTCTTTTTTTTTTCTTTAAGTGAGGAATGTGCATTTCCTCATTAAATCAGTAAGCAAGAAAAATCAGAACCACATTATTCTAAATAGTGTTCTTAAGTTTGCATAAAAATTATTGGAAATAAATAATGATATAAAAGCTTAGGTAGTGATTTTGGAGACAAAATCTTCTGAAGAAGATTCTCTGCCCATGCTTTGTATTAAATTAGGAATTTTAGCTATAGTCTGATATCAGTAAGAATATAGAACACAAGCAAAATAAATATTCAGTAGATTTACATTTTTCATATGGAATGTCACTTATTTCTCATACGAATGAGAAAGCTCTATATCTGTCTTGTAAAGCTGTAGATTATGACTGTAAAGCATCTCTAAACAAGTTCATAACAGCTTCAAACCCGGTTTTGGTTTAATTAAAGACAGTTCAAAATAACTGGTCTGGCCCTTTAGTTGCCTTGAGGTTTTGCATTTCTCTAAGTGCCCAGCCTTAGTAAGAGCCTCACAACAAGCATTGCTATGTCTGTAGTAACTGAGTTTTGCTTTATGTCTGGTCAGTTATATTAGGAACAGCAAGGGAAATGAAAATCTGTCATGCACCATGGGAGGCGGACAGCTCGTTTCCATAATCTCTTGACCTCCCAATCTGATCTTGTGTTTTCAGCCTTTTCAGAGCAATTTATGTTTTCAAGGCATTTGCATAGCTGCTCTCCTGCAGAGCTGCTATCCCTGGTTTCTGATCTGGATGTGTTTTGCTAGTTTGAGCATTAAACATTTTAAAATGTATGAATTCTGACAAGCAACTGGTGACACTATGATAGAAAGTATATTTTAAAAGCTATTAAATACTTACTGCCTATATATTCTATATTTCACTTATCATTTGACAGCAGAGTAATTGCAAAATGAACATTTAGATTGGATTGAGGACACCATAAGCTGCAACAGCTGTGGGTGTAAAGAAAGCCTTGCTTGTACATGCTTTGCAGTACGTCAAAGAAAATAAATAAATAAATAAATAAATACAGTTTGCCATGCTGACAGAATGCACAAGGTAGCATTTGTACTTTCTTGATAAGTCTTCATGACTTACCTTTTACAACACTTTCTGTATGAGAGGTCAGTTTCTGAATCTTGGGTGAGTGAAATTGCCTTTTGGAGTGTGAGTTAGAATATGTGCTATCAATTTACAATGGAGTAGGCTGCATAATATCATAATATGTATCCCACCCTACATTGCTTAATTCAGTTTCTAAGATTGGTATTGCTTAGATAATTTACTTAAGCACAAGCCTCAATATTTTGCTGGATCAGCAGCACATATATTTATCAGTTATATTTTATTATATTATATAATAGGATTTTCACAAATGTTTACAAATAATATTTGCTCCCTTTAATAGATGTTCTGGATACATGTTCATTTTATGTCCAGTTTTACTTTCAGAAACCTTGTTCAGGAATGTTGTTGGGACTGTGCCAAAAAAAGAAATTTGTGATCAATCCTTTGAGTTTCCCAGAAGAAAAGACTCAAAAATCTCTGTGAACACTCAATCCTAAGCCTGTTTTTAGCTTGAATATTAGATTTTGCACAAAATATTTTTGAATTGAAGTGTATTGAAATTACTGTAACCAAAACAGAGGTGTATAGTTTAAGTATTTCTTACCTTAATGTCAATTTTCTTGTTTTGTCAGCTTTGGTGCCAAATATAAACTCAAAAACTATTGTTTTTTCTAATTTTGGGGTCTGACTAGTTAAGCTCATTCTAATAGCATGGGCTATTTGCCTCATTAATGTAATTTCATTGTTTTCTCTGTTATATTTAGTACTAGGCTGTTTTCCAGCAACAATTGCTATACAAGTCATACTAATTTGTACGGTTTCACTGCCCTAATATTCCACTGAGATACTACTTTAATTAAAACATGACCTTATTATTCATAACTAAATGTGAAGCATAACCTTTTATCCTCAAGGAGTGTCATCAAAGGTTGCATCTTAGTTCTGAATCAGATCAATGGCTGTCATGCAGGATGAAGCTCTTATCGTCTGTGAATGGCACCCGATGGTAATTTGTAACACTACCTGCCAACTCATCGATCTTTAGAGGCACACTGCAGTCATTCTCAGCCTGCTTTAGATGCTTTCATTTAGCACTGCCTAGCCATCACTCCCCAATGATAGTCAGGAGGCAATTCATAAAATCAGAGTGAATTACCGTGTTTATATGTGTCTTAACATGAAAGGCAGTAAGCAATTCTCTGAAGGCTGAAATAAGTTTGTATATGCTGTACCATCAATTTATTTTGTTATTGTACCTGGAGGGGAAAGACTTGTTTTAAAAGGTGAGCAGTTCTGCTTCAGAGTTAGGGGACTGTGAAGCAAAGCCGAATAGTTGTACCTACCTTGGAGAAAGAGTGAATGGGACACCCTGCAATAAAAATAGCTAGCCTCAGGTCAGCATAAAAATTAATTACCATGGCAATTGAACATACTGTAAGAAAAATAGCTGACAAAATAACCAAATGAAGTGGGTGCTGCACTATATGGATGTTAAGTAAGTATTTTTTTCTGTAATAAAGAGACTTTTGCAAGAGTTAAAGGCTTTTAATTGAAACCCCCTACATTGTCCATAAAAGATATTGGTATCTGCATCACTGTTCACAGTCCATTCCACAGCTGGTTCTGTAAGACAAAGCATCCTTATGCAAAGTGTCTTTATATCCTGACCTGCATTCAGTTCTTCGGTCTCCTGTTCTGCAATTAATTGTGGCATTTGATAGATGCTATTGGGGTGGAAGGGATAAACGTGATGGAAGAGGAAAGAAAATGTAGAAGCTATTGTAAGAGACTTACTGGATTTAGATAACCATTGTGATTTTTGTTCTTATTGAGTTGGATACCCTTAGAGGGAATTATTCTGGTTTTCTTTTCTATCACAACAAAGTAAAAACCCAAAAATACCTTTCTTGAGCTAACACTGTTTTTAAAAAGGTCATTTAATGAAATAATTTTGTTTGCTTGTTTTTCTCATTATTTAGTACCAATTGATTACTCTCATAAGATTTAATAGGACTAGGTCTAATCAAAAGGTCAACTGACAATTACTGTTACTCTCTGGTACTGTTTAACTCAGATGGCAGAACACACTCAACTATGGAGCCAAGCATTACAGTAACCTTTTGCAGTTCTGAAGGCATTCTAGTATTTTTTCTATTACTCACCATTTCTGTGAGAACTATCCAGAATAAGGCAGTATTTTGCTTTTTCTGTATCATAATGAAATAATATTACAGAAACTTCAAATCTATAAATAAAAGTAATAAAGTTTTAATATTAAAGAAATCTTTGTATAATTAGAAGGCTCAGCAAATTGCATGCTATAGAATACCTAAGTTGTCTTTAAATTGACTGAATCTACAGAAGGAAAATGCACAAAAAAATAAAATAATAAATATGTAATTAAAATATTTTCCTATTACAAATGAAATTAGTTTTTTCTAAAAATCCATGAATTTTACTGTCAGGATTCAGAAATCACAATGAAAGAAACATTTCATTACATACAAGTTAAATAGTAATAAATAAAACCTATTAATCTCAGAAAAAGGAAAGCAATCAAGTTCAAACCAGTAAGTTCCATCATATGCATTGTGCCAGCTATGCAAGAAGTTTTTTTCAAAATCTTTCAGAGTATCTTTTTCTCTTCTGCATCTATTTTTTTCCAAGTTCAGTCACTGCCATTTCATTTCTTACGTAGCCTTCCACTGTTACAAAGCATGCAATTTTATTAGTATAGGATCACTCCCTAAGGAAAAAAAAAAAGGAAATTAAAACAAACCCAAAGCCCTACATAGGTACACATCAATAAAAAGATAAATTGTGTTTTTAGTATTTTCATTTGACAGCTTAGTGATGCTTTGTTGCATTCCTTTTACAAGACTTAGAAACAAAAAAAGGTTAGTTCTTCTATAAGAATGATCTGTAGATTAGTGTTACACACCACAACAGTAAACTTTTGTGCTTTCCTTAGTTTATTTTAATCTCCAAAACCTCACCTGGAATGTTTCATGCTTTTTTTGTTGAATCTGTTTCATACTAGTCTTCTAGTTAAGAAGGAAACCATTTAAGAAGGAAACCATTTTTTCTTTCTTCAAGACAGAAGGTTTTTTAAATCTTAGCAGTATGTCATTTTGACAATGTACTTCAGACCAGAAAAGAAAAATAGTAATGCAGCATGTTCATGTCCTAAAAACTGGCTTTTAAACTTCTATGTGAAGTTCCATTGATGCTTTTACTGAATTATGAAATTTATTTAAGTGAAATATATGTATATATTTCTTTACTTTGTGGCTTCGAATGTTTGAGCTTTAATTTTGAAGGTGAAGATTCCATATTCTAACATTAACCTTGGGTTCTATACTTGATTTGAGTCCTTGAGAATGCTGCAATAAAATAGTCAAGTGGTTTAATAAATATCTACTAAAGTAAGCTTAGTCTCCAGTGCATCGGGATTTACAGATCCTGTTCAGCAGAAGTGCTACCAAGCCAGTCTGTCTGTACCAGCACAGGGGGTTCTGCCATTGCACATGCACATCTGTGACTTTGTCATTTTTCAGTTCCCTGCCACTCATAAAATAAATGGACATTCCCATTCTTCCAGCCTGTAGAAATCCTTCTGAATGATAGACATGTTCTCCAACACATTTACTCCCCCCAGTTTGGTGTCATCCAAAACCTTGCTGAAGAATACATACCATACTTATTTGGACTTGTTTACCTGTTTACCTGTTACAGATATAGTTAAGTCATAGACTTGTAGAATGGTTCAGGTTGGAGGGGACCTTAAAGATCATTTAGTTTCAATCTTGCATGCCATGGATGTGGTTACGTTCCACCAGACCAGGTTGCTCAAAGCCCCATCCAATATGGTCTTGAACATTTCCAGGGATGGGGCATCCACAACTTCTGTGGGCAATCTGTTCTAGTGCCTCATCTTCATCTTACAGTGAAGAATTTTTCCTAATAGCTCATCTAAGCCTACCTTCTTTCAATTTAAATATTGACATATCTAATAATAAACATTCCCCCTTGTCCTGTTGCTACAAGCCCTTGTCAAATGTCCCTCTCCTGCTTTTTTTGTAGGCCCCCTTTAGGTACTGGAAGGCTACTGTAAGGTCTCAAAAAAGCAATATCTAGAGTGGAGTATGTTGTGTTTTTAGAATTCCTTGCTTGTTTGAGGTAACTGCAACAAGCAAAAAAGGAAGAAATAATAATATTTAGGAAGAAATATTAGTTTTTTAATATTTTTTCTTCAATAATTTTTAGAAATCATAAGGACCATGAGAATTCCAACAGTGCCTTTCAAGTTGAAGTCACACATTGTAATGCAGTTGTTCCATTTCTGCAGCAGAAATCAGCCATTCTTTTCCTAGATTAAGTCACTGGTCTATTAAAGACACTTGGTAGTGCCTTGTCTAAGATTTTGTTGATTTGTTTGAACATGAATTTGTTCATGTTGTTCATTTGTTGATTTGTTTAGACCATGAATCTATGAACATGCAAAATATTTTTCTTCTGAGTTACCAGAGAACTCAGGTGCAGGTAATACCCCTTTTTTATAGAAAGTGACTTTTTTTTTTCTCAGTAGATCCTGCTTAAATCCAGTATATCAGTGATTTTAACATTTTACTCATGCAAATCTTCCCATCAGGTGTCAGCAATACTAGTTAGATCATAAAAGAGCAATTTCAATTTCACTGTTTTATTATCCAGTCTTCTACCATTCATATATAGGCAACTAAAGTATTTCTGTTCAAGCTTCCTGGTGCCTTGATTAATTTTATTTTTGGCATCTTGATTTTACGCTAAATGAGTGTTCATTTGTTTCTCCTTTACACCCTCCTTGGCAGTTGCTCATTTATGTGCTTTAACTGGCTGAGTCAGCTGATTCCTCACAAGTTCTATGAATTCAGATAGATAAATATCACACCTACTAAACTGGACCATCACCAATAAATTCTTGCACAGTGACTAGAGAGACATAAATAATCCTGTATTTATTTTGTGATTAATATTTATTTTAGTAATGTAAGTCAGGCATCTGGTCTAAGCTGCTCCATAGACTTTCTCTATAGTCTATGGAGAAAACTATCTCCATTATCTAAACTTAAAAGCAGTCTTGAAATGAGTAATCATCTGGACTTTCTCTGCTGATGAAAGAAACAGCCTAGATAAAGTTTTCCCAACTGGAATATCATCTCTCATGTTCAGGGATAGAACTCATTTAATGATTAGCTGAGTCATCTGGAAATGTTTATTTCTTTTCATTCACTATACATTCCAGCACACTGCTGCTATTCCTAATTGAAGATAATTGAGTTTTACCCAATGGGGGGAAAAAAAATCATCCTACTAGCCGTCTGTCCATGCAGAATACTCTTTCTATCCTCAGTAATGAATCCTGGAAAAATATTTTTTTCTCTTTTTCCAGTTCATTAAGTTCTTTATGTTTGTGAGCAGCCATGGTTAACCTGCTAGATCAGCCAAACAACCGTTAATCACCTATTTTCTTTTCTTTTCAATGAAATGGGAATAATTTCCTTTAAAAGGACCTTTTACAAATTTGGAATTTTACTTAGACCTCTAAGCATGTGTTTGTCTTGCCATGTTAAATCTCATCTCTCTCCTAACATCTAGAATATTTCCATATCTCCTAACCTGTAGGGGTAAATTGTCACTCTCTTCCTCTGGTTTCCACTCTTTGTTCAGTATGAAGTGAGCATAATTCTTGAATCAGCTTGTCAAATTCTCCTCCTTTGTGCTTCTCTTTTTTATTAGAAGATAGTTACTAACTCTAATTTCTACATATCACCTCTTTTTTTGCAACATGACCCCTGTTTGTGCAAAGAAAGGTCCTTACAACTTCAGAAAAGAACTAAAATGGAGCACCAAAGCCTCCTGTAGGGCATATCCTCTAGGGTTATTCTGATTTTACATTTAAATCACAAAACTCTTTTTTCTCTCTCTCTACTGCTTTGTAACATTTATTTTAGGATGTAGAGGGCAGGGAGAGGGGGCATGTACTGTGATTAAATTAAAACTTAAGATTTGATTAAAGAAGTGGTTATTACAGTCTAGTTCATAGTCAGGAAACATACCTGGGACTCCATTTCAGTGCCTGTAGTGGCTGACTTAATTGTATCTATGTTAAAAATTTGGGGGAAATTTTGGCTAGTTTTTAAATGCCCTAGAACAAGACATTTAAAATAGATTCTCTTGTTCTGTATCAGTTCTTAATCAGCTGACAGCATACTGAGAAGAAACTACATTGAGTCATCACCGACTACAAGCCTTTTAACAATTTTATTTCAATTAAACAGCTGGAGTATCCTGGAATAAAGAATTTATAAAGGAGAAAACTTAATAAACTGGTTTGCAAACACTGAAATCCAGTCTTTATGTTCTTTCAATGCCTCAGTTTCTCCATCCATAAACCAAGAATAATTATCTCTCCATTTAAAACTTACTGAATTATGTTGATAAGAGAATGCCATAGGACAACCAAGTATTATTAACATCACTATTATTGTTACATTTATAGACTGTAATCTGCATAGTGACTCATGATACAAAAGCAATTGCTTTACATATGGTCCTGTGACTGAAAGTATGATATGGTATGAAAGGCAAACGTACAATTATAGATTGCCAGCACACCAGAGGGGAAAAAAAAAAAAAAAAAAAAAGGATTACTCACCAAACCCTAGAAAAATCCTTTCTTTGTGGATAATATATGACTCAAAGTCTTTTCTCCTGATAGCTCAATGCTAAATCTTGTCTCCGAGGGAAATCAAGATCTGCATTTAAATAAAGATATTAATAACTAGAGCTAGGTTTTATTTTCCAAGGATGGTAAGTGTTATAAGGTACTTAGTATAAGAGAGAATGTGAAATGAATAGTGAATGATAATCCAAATATTCTGAAGAGTTCGTCTTTTGTCATTTATCACATCCTGTAGAGAAAATGATAGGTTATATTGTAGGGGTCTAATAAATTGATTATTCAGGTGTTATTGGTGGGTTCTGTTAAACCAGTTCAAGCTTAACTTTAGTAGGAGTTCTCAAACAGTAAGAAGCAGCATATGTTCATTAAGGCTTGTCACTATTACATAAGAGAGAAAAAGGAAGAAAAGATCTCCCTAAAAACAACAAAACAAAACAAGCAAACAAAAACAAACCAACCCCCAACAAGTACAAAAACAACAACCAAAAAACCCCCAACAACTAAATAAAATAAACACACA
This sequence comes from Acrocephalus scirpaceus scirpaceus, assembly GCA_910950805.1. Classification (NCBI taxonomy): domain Eukaryota; kingdom Metazoa; phylum Chordata; class Aves; order Passeriformes; family Sylviidae; genus Acrocephalus; species Acrocephalus scirpaceus. Next base: position 63,277,746 of record OU383774.1, on the reverse strand, counting down.
GCAAAACTATTTTAGTGGTGGAAGCAAGCAGCTGTGTGATTTAGTTTTGGAATAAATTTTTAATATGAGAGTAACAGTGTTCTGAAGATTATGTAAAAGTTGGGTTAAGGAGGCTTTTAGGTATTATGTAAACAAAAATTTGGTTCTGTAACTTTTAGTGTGAGGCACAAGAAGAAGTAATACAGGGCTACTGGATTCAGAGCAGTGTTAGATGCCTGAACATGTATCCATGATTAACTTGATTAGTAGGACATCGCCCAGAACTATGACATCTTTCTGGATGTTGATAGGATGCACTAATTCTTAATGGAATGCACTGGGAGAAAATTAAAAACTGCCTACTGTAGGAGACCACATTTGAGACCACCACCTCAGGAACCTGAAGGTTTATGGGATCTGATCAGATGTATCTGAGGTTCACGAGAGAAGTGGCAGATGAAGTGGCAAAGCCACTATCCATCGTAATATGAAGTGGCAATCTGGTGGAGTTGCCATTGACTGGAAAAGGGGAAACATAACTCCCATTTTTAAAAAGGAAAAAAAAAACCCTGAAGACACAGGGAACCACAAGCTGATCAGTCTTGTCTCAGTGCTCAGCAAGATCATGGAGTAGATCCTCCTGAAAACCATGCTAAGGCACACAGAAAATAAGGAGATGGCTGGTGACAGCCAACATGGCTTCACTAAGCTAAAGTCAAGCCTGACAAACCTAGTGGCCTTCTATGATGAAGTTACAACCATGGTGGGTAAGGAAAGAACAAATGCCATCTCTCTATCTTTGCTATATACAAAGCACTTGGCACTATCTTGTATGACACCCTTGCCTCTAAAGTGAGAGACATGGTTTTGAGAGATGAACCACCCAGCGGATAAGGATTTGGCTGGGTGATTGCACTCAAGCAGTTGCAGTCAACAGCTCAGTATCCAAATGGATACCAGTGACAAGTGGCATTCCTTAAGGGGTCATTATTGGGACCAGCACTGTTTACCATTTTGTAGTTGACATGGACAGTCGGATCAAGTACATCTTTGGCAGTTTTGCCAATGGCACCATGTTATGTGGTGCTGTTAAAATGCTGGAGGGAAGAGATGCTGTCCAAAAGGACCCTGACAGGCTTGAGAGGTCAGCATGTTCACACCTCATGAAGGTCAACAAGGCCAAGTGCAGAGGACACATTTTGCTGGCAGAGAATGCGTTGAGAATAGCCCTGCAGAGAAAGACCTGCGGATGTTGGCAGACAATACACCCAACATGACCTGGCAAGGTGCACTTGCAGCTCAGGAAGCAAATCTGGGCTGCATCAAAAGAGGCATTACCAGCTGTTGGGGGTTAGGTTTGTTTCTTTTTTTTACCTATAGAATTTTTTCCCAAGGGTTACTAGGCAACTAACTACTGGGTACTTATAGATACTCAGATGGGACAAAAGAATGGAGCATAGCACCTGGCTAAACTTTTTTTTTTTTTTTTTTGTCTCCGGGAGTTTCTCTCAGAGGGGGAAGGTAATGCGAGGTTTTGGGGGCAGGAAAAAGACAGGGCTGGGGGGCAGCTTGGCTGTCTTGCTCTCGACATCGGAAGAGGACGGTCAGGCTGCTGCTTGCTGCGGGAGGAGTTTTTCACTGGCACCACTGGGTCCGATCCTGAGGAAAGCTACCATCATCTGCTTGGCTGTGCCCAGGAATCCTGAGCTCTCCTCCTGCTGTCCTGCCCCCACCGCTGCTGCTTTCTCAGCACTGCTTTGAGGCTTTTCTGCTACGCTGTGGCCCTGTACTGCCCCGTCCTGCCAGGATATCCCTGCCATCCCAATGGAGCTCTGGATATACCCGATCCACCAGCCCGGGATCTTCCACCATTCCAGCTTGATGCTTTTTTTGGAGTCCCAAGAGATCAGACTGCCCCGGGTTTTGTGAAACAAAACTGCCCTCAAGGTCCCTGGTCCTCTTCACTATTAATGCTGTGGTTGTTGGTTTTTGTTTGCCTTGTTATACATATTAGTAAAGAACTTTTATTCCTATCCCCATATCTCTGCCTGAAAACCTCTTTAATTTTCTAAATTATAATAATTTGAAGGGAGGGGTTTTGAATTATCCATTTCAAGAGAGGCCCTGCCCCTCTTTAGCAGGTACCTGTCTTCTTTCAAAACCAAGACACCAGCAGGTCAAGGGAAGTGATTCTCCTCTCCTCTGCTCTTGTGAGACTCTACCTGGAGTTTTATGTCCAGCTCTGGAGGCCCCAGTACAAGAAGGACATGGAGTGAGTCCAGAGGAAGCCATGAAAATGATCAGAGTGCTGGAGCACCTCTCCTGTGACTACAGGCTGAACATCTGGGGTTGTTCAGTCCAGAAAAGAGAAGGCTTTGAGGAGACCTTATAGCAACCTTTCAGTACCTAAAAAGGAAGTCAATAAGGGGGCTAGAGAGAGAAGTTTTGCAAGGGCATGTAGTGATAGGGTAACGGAAATGGCTTTGAACTGAAAGAGGGTAGGTCTAGATTTGGTATTATGAAGAAATTACGAAGCTGATGAGGCACTGGAACAGGTTACTCAGAGAAGCTGTGGATGATCCATGGAAGTGGTCAAGACCACACTGGATGGAAGGTGACCCTACCTGTTGTACGGGGAAATTGAAACTTAGTGATCTTTAAGGTCCATTCCAAATCAAGCCATTCTATGAAATACTAGTTTCTGTCTTTTTATCTAATGTCTTTAGCTAATGGTGCAGAACATCGGTTCTTTACTTTGGTAACTTGTGATAAGGCCCAATTAGAGCACAAAGTAGTCTTTGCTTTTCACTAAATCTTGTGTAATACTTCATTGCTGACAGTTCTGAAATTTTGCCTTTTTACTGTTCTGGATCTGTAAGTTTTTTGATTTTTTTTTTTTACAGTACTTTGAAATCATCATTTTTAAAGGTGGCCATGAAAGATGTAATTTCTACTTTCAGACTGCATAACTCTCCTGTGTTCCAGCAAAAGTACTGTTAGGGATTTAATTCTCAACAAGACACAGTCAGCATATTTCGTCCTAATTTTGCTTACAAATAGTATTTCCATCTGTGTGGGCAGGAAAACTGAGAACTGGAAATGATCCAAAATCAAACTTTTTATATTCTGTCAACTTACACTGTCTTTTGATTTTTCATTGTTTCAACTATATAAATCTTCTCAAAGCTTTGCTGTTTAGGATTGATTTTTCAGGACAGTGTCCAGCAGTGCAATTATACTGAGATGATCATGCTTCATACTGTTTTTAATCTCTTTTAGAAGAAAGAAAAAAAAAAAAAGAAATGGCTGATTCAGCTGCTCACTAAATTTCCCTGTCTCCTGCTGGGCTGGCTTGGATATCAGCAAGGGTCCTTTTTAATGGTCCAAGATGCCCTCCTGGGGTTAGCACCACCCCACAGTGGTTGCTGTGTATCAGGTGAAGGACTAAGCAGATGATGCTCTTTGCCTGTGAGTTTCCTCTTGAAGCTGCAGAGGTGGGTGGAGAAGCAGGAGGCTCCCTACCTTCCTAGTACAACTTTTATTTGTTTCAGCTGTGGAACTTGGCAAAGAGGAATGAAATGGTGCAAATCTTACTGTATTTGAGCTTCAAATCTTATGAGCAGTACCAGAAACACTTGGGAAATATCAGGGGAAAAATATATATATTGAAAGCAGTAAATTATATCATAATCTAGGGAATACATTACAGGAAAAATATTTTTCAACCAGAGTAACAAAATTTCTCGGGATCTTGCTTAATTGGAGGGCTTTTTCCCATAGAAGTTGAAATGAAGATATATATAAACCAAGGCAGATACTAATAGAGTTTAGTAGCTAAATCTGGTTTCAGCTGAATTTACCTTATCTACTGTTCAATGTTTTTCAACACGTATTAATTGTAGCCATGATGAATTCCTGGGCTTGCATAAGGTGTCATGTTAGTACATGCAGAAACAGGCCTTGTCTTTGGCCAGCCCTTGTTCTGATAGACTTGGCTCTACTGGAAGGTAATTGCAGGTAGCAATGGCTTTGGTTTTATTAGCTATTATTTTACCACTTCTAAAATTGCAACAAAAATAAATTGAAGAATAATATCATTTTAGTGGTTAAAATAATGGCTGAAAGTAGATTAATACTTACTCATTCACACGAGAATGGGAGGAGCTGTTTAATGTATTTGAAACTTAGTGGTTTTTAAGTTATGATCCTTCTCTTCTCTTCTCTTCATCTGTAAATAAAGAGTATCATGCCCCAGCAACCTCTAATGTGTAGGATTCATTAATAAAATGACACTATTAAAAAGATCTTTGTCATATTTTCACTTTATATTATTATATTCTTAATAGTTGTTTCTGCAGCACTCCCATTGTGAGAGAACATAATGTGCTTTTGTCAAAGCACAATGTTTCTTTGTGCTGAAAGCAGGTATATTGCTGTCCTCATTAAAATAAATTAGGTTTTCAACCACAACTATATATCTAATTATTTCATTTACTGGCTTTTTCTAAGGAGACCTAGTGAATGGAAATTTTATATAAATCTGAGTGAAGTGCTTCCTTCCAGGTTTTCAGTATTTGATATATACTGATGTATGTCCAGGTAAAGACAGTATTTTCCTTCTTAGCTTTTCTTTCTTGCTCTCCCTGTTATAGAAAAGGCTTGAGGTCAGACCTTTTGTTTGCATAAATCAACAGAACTCAACTTGCTGTAAGGCGCTAGCTTAAATTCATTAGGCATTTTTTCAATAAATGCTACTGGTTGAGATATATTTCTAAGTAATTTAAAGAACATTTGAATACTGTCCCTAAAGAGTAAAAGTAGCCTAACTTTTACATTGAAAAGCCAAACATTTCTCTTTCTTTTTACTTCTTTTTGTTGTTGTTGTTGTTTTTTAAAATTGTTATTTAGCTAGAAATGCTCAGAAACCAGCGATAACAATACAAAGTTAAGGAGGGGTTTGGAAGAAAGTGACCAAAAAAAAAAAAAAAAAAAAAAAAGAAGGAAAATTCTAAGTGGAGGGAGCAAAATATTCTGGAACACAAATACTGAACAGCCTGGAAACAAATGGGAAATAAAGATGTACCATTTCTGTAATGATAAGCTACACTGGGGCAAGAGTTCATGTGCTGAGATCTGGCCCAGTGTGGTCTGCTGTCAAGGCTGATGTTTTCTAGTATACAACTGGGACAATAAGAATTGATTTTTCAAGAAAGAAGGTGGAGTTTTTTGTTAGAAAACTCAAATTCAGCAAAAAGTTCAGAAACATGTCAGTTCCAGTGAAGATTGTCCCAAGAAATATTTCCCACATCCATCGATCTTTTTCAGAAAAGAGAGAGGAAAACACCTACTCTGCAATATTTGGTAACTGGTGTTCACTGGCATGCACAGTTCATGCTCCTGCTTTGCCTCATTAGTATAAGGAACTAGAACATAGTCCTCTTGAGGGATGCATGGCTCCAGTCCCTGCCAGCCTCTTCTCTCCCATTGTTTCTCATTCCAGAAGGGATGTAGATCTCTCTCTACTCTTGAGAAACTTTGTTTGTTTTGTGAAAACTTAAAAAGTAAATATTGATGGGAAAATTTCCCAGGCAGCACTATTTGTGGTCAAGCTTGGTTTAATATCATGGTATATCCCTGTCTCAGCTCAGAGCTTGCTCCCAGTAAGAGACTGATTAGCCACAGGTTCTTTAGAGAAGAAGTTTAGAATTTTGGATACAATAGGAAAAATATTTATTTCTCTCTGTTATTGCTTTCTGCAATTTTGTGATGTTCTATTAAATGCAAATTTCTCCTCATTACATTATTTTGGTGGCTTGTTTTTGAATGTTCATCCATATGTTTATGTATAAAGAGATTGCTATATATGATGGCAATTACAGTGTCAGTAAGAATAGTAATTCAGCAAAGCAAAGCCACTATTCATTGAAGAAACATGTAGGAAAGGCTAAATGATACCAGAAAAGTGTACTCATAGTACAGTGAAAAAATACTCACTTTTGGTACTCTGCATATGATGAAGTCTCTAAAACATTGGTAACTACATGCTCACAAAGAGAAATTTTTATAGTTGAAGGAAAGAAGTACTAAATACTTATTATTACAGCAATGCATATTATAAATGAACATCATAAAATATGTGAATTAATATACAAAGCAAAATAGCGTATGAGAAAACTCTATGCTAATAGTCTTTTGGAGGAGGAGGTGGAAGCCCCACCGCTTGAGTTATTTAAAATGGGAGAAAATGCAGGATTTTAAAGAAATAGACTGTGCTGCAGGGTATTGTGCCAGACCAGATGCTACACTGTACTTGCAAAATCTGACTGAAGTGGATACTGAATTTAGCAGATGAAGATGACAGTGTGAGTCAGCTGCTGAGTGCCTAGTATCACATAGGTAAGCTGATCTTTTGAGAATATCATCAATGAGTCCCAAAGGAACTACCATTCAGAAGACCTTTTCTATTTTATTTAATCAGTGCTAATGAACAGGCAGTGAAGAAAGACAAGCTTTCCCAGTGACTGTACCCATTTCTATTCTGAAATGCCCTTAAGGTGATTCTTTTAGTTCAATGACTGTACAGAGAAGGCAGATTAACTTAAATGCATTTCTTTAAAATTATCTAAGTGCTTTATGTATCTAGTGTAATTTGGAGGTTGGAAATTACTTGGGGCTCTTATAAATCTTGGTTTCTTGACAAAGGGAGAAAGCAACAGTACCTGTGGAAGCAGATGTACTATGTTCCAGTTGCTATGTGAAAACAACACAAGAAAGAAAATACTCCATCAGGTTGTGTGGGTTTACAACACACTTCTTCTCTCCTTTCATTTGATATTATATTTGATAATATTTCCTGGGGAAAATTGGTATTGAATATTAATTTTTCACAGGTTCTCAGGGAGTATAATGAATAGTACTAGATGGGGCTCGCATACTCAAATATATGCTTACTTTGTAATATAGTCAATTTGTATTAAATTACTAATTTTCAAAACAATTTTGTTTCAGCTTGAACTGACATTTTCAGAGTCAAGGCAATTTAAATTTAGCAACTTGACTGCACTTCTTAATTCAAGTGCACGTTTGAAAAGATTGAAAAAGCTGTTACAATAGCTTTACTCTAGCTAAACAATTTGAGAGCCAAGAGTAATGGAGAGTTGAAATCATTTCTCTCTCAACACAGGCTGCTAAAATAATCTGAAGATTAAGTCTAGTATTTTGGAGGTACACAAAAAAAATAGAACTGATGCTTTTGCTGCTCATCTAATTCTTCAGTGAGACAAGAGGGCTTCCAGGTTCTTCCAGGAAAATATAAATAAACTCTTTTCTCCCCCAGGAAAACTGTGGGCAATTTTGTTTTGTTTTGTGATTTGGTTTCTTTTCTGGGGGAAAGGGTTGGGAGTTTTTAGTTTAGTTCTTTAGGAGAAGGAGTAAAAAGCGAAATTAAAAATCCCAAACATTTCTCTTACCACCATACTTTTCTGGACCATCCTGATTACATTTAGATGGGATTTTTGTGAAGGAATTTGCAAAGAGGTATATTTGAAACTGCTGTGTTGTAGCATCACCAGATGCCTACAGATTTCTATATGTATGTTTTTTGTTAGAATACTAAAATCAGGGAAAGTCTATCAGATGCCATTTTGCAGGCTGTACGTCGTGCATGCTCCGGTCTGAAAGGCAACATTCTCAGTCACAGAATCACAGAACCATTAAGGCTGGAAAACACTTCTGAGATCACCGAGTCCAACCTTTGACTGATTACCACCTTGTCAACTAGACCACGACACTAAGTGCCACATCCAGTCATTTCTTTAAAACCTCCAGGGACAGTGACTCTGCCACCTTTCTGGACAATCCATTCGAATGCTTAACAACCCTTTCAGTGAAGAAATTCATCCTGATGTCCAGCCTGAATCTTCCGTGGCACACCTTGAGGCTATGTCCTCTTGTCCTATTGCTGGTTGCCTGGTTAGAAAATGCTGAACCCCATCTGCTACAATCTCCTTTCTGGTAATTGTAGAAGATACAAGGTCTCCCCTGAGCCTCCTTTTTCCAGGCTAAACAACCCCATCTCCTTCAACCACTTCTCACAGGACTTATTCTCCAGACCCTTCACCAGCTTTGTTGCCCTTCTCTAGACATGCTCCAGCACCTCAATATTTTGTGGACATAGTACTAAAAGTACAATCCTCACCAGTGCTGAGTGTTGCAATGCTAGTAAGTGGTGACTCACTGCAACCTCCCAAAAGTGTCTCCCAGAGGAAAGCGTTCTTCGGGCAGACGCGCAGACGCACAGAATCACACACCCACACACACCACAGGTAACTGCTGACGATGCAGGACGGGAAGGGCCTTTGAGTAGAAATCCAGTGGGTTTTATTGCAGCTGCACTGAAGGGGTCCAGAGGCAAAGACAATGACAGTTAGGGGGCCCAGGCTTATATAGGGGCACAAGGGGGTGGAGCCAAAGGTACCAACCAATCACCAAGAGGTGTGGGTGGGAGAAGGGAATACAGTGACCAATAGGGAAAAACAAGGGTAAACGGACAGGGCTACAAACCAATGGGGTTACAAAGAACAGAGAAACTTCTAGAAACTTGACCATATAAGGTCAATTGGGGGAGTAACAGCCAATGGGCCAACAGGAGGATGTGGTGCTGGGGTTGACTGACAACATGTCAGTTAAACAGGCGGTCCATAGGAAAAGTTGAAGTCTAGGGGACATTCTTCCAAGGCATAGCCCCAGGAAGTCCTCTAGCAGGCCCACAAGCCTCCACACTGAGTACAGAAGGACAATCACTTCCTTGGTCTATGATACTCAATGAATATCTTGTCTTAAGTAGACTTCACACTCACCAAATATTGATAAAATGAACAGGGACACAAGAGAAAGAACATAATTCGATGTTGCAGATTCTTCTTAATGTCATTTCCCATGGACCTGCTCAAGGGCAGACTGTAGCTTTAAGATTGATTCTAGTCCATTCTCTTCACTTTCACTTGTTGTAAAGCCAACATATTTTTTTTTCTTATTTTTAAGATTTTTTTATGATTAATCTTATTTAAATTGTTGTTTTCTCAAAGTTTCTGCTTGATAATTTTAAAAATTCACTTCAACCCAAATAAAGGTGAGATAAATTGATAAATGAGCTATGAGTTACTTCATAGTGAATTATTCATCAATATACATGAAGTAAGACGTCCTTACTAGTTGTCAGGATTCTGGCTCTTGCATCAAGATCAAAGCAAACATAATTGAAATTATGCTAACAATGCTATAAAATATAGAAAACTGAGACATTGAGAGCCCAGTCTCTTCAGGTTGTAGCAGAACAAATCTTGAAAAAAAAATGCTTTCACAGCTACCTAAAAATCAAATAGAGGAATCTCTGTGGAATATTTTGACAGACTGTTTATCAGAAATTCACTGTGTCTGGGAGAAATTCAGGAAGTCAGTTTACATTCCTGTTAACTTTAATACAGTAAAGATTTGCAATATATAAACACCTGTGTGGTGGCAAAAAGCTCTGCAGTTATTAGTGGCTGCATTTCTTTTACTCTACAGTTACATATTTTCTACACAGAATTAATTTAGAGAGGTAATTTGGAGTTCTCTTCTGAAATACCTGGTTTTGTGGGCTTCTAGCCTTCTGCTTTGGAATTCAGAAGTATTAATGAATTTATTTGTGAAATCTTCATGAGACACTCTTAGTGATTTTTCAGTAGATATCCCCCGTGGCAGCAAAATATTTGAGTACTATTTTTTTTAGTGTAAATTGCAAGAAATCTTATGAAATCTACACAAGGACACATGGAAACTTACTGGAAACATAGACCCAAGTTTCTATTTCCTCACTGAGGAAAAATCTGTCTCTTAGGCTGTTTCAACATTGAGATGCAATGCAACATTGAATGCCATTTTATGGGTTAGGCTACATGCTCCAGTCAAGTCCTGAGTTTTTTTTAGGAGGAATGCTGAGCTATTTGCTCCTATTTCTTAATAAGTAGACCTGTATCTCTAGGTTAAAAGAAAGTGTGAGGTTCTCCTGAATGTTCCCTAAGAGGAAAGACTGTGAAATCAAGTGTGTACCAGTGTTGAAGAACATGTCATCTGGAATGTAACATTTATGTATCCATCTTGACTTCTGTGATTAATATTTTTTCTTCTTCATAGAATACAAGCCAAGAAACATATTGTCAAATTTGTTCTATGTGGGAAAAGGGTGAAGTGTTTCATAGTATCCTTCACTTTGATATTGTCACTGATTTAAGGTTAAGTGCATCTGTGTGCCATTTGGAGACAGAAATCTCTCTACAATTCTATCAGAAGACAGAAATTCCTTTGGGAAATAAGTTAGGGTTGGAGCAAAATTAATGAGTCAGAGACTTTGGTCTTTCAGGTCTCTGGACACTAAATCATTCCTGAGATGAACATCAGTGGACAGAATTTCACCTTTAGCCACAAATCTGAATAAATATAGACGGTGTGAGATGTTCAGTTACTTTCTTCTCCAGTTATGGCTGGGTTTGTTTAAATAAAAAACAGGGAGAATAAAAAAATCTATTCCTAAATATTTAGGAGTTGTGTCAGGACATACTTGGGGAAAAAAAACCCAAAAAACAAAAAAAACACCCAAAAAACCAAACCAACCAACCAAAACCAACACAAAACAAACCCCACAACCCCAACAACAAGCTTCCACATTTGGATTCAAGTTTCACCTATAACAGTGGTGTAAGTAAACACCAAATATGTTGCTGGATCTTAGAACTCATGTCTCTATTTAAAATTTTCTTTGTCATTCCTCTGTGATTTACTTCCACTGTAATATAGGAACAGACATTACTCCTTTGGTATTTAAAAAAGACAGAAATCCTATTTTGTTTGTATAGCAATGCAGCAGCAAAAACTTGCAAACAAAAAAAGTCTTTCAGTTATAAATGCACTAATTCACTAAAAACTGTTCCATTTAAAATATGTACAGTACATACTTCCCAAAAATACTTTCCCTTATGATTCAATTCTGTGTCTTCTGTCGTCTGGGGCTTAGATATTTCTTGGTTCTAACAAGGTAGTACAAACATATTTTTTGTCTTTTGCTTAACTCCTTTGCAGCTCTAACAGGAGCCCTAGCATACTCCTGGTGTAAATTGGTGTCTGGCTTTACCCATCTGATTTAAGGGAGCTACCTGAAGCATTGAAGTTAATCTTAGTAGTCTTAAAAGCATTGAAATAAGAGTCACAATTACTAGTTTTTTCTCCATGAAGAAACAGGCATTTCCAAAGGATGATTCATTCATCTGCGAGCCTATCTTTTTATAGAGGAGTATATGAACCTACTGTGTGCTCGGTAATTATCTGAAGTTAAGCTGACTAAACTGAGCCTTCATCATTATGCAAAGTGACCATGGATGGGCAGGTTTTGAGATTTAGTTTGAAAAGGGAAATAGCAATGCAAGTTTCATGCAGCAATCCCGAGGCCACAGCTATGCATGAGGCTGTGCCTATGCACGGCTAAGCACTGAATGCTTGCTCATTCACTGCTTGACACTCCTCCTCAGACTGCCAGGAAGTGTCACAATTATCATGGATGTTTTGTAAGAAGTACAGCCTAGCCACAAGGAAGTTAACTAAGACAACTCCATTTTAAGATGGGAAAAAAGGAAGCATCAAGGAATTAACTCCAGTCCAATGAACAGTGGAGTATTGCTAAGCCAATTAAAAGCCTAACTTCTGCACCAGAATTGCTTAATTTGGATGTGTGCTTCAATTAGTTTACTGCTACTGTGTTTTGTGAAATGCCTAAGAAAAATCTTGTGAAAATGGATAGGTTGAAGAAGGAATTTGGGAAGACATGATCAGACAGTGGTTTGGGAAACAGTACTGAGATAAGGGAAGGGAAGGGAAGGGAAGGGAAGGGAAGGGAAGGGAAGGGAAGGGAAGGGAAGGGAAGGGAAGGGAAGGGAAGGGAAGGGAAGGGAAGGGAAGGGAAGGGAAGGGAAGGGAAGGGAAGGGAAGGGAAGGGAAAAAGTTATAACTTCATCTGTCTTTAGTCATAAAAACACTTCTAAGAGGGATTTTTTTGGGCTGATTTGATCTTTAGATAGAGTAGCCAAGGCTTGTCTGTCTTTTAAGGAAAAAATGTTGCATAATAATTTTGTTTAAAATGTTCAAGAAGGAAATATTCAGCTTAATTATTAACAAAAGTCTGGTTTTAGTTAATACCCTCAATGTCTGAGAAACAATAATTAAAATATCATGTTTTATTTCTAATTCTGAATTAAAAATGCATATCTCTAAATTTTACCAATGTTAATACACATCATAAGTATACATGTGCATTACAGGACCACACTGAAACATGGAAAGGTGCTGTTGGAAATATTAGTAGTTATAAGGCTAGGTCCATAAATGGAGAATGGTTCACTTAAAGAATTCTTATTCTCCAAGAATGTAAATGTCCCTTGGATGTTTGGTGCATTATCTATGCCCCAGAAAGAAGAAGGAGTAGATATAAATAGTGTGATTCACAACAACTTATAGATATATAGGTGGGTTTATTTATTTAGTAGTTGATTTTCCACTGGGCATTTTCTATTGAGTAGTTCAAGTGCACGGATTTAATTAGGGAAAGAGTAGAGAGGAACAAAAAACCCAGACTGTTATTCAGATTGGGGTTGCAATGAACACTGAGATGAATGTCATGCCCTACCTTTGCAAGAATGTTCTTTTTCTAGTTGGATTTATGGGTGAACATGTTCTGGAAGTTGGGATTCAAGGTCAATCTCTTCCCATAAAATAGAGAATAGCACAGTTCTGTACATTTTTTGTAACATTCCACTGATTAAGAAAAGATTCAACATAAGAGAAACTTTTACCTAGATCATTTTAGTGTTTAGTGAAACTTTAATGTGTGTTTCCTAAAAGATTGCATCAAGTTCAGGGCTATAGGTATATCCTTAATAAAGACTTTCTCAATGTCTTTTCTTCTTTCTCTGCAGCGCTTGTATGATAAACTGAAGTATTTTTTGAATGAAAAAAGAAAGAAATATGAGTCAGGATCTTATTTCATTAACTGAATAGGCTGAAGATCCACAAAGATGGGATACATAGTTTACAATGATTTTTTTCTCCTGAAAATGCATATGTAGATATAGTTAGAAATGCAGAAGAACTGGAAAGATGACAAAACATAAAAACATTATTCCATTCCCAGCTCCCAGGACTGGATTTCTGAAGTCAATTATTTTTGTATAGAACACATAAACACTCCTGGAGGCTGTGACAAAAATGTTAAACATTCTGAACAGACCAGCAAATTCTGTCAAGCCATTTATCCTGCCTGTGATGATAGCTACCTGAAACCAGAATTTCATCTTCCCCTGCTGGACCATGACTACCTTCTTCTCTCCCTTTTGGACCTTTCATTATTCCTTCAGGCCTAGTCACACAGCAATGTCATTTATAGCAGGCCCCAGCCCTGCTTTATAATATCTTTCCTCTGCAATCCACAAAAAATTATAACATTCTTTGTGGAAATGGTTTTATTTGGTTTTTTTGTGCTGAATGTGGTAAATACTTCTGAATCTGATGCAAGAAAAGATCTGATGCAAAAAGCCACAAATACCATATGGTCTCTGATCTGCTTTCACATTTTTTTCAGTGGTGGTGAATTAATGTGATGCGATGGCCAGGCTTCTGAATATCTTGTGGGACCTCATTTGGCAATTCCAGGAATTATATTTGCAACTAAATGTTCTGATTGGTTTGGCATCAGCAGTTGCACTGGGGCACCCTACACAGTTCCTGTTCCATTGCTGGTATTCCAGGACAGGCTTTGAGCACAGGAATGCATGATTTCAAAGTGTAAGGATGGGCTGAATCAACAGGAGATATTTCCTGGCCTCCTACTTCTGCACTAGTGTGGGTAGCTACAGAGTCCAAAAGAGAGGTGTTGATGTAAGGTGGCTGCTCTCAGGACTGGACAAAGGCATTTCTAAGTCCTGCCTTCAGCACCAAAGTAAGGAGTTTAGCATCTCTTCCTTGAGACGTACTTTGGATATAATTTTTTATTCTTTCATAGCTTATAGAATTATTCTCAGCTGAAGATCTGCATTATTTAGTTTGGACCATTGCATGCTTTAGTAATAAATGTTCCCATAAGCATCATATCTCACACTATAGCTCATGGAAAAAATATGGACCCTGGCATTAATTACTCATTATTAAATGATTGCAGTAATAATTACACTAATTGTGAGTGTAATTGAGTGAAAGTGACAGCTGTACCTCTCTAGCTACTGTATTATTTTGGGTTGAACTTGATCAGCAAAGCAGATCCTAATGCAAGAACAGTGCATTTACAGGTTGCACATGCCTTGAGGGCTACCACTCAAGCAAACAGAATATTGAGATTTGTAACACTAGCAATAGAACAAGTTTTAAACAGAATGGATATGATGGCATAAGAATAGGAGCTTCCAGGAGGTTTTATGTTTTGGTTGGAGTGCAGAGGGAAAAATAAGGTTTAAACAGGAGGGGACGCTAGCTTTCCTTTCTAAGCTGAGAGGATTTCAGTTAACAAGTTTACTCTAAAAATTTCTCATTCTGACCTCAGCCTAACTATCAGCACTGAACTTTTCTTTTTCCTGAGCTTATTTTTCTAACTCTACCCGACATCATCTCTTCCATCACTTCAGAATGGTAATCTGTATTGAAAAACTATAGATTAGTCTTCTGAGATAGAATCCCTTCAGGGAGGTAAAGCCTTTCAGGTGTTCCTACCAGTTAGAAAAAAAATGCTTTATAACTGGGTCCTATAATTAATTCGTATTACCATGTAGCAATTCACTTTTCCCTGTCTCTTTCTCCATTTTATGTTCAGTTCCTTTTTATAGGCTCATAGACAACATAGATTTTTATTGCTTGTTATTATATCTAGTTCTTGGCTTTTGATTTTGGTGGGGATTTTTTGCATTTTGCTTGCTTGTTTCTCTGGTGTGGAGTCTTTTGATATATGGATCTCCATTAAAATATCTAAAAAAATATTTTTTTTAATTTTTGTGTGAGGCCAGCAGTACGTAGTTCACCAAATTTCAACAAATATAGAATTTAAACACAGTAAAAAAAAAAGTCAACACAGAACAATGAAGTAATTTAATTAAAAAACTCTAAAAAATATCTAATTTAATGGCAAGATTATTTTTCAGACTAACTGACTTGTTTGAAAACTGTAACATATATATATTTGTAGCCAAGAGGCTTTCAGGAAAATTTAAAATCAAATTCAGAATGTAGTTACATCACATGTTGGAAAAAATATAACATCAGAAGATGCACATTTCTACCTTCTTTATTACTTTTCTATATCTTCTGTATGCAATTTTTTAATATCTGAAGCTATCAAGTTTGGCACTCAGTGTGTACTGAATTTAATTTGAAATGAAACAGGAAGATATTTACTAGTTACTGCAATACTAAATACCAGAATATCTGAGTTTTATGCTAGCTAGTATTGTGATCAAAAACAGAGAACATGATCTTACACAGAAACTGCTGGATACTGAAACAGTAAATTAATTTAAATTGTTGAGATACCCATCTATGCATGCATGTACTAATTCTATTAATGTGAATGATAGTCTTCTCTTTAGTTTCAATGAGCTTACTCTTGACTTTTATAATAGAAGAGCAGCTGTCAGAACTACAACAATGTCTGAACTCTAGGTTGTTTGTTTGTTTGTTGTAAATACAGAGCTTTTGATCATGTTTCAGTTTATCATTATGAACATCTATGGAGGTCTCATGAAAAAGTCATGTATTTTGTCTTCAAAACATGCAGAATACAATTAATTATTTTATTTGCCTTTTTGTCCATTCCCCTCTCCATTCTTATGTATTTGCTGACAGCTGTACTTAGTGGCGTGACTCACAACCTTCCCTGGGGCAGAACCCTTTGAGCATGTGCATTATTTTGTTGCTCAGCTGGATGGAATCTATTGCCCTAGGTTAGGCCATCATGTAGGCAGCCACTTAAAGGAGACTGATTCCCTTTTACACAGAATGTGTAGCAAAACCCTAAATTTGTGCTGGCAGCATTGTCTGTACAACTCAGAGAGAATTCTGCAGTTAAAAAAGATGTGAAGATCAGGATGCTCTCCTGCTCCTGCTTACTAATTATTAGCTACAGGGATTGAAGAAAAATGCTTTAGTTTCATATTCTGTTACTGTATTGTAACAGAATACAATTGTACAATTGTACAATATTGTATCTAAATAAAATGTTAGGGTTTTGACAGTAGCTGTTACAAGTTAATCAACTGAAATACAGACTCTTCAGATATTGTTGAAAGTTTGGAGATTCCTTTTGGCAATTATTATTCTGGACCAAGTACTATTTACATAAGAGAGTATATTCTAGGTGAGTCCTTTACTATGTTGACCTAAGAAATATAGTTCCAGTGCATATAAACCATGTCACCCTTAGGAGGAGGACGCATTATCTGTTCATATGCTGCACTAATGGGGTTGTGCTTCTGGCAAGTCACAGTTTACTCAGTGCAAATGGTCTTCAATTAATATTCCAGAGTGGAGCAAAGTTTTGCCATATTTTTATATTGACGCAGTTTTATTTTGTTAAACTGGCTTTTCAATTTAAATGAGATAAATATTTAGTTTTTTGTCTAATACCTCCCTTTACCACGAAGGTAACCAAACTGCTGAAATCAAGACTACGTTTTCTACTGCAATTTATAAACAAAGAAATTGGAGTCTATCTAAAATGAATAGCTGTATCTAAAATGAATAATCCTATTTTTATGCTTACAACTTTTTTTCAGAGGCTGTAAAGCAGACTAACAAGCAATGATTCTCTTTTCCTGTGATATTAAAGCTTAATTATCTTGTTGCTTCCTAGTAATGCCATGATTAACATTTTGAACAAGCCATCATTAAATCTGTTTCTGTGTGGTAATCTACAGGAAGAGAGTTGGTAAAGTTTCAAGAACAAGTTAAAACCTGATTACTTGTCTTCAACATCAGTTTTTTGTAAAGTCTTACTGTAACATTAGGGAGATGTCAGAGATTGTGTATTCATTCTGTAGTACCTACTCTTTGCCAGAACTGGGAATAAAATATTCTCCTTCACTTCAGTACTTTTATAAAGATGTTCTTCAGTTAAAAATGGTGGATATTCTGAAATTCCTGTGTCTTCCTCTGTGTCATAAACACAACACAATAGTCCTTAAGTAGCTAAACATCACAAACTAGTTGGAAATTTGCTAGAAAATAAATACTTTAACAATTGTACTAAATGAAAACAAAATAGAAAAGATCCAAGAAGTTTCTGTGGAGTACTCTATTGACTTCCAACAAAGCAGTATTTAAAAATGTATAAATGTCATAAAAGTCTTATTTCAGTTTTCTGTGACTCTGGCAGATGAGCACAAATTAATTTATGCCATAAGCATGCAAGCCTCTGAACCCTTCACTGAATTTCACCAAGGGCAAATAACTGCTGTAAAAGTATTTTCATGCTTCTGTGGCTGTGCAACTAAACAGAACCCTTTTACAATATTAGCCAATGCAAATCAAAATTGTCAATATTCTGTAAGTAGAAGAAAAAGGTATTATTGGTCTCTGTGTTTGAGTGAATCCATTTGTGAGGTGGTGTTGCAAAGGCATTTGATTTTCTGACTCATACTTGTGTTTCTTTCAGTAAATCAATGACTTCACCTACGCAATAATCAAAAATTTAAGAATGATCAATTTCTTTCCATATGCATGGCTATTTATTTTGGGTTTAAAGCTTCTTTATCAACAGAAGAATGAAGGTTGTGAACACTTTAGTTTTCCTTAACAGTCAATGCTTTCTTTTGATCCTGCAGTGCCTACTGAAGCACTCTCGATAAAAGAAGGGCTACAGAACCCTCTGTCCTTTCTAATATTTTTCCCTGTGAGTAAGACTGGTTGCACAATATAAAGCCTCTGAATTATGACTAAGAATACTTGAATTCTCTTCATAAATCTGCCACTCAGTGTTATAGGACTTAGAACAATTCATTTGATTCTGTTCTCATTTATCTTAACCTTCATACAAAAAACAGAGAAAGAATGCAATTAAAACCAATGGCTTGTCTCCTCACAGGTCTGCAAAAAAATTTTGGAAATGTGGTCTCAGTTAAGAACTCTGGAGGATATTATCATACAAAGAAATGATAAACCAAATCTACAGGAGGCTTGATACATGACAAGCATTTATTGTGTGTGTGTGAAATAATTTAGACTTGCAGTCCATTTGGAGAAATCTTCATCAAAATAAGCAACTTTTGCTTGTGATCTCCTTGTTTTTAATTCCCAGCCAATCTATTATTTTTTTCTTCTTTTCTTCTTTTCTTTTTTCTTTTTTTTTCTTTTTGTTTTTCTGCTTAATAAATATGGGGTTTTTTTCCACTCATTTCCACCTGCAGCTCCGCAAAGATTGAGGCAAAGTTGCTTAGTGCACTTAACTATCCTTCCTGCAGCACATATCCTTTAAGACCTTTGTTTACTGACAACACAGCAAGCAAATGCTGTGAAGGTTAAGCACAGTAGTTAAACAAAAAGTAATCCTCCTACATGTTCAGCCAAGGGCATTGCCAGCAGATTATTAGGACAGGAGGATGGGAGTCTGACATTAAGTGTTCTCTGGTTCAGTCAAACTGAAAGATACACAAAAAAAAATTTTTTTTTCCTCTCCTCCCAAGTATGCCCATGGTTTTTAATGGAATTTTACATGTGGTAATTAATTGTCTCTAACAAACAATTCTCATGGTTTGTTATTTTTATGGAAACCAACTATTGATTGAATTCTGTCTTAAGGCATAATATATTTACTTCTGATGCTAATCAGAGGGCAAAAATATAATTCTTTTATATAAATTCATTATCATGAAAGATCATAGGATTAATTAGCCAGATGGCCCATACAGCTTTCATTCAACAAATTCTTTAGCAGAATAAGACACTCTTCTATAGTAAAATCATGGTATGAAGGTTCAGTTACAGAATATCTTAATGTAATACAATAGGAGAGAGTACTTTTTGAGGAAAATGAACAACTTGTGTTTGTAGTTTGGCCTTAACTAGTAAGACAAAATTGCTTTTTGTAAAAATTAAGGACTCTATGCAAAAGACATGAAGATTTATTAAGAAAGTATTGTATGTTGTTATCCATTTCATTACTAGTATTTGTGGTGAATATTTACAGCAAGATGCTTCCTGCCTTGAGGACACTATTTCTGTAATGTGCCCAAGTTAAAATGACTTATTAGCATACTTAGTCCTTATTAGTATACCTCTGCTAAGGACTGCACTTCAAAACAATAGGACCTTCAGCTAAAGTTATTCATAATAGCTATCAATCAGAGACAGAATACATTGTCTGTTTCTAGGAAATTAGTAAACAGGCTGTTGTTAACTAAGGAAGAGGAAATTATTTCAGTAGCTAGGGAAATTGTACCACTCTGCCACTGAATCGCAAAGGAATGAATCTACATGCATTAGTAAAATTATGCATTTTTAAGTCAGCTGTAGCAACATATGAAAACTCATTAACAGAGAGGAAGGTAAAAGGGGAATAAATACCTTAAAAGTTATTTTGTTTCTATTTTTTTTCTTACAAATGATTGTTTACAAAGGCTTCCATTGATGCCTTTTGAATCTCTTTTTCTAGCACTAATTGCTTGATCTTTAATTACCACCCAAGTCTGTTTAATGCTTACATATTAAACTTAGGTTAAATCAACCCTTTTAGAAAAGTATAACATTCAAATGTCTGCATTAATTTAAAAATAATATTAAACTATTATTTTTTTAAGAAAAGAGTCTTGATATTAACCTTGTGATGAATCTCTGTGTAAGTGAGAATTCAGATACTATGTGGTGGAAGAAAGCTTATTAACATTCACAGCTATTAGAATTAATTTACTCTGATTATCTCTAATATTTCCGAGTCTCATTTTGGCATAGATGCTCACTTTTCTGTAAGCAAAACCTATGCAAGTGAATTGTGAGAGAGCAGGATATAGAAAATAAAGTCATCATCATATATTTAAAAAAAAAAAAATCTTGCCCTTGATTCAAGTAACTACAAGAGTACAATTCAATAAACCTTTCCTCACTGGCAGTTCTATTATATTTAACAGGGTTTTCAGCTAGGTGACACCTTTTTCTGTAATACTATTTTGTATCATCACCATATCATCTCATGCAAGAGTGGGTAATGGAAATTAATATTGCAGTGATACCAGTGACACTAATTGGACTAGCTTACTTCACTATTACTGAGGAAAGAGGATTGTCAAAAATGTATTTAGAAGGCTTGCAGGAGAAACAAATACAATTAATGCATTGTGAATGCATTTGTCTAAGATACTAATAATTTCCTTGGTTTTGCAGAATGTTATTAAAATACCTTAATATATGGTGCATAAAATTGCATTTTTAATAGAACTGATGAGAAATGAAAAAAAAAAGAGTAATGAGAAAGGCAAAAAGTGGGGGTATAGGAAGATGAATGTTTGATCACCACATGAGGAAAAAATCAACATCAGCTTGAGTGACATACACTTAAAAGTAACTTTCCTTGTTGTAATTGCTGTTTTGAAAATGCTGGCCAATTTATAGATGTTTTACCAGTTATATTTGTCTTTTCCATTTATCAAAGTCAAGAATAAAATAATCTTCCCTAGGTACAGCTGAAGGGATGACCTAATAAGATACTAGACAGACCGTTTTATTTGCTACTGATTTTATTGTCAGCTAAACCATGGCTGCAGACAATTCAGCTCAATTATAGTTTGTGCAAAGTAAACATGTCTTCAACCACTGATGTCCATATGGTCATTTGAATGGGCTTCTGGGACTTAAAATGGCACTGAAGATAATATATTTCTTCTAAATATATATGTACCTATTGTATATTCAAATTTAGTCTTAAACTACTAATAGGATATTTAACTTGTTCACAGACTTTAAAAAAAAAAAAAAGCTATTATGCATTTGCTACAAGACAGGTGTTGGGAATACTTCTATGTTTAATGGCACATAATATTATTTTTTCATAAGGTGTGAGTGAAATAGCTCCAGGCTTTTTTACCCAAAGGTGGTTTTTTTTTTGTTTGGTTTGGTTTGGTTTGGTTTTTTTCTCAAAGTACAGTAGCTATTGCATTCCTCACTGAGATTATAGCAATGTTAATGGAAGTGAGATATTCCCCCACCTCCCAACCTCCAAATTTGTGCTGAGATTTTTTATTTGGTGCCTTTCAACAAATATTTGGAAGAAAGGCTGAGGCTGGATGAATCCCTGTGGCTCAGAAGAGCCAAATTATTCCTATTTCCGAGTTACACAATTTGTTGTTGTTGTTAGTTTCTGGGTCCCCTGATTTTGTTTCGTTTTAATGACTTTGTGATTCTTCCAGCCTTTTCCTCTAGTAACTGAGCTTTGGGAAAGCTAGTATTTTATTTTGTTCTAAGTTTATGCTTGAACTAAAGAGAATGAGAGACTGTTCATATATCCACTTCATTGCACAGCCTCTAGGAAACTTGCATAAAAGTAAAGTTACTGGAACTTGGAGTAAATCAAAAATCAGAAAACCAGATTAACCTCCTGTGACTGCTAAGCCTCAGGGAACCAGGTCCCAAAGAGGCAGAACCATTATAATTGAAGTAATTCTGTTACATACTATAAACATAGACCAGTGGGTCTATAAAAATGGTTGTCCGTTCAAAATACTCCCTATACTGCAACTGTGAGGAAGTTAGATGTAGTTTCCTTCTGACATGACTGCATAAATACATATGCAGCATGATTGGAGTTGATCCAATTAAGCACAAAAGATGCCTTATAGTTCACTGTTCATGCATTTTGGATTTTTTATGTGTGAAAGAGAAGCTTCCACTTTCTAAATGTTAAGCATACAAGCAAGGGCTAAGTGCACTGGTACTCTGTGCATTTTGGGAAGCAGTACTGGAAACATTTGCTCTGTTTCTCTTGGAATGAGAATGCCACAAGCCAGTCTTGCACTGCCAGTGCTGAGACTCTCACACTGTATAGAGCTAAAAGAGCATGCCAGGGCAAGAAGGATGATAGACAAAAAAAACCCCATCACATGCATTATCTTTTGAACTTAATGATTTCCTGTCAATGAACTAACACCTCATGGATTTGGACTGCTTTTAAAATGAGTTCATATGCTTATCAGAGTTGACAAAGTGACAAAGAAAAATAATTCCCTGCTCTTTCCTTGATTTGCTTTCCTATCCCTTGCATTAAGATTTCATGGGTTCAACTTGGAAATTCTTGGAGATTTCAAAGAAGTCAGCAGGCACTGAAGGAATGAAAATTATTGCTTTCAATAAAATATTTTATTACTTTTAAAAAAATAATTACTACCTCTTTACTTTTAGTAGCTTTTAGTAGTTTTAACGTTATTTATACTCAGTTATTCTGTAGAATATATACTGCTAACCTGCTACCCTATCAAGCATTTTGTGTTGGATGATTAGTTATTACTTGCTACAAATATGCTTGAGTGTTACATGAATATTGCAAGTTCTTCAATCATCATGTGTTCAGCATCTGGGGTGGGGCAGGTTCACTTCTAGTTATTCCTCAAATCATTTCCCTACTGAGCAATTATATATACACATATAATTTCGTGGAACTGTTTCTTAGCTTAATCATTTGATATAAAAACCTTATAGATGCTCCAGATAAAGCCTTAGAAAAATACATTTAAGAATAGCATGACATTATCTATATTTACAGAGTGAGATCTTCTTTTGAGGAGTGAATGATTAGGTGGGAAAATAAAATACTTTGAAGTCTGCTTAAAGTACTGACCCTAAGAAAGATCTTCTGAAGATTGTAAAGCTTTACTTGAATGTGAGTATTTTTACCCTGTAAAGTGAAAGGTGAATGCACTGTATCATTTTCATTTTGCAACATTTAGGTAAGTTCAGGCTCTTCTTATCACACAAAAAAAGTCTTCTCTCCTGAAATTAGTGTTGAGTGAAAGTCTTACAATCTATTTTGGACAGCTGTCTCAAAATTAAAGTATTGTCCTCTGGAAATACCCCTCTGGATATAGAGTGAGTCTGAGGCAGTAGTTTATAGTAGATACACAGCTTTTATCCACACAGGTGGATAAAGCTAGGGGAGATGAATCTCATTCTTGGTTTTCTCACACAAAAAGTCACAGCTACCGGGGTTTGAAAAAAAAAACCAAAAACAAACCAGAACCAAACTTGTCTCTATCATATGCTGATAGTTCAAAAGCATCAAATTCAAAATTCTCAAGTGATGAGTGGCAAAACAAGCTGAAGTTATTCTGTTACATTCTTGAGTTTTCTCTTCTCTTCCCTTTGCTTCCCTCCCATCTTGGAAAAAAGGATGCTGTGCTTATCACACCTGCTTGATAATTTCCCTATCAAAAAAATCCAACACAAAACCAAAACCAACCAAACAAAAAACATTGGTCAGAAGCTGCCTCTACAGTGAAATCGGCTGTGTCCACCCAGCAGGCTTGCCTGTCAGATAAGGTGCCTTATCAGGTGCATGTCCATTTCTGACTTTCAAGATACCAAATTACACAGATTAAGTAAAATAGCCTCTGGGTCTATAGAACAGCAAAATTTGGGGCAACTGTAGGTTTTCTTGGTAAAACCTATCTGTACCTAAACATTAACCACACAATCTTTGCTCTTCCTAATCAGATTTCCTGTGCTCTTCTATGCACAATTTGTTTGGTGTGTCTTTGCCTAAATTCCCCACCTTTTGAAATGCTTCACTACAAAAAGGTATTTCCAGGCTTAAAATATTTAAAAGTCTAAAGCTATTTGGGTCTGTGGTTGTAGGAGAAGGGAATACAGGTGACCTCGTCCCTGATAAGTAACAGCTGTGTTAGTTACCCAATACAGCCTCATCCTGATGAGTCAGAGCTGTATCCAATAAAGATAAGTGTGATAAAGCAGAGTGGGTTGGCTGGTGAAGGGAGGAATAATAAAGGAGGAGAATCCTGAGGGGAGTGAATCACTGCTGTGATGTCAGTCTAGGTCTGCAGTTAAAGCCTGTTGTTGGAACCTGCAGTCACAGTCTAGCCAGGCAAAAGCCTGCACTCAGAGGCTAAAAACCTATAGTCATAGTTTAGCAGGAAATAACCAACAGTCAGAGGCTGCAAGGGTAACCTACAGCAGGAGCTTGCTGCAGCCAGGGTCAGTGAATAGTTGGAGTCAGGATGGCTGAGCTGTAAGGAGGAATAAACCAGGGCCCTTTTCATGCTGTGATAAACAAGAAGTCTGTGTCTCAGCTTTAACAAGAGGGCTGCTGCAACCTGTGATGACAGAAGTCAGCTGTTTATTAGCTGAATATCTGGTTTAAAAAAGCATTTTTATTTTACTCAGGTGTCTTAGCTTCATGGAAAAGAAGACAAAACTCTTTGTGTGACCTCAGATACTTTTTCTAGTCATCTAACTAAAAATGCTAACATGAAGACTGGAGTTTATTTATTGAACTTTTTTGAGGATTGAAGGCAATCAATTCTTCACAAACTGCTTTGCAATTTATGCTCCTGTTTCACTAAAACTATGCCTTTTTTTGATATTTGTGAGCTACTGGTTTCAGGGAAGACTGGAGTGATAAACTATGGACTAATGCTTTTGCACTGTACTTGTCTGCTGGGCATAGGAATGTTTATTCCTACGAGCTTACATTTAGAACATAAAGAGCCAGCTTTCAGTAGGTCTAAAAAAGAAAAATTATGTTCATAGTTAACATGCAGAAGTGAGATATGATATATATATATTATATACATATATACACTATATTGCTAAGAACAAAAGAGTCAAAATCAAAGCATTTTGCAGAAGCAGTTGTTGAAAGAAAGAGAAGGAAAGAGATCAGGAAACAAGGTGTACTTGGCTAGTATAATTTTCTTCATAGCAGTTCATATGTTGCTGTGGTTTAAATTCATAACCAAAACAATACTCAAATAATACTTGATAAGATGCTTAAGTGCTAGCAACAAGGCCTTCTTTGATTCTCACTGTGACACACAATTGTGTGACTCACAACTTGTTGTGCAATGGGTTGGGAGCTGATGCAATCCTGTAGACAACCTGAACCAATCAGAGATACTCCATACCATGTAATGTCATGATTAGCAAGGAAAGGTAAAAGAGGAGGTTTAAAAAACCTTAGCTTTTTTTTTTTTTTTTTTTTGAGAACTTACTGCAATGTGGTGAATGGTTGTCTTTGCATCACTTCTTCTTTTCTATTTTCATCTCTATTCTTTACTTTTCCTTCAGTTTTTGTTTCTTTGTTTTTTAATGTAGACACCCAAACTTTCATGCTTTTATTCTTCCCTTCCTCTTTTCCCACTGAGGAATGGGAAGAAAGTGACTGAGCATCTGTGTGGTGCTTAATTGCCCACTGGGATTTACCAACAACAGAAGGCAGTGGTAAAGGTAAGGAAAAAAATTATACTGATTTCTGATGCTCTTTATGTTAGGGTATATGGATTTTTCATTTGTAGCATATTAATTAAAATGTGAATGAGAAAAATGAAAAAGGTCAGTGAATTACTGCGAATCTGGTTGTTAACAGATACTTCAAGACGATAATTTCAGGGAAGAAAAGTCTTAGCATACCTTTGTACTCAGAATTATACAGACCTATATTAATCTTGAAACAGTAACTGTTCCATTGTATAAAGGATTGAATTATAAAACACCTTTTACAAGCCTTACTATTTCGTGGGTCTTTTGAATACTTCATAGTACCACAAAGCAGTTACTTTTGAAATTACTGAGCTCCATGGCTATCCCTATGATTGTTAGAAAAGCAGATCATATTCCTATTCAAATTTTTAAGTGTAAACTAAACTCAGGAGGCTTCACGGAGAGGAACAGATGCTCATACAACTTATTGCTAATATATGAACACACATTTCTTTCTGAACTGCATTAAAGAGATTGTCTTCATGGTTTAATTTCCTCCTATTAGGCTCCTGTCCTCTGACAGGAGGCTGGATAGATGACAGAAACTGAAAATAGTACTCTATGGTAGACTAAACAACAAGTGTCACCTTCAGTGGCAGCCTGCAAGACAAGATTTTTGAGTATTTTTTTCTATAAGCAGTGTTACCTTACTTTCATCTACTTCTAGATGAAAGCTGTTAGCTTTTTTGCAGTGGACAACTACTTTAAAACAAAATCACACAGTAACCAATGCCTTCTAATACACTGCTGACCCCACAAAGAGCTCTTGCTACCTGTTAATTCCTCAAATAACTACCTGTTCTTCGTAGCCCTATTTCCAGACATTGATTTCCCATTGGCTACCATACTCCACTGGTCCCTTAAATCTTGATTGAGTCTCTTTAAGTGACTTCTTTGAAGTGCTCTTATCTGAACTAAATATGAAATTCCCAGCATTGCTGAGAACCAGCATATATAATACATATTTTTCTTTTTATTTATTTTTCTTTTTATTTGAGATTTTTACACTGTCTGCACAACTCTTTCTCGGTTACCCGAGGCAGACCTGACTAGGATTTCATCTTGTACTTCTGCCAGATGTAGTAAAGAGTGAAAATCTTCATGTCTTTCTCTGTCTTCAGAAGCAAGTGAGTAGTTATCCAGAGCAAGACATATTCACAGGAAATTGAACCTTACAGGCTGGAAAGAACCACTGGAGATACTCTGTTGCATTTTAAATGTCTCGGTATCCATGTGGCGTCCCCACAATCCTTCTGGGTAATGTCTTCAAGTGTTTTCCCATTCTCATGGTAAAAAAAATCTCCATGCCCATTGGAGAATTTCCCATTCTCCAATTTTTGTCCATTGACTCCAGACCAGTCACCATGTACGTTGAAGGCTGGCTCCATGTTCTCTGTGCCCTCCCACTAGGTATGTGAGGTCTTCCCTAAGCCTTCTCCGCTTAAGCCTGGAAAGACCTCACAGCCTCTCCTTGCATACCATGTGTGCCATTTCCCTCATCTCACCAGCTTAATGACCTTTGCTGGGCCCACTCAGTCTACGAGTGTCATTTGTGTGCTGGGGAGCCCGAAAATGGATACAGGACTTGAGAAGTAGCCTTACAACTACAGAGATGGATTGCTTTCCTGGACCTCGTGAGTACACTTCTGCTAATGTATCCAGGTTGTCAGTTTTTGTCTGTGCTTCAAGGGTGCACATGATTCATGTCTAGTTCTTTTCATCAGAACGTTCAGACATTTTTCTGTCAAGTTGCTTTCTCTCCAGCCAGGACCCAGCCTATAACTTTGCATGGGGTTATTTGCTCCCAGATGCAGGATTTTACACGTTGCTGAACTTCATGATGTTGCTGTCAGCCTGTTCCTCACACCTGTCCAGGTTCCTCCAAATAACAGTCCTGCCCTGAAGCATATCATCTGTTCCTCCCAATTTTGTATCATCTGCAAATATGTTGAAAGTGTCCTCTCTCATCCTCCAAGGTTTTAAGAGTCAGTGGACAATATTTTCCTCAGTAGAATTAAAAGTTGGCTTTTTGACTGCCAATTTCTGCTCTTTGAGCTCAACAACAGTCCAGCTTATTTTTTCTCCCACTTAATTGTGCACTTATCCAGTTCACAGCTCATGAATTTGACTGTAAGAGTACAGTGTGAACTGCCATATATGCCTTGCTAAAGTCAAAGTATGTCACATCCACCATTCTCCTTCCACTCATACAAGCAGTTCTCTCATTGTAGACAGGTTGGTCAGGCACAACTTGCCCATAAAGGGCCAAGTGGTAAATCTGAGGCTGCTCTCTTGAAGTCTAAATTGTGAGAAGGAATGTTCTTCTGCAAAAAGAGCATAGAGGTGCACTTTGGTCCCCAACATTTTCTGTGTGAGTATGGAAGGATCACTTGTCAAGTCTCAGTCCATGATACATATGAGACAGGTCATGATAGAGGCTTATATGAAAGTATTCTGTCCCCACTCAAAGATTTTCAGTAGTGGTTAACCAACCCAATGAAAGATTAGTGCTTCTACTCTAAACTACATGATACAGTTTCTCTCTCCCCCCATTTCCAGTTATTCATTTTGTGAGATTCATCTCACCTAGCTTCACCTTGTTACCAAGATTATCTCTTTAGTTACTGAAAAGAAGTGGGCTTTTCTAGGATAGGACTCAACTGATTTATTATGAACACCTACCTGGTAATAAAAAGAGATCATTCTAAAAATAATAGTTCTTTTTACTGTGTATAAAAAACTCTGTCTTAGTTGTAGATTTAGTCAGATAAATCTCACATGGAAACATTTCTTTCAAATTTCCCCAGGATATTTCTATTACAATCCAGTTGTTGTTAAGTGGATAGGAGGAAGGTATAAATCTGGATTTACTTCACATCTAAAGTATTCAGTCCTATTTAGAGGTCTTTGAAGAGTTTTGCATAGCTTATGGTACATTATATCTCACACTAATAAGTATATGATTGAGTTTCCTTCTGGTGCTATTAGTTGTGTTCTATTTGTGATGTCAGAACAATCTGTTTCCTTTTGCTGCTGATAGAATAAGTTGTTTAGGCATTTTGGAAACATGTCAGTTTTTTAAGGGATTCAATCTTGCCTGAGTCAAAAATAATGGAGTTTTACTATTGCCTTCAATACATGCAGGATCTTGTCTTCAGTCTTTCCACTCTAATGTGATTCTAATTATGTTACACTTTTGTCCTTCTTCTGTGCTTTCCCTTGCAACATTAAACTTAATTTGTTAATTACCCAGCATTTGCAAATTACAAGGCAAATCTGGAACTCATTTCCTTTGCTGCTTGCTCTGCGTCCTCCTTCTTAAACAAATGGAGTGATAAGCATATGACTACTTTTTGCTAAGCTTTATGTCCTTTATTAAAGTCTAGTGCACAGTGTTTCCCCCTTACAGTCTTGTCAGTTTACCTTATACAAATTACTTTACTCTAGGTTTGCCCTGATTCAAAAAAGACACGTAGGGTTTCAACTATCTGCAATTGTATTAGGAATAATAATGAATTTAATGAGGCTGCTCATGATGAAAGTTTGACTGTAATTATTATTTGGTAGTCAGGGGCTGATTTCAAATAATTTATTGCAAGGATAAAGACATATATGAAATTCTGTAAATACTGGAAAAGTTGTTTACCTAATGCAAAAACAGCATGTCCAAAAGAAGTAAGTTTTTCATAATGAAAGTGATTTAAAGGCAGAATTCTATCCTTTACATGTATTTCTTGAGACACTGCTGAGCACCGTACTTCTGCTGGGATAATCACTTATGTCAATCTGAGATTAGCTACAAAGAATATATCCTGAAAGATTATTCAAAGATTGACACTGAAAAAGCCATCCAAACAAACTGCTTTTTGTAAAAAATCAAAACCCCTTTAAGATTTTCTCCACTTCAACTCTATTCATAGAATTCTTGATGCCATCAAGAAGAATGTCAATTGTAATGCAGATATCTGTCTAACAGGAAATGTACTGACATCATAGGATCAATTTTCATAAGCAATTGAATAGCCATCAGTCAGCAGTGATGTTTCATTTGGACATTTCTAATGAATTGAATCACATACAAACTAATGATCTGTCAGAAGTTGAAAAGTCATCGTCCCCTTACCAGTATTTACACCCTTTAATACTTATAAATGTTCGATATAATTTTTCTTCTGGTTTTTTTCTCTCATTATTTTTTCATAATATTTTTAACTGTTTTCAAAGCCTTGTCCTAAAGTCTTATTTTTCACGAGATTTTTTTTTTCTAATTCCATGTTTCTATTTTATCAGGCACATTTAGATCCTAAAATTTGACTCTATCTCTTGGGCATTGAAGTAATAACACTAATAGTAAATAACTTCATCTCCAGGCAAAATTAGACCTGTAAAATGAAGCCATGCTTGATTCCCCATAATCATCAGAATGGTTCTTTAACTGTTTATAGCTTTTGGATGCACCACCCTGGAGATTCAGGTCTCAGATGACATTTGGAAGATTTCCAGGTTTGGAGTCTTGTCTCTGCAGCAGGAGTTTGCTGATGGTCCAAGAATCCTTACTGCAAGTGCAGAGCTGAAATGCATTTAAGCCAAGGATTTGGGGCTCCTTCCTCTGAGAACAGAGAGCAGTGACAATCTGGCAGCCCTGCATCCGCAAGTCTGGGACTCGAGGAATCTGGCTGTGGGGCCTTCCACATGCCAGCATCTGCTTGCATCTCTGCAGCTCAAACCTCTGCCCATCACCTGGTATCTCCTGGCTGCAGAGCATGTTCATAGTGTGCATTCACTGAGCATTTATGCTCCATGAACTAGAATAATGTTTAGTAGTATTTTTAGGAAGCTGACTTCTAACTATATTCTGGCATGTTCCATAATTTATTGCACAAATTTTAGTAGTCCTAAACTTTTTATAATATCCAACATGAAAAATTACAGATTTTCAATATTTTGATGTCTTTCTTCTGTCCTTTCATGGCAATGTCTACCATCATTTCTAGAAGGAAACGTTGCATTATCATTCTCTCTTGTAATTTCCTGTCGTTGACTACATGCCTTAGTGCAAGGGTCATAGTTTTACAGATGGATGTCTGATTTTGGCTATGTACAGCTGTAGTTGTTCATGTAATAAAAAATACTTGCAGTCTGGTGTGTACACAAAGGTCTATAGGCTGAAAATTCAAATTTGAGCCAAAGCTGCAAATTAGTCATCCTAGAGACTGATCAAAAATGCATTCTTTCCTTCCATTCAGCTGTATTCCATATCTTGCTTGCAAAATAAACCCTGTGTAATGAGCTCTTGGTTATTCTCTTCCCCCCCCCCTTATTTCACTCCTAAGTCCATCTAGAGCTTCTAGGAGTACTTACTCTAAATGTACCACCATCCTTTCAATTAAGCTGTAATATGGTAAATGTAAACTTATATACTAATTTTCAGCTGCCTTTTTTTTCAAGTTTAATTCATATTCTAAATATGCATCAACCAACCCTTGGGTTTGCCACTAAAATAAGGATTAAGTATTCATTTGGCATGCTTATCATACACTGACTACTGCCATACCAGGGGAACCAGATGGAATAAAAAATGTCATACTGAATTTTTCCAAGGACTTTTTCTTTAAAGAAAAAACTGGAAAATCAGTAAGGAAATAATAATAGTAACAGCAATAGGAACATTTACAGCATGGATTGGAAAATATATTTGTCCTTGCTGCTGGAATTACCTCACATTTAAATCCTCATATTTAAACCTACTATTTTTGAAGGTGTATGATTTTTTTCTGAGAGCTGCAGTAGTTTAGTTGCTCCCATTAGCACATGAAACAACGACTAAAAGTCTCAGTGTTATACAGCAGGTTCATCTTAATTCTTGTTCATCATATTTCATTCCTTTTATAAAAAAATCCTCTAATTCACAACATTCTTACCAGAATAAAAATAAACCTAAAAATCGACCAACCAAAGAAAACAAAACCTTACCAAAACCCAAAACCACCATCCCAAAACATCCCCAAGACATCCCCAAGAGCCCCAGCTACTAGAAGAGGTCATGGAAATTTCTTTCCTTCTGGAAACCTTCCGATAGTTAAAACAATCTTCTTTTTATGCCTCTGATCTATAGTATGCAAAAGTCAGTCCTACTATAATATAATAAGAAGTGTAGGATAATTCTAATGCTGTTTTACAACTGATGAAATCTGCTTCAGCTCTGTCTACCACCTGATTACCATGGAAACTATTGCTGGCCAACAGAGTAATTCTGATCAAAAGGAATTATTATTAATCTTCCCAGTCAAGGGTGGATGGAGGTCTGGACAGCTTATGTTAAATTTTCTGGTTCAGGCTGAAAGGTTCAGTAAGGGTAAATATTAATTCCTAGTCTGTTAGAGAGCAAAAGTATATAGTTATGAGACAAGTACAACCCACTGTCCAAAATTCAGGTACTAGCAGATTGCAATATGAGCATCCAGGAATTGGACATAAATAAAGGTAGTTCTCTGGATGGTAGGGAGCTACAAGAAAAACTGACATGAGAAAATTGGCTGTCTATTTCAAGGATAGTCAAACAATAGTTTAAAACCTAATGCTGGAAGGAAAAAGTACTAAAAATGTTGTACACAGGTTACTGTTTAGACAGGTAAATAGTTATTCTTGCCAAAATATGCTCAAGTTAGAAAAAATGCTTCTGTTTTTCATACAGAGACAATATCCACAGTTTGTAATAAACAATGAAATCTACATATTTTACAGAGATTAGAGAGGAGGTGATAGAATCTGAATTCAAACTTCTGCTATTTGAACAAACAGCATTTATTTTTATTGCAAGAATGTGAAAGCAGAAGAGAGGCCACCGTTCTCCAAGTGTTCCCTGTCTCTTGAAACATGTTCAAATTGATCAACATTTGGTGCTTCTAGACTTGAAAATTTTTTCATTTCACAAGTTTATGTTTATAGCAGACAATACTCACATAACCATAGAATGTTTTCGTCTTGAAGGGGCCAAATGTGACTTAGTCCAACTCATTGCAATAAGCTGGGACATCTTTAGCTAGACCTTAAACTTGAATGTTTCCAGAGATGGGACATCCACCATCTCTGTGGGCAACTTGTGTTACTGTTCAACACTCATTGTAAAACAACTTTCTTATATCTAAGTTGACCAATGCCATGAAAAACAGCATGCTTGTATATCAAAATTGTAGAATTCCAATTTTCTTGTGGTTCATATTCAAAAAGACTAGAAAGAGTGGTTTTGAAGAGCAGAAAATGTCACAAACTTAGAGTGAGGAAAGAATGAATGAGGAACACTGAAAATAACTGTTATTGTAATAATTTTTCTCCTTTGGTAGAATAAAAAAGTATTTTTACTTTTTAATCAGTAAATAAGTGTTATTTTACTTTTTTCTCGTTTAGTGGAAGAACAAAAATTAGACAGTTCCCAGTGAAGTCACAATTAAATGCATAGATAATTAGCAATTATTTCTCTCAGTCAAGCTGTTCTTCCAGGATATTTCTGTGTGCAGTGGGTTTAGGTACCTTCAGACAATGATTTAACTTCATCTTAAAATGGTGCTATTAATGTAAATTTCAAAGTGGCCTTTTATTTCCTTTAATTATAAAGGCAGCATGGACAGTATGCTTAATCTGCTTTTTGAAGACTAACCTTGGTGAATGAATCTTGCACTTGAAGCTCTTCCCAAATGACTGAGTGATTTGGTGCTTAAACACTTGTTCTCTTTGTCTAGTACTGCCCCAGTGACTTTTAAAAAACCACAGAACTACACTGGTAGAACAGATTGGAAGATTAATAGCAGGCTAGGGTAGAAAGCTGTAAGGAATGACAGGGAATGGATCATTTTTAGTATAGCAACATACTAAGGCCATGTTGACAGAAGGGTTGGTTTTAGGTTTCCTTTCTGGTTTTATTTTGTGTGTGTGTGACTGGATTAATACTGACTGTCTAAACATAGTTATTTTCCTAGATTTTGTATAAATAAAAAATGAAGGAAATATTTTGCTACTCTAGTGATTTGGAACATGAAAGTAGGTACTGGTATGTTGGAAGCCAAAAACATGGAAGGACTCTGTACCTCATCATTGTACTTTATAATATCAGACTTTCAGTTTCCCAATGGGAAATAAAACAGGACTTCTTTCTTACTGTCTTCACCCTTGGTGGCCAATTAAAAGCTTTTTTGGTTCCAGCTGAAGACTTGGCAAGTCTACTGTTTTGGCCACAATGTGATGAGGAGTATAATGAAAGTTAAAGTTAAATTACAGTTCAACACCTGTGGCTGGCTTGGCTCTGTACTCACATTTGACACCAAGCCAAGGCAAAGCCAGAGTGAGAATCTTCTAATGTTGTTTCTTGGCAGTAAAAGTCACCTTAAATATCAGTTAATACATTTATCTTTTCTCATTTAAATAGTTAGCTCCAATGCTTTGACTTCCATCTTGCTCAAAGGGACAAACCATAACCTTGGCATGATTCCATTACTGCAGATTTGGCTGAAGGAGTTATTCAGATTTAAGATATATTTACTTTCTGAATGGAAAAGATGAAACTCTACAGTTATTGAACTTTATCATAAGGTGCACTTGTTTTCTCAAAATCTGATTTGAACTTCTGTTTGAATGAGTATTTTGGATTTATCCCCACCAGTAACTGAGCCCCACAGAGCCACTTGCTCACTTTCCCCCCAGTAGGATGGAGGGGGGGTTTGGAAGAGTAAAAGTGAGAAAATTTGTGAGTTGAGATTAAGGCACTTTAATAAATAAAGCAAAAATCACATGCACAAGCAAAGCAAAACAAGGAATTAATTCACCACTTCCCATGGGCAGCATTCAGCCCTCTCCAAGAGAGCAGGGCTCCATCATCCACAACCGTTCCTTGGAAAGATGGAAGACATCAGTGCCCCTGCATCCTTCTTCCTTCCCCTTCTTTCAGCACTGTATGCTGAGCATGCTGCCATATAATCTAGAAAGCCCCTTTGCCCAGTTATGGTCAGGTGTCCGGGCTGTTACCCCTCCTAACTCCTTATGCATCCCTGGCCTCCTCAGTGATGGAGTGAAAAGCTCTGCCTCAGTGCTCATTGCTCATTGATAATGTACTCGGAGACTCACTGCTCATTGATAACACACTCCTTGTATTATCGACCCTGTTTTCAGCACAAATTCAAAACATAGCCCATACCATCTACTGTGAAGAAAATTAACTCTGTCCAAGCCAAACCCAGCACAATGGAAAATGATTTTTCTATTCTGTGAAGTCTTTTAAGATTTTTTTTACGTTTTGTGGTCTGCATTTAATAAAACTAAGACTTCTGAAACTCTTCAAGAGAAAAGCAAAACCTATTTACCACATAATAGCCATTTTTCTGAGGGCTACTTTACTTTCAGAGAATGGGTAATAAATTGTTTTTCAAAATTGACATGAATGTGGCAAAGCAGGCACTTGGAACTGGGTCTTTGGAGTAAGTAAAACAAATCCATTTATTGACTCTTTTAGGTTGTTTCTCTCAGTCTCATTGTGGCTGTCCCTCTTTGAACTTTTTTATTAAATAGGCACTTGAACAAGATCTTTGTTCTTGATCAGGAGTGAGTACTCTAAATTCTCCCTTTTATGTAAATCAATATGCCAAAAAATGGAGTAGGGACACAGAGAGGAAAAAAGAATAGTATTTATTTTCCAGGCAGCATCTATGTATGAGCTACCTATCTAGACTCTGATTACAGGCTACAGAAGAGAATGGAAGTTCTAGGCATAGTTCATCTTACCCTAAAGCAGATATCTAACAGATCAAATAAATTTCATGCTAACAGCATCTATTTCTCTCCATTGATTCTGAAGGAAACTGAACTGAGTAGTTTGTTGCCAACGTTGTGGTTTTGCGTCAAGTAGATAAGATTAATTGTACCCATGTTGTTGCTATGGTCTAATGCTTTGACTATTTGTCTGAAAAGAGATGAGGAGACTCATCCCCCTTATAAATATGGTAGTGGGACCAAAAACTGTTGCTGGTACTTCACGGAGGTTAGACTAGTGATAGAAAATGAGTGGGGTAGAGGAGTGCACTATACTTGAGCAAGGTGTGGTACTGAAGGCAGGTGTTCAGAGAACATGTTTAGGAAAAGAGTAACTTTAATTTTTTTATTTTTTTTTTTTAATCAGGGAACTACATGTAGCTCTTTAAAATATTTCTAAATCTAGAAGTATGCTATTTAATTACTTACTATCTTAACTATTACCCTGAGTTTCTTAATGAATTTGTGTTTATACAAGCTCTATTAAAAATAAGGTTAGTTAAATTTTTGTTCATTCTATACCTCCATAGGAGGTATAGAAAGAACAAAAGGTTCAGAAGTTCTTCAGGTATAGAAGGTTGCTTTCAAGGTTAATGATAATTACATAACAGAAGCTGTATGTGAATATTAAAAGTTTTATACTGCATTGTTCTTTGACTATATCAAGATAAGTCACTCGTATTAATGAAGTATGTGCATATAAGTATTTATGAATGTATATATACAACCACAAAATACATAGGTAATTCTTATGTTTTCTTATGTAGGCATGCATCTACATTTTCACAGCTGTTATCTCTTCTTAGAAATGAATCTTATAGTACTAATCAAGAAAAAGTTTCTCATATCACAGTAGAAAGTGTAGGTCAGATGTTTATTTTTCATGATGAGATACTTTTAGTCTCCATCTCAACTTTTTTCTAAATGCATCTCAATAAATATATATTGGGAAATTACTTATTTTAATTTGATTTGATTTCTTGGCATTGTTGGTTTTATTAGATGATTTGGTAGGGGATTTTGTACTGGGTTTTTTTGATCCATTGATTTCCAGGTTACTGCTAAGAAATATTATATAGTGTCTGTTGCATTTCCTACTTCAAGACATTTTTCTTAGAAAAATAAATGTTAGGCCAAAAAATTAACAAACCCAGTTTTAACTGGAAGAAGCAAGAACATTCTAAACTTAGATAAATAGAAAATCTGGGACACTATAATGTAAGTCATGCCTTAAATATGTGTAGAGATATAGTTCTGTTGTCATTCATATGCAAATATTATGTACTTGAAAGAGAAGGATTCATAGGTGGTTTATTATTTATTAAGAATTATCTGTCCTATAGCTACAGTCCAGAGAGTTGAATGCTACAGAGAAGATCTATTAACAGAACTGACTAAAAAAAGGAAATAAATTTAGAACTGAGACTTTAGATAATGGTCACTGCCACAGTTTTCAAGACTGTGGTTCAATCTTCAACACTGTACTTCTATTACAGCTTCTGACAAAGAAATACTGCTGTGAAATTTTGCCTCTAGAAAAACCAAGTGCAATTTTTGCTGTTCAGAAGTTGACAGCTGAGACCAGATTGTGCTTTAGAAAATCATAGCTGTCATTTTTTCTACTCTTGTTCCTAAAGGAAAGTAAACTTTGTCAGTTGTGGATATCTGACTCATTGCCTCTTTCTGCAGTATCTCATCCATGCTAGCCATTTCAGGGTTAGTAAAAGCCCTGACTGTATCTACATGTTCCCACCTCTCTTTTCTGAGAAAAAGTTGCAGCCCACAGAGATAGCTGTTAAAAATGCCTTTGGGTTAATTTTATTCTTTTCTGACCTGCATTTCAATACGGGTAATAGCAGATAATAGACATATCTGAAGATTCAAAACAGCTTCAGATCGTACCATTAATACAGTCACAGGTAAAGGGGTACCTGTGCTGAGCTTGTTTACCTAATAATTTTCTTGTACACACTAAATGCAGTAAGTATTCTACAGATAATTTTTATATGGACACATGCCATCCCATGTGAAAATTATGTTGATTAAGGAATGCACCTTATGAAGCACCAGGAACTTGCTGATTGTTTAATCAATATTTGTGCTGCCTAGTCAAAATAAAACTAAGTTATAAGCCTATCTAAATTCAAAAGGAGTTTGGAGAACACTCTCAGACACATGCTGTGACTCTTAGGTCACTGGTCCTGTGCAGTTCCAGGAGCTGAAGTTGATGATCCTAATGGGTCCCTTCCAGCTCAGCATATTCTGTCATTCTGTGATAATATGGTACTATTAGTCAAATTGCAGTGCTGATAATGCATGCTTATATATGGTTTTATTAAAATATTATTAATACCCAGTAGCAAAACAGTGAGCAGAGATACATATAAAATCTCTCTCATACAAATAGCCATCTGCTTTTGCTTATCTTATGGTAACCTTCCCAGTGCTCTGCTGGATCCCAAGGTGAATGAACGATTTGCATTACAGAACAACACACTACATCCTGCCTATTCAGTTACAAGAACTCCCTCTTTGGCAATTTCCCCCTAACTTCCTTAAAGCATAGAGATGTATCTGAGGACATTTGGCAGCTTCTTTTCGGAAATGTTGTTTCATGTTAACTTTGTGTTAATTCAACTTGGAATATTTTTCTTATCCAAATTACTAAATGGCAGCTATAAAGCCATGTTTCTATCCTTTGACAGTGATTGCATCAGCTCCAATACATTCCTTAATTTTGGTACCATGCTAGTATGGTGGTCAGTTATCAAAGAGCAACTAGTTGGAAATACAGGGAAAGGACTGAGGACATTCTCATCCACTGATGCTATAGTCATACATATCAACAGAGGTATTCCAAGAACTCAAGTCATTATTGTGGCTGCACTGTGAAGAGAGAATGCTAAGGCCGCCTTTTATTTTTTTTTTTTCCTGACTGTTATATGAAACATAATCACCTATCATACAAGGTGCATATTGCCAATAGAAATCCTTTCTGTGATCCCATGTAACAAAATGTAAGCCTTTATACTTAGGAAGTTACCTAAACAGGGAGACTTTTATATCATTGGCTTTCCTCTTGCCTTAATGATTTCATTTAAACTAATACATATGAAAGGTGCTTGACAGTGTATGATCTGAGTGCTTGTGAAAAAGGAAGAAGCTAATCTCATGAAAGT
The DNA here is from genome assembly GCA_910950805.1 of Acrocephalus scirpaceus scirpaceus. Classification (NCBI taxonomy): domain Eukaryota; kingdom Metazoa; phylum Chordata; class Aves; order Passeriformes; family Sylviidae; genus Acrocephalus; species Acrocephalus scirpaceus. The sequence goes on along the minus strand of OU383774.1, from coordinate 63,239,251 downwards.
TGTTAATAAGTCTTAAAGTATTATCAATGTTTTAACATATTATTCACTTTTGTGTGGTATTAGGGAGAGGGGAGTTGGCTAATGTGATAAGAAACCAATTAATATGATACAGAAGCCAGTGTATGATAAGACCTTTGTTCAGAATATTGCAGGCTCTGGTAAAACCTCCCACACAGTTATTCAATAGATTCTTCATTGCAATTGTGACAAGTTTTTTTAATGTCTGCTGTAGGAGAACATAAGGATTTGTTTGTTTCTATTTGTACAGCTTGGCGCATTATCAGCTATGAAGTAACAACTTGGAAAACATCAGATTACCTCTTTTTTTGAAAAACATCTCTATTACCAGCCCACAGCTAAAACTCATGAGTAACTGACACTTTTTAATTTTTTCTAAATATTCAGCTCAAATTTTATCCCTTCCATTTGAAATATTACAGTTATCATCCCACTGAAATACAGATATTTTATAATTTAACCTGGAGTGAAAGAGTTTCTCATATGAACTTCAGGATAATCTTGGGTTTCAGAGATGTGGAACTCAAGTTTAAATAATATGCATGTTTATAGGCACTGAACATGCTTCAGTAAGCACATGAGCTTGAACATATACTTTAAATACAACTCCTAAAAAATGTTACGTATTCTACATGTTCTTACATGCATGTTTCAGCACTCTAGCTTTTCAATAATAATAATAAAAAAATTGAATATGTTTCATTTTTATTGGTGCTGTTGTCCTATGCAGTACAGTGTTTCAATGATCGCTAAGTGCATCATTACTGCTCCTATTAGAGTTTAACAGTGGTGAGATTTAAATGATTACATTGTTATATTTCCCTTTATTTTTTAGTCTGTCCCATGGGCTGCTGCTTAATATTTTATTATATGTAATGGTTAATTTCCCCTTACTATAGATATTAGTTTACTTGTAATTTTTAAGTCACAATGGAGTCCTATGTCTTTAAACTGTGCAGTAAATCTTACATTGAAACAATGCTGAAACAATTTTGACAGACATTTTAAATTTTGGATTGTGATTTGCCTGGGATCTCCAGAAGTTAGCTGTGCTGTGTCACTGTAAGACTATAATATGTAAAACACTATGTATTTTCATTTCTGATTCTTTTTTTCCATTAAGACAGGTCTGTTAATGGTTGTAATAATAAAAAAGTGGATTTTTAGAAAGAGGTAGTTAAAGATGAAACAAGCAGTGTAGAGCAGGTGAATAAGGAAGCTTAATTCTTTCTATCTCATAAATGGAAAGGAAAGACATTAAAAAGAAATGAACAGTGGAAAGTCTAAAGCTCAGGAAAAAGTGAAAATTACTTTTTCCATACACAAAGTGCATTTTCCTTAATTTTTTTCTGATCATAAATTTGGCACCCTGTGCTGGAAAAGAGTAAGGCCAGCAGATGCTGCCTTCTAAGGCATATTCAAATATGTTCCCAGCTTGAATTCAGAAGACACAGCTGACTTCATTTTAAAACTGGGGTAAGAAGATGAATGCAAGATTTAAGATCTGGGTGACAGTAGTTAAAGTAAGCTAATCATATTTTTAGTTAACTATTTTTTGAATTTGTTGCCAAAAGGAAGTTGTTAAACACTCATTTGCTTTTTCAAAGTGGAGAATTAAAGCCTTCATCAATGTGCTTCTTTTTTTTACTTATCCTCTCCCAGTAAATGAGATGAAGTTGCCCTTTCTGAAATAGATGTTGAACTCAGTAGCTTTGTGATTAAAGCATTGCTATGTGTATTTTAATTCTGTTTTCATTACATTATCTTAAATATTTTCTTTTAAATTACTCTTTTGCATTTTGTATTTTCAATAAATTGTGTTCTATTCTAAATATCACAAAGTTTGTAATTGTTTGAGACCCAAATAATAAAAGCTAATTTGTTGACATTCCCTGAAACAGCAAGGAATCCAGCCGAGACTTAATGGATTTCTCTATCCCTTCCTTAACAGGCAGTTTCTAGTTTAATTCCTTCTCTGGCAAAGGATGTTTCATTGAAGCGTAAATTCAGGGATCTAAAGGTTATGAATATAGCTCTTTGCTGTCCTATTTATTCATCTGGGGTCACGAAAGCTCAGTCTGAGATACCAAACCCTTCCTGAGACAAAAATAGAGAACACAGTAAACAGAATGAATTATTTTCTCTATGTAAATAACAAACACTTTAAGTAATGTTATTCACTACTTTTAAAATTTTGATAGATGCTATGAGTAGGGCCTCTCAAATAATCAAATAGTCATATTAAATCTGTGAAATGTGAATTGCTTATCTAAATTAAATTCTTCCCCTGGATCTTCCAAAAAACTGTATCTTTCTGAGGTTGTTGTTGTGGATATTCTTTAAAAAGAAAGTTTTCTTGATAAATGCTTGCATTATTTAGCTCACAAGCTGCTTAATACTATTATCCAACAATATTATTGCTAATTATTATTGCTATAAAGATGTTTTGACCTGGATTGTCTCAAAGTCATTTACTTATTTTAGTTATTGTGTTTCATAATGTTCTAAATTTCTAAGTTTTTAGATTGGAAAAAAAAGTACTAGCTGGGACTGATATAATTGTAAGAGAAAACTATAAGAGAAAATAGTAATGTCTGTGTGACTAAATCCTTTCAATCACTGAACTATAATTATCGCTGTAATTTTTGTGATTCCTAGGAAACACGTAAATTTCATACTACATTTAAAAATTGCTACTTTTAACTGTGGTTAATGTTCCTCTGTCATGTCTTCATGCAAAACATGACAGTCAGGAACATTCTATATATAAATGAGGAATTTGGTGTTTCTGAGGAAACAAGCACAGAAGGCTATCATTGTTTAAAATTCAGGAGTGCTGAAATCAGTCATGAAGTGGGGATGTTTCATAAAATTCTTGATCCCATGTTGTTGCTGCCAGCAGAATCCAGGATAAAGTTTTGACGGATGAACCCAAAGAATAAAAATAGAAATAGAAACACTTAAAAGTATATATATGCATACAGAGAAAACACTAAGTACTTTAAATTTGGTGCCCACATCTAAGAGAGGTATGAAAGCTCCTATTAGAGAACACTTAGTCACAGTAACTAATCTAAGGCTTGATTTAGGTGCTCACACAAAGGTGCATGGTACTACGTATGAAAAATTCTGCTTAGAACAAGGAAGTCAGATAGCTCTGCTAGCATGGATGGTGACTTTGATGAATTCTACTAAAATAAAAAATTTAAAAATCACACATTTTTTAGTTTATTCATTGCTTAATACTCTTTTACTTAGCAGTAATCAATTTCCACACTGACATAAAGCCCTTGGCTTTTACTCCCTAATTTATTCTCTTAGGAGCTACATAAGTGCCCTGCAAAGCTAAAAGTTCATTTCATCTTTCTTTAATTGCACATTAATTTCATGTAACTTTTACAAGAACATCATTGAAAAGCAAGATAATTTGACCTATTCTTTCATAATTGAAAAACTACAAATGCAGGAAAAAAAAAAAAAGAGTTGCTGAAATTCCTCTTATATTAATGAATTAGGCTTTTAATTGATTATACATTTAATTTTTCATGTAAAACTATGAGAACTATAGGTTAGCTTTTCAATTTAGTTGGTAATCTGTTAATTCTTATTTAATAAATGTACTAATTAAAATATATAAGCTTTATCTTTATTTCTGTGTGACAGCTATCAACCGAAGTTTATAATTTATGCAGTGCAATATCAGACATCATTGATAATTATATCGTTGCATGTATAGTTTAGAGCCATCAGAAAGGGAGGTTAGCAGGCATAATTGATAAGAATAAAATATTATAATGCAGTTTTTTCAGTAATTTATTAATATGTAAAAATTTACCCTGAAAACTTATTTTTGCTTGTTACAGTTTGTCTGTCTCCAGAGTTTTTCTTTGCCTCCTCACCTCCCAGTGTCTCACAAAAGTGGTAACACCAGTTTGAATTCAGCCTCTTTTAAAATATGAAAGTAGATTGAAAGTTTGTAAAATTCAGCCTTAATAACCCTGCTTAAAATCATAGCTGTACTGATTTTGAAAGGAAATACCCAATAAAATCTTCTGCTTAAAGTTAATTTACCTGTTAGTAACTTTTGATATTGTGTATGTGCACTAGACCTGGCTAGGATGGAGTTCATTTTTTTTCATAGCAGCTTATATGATGCTGTGTTAATGATTTCTGACCAAAAGAGTAATGATAAGACACTAATAATCTCTCTTTTGCTAAATACTTTTTGCAAGGCCATCTCTGCTTTTCGCTCTGCTCTCTTTTCCCCACCTCCCCCCAGTGAATAGATTAATCTGTGCTAAGTAGGTTGGAAGTTGAAAAACACGTGTAGATCACCTAAACTAGCCAAAGAGATTCTCCATACCAAAAGAGAGAAATTAAGTTTTAGGAGATTAGCCATCTTTTTACTCAGGCCTGGCTGAACATTTGTCTACCTTTGGGACATCACGAGTGAGTGCTGTTGCATAATTTTTGGTTTGTTTTCTTTTTGTCCTCTCTCTTCTTCTACTTATTAATTAATTCCTTCTATATTCTTCTTTTGCTTAATAATCTCTTTATTTTTTAAAAAAAGTCTTGATAAAAAGAGGTTTATTTTTCTTTTATTTTTTTCTTTCCTCTTCTTCTATCCCAGTGAAGCCTGGATGGAGGAAGTGAGTGAGCAGGTGTGTGGTGCTTAGCTGCCCACCAGGGTTAACCCACAACAGTCGGACAACTTTTATTTCTTCTTTTCTCAAGAAGAAATAACTCATGATTATATGTTCACATCTACCTGGATCACCATGATTAAAACCATAGAAGAAATACAGTATGTATTAATTCCTTTGTAATTTTTACAGTAAATGTGAAAAATAATCTGTCCAACTCCCCTTGTGCTCAGTTTTCTAAAGAAGATTTGAGACACTTCCTTGATTAAATTACAGGAAGTAGATTATAGGGTACACATAATTGTGCAGATTTGTTCTAATCATGATAAGCACTTCTGAAACCAAAAGTGAGATGTGTGTGAGGGAAAAATCATGCTAGCTTAGTGATGGACTTCTAAGTAGAATCAAGAGGAATAGTAGCTATGAAATACTTGAAGTAAGTTTCTTTACCAAGCTTGATAACGAGATCACACATCTAGCCAAGACTTCAAAGTCTTGGCAGTTCCAAGACTCCATAAGCTTCTGTCTTCTTCCTGGTTATTGGTTGCTTCCATATCTAATTCAGTATTCCGCTTGTTCTAAGCCTTCTTATGCTTTTTTTCCTACTCAAACTGTGTATTTCAGTTTGCAGCAGTGCCCTACCATCACTGCAATTAAATATTTGTTGCAATTAATTAAAACACTTTTTTGAGATTTGAACCTTCCATATGTTTTACCACAATGTCATTTGAGCTATTAAGTCCATGTGAAAGCTGATGGACTACAGACCCTCTTGTGTAGCGTCCTTGTGTGCCGTAATCTCTTTGATGTACATCTGTCCAAGTTGCTCAGAACTGTGAATAACATTTTCAATGCTGCTTTTCCCCAGTGTTAGAGGTAGCTGTGCACACGATGGAGTAAGTATCAGGCAACACAGCACAAGTAAGATATGATGGAAGTTATTTTGAGCCTGTTATATTGAAAGAAAAAAAACATGGTTTAGAATATCAACTGTATGCAACAGATATTTTCTTCTGGAAGATGCATCTGAAACAACAAAACAGAAAAAAACCACCAACCAACCAAAAAAAACCCCACCCAAACCCCCAAACAACAACAACAAAAAACACAAACAAAAAAAAGCCAAACCAAAACACCTACATTCTATATTAATTGCTAACTAGAATCACCAATCCTAGTTCATTTTTTTTCAGCACACATTTATTTAAGGTAAGCTCCCCTGCTATGGAATGGAAACAAGAACATTTATTAACTTTACTTTTTAATAGCATTTTAAATTTTACAAAATCATTAGTTTTAAGTCACAAATTTACCATATCCAGGATACATAACTTATTTCCAGCATCTAAGTTCCATAGGCTTTTGTTAACATTAGTTTTTACTAAATTTCTAAAACATATTTAGGAAAAGAAATTGCTAAAAATGCTTTCTACGACACGAAGTTAGTGTTTTACACCTGTAGCAAATTATCTGGACCATATAAAGACAAAAATGTGGTTTAACCACACACTCCCACATTCCTCACCCAAGTGGAATGGAAAGGATAATCAAAGTAAAACTTTTATTTTACGATTAGAACAGTTAATAATTGAAAAGAAAGTAAAATACAATAATAATGTTTAATAATAATAACAAAAGTAAACAAAGAAGTGATGAATAGTGAAATTGCTCCCAGCCTGCCAGAGCTGCTCATCCCAAACCTGGACTGGCTGCCCTTCTGGGTGACTCCCCCCAGTTTATACAGTGGGCATGATGTTCTGTGGTGTGGAATACCCCTTTGGTCAGTCCAGGTCATCTGTCTCAGCTGTGTTTGCTCCCAGTTTCTTTTCCATTCCTTCTCACTGGAAGAGGATGAAAAGAGAAAAAAATCCTTCACTTAGGATAAACAACACTTAGCAAAAACCAAAACATCAGTGTGTTATTGACACCATTCTCATTCCAAATCCAAAACACAGCACCTTAACAGCCAATGAGAAGAAATTAAATTTACCTTAACTGCAACCAGGACATTGAAACCTGATTCAAGATTAAAGAGTATGGTACTTGTTTGCAAATGTAAACAAAGAGCATAACAAATTGAATTTTCTTTCAGTTAACGGTATTTGGGGTAATGACTACTGAAGCATAAGTTTTGGGGACAATTATTTTTTGGATCTTCTTACATGACCTTGTTGCTGAGAAGTGATCATAATGTATTATTTCAAAGGATAAAAAATCAATTCTTGCTATATTCTGGTAGTTCACCATGAGAGAAGTGGTGAAGAAAATATTGCCTTGAAGGCAACATAACCCCCACATGTTTAGTAGAAAGAAAGCAAACCTCATCTTTCATCTTTGTGAAAAGTCCCAAATAGGGTCTTCGATGATCCTATCTAGCCCCATGGCATTGTGCTATTAGTTATTAGCTGCTGGCAGCAGGCTTTTACTGGCTCTGGAGTCTGTAAATAAGCTTTGCTCTCATACTAACACGGTGAAGTTACAGTCCAGGCAGTTGTGTTACCTTTGTGGTTGTGTGATAATGGCTTGGCATGTGGACGCTTTCATTTGATCCCCCTTCCATGTCATTTCTTACCACTATAACCAAGAAAGTGTATTTGAAATTACACGTTCTGCAAAAGAATGCACAACATTTAATGTCAGTTAGATCTGTTTAATAGCTTATTCAACATAATAGATTTAGTTGTTACTAGGAGCATAAATTCATAGCATTACATAATCTGGTTTTTGTTTATTTAATCCTATCATTTTAATCTCTACACTAGTGGGAGATGATGTTCATTAAATTTAATGAAATACTGATCTTGTTAGTGTCAAAGGAATTTTACGATTGTCTTTTTTTTAAATAAGAAATTCGCATATGTTAATCAGGACTTCAGGATTCAGTGGATTCAGATTTCCCTTTTGTTCCATTCAAAAAATTGTTGCTGAAGTAATGACTCATCTACAAATTTTTATCCACAAATTAGGAAAATTCTTTCCTTCTTAATGGTTGTTCTTTAACAGTTTATACTTCTATAGTCATTCTTTGCCACTTCTCAGAAGCATTAAAAAAAAAAAAAAAAGAAAAGAATTTTTCCATGGATAGGAACTTCATAAGAAATACACATGCTCCAAAAAAGTTGCTTTAAAGCAATGAAATTTGTGGTTATCATCTAGCCGGTGTTGTTAATAGTTCAGTTCTTGTGTGCAACAGGCTGGTATATAATTGGAGTGTGAGCAATATTTCAATGGCATGCTAAAAATGTAAGTTAATTCTTGACACGTTAAAACATAAGCAGCTGGACATGGAAATTAATAGTGTCTCTCCCATCTCTGTTATTCTCTTAGACCTACTTTACAAACAAATTATGAAACCTAGGGGCAAGTGAGCTGTATCTATGATAGTATTTGTGGGATAATAACATTAAAAAACATCAGACTGGGCAGCTCCTCGGCCCCTTGCAGAACCATGTCACATCATTGCAAGTAATGATTTATCTAGCCTTTGCAATAGCATCTACAGTGATAGTGCCTTGACCAAATGCCCTTAAGAAGCTTATTTCTGCAACAAATTGATCTTCAAGTTAATACCTTTTTCTTATTTACTTCCACCACTTTTCTGTTCTTTGCTTTCAGCCAATGCCCTATCCTTACAATTTTCTAGACTAAATAAATCCCTTCCTTCTTTTATATAGTATTACCCTGGAGGTACTTGAAGAGACTGATCATGTGCCTAGCATTTTCAGTTTGGTAGATGGCACTAGATCATTTAGTGTTCCTCCATATGGTTTATTTTCTGGTTGTTGTGCTTCATTTTGTTATCGATCCTTTTAGTCCTGTAGTTTGTTCTGTCCAACTCATTATCTGTGAGAAATAGCATTGCAGATACTGGGCAACAGACTCACAGTGAGGACATGCAGCTTCCCTGCCCAAAGTGGAGCAGTGAAAGGGCTTCTGTTAATGCTGAACGTGGTCACTGCCCTGAGGGTGCGGGTACCATAAGAGATGGGTCCTTGGGGTATGCCACATAGTGCAGTCCTTATTAGTGGGAGAAGCACAAAACCAAATAGAACTTGAGGCTCTGTTTTGACTTGGAGAATTGTTTTGTGATCTTTGCCATGGTCTACACTGAGACATGAAATGAAAGCTATCCTATAGATGGCATAGGCATTTCAAGGAACAGCAAGGGAAAGGTCTAGTTGGGATGTTTATACTACAAAATACCAGGTAGCTTTTGTTTGCAGATTCAGATTGTTATCACTAACACTCTGTATGTTTTTGTCTTTTTAATTCTGATACTCTTCCATTACAGCTAATTATGCATCCCATTGTATACATGGTAAGTCAGGGTGATAATTTCTACCTGGGTTGCTTCTGAGGGTGTAGGTTTGTGTCTTGTCATGTTTTAGCATTCCTTTAGTGATGAGGCTTTCACTGCTCCTAAAAGTGAATGGGTCGGGAGACATCAGGGTTGAGTATATGTCATACCCCTCTCATCTGATGGCTTTGTAGGTACCTTGAGGATGAGAGAGGTAAGTTTACACCTTCTCTCTGTGTGTATGTATGTGCTTATAGACATATTTTCCTCATGTATCATTCAAATGTAGAGAGTAGTGGAATTACTTCAAGGTATCTTAGAAATCTCAGCTGCAGAGCAATATAGTAGACTTTATTTCTTTATGTGATTTTTTGATTTTCTTTTTTTGTTCTGTTTTCTTTTTCTAATTGTGTGCAGCTGAGGTATTGACTATAGCGATGTTAAGTACAGGCACAAATATTTACATCTAAACAGAAAATCTCCAGAATTTCAAGGAGATGGAAGATTTTTGTGGTAGCACTATAAATAAGACAGGTAGCAGAGGTCTTGTTTCAGCTGCCATACTTTGTAGTGCTGCTTTCACCTTGGATTCATTTCTAGTAGTTGGCTGCACCTCCATTCACCCCAAGGGGCTGATCCCATGCCAAGCAGTGCAGAATGGCTCATGCGCAGGGTAGTCACTCACGACTACCTCCTCCCAGAGCAGACTTACTGTAGCCATACTACACGTCTCTGTCTGTCTGTAATTCCCATGTCACCCTAAGACAAAGCAATCATGTTTTTGTGTGCTCTCTCAGGTCAGGGTGTTGGAAATACAGTGTACTGCAGTCCTCAGCATGAGAATTTTAAAGCACAAAAGGCAGTGTGAGGTTGGCCTCTCCTTAGAAGGGTCCTGAGGGCAGGCAGGAGTGTTTGCAGGAAGCCTACCTGTGGAAAGTGTGTTAGAGGACTGTGCAGGGCAAAGAAAGCAAATCTGATATAGTCATGTCTTTACAAATGATCCCTGGACGAAGCTCTGCTCAGAAATACACAGTTTTTTGGTTTTTTTTTTTTTTTTTGGAAACAGTTAATTGGTTTAGGGAGATTTTGTGTACCAACAAAAATAAGGAGATGAGGATATGAGGAGTAAACTCAACAACAAAGCTATTTAGCTTACATAGTGGTATTTGTTGAGTATGGTTTAAGGCGTTATTCTTCACTCCTTATCTCATAAAATTGTATTCCATAGTTTTCTCATTTGTAGATCGATTGCAAAGAGTAGTTTCACATGTATCAAATTGTTTTACCATGCAGATAAGGCAACAATGTTTTTTGTCCTGGCTATCTCTGAGTAGTGATATTTAATGATCTGACAGCCTTGTTCAAATGAAGAATCCATTACTTTAACAGCAGATACAAATTCCAGAGAAAAATAATATTTTAAACAAAAAAGTGATCTATGTGTGGGTGTGCCTCACTCAGCATTTATTACCCTTTATGGCAACTCAAACAATTTAAGAGATACTTCTTCCTACTCCAGTGTGTCAGCCTGGCTCTTTTGAAGAATGCACATTCTCTTCAGAAAAAGGAGTCATTAATCCCATCACGGTTCTTGCCTTTTTATGTATTTTGCATACAACTCCTGCGCAGATTTAAAATAAGTTTGTGAGGCTGGTATTAGGAAAAATTAGGTTGATAATTTCATCATTGTCCTTGCAAAACTTTAGCTGTTTACTTTTGTATGTTTGATCTTGAATCATTCATTTGCTTTCTACTTGTGATGTAATTTAATACAGCAGAACTTTAATGTGACAGTTTAAATGTTATAATGATATGTATATATTATGTATATATAAAAACTCATTGGTTTTTATTGCATGCCAAAAGGAATTTATGCTCAGATTTTGGGGTTCTTGTTGAGCCTGAGTATGGGGAAACATACCTTAAATATGTGTTTTCTATTTCATTGTATTATGAAATTTTCATTTTCATTATCATACCAAGAGCAAAGTGAATCTTCTATTAGAATATTTCTGATTGTGTCTATTTGCGCAGTACATACTCATCTCTTCTGCCCAGTGTGTAAAGAAACTCTCTGTAACCAAAGATGTCAGACATGATAAAAAAGATGGCAAAAGTCACTCCTATGGGAACCAATTTTCCAAGCTCCATGGGTTCTTCTACTTCATTCAGACATACCTGAAGTAAAGGGGCAATGTTCTGCATCAGTTTGTCTGTCCAGTGTCACTCCAGTGCTGCAGGTCAGAAGAAAACTTCATAGTCTTAAGTAGTATGCAAACTGGATATGGATTTGGGATGATATAGGGATACATTCCTCAATGGAGAAATGTGCACTCAGTGATAAAAGTTGAAGGCTTGCTTAGAAAACAAAGAAAGAATATGACCTGGGATTTACTCTAAAAATATTGAAATTTTTTAAACTAATAGAATCATTCAGGTTGGAGAAGATCTCCAGAATTACAGAGGTGGATGTCAGACCAAACACCACTGTGCCAACTAGTCCATAGCACTAAGTACCACAGCCTGTGATTTCCTGAATACTTCCTTGGATGGCGATTCTACCACTTCCATGTAAAGCCCATTCCAATGCTTAACCACCCTCTCAATGAAGAAATTCTTCCTGATATCTAACTTGAACCTCCTCTGGTAAAGCTTAAGACCATGTTCTCATGTCCTATCTCTGGTTGCCTGGGAGAAGAGGTCCCCACCTGGCTACACCCTCCTTTTAGGGAGTTGCAGACAGCAGTAAGGTCTGCCCTGAGTCTCCTCCTCTCCAGGCTTAACAGACCTAGTTTTCTCAGCTGCTCCTCATAGCATTCACTCTTTAAACCCTTTTCTGGGCAAGCTCCAGCACCTCAAAGGGTTTTTTTAAGTTGAGGGGCCCAGAACTGCACACATTACAAAACTCAGGGTATGACCAGAGCTTCCCTTGTCCTGCTAGCCCCAATATTTTCTGCACAGGTCAGGATTTCTGTGGCCTTCTTAGCCACCTGGTCACACTGCTGTCTCATAACCAGCCAGTTCTAATATGATATAATTTTTATTTTCAATATTTAAATATTTATAATGAATTTGATTATTCATGAAAAATTACTGAAAACTTAGAAAAAATAGGACTTCTACCAGACTACAGGAAAATATCAAAAAGGTTGGAAAGTATTGTTAATTTCAATATAGCACAGTTAAAAATATTCTATCCTGAGGAAAAACAAAACAAAATCACCTGAATTTTATTTTTCTTCTTCTACATACTTTTCCATTATATTTCTTCTCCCTGAGAGCCATCTTTTCTCCTTCCTCAGAGAAACTTTTTACTTCCTGGTGGCTACAGAAGTCAAAAGTAATGACCACTTTAAAGTTTTTTATATTGGTTTCAAGCTCAACAGATCCGATAAATTAATGAGTACTATGGATCTCCTCTCTTTGACTTACTGCTTAGGGCCATCTTCAGACAAAAAAAAGGTTTTGCTTCCTAGCTGGAAAGATTCTTTTAAAACCAAAAAGAATAGAAAGATGATAAGTAATTCTGAACCTTTCAAGTAAATGACAAACTTTTCAATTGACATCAGCAAAGGCCAGGTTCACCCTCCATTCTTTGTGAAGTTTGAACAAAGCATGAAGATAACAAGCTACAGGAAACAGGCCTGGGCTGCCTTCTTGGTTCTATTTGTTGCCCATACGTTCCCACTTTCCAGATGGGAAATTGCAACTATAACTGCTATGCTTTCTTATCCATAAAATATCTGTAGTGAAAATACTGAGTCAGCAGTGTTTTAACACTTATGAATGTCTCTCTCCCACTGACTTAGAACTTTTATAGGTTCCTCATTGTGACTTGGAATTTGAGCAGATGTACAGAAAGAAAAATACATCATTAATGTATCCTGAGGGATTTTTTATATCACTGTATTCTAAGCTAGTCATCTAGGTGGCTCTTTATTTTCCATAAAAATAAAAAGGAAAAAGAGACGATGAAGTGTAAGCATAGAAAATCTGTCATATCTGTACTGATATATCTGATATATCTATTCTTTCAGCCTGTAAAGCTGGAGTCTTACATATATATGTTTTTCCTTTCAAGGGAATTGTAGAGGTTCTACGCCCAAGACATAAGATAATTAAAACAGGGTGAAAGTCGTCTTTGGACTAAGTATACCATAAACTCAGGAGAGTTACATCTGTCCTTATCACAAGGTTTAAACACAAAAGGAAATTATAATTAAAGAACTGTAAATATACATAGTACTTTAGTCACAAACAGTAACTCAAGGTTACCTTCTCCAGTCAACCTTTCATGTATCAGGAGACCTAATTACAAAAGTGACAGTTCCCCCTTCAGCTGACTAAAGGCAGCACAAAACTACCCATCTTCACTGTTCATTCCTTGTCCTAACCTCCTTAACAATCAATGCAGCTAAGTGGAAAAAGGTTTCAAGCATTTACAAGATAAAGAGAGGTGTACTACGTTCGGATGTATCGAATCATGTCTGGTTTTCCATGTTTCTGAGAAGTGCATCATTGCAGCTGAATTGGGACTGAATGGTGCCTGGAAAAAAACTATAGATTTGTTATAGCAAGGTTATAAAATAGGAAAATCTATTTGTCTATAACATATTCAATAAAGCTGTAAAATTAAAAGTAAATTTTTGAAGTGCTATAGACTGAAATGTCAAAACAGCATGCCATTTTTTTGAAGTATGTTCAGTAGAGTGTTAAGTTTATTAACGTGTTGGCAGAAGTTTTCTGTGATTAACGGTGGCACATTCACTAATCTCTTTTGATCTATTTCAGATGTATATTCTTTTATATAGCTATCTAAAATAGCCTATTGCTATTTTAATCTGTCTAAATATATAGCACTGAATGCCCAGATCTTCCATTAGGCATACCAGAGCAGCTCCCTTAAAACTGATGAGAGAGAAGTATGAAAGCGTTTGAGGGTTGATCAAGCCTAAAGGCTTTTCCTTGAAATTCTTACAGAAAGTTAAGATTAAAGTTGTTGAACTCAATGATACTTCCATAGCATATCAAAATGATCATGTGATGCTAAGCTTGACATTTTTTTTTTTATTTCATCAGAATCCCTATAGTCAGTATTTGGTAATGTTCATAAGGGTTAAACAGAATTTTAAGTAGTTTGTTCTCATGGCTCATACTTCTCACGGCAAGTGTTAACCAGCTGTAAGTTTTTTAAAAATGGTTTTATGGGAGTTAGTTGTTTCTTCTGGCAATAAGAGGATAAACATGAAAATCTAATCCCATGTACGTTGAAATATATGTCTTTGTGCATATAGTGACTATTGCAGAAGAGGAGCTACTGTATGTTTTTTATTTGATATCAAATCACTGTGATTGGGAGAAATTACGGAATACAGCTATTTTTACTCTTGTTTTCCACTGAAGTACTTCAGTTGTCCTTCACTTACACCTCCTCTTCACACCCACAACACACATTCATTTTATAATGCTGTATTGTTTAATCATTCATTTAACAAAGGTTTTAAGTCAAGGAGTTTAATTTATCAGTTGTGTAGGATTCTATTCCTCCTCCTTTCTCCTTTAAAGTACAATTTGGTACTTCTTGTGCATTGATGTGAAGGTAAAAACTGACATTTTGTTTTATGTATATCCTTAAGGTCTCCATTTACATCAAGATTTTATTAATTTTTTAAAATAATTAGAAACATAATCCTTTAAAAGGCTCTATGCTGAAATACTGTTACCTCTTTTCCTCTGGAAGCTAGCCAAATTGTGGTACATAAGGATTAATTTCAGTTTCATTGTTCAAGAAGTATCTAAAGGACTGTAGTCAGATAATTATGAAATAGAAAATGTGAAGTGGGTAACAAATAGAAGGATAATAAATCTAAATATAATCTTAAAAGTCAAAATCTTTCATATGTATATGCTCTGTACTTCTTGATGGATCTTAGTTGTGAGTTTTTTGTTTTCTTTGGTTTCAGGGAAAAGAAATAATGTGGAAATATATGGGAATGATGATAAAAAATTCTAGTCTTGAAAGTTTCAAGTAAAAGTAAAAAGAGCAAGTTTATTAGAAAAGTGGATAAAACAAA
Source organism: Acrocephalus scirpaceus scirpaceus (assembly GCA_910950805.1). Taxonomy (NCBI): domain Eukaryota; kingdom Metazoa; phylum Chordata; class Aves; order Passeriformes; family Sylviidae; genus Acrocephalus; species Acrocephalus scirpaceus. Next base: position 63,224,219 of record OU383774.1, on the reverse strand, counting down.
AACTGTTTAAAATTTCCTACAGCATTTCACAAACTTTGCTCTGGTACTCTTGCTTTCAATTTGTCATCTAAACATATATTTTTTCTCATATCCAGCTGTTGAGAGAAAAAGATCACAGTAGTTCACTTAGCAGGTTTGTAAGGGTGTTTTTTCTTTCCGCAGGCTATCAACACCTCACTGTATTGTTCAGCATTTCAAACAAAAATTTTGCTTCGTCTGCTGTTCTGTTACATTTCTCACACATTCTCACTGATTTGCTCTTTCAAGCTCTCAGTTCTCAAGAATTCTGAAGTATTTCACCCAGAAATATGGGGTTGCACCAGACGTTTTCCACTTCTTAGGATGAGTAACTGAAGGCCTCCTAATTGATTTGTCTAAAACTAAATAGTGATCAGGGTTCTGTTGCCCTAAATTTTATGTGTTTCTATGTTTGTTTGGGTTTTGTTGTTTTTTTTAATACTGCTGAGTTTTGCAGTGAATATAGTAGGTCGTAAACAGAGTAGAACATTTTTATTATTGCTTGTGAACAACTGTATCCTCTATTATATATTCACACAGAAATAAAGAAATTATTAACACAAAAAACGTCCTTCAGCGTGGTTCATACATGTGTAATTTGGGACTCTGTCCCTGTGGAGCAGACTGGCTCTGTCCACTCCACACGGTGTTGACCTGTGGGTTTCCTTAGGGCCCCATCTGGTACTTCTGTACAAGTCAATAGTAAAAGCTCAGGACATTTTGAACTGATCTGAAGGCTATGTTGAAAACCATCAAAGAGGGATTTTGTAGCATGAAACAAAGGATGCATGTTGAATTTCAGGTTGGGCATACCTGGTCCTCAAGAAGGCTAAGGCTGTTTTAGGATACCAGTGTAAGCCTGCTGGAGAAGTGCTGATAGGGAACAGCACAGGGCACACTGGGGTGATACTCATGTTAATTTTAGAAAGGGACCGTGACATGAACAGCCTTGTGTGCTTGCAAATTCATGGTCCTTACTCAGTGAGTTCCTTGCCCTGCACCCCCCATACACACCCTTGAATTTTTCTGAACCTATAATCTTTTTCTCCTGTCTCTCACGGAGCTGTGCTGGAACTGAGTCCTACTGAGAGCCGGTTAGAATGCTGCAGACGCTTCTGCAGTTGCGACGGCTAACGCTCCAGTTTGCTCACTAGTCCAATTTATTTAACAGCACAGATATACTCTGTGTTTATTTATTTTTATCTGTGTATTCTTATAGCAATGCCTAACAGTTGCATCACCATTATTATGGCTGATCCAATCTTTGGCATTTAACTGACTTCTTTCTACATTCTATATGAAGATGTATCTATAAATACACACATACATGAATCCAGATAAAACTGTTTTTGGTATTTTCAGATATCTTTCAGGGATAATAACCTCACTCTCAGAATTTAGAACTACACCAGCATTTCTTTGCACTAGTTACTTAGGGATTTTTTTTTCTTTCACCTAACATTTCTCCCATCAGCTCCAGAAACTTTTGAAGTACTTGCCTAACCCTGGAATATTTGTTTGGACTGCTTCCTGACTTCAGTCATCAGGTTTTATAAGCCATAAAGCAGAGACACTATAAACCACAAAGCAAACTACAGTATTTGGTTTATCTTGGCAAAAAGAACCTTAATGCTCTAACAATTTTTCCTTTATAAGCAATGTCCCCATTGCAATGTGAATGCCAAAAGCATCACATGCTTCTTTTTCTTAATCTCTTTAGTAGGCCTTAAATTTTAGTTGTGATTTATAGCCTCTCAGTAACTAGTTTCTGGTTTCATACTCAGCAGTATCACGGTCCTCAAGTTGCTGACCTGCTCAGCAAGCTGTTTAGGTGAAAATTGTGGCACCTGGCTGATTTCCAAGCATGCCTGAACCTCCATTATTCTGGAATCCCAGTGCTCAGTTATGTCAAACCAAAACAGCTTTTCCAAAAGACTGAAATAATAATTGCAAAGAAAAAGAAAGAAAAGAGTGCGCTAACTTACGAAAATTAAAAAGCCTCAACCTCATGAACTCTTAAGTATGTTGACCAGTGTTTGGGGTACTGGTAATCAAAGTGATATTTATGCCTTCTATCTTTGTATTGTTTCATCAAAGTCAAAGCTGACTTGAAGAAAAACACATGTGAATAATCTGGTTTTTGAAAAGACCATTCATGGTCTCTGCCATTGATGGTTTTGACCTTTCTATTTTAAGTACTAATGTAACTTAGAAATAAAACAGTGATTTTCAAATAGTACCTTACAACTCCACACAGAGAGAACAGAAACTAAGGAAAAATGCCTTCTTCTTATTACTGCTTTTTCATACGCTTCAGGTGAAAGGGCCTAAAATTGAAATCTAAAACTGATTGCCCAGATGTACTGAGTTTAGTCTCCTTGAAAGAGATGGTATGTGTAAAAATGCTTGTTATTTACTGAATATCTACTTTATTGCTTCATCTTTTGAACATCTATACCCAGCTGGCTTTAGGAAAACCCTTTTCCCCGGGTTTTCTACTTCCACAGTTTTCTATTTCCCTGAAATGGCCATGAAGGACCTTAACTTGTCCCCAGATAGACACCTCTGTAGCATAGATAAGTGAAGCTATTTGACAGAAATCCTATCCCTTCAGTTTGCTAAAACCTTAAATTTATCATTGAAAAATGTTGTTTAATCTGTGAAAAAATACTGGTATGGATTTTAGCATTCAAATGGCATCAAAAATCTCAGCAGAGTAACTGAAAATGCCCAAAATAATACACAGTTTTAACCTTATTTTAAAGATTCATGCATGTAGTTTACTCAGTTGATAGCAACTAAGTTGTGATTAATTTTTACTGCCAGCAGTTGCAGCAACCACAGTGAAACTGCACTTTCTTCTAGCAAATCTAGAAATCTCAGTGGCTTCTTGCAAGGACACATTAAATAGTTTTTTGTTTGTGACTCTTCACCTCCCAAAGCCACTATAGTAGGCATTGCCTGCCTCTTGTGACCATTACTTTTAACTGCAACAACATCTTTCCCATAGGTGAACAAACTGTGCTCATCAGTAAGGGGAAAGCTATGGTTTCTTCTTGCCAGTCTCTCCCTCTTTTTGTGTTTTCTTTTTTTTAGAGAGTTGTCTATATTTGGTTTTCTTGTTGGTTTTGTTTTTTTCCTTAACCATGCCCTTTTAATCAAGTAATTTCTCTTCATTACACAAAGGAAAAGTAACTACATCGAAACACTTTTCATGCCAAGCCAGTGCATAATTTAGGGGTGCTGTTTTTGCGGATTTGTACCACAGGAATCAGCGGTCACTCGCGATTGTAGGATTTGTGAAAGTCAAAAACACAAACTCAAGAATTTCAAGAATGATCCTTTTGTATGGTGTGGTTGTTTGAAGGTTTTCTTGTGAGCCACACAGGGAGTAAGGAAACATTGCTTACTGTTCTGACAAATAATAGTTATAAATGCTAGCATATAAACTTGCAATATATGGTCAGGTAGTTCAGATAAGTAAAGTTGTGCTCTGACAGCCAATAAATGCAAATATTGTAAGCTTATGTTTTGTTTCTAAATATCAGCATGAATCTTGTTTGAGATTCAACCCAAACTGTTTTCCTGAAATTAGTCAAGCTAAATCTTTCACGTAAAATCAGCTATGACTGTAGGGACTGTAGGAAGTTTATTGGTTTGAAGTAAGGCTCAATGAAAGTAGATTTTTTTTTCCTTTGAAATCAGTAAGTTATAATGAAATGGTTAAGGCTGTGAGGTGTGGAAAACCCTGAACTATGTTTCTCTGAGATTGGGATTGCATGTGGGGCAGCAGCAGACTTTTTCATGGCCCTTTGCATTAGATGAATGCTGCTCGAGGGCATGGCAGTGGAATTGGCTTCCATCACTCACACAGTTACATAATGCACTTGGAATGGAAAAAAGATGCTTCTCCATTAGAGAATCCAGAAAGCTGTGTCCCTTACTGAACCCACTGTTTAATATGCAGGAGAGAGCATTGAGAGGGGGAAGGCAGGGAGAGAGTGAGCTGTAACATAGGGCTCTTACACAGCTTCATAGCAGTTTGGGCGTTTGTTGTTTCATTGGGTTTTGTTAGTTTGTTTGGTTTTTTTCTCTTCCTATCTGTGTCTGAGCATACTAATTGCTTCTTTTGCTCTTCCTTGTTAGTAGTGTTAGTTCTTCAAATGCTTTACTGTGCATAATGCCTTACACAGAGGGGGGAAATGTGAAGGTCCGCTGGTAGTATGGCATCTCTTTAGCGAGAAGGTTTTACCCTCTAGTATTCTTTACACATGGTCTTTTCACTTTTAGCGGTACTTTGTATTTATTTTTTTACTTGAATGGATGCTCTGTTTCTGAGGAACATTGTTTCTTTTCCTTGCTTTGTTAGGCAGTCTTTTTTTTCTTTCTTCACTGTGTTTGTGTAGGTCATGTGAATTATGGCCAGTAGCTTTCCTTGGAAGCTTCGGCTTGAATTTATTTGAATGAGGGGCCCAGGTACTGTTCTGTAAGAATGCCTTTATGAAAGGCCCATTGTTGAAATTTTGGAACAGAGAAGAATGTATTAGTGCAGCCCTGAAAGTGACTGCAAAAATGATGGTATGGCACTATGTACTTACGTTTCCTTTACTCTTTCTCAGATGGGCTCAGTTACCAGCCAGGAAAAAAAGAATCATTTCTAAATGCCAGATCAATAAAATCATCCTAGAATCAGATAGCCAAGTTAATATGTGTTTTCTGGTGATACATACTTTAGGTTTGTAACCTAATTAAAATCTTTGTTGCTGTTTGAATTTGAAAATAAATCAAGCTGATTTGCTTGCATGTGAACAGTAAGGCTGGCAGATTCACTTTTCCACAGTAAAAGATGAATGTGAGAAATAATTATTAATAGGATCCAAGTTTTTCTTTGTCATTGGGCTGACCTTTTATCCACTTAGAGTTGATGTTCCTGATGTGCCTTGTAAAAGAATTTTAATTCACAAGACAGACATAAAACCTGATGACTGTTAGATGTTGAAGAAGATCAAGCATTTGCACTTATTATTTTGATCTATTAGCTGTCAATGATATACAAGTGTCTTGAATAGATACAGGTACATTTTATAATAGTAGTTATAAAGAATGCTTGTAAATGTCCTGCCTATAAATCAACTGGTGTACCACAGCTGTATCAAGGCAGTATGATCTGGATGATACAAAATCATGAATGTTTTGAAAGTGAATGCAAATAATGTACTTTAGGAAGTCAATTTGTACTTAGTTTCTTATAATTTATTTTGTTGATATGATATTAATTTTGCCAAGTTTGAGATACGTTGTTTTCTCTTACTTCAACATTGGTATTCTCGTAGTGTATTTTGTAAGATCAAATAAAAACATGATATTGATTTAAAGTTCTAGGAATGAAGAATTTCAGTGGAAGTGAATTTAGCATATTACATTTTTTGCAGCATGTCAAAATTAATAGGAACTCTAGTTTATAACAACATGAATAGTGACATCTGTGCACTATCCATTAAGAATATTTAATAAATCAAAAATACAAGTCAAACAGCAAAATTGCAAATAATTATAACTTTCAAATACTAAAATTAGTCAAATAAATATTAATGGTTAAATCAAATTGTAGTGGTATATACAGTTTCTTGGTACAAAGTACAAAAAATGAAGGCAGAAAAATCTGCCTTCATTTGTAAAGACTCAAAATACTGGATTTTTTTTTAACCTCAAAAGAAAGTTTTGACATACTTAATATGAAGTAGCTGGACTGCTGAGTAATTATTATAATTCTACTTGCCTTGAGTTTTCAGTTCACAGTTTTTATCTTGAGAGCTAAAGTTTCTTCCCAGGTGATGTAGTTTTCACATATGTAGTAAAAAAGAGTGCAGTTATTTTATAGTCAGTGTCTCTTGCTAAACAAATACTGACTGGGTATTAGAAACAGGCTCAGAGACAGCATCCTTTATATGGTTTCTGGTTTTGCAGTATGTTAGTTATCTATTTTTATTATCAACTATCCATCCAGTTTTACCTTTTTTCCACTCTGCCTGTAACATTTGGATTTGGAGTATGGCTTATTTTTGCAATAGCTGGCCTATGTAACAAAATACTACAAACAGGTGTGTAATCATAAATATTTATGCTTTTCTTTATGCAGAAATATTTGTGTGTTAAAATTGTGTATGGGTTATTTACTGATTTTATATCAGCATATTAATAATTAACTGAGTCATAAAACATATGTACCTTTCTTAACACTGTAGTTTTATACCAATATATATCTCACTGTACAACCATCTGGCATTAATTAGTAAAAGGTAAATTACTGTAATTTTAATACAAAATAAATAAATGTGTCAAGTCTGGACTCCATAATATTACTGTATCCATAATATTACTTTCACCACAGATTTCATACACAGAGCTATACTAGACATAACAAGCTTTATTTTTACTGGTATTTTGTTTTCTTAGCATAGATCAAAGAACTGTTTTGATTGAGCTATACATATGTATATATAATCGATGAAATCTTAGACACATATGTATGAATTGGCAAAACATTCCTCGTGTAGATATATATAAAGATATAGGTATGGATCTGGAGATATAGTCACATATACACCTACACACACATATGCATAAAGCAATGTATGCATGCAGTAACTCTAAGAATAATCCTCATATCATCCCAGAAACAGGGTTTTTTGTTGTTGTTGTTCTGAAAAGCCTCTATTGTTAAAAAACCACCATGACAATGGCAAATGAGAAGGATACATGAACAAGGAAAGGAGTGAGAACTGGGACAGAGGGAGATGAAAAGAATTTCCAGTTATTACAGAAGAAGTCTTTGTCAATTGAAAAACTGAACTTAGAAATTTTCTGTTTGAATAAAAATTAAACCACAATTTTGGTATTTATTTCCCCCACATATAAAAAGAATTCACCAGAATTAATTCAGTTCAATATGCTGTAAACAGGAAATAAATAGATTGCGTTTTCAATTAATTTAATTATATAAAATCTTGAGATTGGAGCACTTTTTTTTACCTGGAAGCTCATTCATTTACTCTTCACCAAAAAAAAAAAAAAAAAAAACCAAACAAACAGTTTTAAAACCAAACAGTCTTAAACCAACCAAACAACAGTTTTAAGTCAAAAATAACCAGTATTCAAATTTGTAAATATATTTGTACATATCTCTTGTTCAGGAATGGGAAACATATCAATCACTAACAGAGACCAGCCCTGATGTGCAGTGCCATGGGTGGCCCTTTGAGTTCACCATGACTTGGGAGACAATTAGCTTTTAAGCAGAGATGCAAACCCAAGACAATGACCATATATGCAACAAGAAAGTAATGATTTGTCTAAATCAGACCTTTATTTAGCCAGCTGTTGATAGCTGGCAGTGGCTGCAGTGAGGTGGACTGACTAGATAATGCAGCAGCTCTGCTTCAGGTTACAGGGGAACATGGACAAGCAACTGTAATTTTGTCCCTCTGTGTTCCTGAGGAATACATTCAAATTTGCTACCTGTGGAACAAAAAATAATTAAGTGTTGTGTTTTGAGGGGAAATATACATGGCACCCAAACCAAGAAGAATCTCATATTTGTTTCTGACCTTCTGGGGTTTTTTCTTAATTTTTTATAGTAACTTCTTTTTAATATCAGTGAAATAATCAAGGTCTCATCCAGTGTCAAATGCTTTTAAATCCTCCTGGACATTTATCTGTGTCTAGAATGTGATTTGCATAGATGGGCCCAAACCTTAGTTAAGCAGGAAAGCCTTGCATATAATTCAAGGCTGATATAGCAATGATCTTTCCATTGCCCTAGCCTTTACTAATTTGGATTCCATGTTGCTTTTTGACAGGTATCTTCTTTCACTTCAGTGCTATAGTTTTAACATGTGTTTTGTGGTATAGTTCTATTATCATTTTCCCAACTTATTTCAGCCCATCTATTTTTATAATTTTTAGAGTCTTTTTTGAGTTCTAACTTTATTTTGAAAATATAACAATACTTCGTTTTGATGGTTTTTATTCAAGATATTTTTTATTTTTAGTATTCATTTATTCATAAAACTGTCATAGTTTGGGTGGGGGCTGTTCATTGGTTGTTTGGGGTTTTGGTTTCTTTTTTTTTTCCAAATAATACAAAATAACACTCTTAAAGGTAAATAGCATTAACACAATATAATATGTTTCATGATAGTTTACAAAAAGGTTATTTAAAGCTTACTTACAAACAGTTCTTTACCTTCATATCAATGCAAGGATAGATTTGTTGTTTTTTCCTATGCAATAGATGTACAAATGTGTTATTATTTAATATAAATGTGCACTCATTACATAAATGTTTCTATTGTATCCTCTAAACTGAATGGGCCTTTTCTAGTGTATAGCCTTAATGTTGCAAGAACTTATAATTTTTTGTTAATGTTGGTTTAATGAACATTTTAATTATTTTTTTATCAATATTGTTATGAATTAATTAATTTTTACTACTTTTTCTCAGACAAAACAACAAAATGTGAAAGAACTTGATCAGTTAGCATGTAAGATCAGGAGAATAAAAAAGTATTTTCAGACATATAGGTTTAATTATTTAAATACTTAAATAATAAATATGTATGGTTACTTAATAATAAATAATTTTAAAATATTCAGTAAGCAATACATTACTATTAGTTTTTCATTCTAGATACTTGCTTAATCTTTATCACCACAATATGCAATCACCTAATTCATCTCTGATTTATTTCCTGCATATGGTTTCACCAGGGTAAAGCAAATTAATCTTGGTTATTTAATGTCATTTTGCGGTCTTAATTCCCTCCTAATGAGCCTGTATTATATATATAGGGACAGTGAAATACTGTGTTTCTGGGCTACTGTTTTACCTGTTTCTTTACCAGCTTCTGAGACAAAGAGTAGAATTGTGTAATATTTCAAATCTAAAAAATAGTTCTATTTTTATTAGTAATGTTTTGTACTTTGTCTGAATCTATGGATAAAATTTTCCATTTTTCTGTCATTCCTATTTCTGTTTGTCCATATGTCACATTGGCATTATCTTTAGGGCATCTCTAAGCAACTATTTTATATGAATTCCTCATATTTTTATTTTAGTAAAATCTCTGTCCAAGTGACTACCACAGGCCATCCTTACAGAATTTTTTTTAGCACTCATACATAATCCTGGACAGTGAGCTCCTGGCAAAAAACCAGAAACCACGTGAACCTAATGGAATCAGAGACAGCAAAGAATACTTTTGTGTGCCCTCACATGCACAACCAGTATTCTTTGCTTTCCTGGAAGCCCCAAGTCAAAATAACTCAACATGTTAAGGAAAAGAACAAAAGGGTTGAATATAAATATGGCTTGTATCTAGAAAGCCTAAGAGGCTCACTTGTTCCTAGCTAATATAACAAATATGTTTTCTGAATGTCCAGGCTAGCTATGTGCTTCCCAAACAATTATGTGCATACAGCAGGACTGGAAGCAAGAGTATTTGTATGCATGCTGCTGTCCTGTTGGCAAGGCTGGACTCTCAAAATGTGTTTCTACCCAGTACATGATGAATTATTCTGCAGACTAATTCTGCTGTTTATAGGTTGCTGTAGGCCACTTGTGAAGTCATGAGCATGGTCATTCAAATACAGAACACTTATAAATTCTGGCTTTAAAGAATACATATAACCTTCTTGCCATGCCACTCTAGCTTGAATCACCCAACATGAATATTAATGCCTGTTCCAGGTGTTGTGGAATAAGTTCAGTGGGTTTTTTTACGAAAGCAGTGGAACATTATTGTACCCGACTGTTCTAATGGCCACTGATGTTCTTGTAATATTGTTCCCATAGCAAAAGAGATGATGACAATTTCTGGATCCAGGAAAACTCTTAAAATAAAACATAATCGTAGTTTAAAAAAATCGCATGTGGTGAAAATTGTGGTCTCTTATTGTGGAAGATGAACAAGTTTTTAACTGCTCATATCTTCATCATTTAATGCAATTAGATCTTCAAAATTCTGTAAGGTTTTTGTTTGTTATTTTAATTTTAAATGCTATGATCTTCACATCTAAAACATTGATTGATCTGTTTAGCCCAGAGTAGTTACTTATGAGTAATAATACCCTGACAAGAATGGAAGTCCTGGAAAACCCATGAATAAAATAGAATGAAGATCATGGCTATTAAACAGGGCTTTATTTAAAGTAGGAGTCTCTCTGCATGTGACTGTGATGCTTCAAAGAGCAGTGAGACACTGAGGTGTCTTGTGCCTGGGAAGGAGTGGGTGCTGTGAATTTAAAAAGGACCTGCTCCATGGAAGCACCACACTTCAAGAGAAAATTTGAAGCATGTTTGTCAAAGCCTCTATTTATAGTCTTGGATTTAGGCTTGGCCTGTAAATGAATTGTGAATAAAATTTTATTCTAATGTAGGTTTTTGTTTTTGTGTTTTTTTTTTTTTTGTCTGATGTGGATTCAGTTGTAATTTCAAATCCAACTTTAACAAACCTTTTCAGCCCATTATTTCTAGCCACCTTTTGAATAGTTACATATTTTCCACAGAGCAAAGAACACTTACATAGCAAGAATAGAGATGTAAGCAAATAAACAGGCCATCCAGAAAGTGCCTATGCTGCTCTCCCAGCAGGATCTCAATAATGGTATTTGAATTCAGTGATTGAAGTAGTGAGATCTCCTAGCAAGGAACTCATATGCACTTAGTGATTCACTTTTAAAAATCCATTTGTAATAAATTATTTCATGGCATTCCTTTAATTATTTATGATACCAAATGGTCATTCAACATTGTGACTCATGGCTTGATCCTCTTACATAAGCACAGCTATTCACTGCATGGCTTTCAAAGGTGCTAGGCATTTTTACTTTACTCAAACCTGGTTTAAAATGTCATTCAAACTGCAAAGAGAGGCCAAAACTGATTAGCTGTTCTAAAATATAAGCCATAACTTGCAACAGTGGCATTGAAAGCCCTGCCAAATCATATATCTGTATGTATATAAGAGTATATTGTGTTCAGAATAAACTTGTTTTAAATAAGTACATAAATATTTTAATACACTTCTGAGGGTTTTTTGTTTGTTTTCTAATTTCCCTTAAACATAAGTACTTGATTTAAACTCTGTACCATGATTAAATATAAAACAATACATCAATGACAAACTCTGTGCTGCTAGTCTAACTAGTGGGGTTTCATCTCAGATATTTATCTCCTCTTGGGAATTAAGCTATGGAGAGCTACCAGGACAATCTTCTGTAGTAGGTAATAAACACTCCAGTACCTTGTGGTCTGTTTGGAGGAAATTGTGCATTCAGAATGGAAATGAACCTGCTTGCAAAACTCGAGTGCATACTGGGGTAGGCAGCTTTGAGGTGAAGAAATCCTATTTTTCTGTTATGTAGAAAGCTAGCTGGCATCATTAGAGTCTTCAAATATGACACTGACAATTGAGATGAGCATCTGGTAGCATTTGATAATGGTCTATCACTGGAAATAAGGTAATAAATTTCCCCATAATGGCTCCCTGCCAACAGTGCTCATTTATGAGTGAAACAAGATGACCATTTATTTTCCCAGTTGGGCAATGTTGCAGATTTGTGTTCTATTCCTTTTGGTGAAGATCCGAAAGGGCTATTAAAGATATATTATTGCAAACTAAGTGCATTGCTTTCAAATGCTCTGTGTGACAATTCCTTGTTGTAATTATGTTTTAATGTCGAATACTTTGCAGATATATTCATGTAGGAATATATCTGGATGTGCAGAATCCAGCTCTTTCCTCCTTACTACAAATACATGCTTTCTGCATTGAAAGAGCAAAAGCATATTTTTGTCTCTTGTAGGCTGGAGGAAATCTCTGAATTGTGCTATTTTAACAATGCAAAAATCAGCTTAAAGCTGATTCATATGAACTTAAAACAGCCTTTGTTTCTGCCATCTCTGAAGTAGAAAATGCTGTAGGGCCTCGATTCACAACCAAGCTTATCCAAGGGGATATTTCATACTTGCTGAAGTATGCATATTCAGGAATTATTCTTAATTATGATCCCAATGTAATTTTTTTGTTTTGCTTTCATCAGCTGTGGTGTGTTTCCAGGCGTAGCAGAAATTCTGCACCATTTGGGCAAGTGTCTAATGTTAGTCTAGGCTGGGATCTTGTGCCTTTAGACTTCTGGTATAACTGCTGGTGAATACAGGCACACTTCTACACTGCGGGAGTAGCTGGGTTAGCACTCAGCCTCCTTGTGTTGTCATAAGATTATGACAGCTTTGTTAAAAGCTTTCTCCTCTTGTCTCATTGCTAGTATGTCGAGAGGAGAAGCTAGGTAACTCCAGTTCTCTGTAAAAACATCTGTGCTGAAGTGCCAGCCAGGAGTGAGACAGTGTGTCAAAAAAGACTAGCAAGTAGCGCCCGTTTGTCAGTGTAGTAGTCTGGATTTGATGATTTAGAAGATCACTTCTGCTGTGCTTTTCTTGTTAAGATGCTGAGCAGACATCTGGGGAGGTTTTATGCTCACTGAGAGTGTAACATACTTTGCTGAACAAAGTTGCAGTGTATGCTTCTCCTGCTTTTTCAGTTAAAAAGATATTTTTCTTTTTTTAAGCCTTTGTACGTGGGGAGGGTGAAGGGTGAAGGACAGTAAGCTTGTTCATGATAAATGAGTTGCTGCAGCAAAAGGCATTGTATTGCTTACTATGTGTACTTGTCGTTAAGGAGAAATACAGTTGTAACAACATTTCAGTTTCTGCATTACATGCATTTAAGTGCCTGTCCACTAAGGACGCCTGCTTCCACTGATTCAAGTAGGAAAGTTGGCATATTATTCCCCAGTGTCCTAAACTCTATGTTGGCTTCTATTAAGTGCTGCCAGACAGGCAGAACAATATTTGAAACAAGACTGTTTGAACTGAAATGTAATTGGACTCATTTAAAGTCTTATTACAATGAAATCTGACTTCCTCCTTGTAATTTGACTTGTAGAAACCTCTCAAAAAACATTACCTTTTGCCACAGGCTGTAAATTTAAATTCTGCACTAGGTAAGCATAATGAGAAAAGAAAGTTCTGACATGGCTGGAGATCATATCAGGTCTGGCTTGATTAATTATTTCCACACGATCAATCAGCACCTTATTTAGATAACTGGAGGCACTCACTAGTTAATTTGTGGGAGTAGAACAATGAGGGCAAGCATTTATATGGTCAGTCAATACTCCAATTAGCGTTAGAAAGTCAAATGCAGGCTCAAAAATAGCTAGTAGAAGAAAAGGGACTGAAAGAATATAGCAGCTTCTCTGGTTTTAGATAGACTTTCTCTGATTACACTGCAGTGACTCCACTCACCCTCTCCAAAAAGTATTTGCCTAATTTTTCTAATCATCTGCTTCATTTATATATATATATATATATATATATATGTGTGTGTGTGTGTATGTATATATATATAAAAGTTTCTGTATACTTTTAAAGCTAGCTAAAATAAATACCAAGAGTGCATTCATATGACAACCCTCAAATTTGTCACTGTATTTCTACTCATTGATCTTCTACCTTAACAGGACTTACTTTCACCTGCAAAACAGACATTTGTTCTCGGAAGTAAAAAAACCTGCAAAATGTTGCAAAGCAGAAGTCACCGAAAAGATTAATTACTGCTCCATGTACTGCCTGCTGCAGGGATTAATTTGCCTGAAATATATGGTGGCCAAATCTGAAGACTGACTCCTTCATTCAGAATAAACTCTCTGGCCACAATGTCATGGGACAACCTAGCAGAGGTTTATGACAAACGTTCTCCAAAATTACATTGCTGTTTTTTCCCATAGCATCTAAGCTCTGGCAAATGCCTATACATGAGAAAAAGAGAAAGAATCATTTTAGATAATGTTATATTTCTCCACCTTCTGCTTGCAAAACAAAAGAAGCCAAATTCATAATCTGACATTTCAGTTAAATAATTTTTATCAACATATGAGTGCTTTTAAAAGAATCTTCTATTAAGACGGAAAAAAAGTTTAGAAAATTAACAACATTTTTAAAAGAAAAATTTTGAAATTTTAAAATATTTCAACATGCATAGTATCAATTAATGCGCTCATTATATCATAAAAGTATCTATGAAGTAACTTTATTTTGCCTTTTTTTATATTAAGGAAGAAATTTTGGAATGAGAATTTTGGCTTTGGGTCTGATAAAAGAAAAAGGCAGTCTTTTTGAACACACATTAATTTGGTGAAAATATAATTACTTTTCTTGGATTTTTTTTTTAAAGTTAGACCACTAACATATTCTATTGCTTTAATATTTAAAGCAATATTCTATTACTTTAACTTTTTATCCTTAAAATCATACTTTCTCCATAGCATCAAGCAAAGGTTAACTTAGATGAGAAACCATCACAAAAATCACCAGCAAAGTTGTAATTGCTAGGTTCTGCAAGAAATGTAAGCACAAGGATCATATGGGGAAAAAAGATTGTGTTGTCTCAAAAGCCCTCAGTTATTCAACTCAAAGTGAATCTGAGGTACCTCATTGTTAGACTATTGACTTGGCTTCCACCGCAATGACTTTTCTTATTGTGTGTTCCTGATTTTGCCAGCCTTTCAGAGAGAAAAATTATTTACCTTAAAATATACATGCAAACATGTAAACAAAAATATTTGCATACTTCAGTATCATGAAAAATAAATTGGTTTATTACTTGCTCGGTACTGCTTCCCCATAGAAGTTCTCTCAGTTTCTTGGAAGATTTTTGAATCAGTTTCTAAATAAAATCTTCAGCAAGATGCATGTAAGTTATCTAAGATATGATTAATCTTGTATGACCTAATTGGGTGTGACTTAAGTAGATGATAGGTGGAATTATTTTGGTATTTTTAACATAGGCATAATTATTCTAAATTGTAAATGAAACAAATGTGACAAGAAATAATTACTCTGCTCACTTAGGTTAAACCAAGTCCAAGTGGTTTATCGATTTTTGAATTCTGTGTAATTCATAAGCCAGTTGGATAAACTATATATTTGGCATCAATACCAGCAGTACAACAGATAAAGCAAGGTACTTTACACGTGCAAAGTGTGAGTGTACCCCTACACGTCTCTAAGTGCCCTTCACTAAGTCCAGGAGGCTCTAACTGCACACACACAACTATGTGCTTATGTGCACATGCAAACTTGCCTCTCCTGGGGTTGCAAGTGTGCTGGCTTTGTGTGTGACCTGCACCTGTGCTTCTCCCTACAACCCATGGCAGGTGCAACAGGTCCACTGGGCTCATACAGGTGGTCCAAGATGAGGTCCCCAGCATGTGGCCACCTTGTCATGCCATGCCTCAGCTGGAGTGCAGCTGCCTATGCTGTCAAATGAGGCAGAGACCCCATTAGACCCAGAAGGAGGTCAGGACAGTGGTGAGGTGACTTGAGGCAGTGTCACACTGGAGTTGGAGTGCTGCTCTGTTACTTCTTTGTTCCAAGATGTCTCCCCCATCACAAAATGTCATGCTTCTTTATTCTTCCAGTCAAAATGATTCGTTTCTCATAAATCCCTCGCAATTATCTGATTATAGTTTAATCAAAATTATAGCAATTTCATGCAAAGCTTGTCATTGGTAATTTCCTCTTTAAGGGTCTCTGATTTGGGGCAACATTGTCTCAGAATAGTATATTCCATTTACACACACTGTAAAGACTCACTCTCCTATCCATTTCTATAATCTGTTGTTCTACTGAGCATGTTAAAAAGAGGAATCTTTGCAGATTCCTCTATGGCAAATCATCTAACACGGTTTAAGGATAAGAGCTTCCAAAGAAAGTAGAGGAATCTTAGGGAAGGGAATGTGTTAATAACTGGATTTGGTCTTACAACCCTAATACTATCTTTGGTCTATTAGCATGGCTTTACCTTGAGAAAGACGCATATGAAAGAGAATTTATTTAAGCTTCCTCTGACAAAGTAAATATTTTTTTAACAAGGTAAAAAATAGTTAAAGGGTGTGGACAAAATATGAAAAGGAGATTGTGTCTTCTACTGTGTGTCATCTGTATCCTCTCCAGCCCAATTCTTTTCCAGCAACTCCTGCAGAAACTATGGAAGTGGTAATGTATGCCCTTTACACATGGCTGTATGCCAAGCCATAGGATTTTCTTATAATTCTCCTTTCCTACACCTCTTACCATATTGAATTCGTCCTTGGAATGGACGACATCATTAGGAGTGAAGACTTAATTATAGCCACTTAGAGACAATTTAAGAACTGTTGTTTAATTTACTGCAATTTTAAAGTGGAAGCTAGATGGTAGTTTGGAACTTCAGCAGTTTTAAGACACTGACACATAAGACAAAGACACATTAGTCAAAGGTTTGTGTAGCACAAATTCATTCTCAAGGAGAAGTGAAAACAGTAAGAGCTCTCAGACTAATTCTTTTTTAAGGAATGCTGAGGAGTAATCTGACCAAATCTTTCCAATTTAGTGGATTTTTATCCAAAATTACTTTTAACAAGTCATTTTGACTGGGGTTTATCTTGCCTAGCTTTAGACATTTACAGTATGCACATCTGCATTAGAGATGGTTAACCTTTAAGAGGAAGGTGTCCATTTCAGGATATAATTCATCCATTTTGGCTTTCTTCTTTAGGTAGAAATGAATCATTCTAGACAAACTTGGTTTTCACTCATTATAAAGGGTGCCTAGTGTAATTACCTCAGATGTGGATATTTAGTTTTGTTATAATGAATTCCATTCCATTTGCCTTATAAACTGTAAAACATTTGCTTCTATTCACAATGCACGTGCATGAGTTTTTTGATAGATTTGTTTTTTACATATGACAGTATCTAATTTAATCTTATTACTTTAGCATCTGTAATTCTGGGCTCTCTTTTCTAGTCCCTATACATGTGAATTTGAAAATACATATCATCTGTCATACTCCTGAAAACATGGTAAACTCATGATAACTCTGTTAGCCTATGACAATTTTATATCCAGATTGAAGAGGATTATATTAGTGTGGTTATTTTTAAAGACAGTTGTTGTTGGTGTCATTGTTTTTCTCTTTATAAGGAGATCCTGCTGGGCAGTTAGATATTGCCAGGGATTTTGATTACTTGTTCAGTAACACAAATATATTGCAAGTTCTCCATTTCCCTCTAAATACAAAGAGCAGGGTGGCATAACACAATGTACTTGTTCCTTAAAATCGAGTAAATTTCCAGACTGCAATTGGGTGAGGATGTGTTTGTCCATTTGAAATTAGTCAATAATCCTTAGCAGTTTTAGGAACATTGCCCCTATAAATGGATGATTTCAAATTCTAAAATATTCAGCACCATGAAATAAAATAAAATTAAATCCCTGTGGATTGGAATTGAAGAGTTGAATTTTAACTGACACACACCATGCCTTCTGTAGGTAAGATTTGGCTGGTAAATCTGCTTCAGTTTTTTGTGATATTTCACATTATTTTCTCATTCAGTCATTCATTCCTACAAAGAAAAAAAAAATGCATCTCTATTTAGAAGAAATACACTTTTTAACAGCTGACCTTGCATCAGATTGTTGGTTTCTGTAAATGAATGTTACTGATGGTTTGGCACTGGTACAAATTTTGTTTCTAGCTTCCCCTAGTAGCAGACTAGCACAGAAATGGCTTTCCCTACCTTCCTGAAAGCTTCTATGTGGGCATGCCAGATAGGAAAGTAGGTAAAATCAGATCCTGAGGCCCATGAAGGAAATGTTAAAATGCAGATTACAGAATTTTTCCAGTTGGTTTATTTGTTTCAGTATATTTTTTATAAGAGGACAGTGCACCATTTCTGGGTTAAAAGGCTAGATTCAGCCTGGAAATGAATTAGGTGGGGGAATATGGACCTCTTCATGCTTTACCTCAGAGTAGTGGTGAGCCTAGCACAGATCTGAAAGACAGAAAACCATATTTCATGGATTTACATTGCATTGTAGCTTCTCTATAATTTTCTGCAATTAACATACTGAGATCCTGAACAATACTACTTTCTGGAGTAGTTCAGAGGAAACAGAGTTCTGTAGTTTAAACATGTGTTACCTCTGTAGCTGGGGAGATGGTTGTGAATGGGGAACAAAATGTTGTTATCCTTCTTCAGTTAAGTTGCTGCCCCTTCCTTGCTTAGCATAATGGAGTCACATGATAAAGTTTAAATAAAATTGCTGGTGACTTTAAAAAGGATATTTTAAGCTTTTGGTGATTTACTTGATATTTGGCTGATGAGAGTGCTCAGAGAACCTTTGCAAATGTTCCTTAATGACACCTATAAGAAAGTAATAACTATACACATAGTGTTGTTATAAAAACTAAAATAGTCCTCAACCATACTGCTTTCTCCTTTTTACTTGAAAACCTTCTTTCAACAACAACAATATTAAATATAGGAAAATGCTTTTTTTTACAGGATACTGAAGAAAATCATCATTTCCCTTACCAATGAATCCACTTTTTTTTCTCTTGTGTATTAAATACACACAGCTTTCATAATCCTTAATGCTCTCAAATTTTTAGCTTTGAATTAGTATTAACTGGTGAACATTATCAGTTTCAATGTATTTCAATACATTTTTTCTTTCTAAATTTCAGTTCATAACTCTTTATGCATATATTTGAAATTAATTTTAAACTCTGCCTTAGCAGAAGCCCATATTTAATGGGCTTCTACAATATGCCCAGTCTGTTTACACAAGATTTTTTTTTTTAATTTGATGTAGAAGTGGATGAAGGAAAGTCAACAAGTTCTAAAGAAGTTCAAAATATGGGATTTTAAGTTAAAATGTTAGATAATTTATACTATTTTTAGCAAGATTTCTGAAGCATGAAAACACATAAACCAGTGTTAAGTACATGACATGCCTCAGACAGTCAGATCATTTTCTTTTTTCCCCACAAACTTTCAATTTCTGCAGAAGTTATAAACTTTTGAAAATACATTCTTTTTTTTTTTTTTCTTTTTCTTCCCATGCCCCAAAAAGAAAGTAACAGAATTGCAAATTTTATTTTTCAGAAAGACTTGGAGTCAGTTAATTGCACATGATTGTGCCTTTACAATTATTTTTTTCATTTTTCTTCTGCTTTGCCCTGGGGTGTTTTTAGATAAAAGTTCTGTTTATGAGCAAATTAGTTGTCATTACTTCTTTGTTGTCAGGTAATCTTTCATTGATGCTGGAAATCCAAGCACGTACATTATCAAATTTCTCTAATGTAGAAGCTATACCATAAATAGTTTTAGTACATGCTAAAATACTTGGAAGTAGTACTTTGTTGCTGACAAGGTCTTTTTGTCATCTATAAAGAACTTAAAAATTACAACTGAATAGTCAACCTCTCTTTACAAGAGTAACTTTTAATAGCTAGAAAAATTGCAAACTTCCTTTTAAGTGTAAGTGATGAAGAAAACTGGGAGTCTGCTTTAATATGCCTGTGTATGCACATCGGAAAAAGTGAAATGTCTTCTCTGTTAAACTAATTTGGTAGATGAAAATAAGATCTTTGCTATTTTCACTACATAACTCTAAGGAGAACCTGATAGCTCATATAGGTCATGATAGCTGTGTTATATTAAGAGTTGACCAGGTATACAGAAGCAAATTTTAATTTTTCCCATTTTTGTATAGTCATAGTGGTCTCTCCTGAAGGTAACAACAGCTAGAGTTGCAGATAATGCTATTTTGGATTACTTCACTGCGTGAAGTATATTTATGGATTTTTAAATACCTTTAGTTTTTGACAAGGGATTATTTTTTTCACACCTAAGATGTCAAGACATGAGCCAATGGAGCCTGGACAGTTATAATCCAGCTAGAACTGCTGTCACACCACTTGTTCAGTTCAAATGATACACAGTTTGTCTGCATGCATACTAGTAAGATTATTTTACTAAACAAATGCTATAAGAATATCTCTGCATATTTGGCAGTGATTATGTATAGACAGGAGAAACTTTTTCACTCTGAAGATAGTCAAGCACAGGAATAATGCCCCTGGAGGTCTCTGGACTCTCCATCCCTAGAGGTTCTCCAGTCTGGAAAAAGCCTTGAGCAATCTTTGCTAATCTTAAGGGTGATGCTACTTTGAGCACACAGAGGACCAGAGACCTCCTGAGATTCTCTCCCAACTTAAACTAACTATTTGACTTCTCCATTCTTTTGGGTGACAACTGTTCTGTGTCTTGCTTCCTACCACGTCTTAAATGTCAGAGCAGTTCCAGTCACTACGGGCAAAACAAATTTTATCTGCTAATATTAAAATATCTGATCAAAAGGAGATATTTGCTAGTTCAAGTACGTTGTCAGTTGGGGGAACATCCAGGAGTGCCTCTCTAGCTCTGGAACTTATTGCGTTCATCCTCATGACCTCATTTCATTGCTTTCCAGCTAGCAGCTGCAGATTTGAGGGGGAAGCCTCAGGTAATATAATCACTTTGGTTGAACATGTGCTGTCCCATTTATTTTCTGGAAGTTAAAAGAGGTCAAAACAGAATTTCTGCATGTCCTATAGCATAATTACAGGACCACAACTTGGCCAAGGATTTGTTTCTATTCTTTATTATGTAAACAGAAAGAAAATTGCTTGCCGTTTTTTCTTTTTAATTTTTTTAAAAAATTTTGTAAAATACACAAAACATTTATTTTTCAAGGAAAGGAATTAAATATTTATATGGAAGCAGGTTTTGATTTTTGAGGGTTTTTCTGTTTTGTTTTGGGGAAGTGAATGAGAGGAATTTGTCTGAAGATAAGAAGGCAATTTTTTTTTAATTAAATATTCTGCCTATAATGACATTCCACAAGTAATCAAGTTACTTTTCTTCTTTTTTAGCTTTGTGGCTTTATTATTTATATAGGGCCTTGTGACTGTATTTTACAATGTTGAGTGTGTTACGTTTATTAGATTTGTGTTCCTGTTTTTTTCATCAACTTGGATGTTTCCTTATAAATAAAAAAGGGTTTCACAGTTGGTTGAAACTTTAGGAATGCTTTTTATTTGGTGCACAAATTCTCTCATAAATAGAAGTCTAAAAAGATTATTTTTTAATAATTTGATAAAATTTGTACTTAGTATATTTTACTTTGGACATGTCTAACAAGCCTATAGACTAGCCTGTAAACACAGACATGTTAGTATATTTGCTATGTTTGGCAATATTGCTGTCAATGAGTCACTTTATACCTTAAAGTGATTGCCTCTGAAACTAGAGGGGGATGGTTGTTGTTGTTGTTGTTTCTAAAAACAGCTTAGGATATCTTGAATTTAAAAACTCTTGATTGAAAGGCATATTTCTAAATTAGCATTTATTATTTCAATTATATAATCAATATAAAAATATGTAATATAATATCTAAAACATGCTAATTTTTTTTCTACTGTGTAATTTTAAAAACCTTGAAAGGTCTATTTTCTGCATTTTGTATTAGAGGCTTCAAGTGTTTTTCCTGATTGAATTCTCTTAAGAGCTATTGCTCCATAAGAAATGAAATCTGCTCAATGCTTCTGTCTTTTATATTAAGGCATTATACTGTCATTCATAAACATGTCATTGAAATACCTTTCACATAACTTGACTATCAACAGCAAATCTCTAGTGACAACATAGGATATATTTATCCTGAATAAAACAGCTCCAAGGAATGTTTCCAGCCACTGGAACCAAATTGTCTACATTGTTAAATTGTTAGATTTGTCCCTCGTGTGATTTTGGCCCAGACCAAATAAGACTCTTCCAAGCAGCTCCTGGGCACAGTCCAGCAGTCAGAACAGACCAGAGACTATCCCCAGTAGGCAATTCAGATACACCTCATCCCGACCTGATTGTTTGGGAGAGCAAAAGAGTTAATAGCAGCAGCACAAGCTTTACATGTTGCTGATCTCAGTGCCACAGAACAGTCCCAGGACATGTAAAAGTCATAGCCTTGGAGGCTTGTTCTCCCATCTTTACTGTATCAAACATGTCCCAGTGAAGACATTTTATTTCGCTATTTTTGTTTGTAATATACTTTGCTTATTCTCTTGAAAGTCTTTTGGCTACCATTTTCCTCACCATTGCGTGTTCTATTTGGAATGCTGTTGACCATTTTCTTCTAGAGAGGTTATTACCAAGGTGTTTCACATGAAAAGTGATCACTACACAAATTTAAATCCTTAATGGAGTGTAAGAAACCAGCACAAGTGAAACTTTGATGCTGAATATGATTTTCTGTAGAACCATGTTGTAAACCATGGCAGTAAAGCATAATACACAGCATGGTTTTATGTTTTCATATCACACTATAAAGTGGGTAAATGCCAGGGAATATAGTTGATTTTTAATGTGCAAGTTATTTTTTCTTTTGCTGTCTTATTTGTTTGAATGTATTTAGATTGATTGCACAGGACATGGATACTTGAGTTCTAGCAAAGTTATATTGAAGAAAGACAGAGGTTTCACACTGATCAGATCTTAATGCTGGGTGTAATTACATTGCTTCTTGGTGCCAGAAATAAGAGAGGAAAGGAGCACAGTATACTTACATCTGAACTCTATGAGCTACATATTCATGTTATATGAATCAGAGACAAGTTTTTCTTTTACTAGAGTATCTGAAAAACCTTTATAAAATATTATTATGTTGCCAAAGTGTTGAATTACAACAATTGCAATATTTCATGTTTAAATCTATTTTCATTTAAACACATAGTTTTGCACTCTACTTTCTCCTCCAGGCTTTCCAGCAAAGGGATTTCCATAATCATTCCTATAAAGAGGAGTTAAAAATGTAGCCCAAAAACACATTTTGAATGAGTATTTCTATTTCTGTGTAATTCAGCTTTCTTGGGAAGTGCATTTTTAATATCTGACCACTTTTGCTTATACAGAGACAAAAAATGTAATATCATTTACAGTTTTGTTCCCAGGAAGGTCCATTTTCAGTCTCCCTCCAGCAGCAATTACTTATAGAACTATTAATATTGCTTTGAAACAACTTCTGAAGCACTTGCAAGTGTCTGGAGAAAAAAAAGAGTTTCATGCAATTTAATTTTTCTGAAAAACTGTAAGATTCTTTTGCTACCAATTACTCTATTTTTTTCCTATAAGTTTGCCATAAATTAATCATATGTGAAACTTGAGGAATGTAATATTAGATTAATGCAGACTATTTTCCAGATTCTTTTCCCTTTCCCCTTAGGTTTTTACAGAAATAGCCAGTTTGTTAGAAAGACTTGTTAATAGATCCCTAATAATCTCCTAATTCCGTACACTGGCTTTAGGAGAGCTCTTAGTACAGTTTTCATACACTGGTTTCTAAATCTTGTTCTGAAATATGATTTATTTAGGGTTTTCTATGTCATCTCATTTTATCTCATTGTCAGTATGAAGTAGCCCCTACTTCTCAGACCTCTGAAGGATCTACTATTTTTTCACCAAATGATTGGTTTTGTTAGCTGCTTTATAAGTGTGTATGGTCCGTGATAAATATTTGTATATTGATTACACTTTACCTGTTGTCATGTCTAAGAAAGTAACTTAAAAGTGATCATGTTCAGCTATATTTCCACATTTAGCCTAAAGCCCTTCAGAAGTCTTGCTGTGGTTACTGTTTGTTTCGCATATTTGCAGCCTCAGTTATACTCTGAGAGATTTTTTTTTTTAAATTTTCTTTCCATATGATATGCATGCTGTTATCTTTTGGTTTTATTTGATTTTTTTTTTCAGCTGAATAACATTTAAATACATACTAGGGAGTGAAGAACATAAGCTTATGTGTGACAATTTGAAGAACTACTTCCATGAACATTCGAAAGACATAATTGGAAATAGAAGTGCTCAGAAATGGTATTAAAATGAGCATTCATACACACATAATTTCTGTCCAAAAGTAATGTCTCATCTAAGACTAGATAAAACAACCGGTTGTGATGAATGAGGACATGAGGAAGGAAGGATCAGCATGCCAAAGCAAACAACAGCTGATGGATGCTACTTCCTATGCCTAGGACTTCACTGAAAGTGCTCATTTGTGACTGAGTAAAGCAAAATATAAAAATATACCCAGAATAGCCAGCAGCAGTAACTGATTGAGAAAGAAGTTAGGAGAACAATTCAGTGGAGAATTCGTGATAATATCTGCTACTAAATCCAATGCTATACTCTCACAGATCTTATATAACACTACATGTTACAATTTATCTATTGTTGCAGGTAGTTGTATATTTCCTGAGTTTGGCAGTAATATGTTGCAGATAGGTTTTTGTTTTGTTTACGTTTTTTTTCTCTGCAAAGTTCTGCAGAAAGTTCTGATGAGTTTCAGGTTTTAATATTATTTTAGAGAGTATTGAATTTTAAGTTCTTGTGAATAAACAAGTTTTGAAGAGTAGTTTTACAAATTCCAAGGCCCTAAGCAGTGGAAATCACTGCATCCAGATTTTGTAAAAAATATCTACTGGACTAAAAGGTATGCATTATTTCTATCTAAATGTTGATATGTTGTAAATGCTTTGTGCAGCTTCAGTTACATTCTCCAGCAGGGGAAAATGGAAGTTTCTTTGCATGGTTTTTTTAATTGTGTTTTAAGCATCAGGAAAAAGATCTCTACCTTCAAGTGAAATTCCAGTGCTAGAACAAATTAACTACTGGGGAACAACTTCTTCATTAGGTCACATATTTTTAGTGTTCTATGTAAAATGCTATTCATTGCCAGAGGAAATTTTATGAGGAGAAATGGGGAAAAGAGCAAAAGGGTGAAAATAATTAGGAGATGCAGATTAGAAAGCAGTACAGTTAGGCATTTATGTGAAGATGAATGCATTATGATATTTTAGGCGGATTAATATCAGTGCTAATTTTGGAATGCAGTGAAATGAGTGAATGTTTGGTACCTCCCTAGGAATATTTAGAAGTGAAAGTATTTGGTGATAGACAAAATCTTTTGGTTTTCTCTCTGTTACTCTTGCTGGATATTACTAATTAAAAGTGG
The DNA here is from genome assembly GCA_910950805.1 of Acrocephalus scirpaceus scirpaceus. Lineage (NCBI taxonomy): Eukaryota > Metazoa > Chordata > Aves > Passeriformes > Sylviidae > Acrocephalus > Acrocephalus scirpaceus. Next base: position 63,199,203 of record OU383774.1, on the reverse strand, counting down.
GTTCCTTCTCCATCCCATGGTTCAGTTTTTCTATAACATCCTCAGTTTGGGTTTCTACTACCTTTACTTTTGTGTTTGAGTACATGGGTGTCAGTAGGCATAAATACAGCCTACTTTCTACTAGAAAGCTTAGCAGATAGTATATTTCGGTTTTTTACTTACCAGAATTTGCCAATGATATGTTTCAGAGAGAAAGTATCCTGTTTGATATCTAAGAACTTGTTATTTAACCAGCTTATTAGGCTGAAAGCTAACAATTAATTGAATTCAAAACTAAACTAATTCAGACTACTTTAATGTATGGGATGCATTTGGTCATGTTTCTATTGTATGCGGAAGAATTTTAAAAAGCTTGAAAAACTTGCTTTTCATCATGAAAAAATTGTTTCCTGTGAAAGAAAACAAATGGATATTAATGATTCTTTCACTGTGAGGAAAAGATAATGTGAATAGTAATAAACCACAACAGAGGTAATTGTGAATGCTGACAATAAATTGTGCTAGTTCCAAATGATGCCTTTGAGCAAACTGGAAATATCACAATACTTTTTTAAGCTTTGATGTTCATCTCACATATTTCATAACAAGGATTTTTCTATATTTGAAGTTGGGAAGATCTATTTTTCATTAAATACTCCATATGAACTCTTCTAGTTTAGCTGGTTTTCTTGTCCTGTTTCTGCTTTAACAAAATTCTGTTAAAAAAAAGGAAAATGTCTAATCTGAAGCTTTTGCTCATAATTCATCCACAGAATCCTAGCAAATGAATGTGAACACGATGATCTAGTTCAGTGTTTTTCCCTAATTCTGTAAAGTTCTGTTTCTGATTTTCACTGTAGATTATTGCAGGTCTAACTTGATTTGCAAATAAGGCATGAGGTGACATAAAAAATTAGCTATAAAATTTAGACTTTGGGTGACATAGCAAGGAAAAAAAAAAAGTTCTGAACAGATCAACTTTGAAGGGCACCATAAGTCTTTTAGAGATCCTAATGAAAGGAGCAAATTCATTACATAACACATATATAGGAGGTAAGTTTTGAAGCAGCAATTCTTGCAAGACAGTACCGGGAAAGTACATTCTCATTTAATCAGGGAATGAGGTGCTGAAGAACTAATATTTTTAGAGAAGGAAAAATTAAGTTTGTGGTTAGCCTATTTCCAGGAAAGCTTCTTAGTGGATTAGAGGTTGTCTACAGATAGGATTGTCTATATAATTAGGCTTAGATTCATCCTATTACTTGATACCTTGTCAGGTGCCTCACTGGAAGTTTATTAACTGCTAGCACACTGTTTTTGAGGGAAGAAAATATCTCCAGGGAATGATTCCGATATAAAGTATGCAGAACTCCTAAAGATGTTCTCACCTATGACCGTACTTGCTCTTGCGTGTGTCGCTTGACTGAAGTGTTGGTGTTATGAGTGCAATCACCAGATTCTGGATAGGGGAATGATGTAAATTTCTTCAGTAACAATATCCGTGATTGCAACTAAATTAGATTTCCAAGCTATTTTGATATTTAAAAGCACTTCTAGACAGCACAGGGTTTGCTGGGATGTTTTAATCTGCCTTCCTACAAAACTGTGCTATGTTTCTTGTTGAGACCTAGTTCTAATTTAGCTGCCTGTCTTTGAAAACCATTTTGGAAAGGAAGGAACTGCACTTTGAAGGTAACAGTTGCTTTGCAGTGATTATCCACTCCCTGGTGTCACTGTTACACACATAAGGGTAGGTGAGATGAATCCCATTGATATCTAAAATTCTGAATTACTGCACTCTGCTGTTAGTCAGACTCTCTCATATTAATCTGCACAGAACAGCTTGTGACCAGAAAGTTCAAGTCTGGCAGTTAAATGCCACATACAATACTCTTTCCAAACATTCATTTCCTGCATTTATTTTTAGTTTTGATTTGGGTTTGTGAATATGTTTTCTGACACTCAGCCTAATCTTCTTCCAAATATTTCAAAAGTGCTGTCTAGAAACTCTGCACAGAATTTATCTTCTGAATTGTTCACTTCACTCAGCAAAGCCATTCCTTTGTAAAATATAACTTTTAACCAAGTTTTTTTTCTATTTTTTTTTTGCTTTTACCATTAGAATTAATGCTTCCCATTCTTTGCATGTTTAAGTATTTTCTTTTCTTGTCTTTGTTTTTGGTTTCTAGTATTTGCATTTGTATACAGTCTTACTGATTTAATTTAATCATATTATGAAAAAAAATTATGTCTATTTTTACTCTAAAAAGATTATTTTTATCTCCTTATTTCTATGAATCCACTTTTTCCCTAAGAAAAATGGTTCAGTCTTTGCAGTTTACCTGGGATTGTATTTGTGTATATTCATTTTCCTTCTTCACATAAATTTCTAGTGCCATGTTGGGCAAATAACTTGTGATTTTTACAATTCATTTCTTTTTGCTTGCCAGAGGATAAATCCATTACCTTTCTGAAGATCTCATACAAAATTCCATTATGAAAAAAAGACTAATCTTGACTGGCTAGTCATGTCTTGCTAAAACATCATTCCTTTGAAAGCCACTGGACATTCTTCTCATAATCTTCATGACCCGTGTGTTGTTTCCGGCTGGAAACCTTTTTGGTTGAGAAATGGAAAGCTGCAAAACTTCAGTGTGTTTTTTCAAGGACATAGACAATAGATTTGACAGGTTTGTTCTTTCCTGAGAGCATTTAGGAAACTACAGTTGCAGGCAGCGTCTTCCACATGAAGATTAGAAGTGGAAGTGGAAGAATAATTTTATTTCTACCTGGGCTAACTGATGAACCAAATCACACAGAATCAGGAAACAGAAAACAGTTACTTAAGAACCTGTGGGATTTGCATACAAAAATAGGGGAAGCCTCTTCCTAACCATAACTATTTGAGAAATATGGTTGTTTAGGGAAATTTTGCACACCTGAATATGCCTTAAATTATGCCCAAGTAGCTGCTGTTTTACTTTCTATTCTGCTTTTTAAGTATTCATGTTCCAATACCATTTCTATGCTACACTCTAATTTCTAGAATTCTCTCAATTTAACCACTTGAAGGTACATGGCAAAGGTTTCCTTACATGCAAGAATCTTTGTTCAATATAGAGCTTTAATTACATGATCACAGTTTTAAGCTTGTGTTTAAGTTTCACAGAGGTCAATGGCTCCTAAAGCTCCTGCTTGAATATGAGCTTGTGCTAAAGTGCTTCTCTAAATGGAGAAATATTCACACATACTTAAGAGCTTTCCTGACTCTGGGACCAAATTACATCCAGACCTAAATTTGGGTATCTCTAGTGAGATTAATCTAGCATATACAAAATTTAATTTTATTTAATTCTTTGTATTTTCTTTGTTCTATTCTCTTATGTTTCCCATTTGATACTTTGATGTTATTTATGCTCTTTTAAAATGAAGACTGAGTTTGCATTTTTTTTTAATTAATCATGCTTTGATGAAATTATGTATCTCAGCATGTTATCTCACTCTCCAAATTCTCATAAACTCTGTCATGTAGAGCTGTCTTTCATTACTACCTCACACAGTGTAAACAAGACCTACTAATGGCAACCACTCTGGAGCTTCATACCTTATTACAAAAAAAATTATTCAGCTAACTGGTATCTACATCTCTTAAAATGTGTTTGGTTGTAGAAATAGGTGGAGAGAGGAATGGAGATGTTGAAAAAGTTGAAACTTGTGTTGGATGTTTTCAAGGAAAGGAAAGCACGAAAGAAGGTATAAGGGTCTAGACATTTATAAGTTATCTTTTATTTTGGAGGAAACACGAACTAATTTTACTTTTATCTTGGGGAATATTGCTTGAACACATGTACAACTAAGACTAACAGTAGAGTCTAAGCATTTTGGAATGCCATATTCTTTGCACTCACTAAAAATACTCCATCACATTGCCTCCTTCCGTCCAAATCCTGTATGATTAACTCTGCTGCCATCAATCCAAGCCATTCACAAAACAGGGACTTTGTTAAAAATATATTTTTAAAAACCTTGTTTCTGGCCAGTATTTGTAAGTTTTTGCCAAGAATGATTTGGATAAGAACTGCACTGTTGGAAAGGAAAACTTTTTGGGTTTTGTTTATTTTTGTGCTGTTAGTGAAGTTATTCATCTGCTTAGAAATCACCTTTGAAAATTCAAAGCCTACTACTTCAGATGAGACTTTTCACTCATATTCAGTGCCTCTGGCTTACAAGCAAGTGTCATATGGTTGCAATTAAAAGGATGTCACAAAAACTTCACTGTAAGTAGGGTAACATATGCTCTTAAGGGGTTTGTTTCAATTTCCAGTGCTTTGAGTCTTGCTGGAGTTGGGAGTCACATCTTTCACAGCTAGTCAGCCTTCCTGCCTTAGATATGTCAGCTGATGGAGTGCCAGTTAAAACATCTCCCGGAAATGTTGACAAGTATCTGAAGGGAGAAAGCCAACTTCTCCAAAGTAAACAGAGATGACTGAGGAATAGGAGTGGCAAGTTTTGCTCCAGAGGTGGTACATCTATCAGTCAAGCAGACTATGTGTGGCATTTGAGAAATATTTCTTAAGGGATAGAGAAGGGGTTTCAGTATTTCTACCTTCTGCTGTGGGAACAGTCACAGACTTGTCAAACATGAGCCAGAAATAGGGAAAAGAAGTAATTAAAAAGCCCCAGCCAAACAGCACTGAGAGCACAGAAATGAGAGAAATATGTTTGACATTCACGCTTATCATAGAAGGCTAAAGCTGCACAAAGTTGATCCTGTTGCAAGAAAGAGCTAACTTAGTGAGAGAGACTCATCTTGAATGCCTACACTCTTAAAATGCATAGCTGCAAAACTTTTTTGGATGTGTTTACAAGGAAATGCCTTGCAGAGCTATTTTCTCATTATGAATTTGTTAGAACAGAGCCAGGCATTTGACTCAAGTTCTCAATTCACTTTGGCACATGTACAATGAAATTTTCCTAGATTTCAGCATAATCTTTACATCTACTATGCAAAGAGAGCAGGAAATCAATCTGCAAATTGCACGTTCAAATGCTATAGCAACATATTGCCATTTGGTCTTACCTCATGCAAATTTTTTATTTCCCTGACAGAGATTTCCCCCTCTCTCTTTCATTTTAATCCTTTATTTGGCAATTGTGTTTTCCTTCCCATAGAGCTCATGTCTCAGTGTACATTAGTAATTCAGCTCTGGCTGTCAAAAAATTAGCAATTTAATGTGTGGGTGGAAAGTAGCCATTCTTTTTCTCATATAGCCCACGTATATTCTTTCTGTTATGAACATTGGGGGGGAAAAAAAATCTGCTTCAGACAAGATCCTATTTTAGTCTGCTGTATGACTGAACTCATCATTACTTCCATAAAATCCTTAAACATATTCCCTTTGCCATCTGTGTTAAACTTCTTACAAGGAGGGAGGTGCTGAACTTCCAGTTGATGTTCATATAAGCTAATATTTTACCTTTGCTGCAAAATCTCTATTTGATTTCTTGGCCATTTACTAAAGCAGGTTTATGGTAATAGTATCTCAACAACTTGTAGTAATTTAAAATAAAAATCAAATTAAAGTCCTCTGCAATTCAGAACAATGAAAAAAATATTTTTCTGACACTAACAATCTCTCTCACCAGTGAATTCTGCTTTTATACAAGGACGATTCTTTTTAGAAAGGCAGAGTTTAGCAATGTAGCTGCTTTATTATATATCTTAAAGGTGACAGTATTGAAATGTTGAAAGTATTAACTGTGCAAGCAGTGCCAATGGTATTTAAAAATTCTGGGTGATGTACCAGGTTTTTTTCCTGATTCTAGCTGACACTTTTAAAAGTTTATTTTGTCTTGTTAATTGTTGTCACCTAAGTTGTTTGATTGCACTCTGCCTAAACCATATTCATTCTTTATTTGTAGGATATCTTCACAGTATCATATCCTGTTATATTTACACTAACTTAATTTTACAAAGAAAATAAATACACAAAAAACCCACCCCAAAACAGAAAAGCAAAATATCCCACACCACACCCAAAAATCACCTCCTCACCCCAGTTCAGATGAGTAGAAAAACATATATCTGAGAAAGATTTAGAATGGAAAAGTTCAAAACCTGACTGTATAGATATGATTTTAGAAACAGCATTCATATTCATTAACAAACATATTTTTTTCCTCAATGGGGTGATTTTTAAAAGGTTGAGAGCAGAGTACTTTTGAATAGTCCAAGAGCAGTGTCAACATTTGGCTTGTGATGGCCTTAGTCAGAAGAGGGGGCCCTCCTCACATGCTATTTAGTGACTTGCTGTGCTTTGTGAGGGTTTGACCACATCATACATTTAGGTCAGGAGAAGAGATTAGAGCTCACTGTGTGTAATGTATGAGATTATGGGACAAGGACCTGATCTGATTCAGGACATGACATTAAGCCTGTGGTAATCTACTTTCTTTCTCAACAAAATCTAGCACTACATTGCTACATTTGTATATCATTAAATGCCATAAGAAAAAAAAAAAAAAGTATGAGACTAACCTGTCAAAAGTATAATTGTGTTTACAATTCAGTTTTGCAGAACTTTATGGTAATTAGTGTTTTCCACTTGTATTCATCTCAAAATAAATTTTATTTTTGAAGTCTTCTTGGGATGTTTTTGTACTTTTCTGACATCAGTATCAAGGGTCACAGCTGACAGAGGTCTATATTTCTAAGCCATGTGTTATACTGACGGTACTATGAAATATGGCAAAATAAAAAAAAAAAAGGCATAATATATTGAAATTTTTTTTCTTTTGTAAAGATGTCCTGATTAATCATATCAGATGGAATAGTTGCTCAAAAGTAGCATTGAATTTTTAATACTACCACACAGGACCATCAGCTCAGAAGTGGCTTAAAATACTGCCGTCAGTGTTGTTTTGTTTTGGTTTTTTTTATTCCCTGTGTGGATGAAGAAAAAACATTACAGTGATTATCCAGTGGATTCATCTGCATTAGTATTTTGGTTTGTATCCATTGTTCTGCCCTAAAAAAAATCTGGTTTTCTCCTTTCTTTCCTGTTGTTTTGCTCTGCAGACTAGTTTTGGTGTACCGATTCAGTTTTAAGGTAGACTTCTTTCAGAGAGAGCTAAATTCTGGCAGATACACACCAAATGCTTTCTTGTCTTCTTTGGCATCTGAACCTAACACTGGCTTCAAGTAGGTACACACATAGTAGGGATCTTCAGTCCACAGGGCCAGATAAAATAAGATTGAGAGCAATAGTTTTCCCCCAGGAGAGGGAGAGAGGGAGATTAGGTTTTTGCATAAAATGATTTAGTAAACCACCCCAAATTACTTACTGTTATGCCCAGGACATATTATGCAGACAGGACTCTGGAAGCTAAGGGATATACTCCATCCATAATGTCATTATGTCAAAATAAGTCAAGCTGTGAAAGGATGGAAAGTTACATTTTATGTCAGTGAAAATTCAGCATAAAAGGCATACAGACATCTAGACTAGATTTACAAATTTCTTTAAGTATAAATTTTCTGGGGAGGTAACAGAACAGGTTGCCCAGAGAAGCAGGGAACCCATCCCTGAAAGTGTTCAAGACAAAGTTGGGTAGAGTTCTGAGCAAATTGGCCTAGTGAAAGGTGTCCTTGTATGTGGCAAATGAGTTGAAACTGGAGGACATTTAAGGTCCCTTCCAACCTAAACCATTCTGTGATTCTATGAATTCCAATGTTTTGAATCATATTTGAGCAATAATGCACATTTAGTAACACAGCCACAAAGCTTATATAGGTACTATTTTCAAGCTCTAGGTGGATATCTTCTTAGATCTGCGATTGTGAAGTGGTATTCTCAATATAACATTCTCAATGCATAATTCTCATTCATCTCTTCAATTCAAACCATTGTATTCCTGTAAAGCAAATTTCAATTTATATAGAAGAATGACTGGTTTGAATTATACACATTTACTGTTAAAATGCAGAACTTGAAACAGATGGAGCACTCTAGGAGTGAATTTATAAGATTAACACACAGCTCTTCGCATCAGTTAGGAAATTCTTTGTAAGAGTGCAGGTAGTATGTGCTTAATACATCGTGGTGGTGTCTTTGTGTAGATGGAGAGTTGTATTGATCCAGTAGAAACACACAGTGGGGGTATGTTTTTATGTAGATTATCTCATTGGTTAGCCAGTATAGGAATATAGAAGATCTTAGCTTGAGTATTTGAGAAAACAGAGTGGTACCCCATTTGAATGAATTACCTTCAGCTCACTCTCAAAGACTTTCTCTGATCAGAGATTTTATCAAAGAGTTGGCTTACCTTTTGTGTGTTTTACAAGTAAAGATTTTTTAGCTTAAGAGAAAAAAACCTCTTATATAGAGCTGCGATAATTATTTGATGTGTCTGGATCAAGCTGCCTGAGAATACAAATAAAACATATATATTTGTATGGTAATGATTAGTGAGGATGATATCAGTTTCTAAAATTCATATTTATCACTGTTACCTTGGATTTTTCCTACGTGATGTCGAGTATTGTTCAAGTACATGACTTCAGGCTGTTTTCAGTGTATTTTGAAATCATCCAGGATTGCTCTTTCAAATATGTATTTTAAATTTTTGAAAGATTGGGTTTGTCCACATTGCTTTGTGTTACAGATTTGTGAGCTGTCTGTGGAAACCACTACTTTAAAAATAGTGTCAGAAGCAGGTCAAGTACAATGACAATGCATGTTTTGCAATGAACATTTGCTCAAGACAAAGAGATCTGTGAGATCTACTCTATGGCAGTCGTGAAGGTGATAACCCCTCACAAACAGCACATCTTGAGATTAATAAACACTACCTTGGTTTCAGCATCTGGAGTGCGAGTTCCATTTTGCATAGAGTGACCTTGGTGGAAGCACTGAAATAGAGATGTGTGTTTGTGTGCATGTGCGCAGGTGTGTGTGACTGAATTTATGACTTGCTGTTAATACCAGCTACAAGGAAATAACATCCCTCGCTATTTCCTGCTTTCTTGCTTTATCATTATTACTTTACAGCTTTATTTATCTGAGGGATATACAAAAGAACATCTTTACCTCTGTTGTTATCAATGTTGTTTCCTTTAAGATAATAAAAGAAAACATCTCTAAAATATGCCCTCATACATTTTTGTTTGAGAGCTAAATTCAATACCTGCTGATGTCAGATGAAAGATTGATATTGAATTAATTGAGTGTCTAGCCTTTATTAACCTTTATACAACATGTGATAAATAGTCACTGCAGGTAACCTATTGCAATAGGCAGCTGGCAAAAGGTGGTGTACTTGTACCTTCACATAACTATAGGTGTCAGGTTTCTGGGTTTGCATCCTTCTGCACTGGGTCTTCTGGCTGCTTCCTTTTGAATGCAATTCATCTTCATCAGTCCTCTACTGAAAGAACAGAACCTACTCATCAGTTTTACAGCCAGCAATACTTTTCATTGTTGTTCAGAAAAGGCTTCTAAGGGCAGAACTATTTTATTTTTTTAAGGAAATAATGCATGTTTACATTACCATGCATTATGACTTTGCCATGTGTGTGGAAAAATGTTAACTGTCACACAGACTTTTTTATGGACTGACCCAGTATTTTGACTTATTTTACTAGTGACTTTTGAAATGTCCTGAAGAAGGACAGGGTTGGTATCCATTCCATGTGTACAGTGTTTCTTAGCTGCTGTTCATTTGGTTCCGCAGAACTGGCTGACCTACAGGCAGCAACATTAAGGAAATGCTGTTCACAGCAATGTATTTTCTTCTACTTTTGAATTTCAGTCTTATTTTTCTGAGGCAATAAACACTGTTAGAATGCCTATGAAGAAACTTATTGCTAAGAGCCAAAGGTGGGGGATCTTTAGAATTTGCATCCAGAAGTTGTAGAAATAATATCCTGAAGAGTCAAAATTGACCCTGGTTTAGATCACGTAATGAAGTCACACACACACACACCCCCCCCCCATTAATAATAAAAACATTTTCAGTGAAAAAATGAGCAAAAGAAGCATCATGAGATGAACAGACATTATCAAATACAGGGCCTGATTATTTCTATTATTTCTCAGTAAGTTTTTCTTCAAATAGTTTGTACCCAGTAAGTGCCTTCTGACTCATAACATACCTTAGAGAATTGAAGTATTCTACATGGTAAATTTATTAAAATAGCTGAGTAGAACACTTTAGAACCTAGTCACATAATAAAGCCACATAGCTCTGCATTTTGAGACCATCTGTATTGTGAATATAGTAACAAGTCATTCACATCATTTGCCATACAATAATAGTCAGGGAGCTATTTTAGGAGCAATGGTCCTTATATTGTAGACATCTAGCAAGACACTACAAAATACAATTTATTTACTTCAGTGCTTCACAAAGATTAACTTTATCCTTAGGAGGCTAATAACCCTAGGCTCCCTTAATAGTCCATGGAAAGAAATAAGATCTTTCAGTTGATTCTGAGCAGACACCTAACTTCAAGGATGCAGACTGTTTGGAAAGAGTACAGAAGAGATCAAGAAGAGGTTTCAAAACATTATCTGCTTGTAAAGACTGTAAATTTGACTTGTCATGAAGGGGAGGGATAACAGAGGGATATGATAGTTTTAAAATACATAACATACTGCTGCAAGGTCTGTTGTCCGTGTAGACAGTGAATAAGATAAAACAATAATACAGTAAGGGAGATTTATATTAATCAATAGAAAAATCTACCAGTAGTAAAGATATGGGGGCATGCTGAAAGAATTTCTCTCAGTAGACTACAAAGGCTCTGTCATTTGTGGGCTTTAAAAGCAGACACCTCTAAGGAATGCCATAAATATAACTGATTCCACTTGGAGAAATCAGTAGAATAGATGATCTATGGAGGTTTCTGAAAGCCCTTTGATTTTATGACTACCTCAAGAATAGTTCTATTCTGTGGAATGAGCTAAGGAGACTTCTGTCTTTAAATGAACTTTAACTTTTGTATTAACCATTATCCTTGCTTAGTTTGCTAGAATATCCACTGAAAGGTTATCAGATGCTGTGCTCCTTCCAATAAGAGATAATCAGCCCATGGATTCTATAATTGATTTCCTGCTTATGAGCAGCACTTCATACATCATTCACTTGACACTCTATTGTGTTCTTACACTACATATATGTATTAAGGCATTTGATGTTATTACCTTCAGTATTTTCTTAGCTCTACTGAGAGATTTGATTCCCCAGTGATCCTATTTTTCCTATGATAATTCAGTTTATTAATAAAGTGCTCTGAACTGCAAGTCAAGATTTATACCCAGTTTTCATTCTAGTACTTAAAGCTTTTTCAATCATCTCTTCATTCACTGCTCCTACCGAAAAAGTAGACTTCACTGATATCTTTTCAATGCAACAAATTTATTTTTGTCATTGATGTACGTATGCAATAGAGGACATATTGGGCTTATTTCTCCTTTCATTTTTACAAATGAAGTAGAAAATAATTATCATGAACCAAGTTCACTTATTAGAAATTTATAATTCAATACTATTTGTCTCTGTGTTCTTGTTATAAGCAATTCAGTGGGTTTGGTCCTGCAGGATATGTTAGTATGTGCACTTTAGGTGAAAACAATAATAAATTTAACAACAAGTGAGAGACTAAGGTTTCAAATTGGCAGTTTTCATATTTTAAATTTATATAAACAACAACATCTTCTTTAATCAGTAATTTCTTGAAATGGAAGTCCTTTAGTATTATCCTCAATTGGAAATTTTCAAGAACTATTAACAACTGAGATCTTACGTTGTCATTTCCTAATGCTTAAATTGAAACAACAATTTTTGTAACCATTCTTATTATGATTCGTAAGATTAAAGTTTTGCTTTAATTAGACTTTTAATGGTGACAACAAGTGTGTTGCTGGTTAACACTTTTTCAGTGCAAACAAACTCAATGAATTTTTGTCCAATACCACCTTTTTTCCTTTTCTTACAACATTTATTAAACTCTCCCAGGCATTTTGTTTGAAGTATTTTACCAAAGTTTATGTGGTTAGAAAAAAGAAAGAAATAAAAACACTATAAACATTGCCAAATGAGTTGAACTAGAGAAGTATTAAATGCAGAAATATTTAAATGGTCACATACTTGTGGATCTGACCCTACAATCACATAGTCAAGTTACTAATACTGCAATTTTAAAAAAAAATATCATAAATTCACTAAAAGCACACAAATGTGAATGCAGATATAGGCAATTTAAATTATGTTAACTTCCTACAATAATTCAAGATCATCCTCATCTTAATTTTACTTTATTGTGTGAGGGAAGTGCAAGCCATCTTCACTGTCATTCTGTTCAGTTTTTCTCCTTGATAAGAAAGGCTAGATGACCCGAATTAAGGCTGCAGACTGTAAATCACCAAAATGTTGAAGAGATTTCTATTTTTAAAAATCTTTAGTCTGATGAAAACTTTCCTGCACACATTATTTTGGAGCATTTTCTATATGAGGAGAATAGTGCCAGTTCTTTAGGGTTACATGTTCATGTCACTGGAATAATTTTTATTTTATAAGTTCAGAATTATAGAAATAGACATGAGCATTTTTTTAATTAAAGAAGTAAATAAATGCCTATCACTTGTGATCCAAGGAAGAAACTTGGAAATAAAATGTTATTTTAAGAACTGCAGGGAAAAAAAAGCATACTTAAGCAATCAAATGTAATCTTTATTTTTCTGTAAACTGCCTTGAATTTTGATCCCTGACTCAGAATTTTAAGTGTTTGAGATTGGCAGTGCTTCATGTGTGTAGTCTTCTTGGGAGAAATTTTCTTTCAGCTAGTAGATGAACCATGAAATTGCTGAAATCAAATGGAGTTTCAGGATTGCACAGAGAGCACAGGCAGTTTTTCTTTGTTTACAGCAGTGGATAAAACAATGTGCCTGATGAACTAAACCAAGGAGAAGCATTTCTACAGAGATATGTTGTGAGTTTTTTCTCTTGGATTGAATCAGTGAACCAAATTCTCTGCTTCTATAAATTGTCGCAGATTACAGTTTCTTTAAAGGATTGCTGCTGTCCTGTCTGTGCATCTTCCATTTATGTTCCTGTGCTTACTGTTCTATAATTCCAGCCAGGGCTCTTGCAGAATCACGTGTACCACTTGTGTATCCGATTCCTTTGACAAAGTCAATTTTGCTCCACTAAGGGTTTTAGAGTTGGCACTGGGCTGCACAATGTATATAGCAAAGGAAGAATATTTACTTTGTGTGGATTCCTCGAAAGGGAGTAATTAAAGGGGCAGGAGGGTAGTGGTTTGAATTGCTTTGGTATGAAATGAAGTATCTGATAGAAAAGCTAACTTTTTTTAACAGAAACATATGGACGGTCTTTCTGAAGAATGAATTGATAAACTATGTCTCTAGTAGGAATAATTGCATCTTGTAAATTATTACCTTCTGAATCCCCATAAACAATACTAATCCACTACAGGTGCTATAATGCTAATGATAATTGCATAAAAAGAGTATTGAAATTGCAATTATTGGAACCTTTTCTTTCTTAAGATGTTTTATCTGTTGCGGTAATTCAATTTAATTAAATTTTCACAGGTTAGAAGGGGTTTTTTTTAACAACTTTGTTAAATGACTCTGGTACTTCAAGCAGTAATAACTATCAAGGTCATCCCTTTTTTTTCCCATCATATCCTACAGAATGAGTTTCTTAAAGCCTCTACCCATTTAAAGGAGAGGTAAAAGGCAATGTACTTAGGGACATAATAAGGGGATTTTTTTTGTGGGGGAGAATTTGCAGAAGAAAATTGGTGCTTTTTCTTTTATTTCCCCCCTTTTTTTCTTTTCTTTAATACTTATCAACTCACTAGAATTCATGTGAAAATTAGACAATGTTTTGACGAGTGTAAAAAGATGTCCTCTGAACAAAAGTAAAATTAGTCTGTTACATCTGGGATCCTAACACCACAGATTTAGAAGAGCCAAAAGGAAGCAGTCTCACAAACTAGAGTGCATTCACTTACACATTCATTAAGATGATAAATGATTATCAAGGACTTGTATATACATCAATTTTTATTTATTTTTTTTACACATAGTAAGTACCTTCACTAAGGTAAAAAAAAAACAAACAAACCCCCCCCCAAAAAACCTGCTTAATTTCATGTGCATGTCTTTTCAGAGATGGCTTCTTACTGCAAGTGCTACAATATAATTTTAGGTGTCCATAGAAGACAGGAATGTAATGTAGTGAAGAAAAAGAACATGGGTTTTTTTGCAGTTGGCCTTAAAGTTCCTTTAAAGGCAAAAACATTGAACAAACAGGTGTTTGACAGGTACTCAGAGATTTGGAACATTCAAAGTGGGCCCAGTAAAACAGAATTTGTGGACCAAGCACGGGTGAGATGATGCACGGTAAATGCAGTCCAGTTTTACTCTTGTGGAGTTTATTGTCTCATCCCATGAAATTTAGTTGTAGTACCTCCTCCTTCGACTTGATACTTGTTATCTTGTTTCCTGCAGATCATCCTTCATTGTCATATTTAAGGCTGTCAGCACAAACTATCCCACTGCCATGGTGTTGGACTTGAAACAAGCAGGCGGAGATGGTAATGCAGAGTAGGACTTCAGCACAATTTTTCACATATGATGCTCCTCAGTGTCACATCCTATAAAACCTTCACCATAAGACTACAATTGTAGTGGCATGAAAATTTTGTTGATCCTGATTTAATTTTCCTCATTCATATGCTTTTGTGTTAAGACAAGAAGTAGAAAAATGGTGAATATTAAAATTCAATCAAGTTTTGTACACAATCCAAATTATACCTCAGGATGATGCAAAAAGAGATATTTGGAAGAAAAAATGTGACTTTTTTTTGGCAAAAAAATCCAAACCAAATAATTTCTTGCCAAGAATCAAGTATTTTAATTCATAAATATGTGCTTGTACACCAAAAGGTCTTCAATGAAGATTCTTTATGCACCTTTCCATAGCCTGACCTTCCTAGATTTTCATCTGTAGTGACCTTCTAGAAATGGCAGACATTTACATCACGGAAAGTTCTATTTTCCACTAGAAAAAGCCCCGCATTTTTATGGGAAATTTTCAATTAAGTCTACCAAATCTGCTATAAAATTTATATTTTGTTTCTGCTAGCTCAAGTAATTGCTTTCTCACTTCTATCTCTGTTTTACCTGTAGAGAAGCTTGTCACAAATACAGAGGCAGGTAGGATGTATGTCATAGGCACAGGTGACATCAAAGGACACCATTGGATTTGAGAAGCTCTGATAGCTTTTATTTTATACTAAGCTGAAAGTAAATTTTAAAATGTGTGAAGGGATTATCTGTGTTGGTCTCTGTCATCCCATGAAAAGTACCAGTACTTTGTTTAATAAAAACTTCTTCTTTTGCTGTGTGTTGAGGAAAAAAAAAAAAAAGAACAAATAAACAAAATAGAATATCATCAGACAAATAATAACAGATTACATTACTGGGGCAAGCAAAATTAGGGAAATTGTTAAATACCATCAAAGCCTAACCAAAACAAATATTTTGGTTCACTCTTAAATGTGAAAGTCAGATGCACTGCTGGGTTTTAATAAGTGGATTTTCTATTTAGCCAGTTGTTTCTCTTCACAATATCCAGCCACCTAGTGATTGATCTGTGCCAGGTGGCATTTCTCCAAATATGTGTTATTTCCATGTCTCTGTTCACAGCTTTCTGGAGACAGACAGATAAAAATACACCAGAATATCATTCTACCTGTGGATGAATGAAAATGCATATGACACTGTGATTAATTTAATAGCAGACTAAAAAGGCAGTACAAAGCAGAAGTTTATTAATGAATTTAGGGTAAATGAAAATGTTATTAGAAAACTAGAGAAAAGCTAAGAGAACATGCTAAATGTTTTTGAAAAATGAAAACCTGCACTCCAGAAGGATGGATCTATACCAAAAATAATAAATCACTGTACTTTAGAAGCTTAAAATAATTATTGTTATCCCCTGATTATCAGTGTTTATAGCAGTTTATTATGAACTTTAAATAGCTATTGCACTTGTCAGGTGCTTGGAGTTAAAAAAGAAAGTAGATGACTGTCAGATTGGCAGAGTGCTCTGGCATATTTGGAATCACAGAACCCAGAAGTTTGCTGTAGTGTACATTTAGTCTCTACCAGTTTGGTGCTTCAAAGTAGGTCTCCCCCACAGAACTGCAGAACGGCAAAGAAATCAAGGTTTCTCATTTTCTTCTCTGTGCTGAAGATTCCCGTTCAGGAACTTGATGTAGGGCATATCTGGCCAGTGTGAAACTTCATCAAAGGGACTTTGTTCTCAGAAAGAAAGAGTCTTAGAAGAAAAAAGCTTGGAGGTGGTCTCCTTACCAACTGGGAAGGAATATTTTCACTCCCTTCTTTTCGTGGGTCTAAAATAGGAACCACATGTTGGTGATATGAAAACATTTCTGGAAGGGAAGATGAAAGATATTAACTGCTTTGTGGACAAGATATCCCAAAAGGGCATATGAAATAAAGGATTTATAAAAAACGTGGGGTTTTTTCTGAGTGTGGCCAAGAATAAAAGAGTGAGGAAAATGATTAACAATAAAAAGGATCTTTATTGCAAGCAGTTTTGAATCTGAGTAATTTTTTAAATATTTTATATTTCTTCTTTCCAAAGTGTGAACTCTGTATCTTCTCACTGAAGGTTTTAAAGCAGCAAAAGAACAAAGCAAGAGAACAAAAGAACAATGCATTGTTTATATAACCTGTAGTTGGTATCTTGGACTTTTGCATATATTAGAAGAGTAGGACTAGACTGTAGCAGAGCATTACTGTGTTCAAGACACAGAAACGTATTCATTAAGAGCACCTTGCTCTTCATTGTTATAGCATTTTAGACTCCCTCACCACTGTCCATGGAAGAAAAATGAAATTCGCTTTTGTAAGCATTTCCAAATTACTAAAATATAGTTATCTGGTAGATTTTAGAAAAGTTCAGGGGATTCTTAAACCCTGCCATTTAAAAGCTGTAGAATTTCGACCGGTAGTGAATTTTGAAGAATATGTTTTCCTCTTTATTTGTCTGTCTCCAAGGTTTTTTAACAGTATTGATCTTCAAGTCAATGCATCATTATGTTTTTCTGTGAAACCACTCATATCCTATTGCTATGTAAGTGCAGCTACTGGCGAAAAAAAGTGTATTTTCAAGGAAATAATACTTGGTTTACAAGCAAAATCGAGAAAAGGAAAAGCCACAAAAGGAATTTCACTTGAATCTACAATCAATAATATTTGACCTTATCTGGTGCTTAATTGGTCAGTTCTTCAAGTGTTTAGAATGGTGGATTACTTACCCTGGTTAGTGTAGCTGTTTTACAGCAACTATGCACCTTTGTATTGATCAGGCCTGTGTGCTTGGTCATGATTGCACTGTAATGGATTGTTCAATGGAAGGAATTTACTTGAGCACTGTTAGCTCTTCATAAGTCACCACATGTTCACAGAACAGTGTGATTATTCTGTTCTGTTCCAGAACTGAAATATGCTGAAGCAATAATATTAGGAGACAATTTATAAAGCACTGTTATCAAACTGGAAAGATTAAAGTTGAAGTAGAAAGGATCTGTGAGCTGTGAAGAGCTGTCAATACTTTTGACTAGTTTTGGTTTTAACTTTAATTTTATTCAATTATTGCTATTTGGAAGTATATATGTGTAGAAGGTCATGCTTATCCATACACATGCCTACACGAGGTTGGATGTGTCCTGTAAGTAGGATTATGATTAAGCAATTATATAAACAAATCCTTGTGCTTTAGGTGGTCTTCAATAAAGAATGATTGGTTTTTTTTCCTTTCTTATTCTAATTCTCATACTAGTTTTAATTTTATCCTTGTTAAAATTTAACTTCAGGTAAATATGGACAGCTACTGAGAGCAGATGTTTATCACTTAAAGATTCTTTGCTCAAAAGGACTAAGAAATGTATTACCTGTAGTTCTGTTCATTTTCTTTACTGCATAAATTTAAGCATATTTCTTCCATTTCTATGAAATGTAATAATTTTAATTAAAATCTCTTTAGACATGAGTTTTTAATTATTGTCATTAACAGGAATTCCTGTACTTACGAAACCTCCAGTTACATGTAGATTTCAGTAATGTGACAGCCAAGCATAGAAATCCTAAAAAGAATTCATTATCTAAATTGTGTGTCCCTGTGTAATTATGCAAGTCATTCAGCAAAACACTTCTGTTATCATTAAACAGCCAGTTGACTCCTGTATGTTGATATGCAACCACAACGACTTCAGCTGAGGAGATAGTTAGTGTTGCAGCTCATAAAATAAACACAGAACTGTTGACATGACATATTTAGGACAAAAGAAGCATACATACAGTAGTTAGGAAAAAAAACTCCAGCATGCTGAATATTTTTAGTTTGGAGACACTGTACAATTTGTTCATATAAATCCTTTGCAGAGTTTCTTTTTCAGTTATGAATTCAGAGCATACCCTACAGCACTTTCTCATGCAGCAGCAACTAATTGAGGGAATTCTCTCTATTATTTATGGACTTTACATTAGCTTAAAATTCCTCATATTTCACAAACAGTTTCTTTAGGATGGAGGAGCATAACTTTGATCTAGATTCTCCAGTTAGATTCCATTAAATTCATTTAACCTTATTGCTTCTCACCCTATGTCCCAATGCTGGTTTTATCTGAAGAAAATGTGCTTCTTGAGCTGAAAGAGCATGATGCATTTTTTAATAGAATTATTTTTGACTGGAAACAGATCAGGACAGTAATTGCAGCAAAGAATTTATATCATGCAGTTTGGAATGCAAAGCATATGAGACAAGGGCAGAGAAAGCTTTCAAGATAGCTGGTTATTCAAGACTGTAGATTGTAGATTCATACCCTAATCAGTGTTCACAGTCTGATTGAGTAGCTTTATCTGGAAAACTTCTGTTGTCTTGAGTGAAAAAAAAAATACAACAAAGTCTGGTTATATGTGTATGTGCATGTAAAGGAAGTAAATAAGACATTTATATGTGGATTTTTCTCGCATCAGAAAGGCAGTGTGTCTAACAGTGAAATCTGTGTATTTGATCAGCAAAACACCTTATTTTCTTAATGTAAATTATAAAAATAACAATCTTTTTCTCCTAAAAGTGTCATTTTCTTTACCAAACATAGGTTTTTAGTTTGGAGGACATTTTTCATCTGGATGACCTTTCAAACAATCATCTGTATGCAGACAAGTGTAATGAATCATCTTCTGTTTTCTCTTTTCAGTTCCACTAGGTATTTGTGACAGGGTAGTTCATTATGGTTTTTTCTTCTGGAAGTTGCCTCAAACTTCCTTTTGAATGAAAAACTTTTTTCCCCCTCTATTAAAAGGAAGATAAAAATAAAATCAAGCATTTCTGAAAAAGTCTTGAAAGAACTGTGAAATGCAAGCAAATTCCAAGGACTGGATAAAATGTGACACAGACTAGGATATTATTTGTGGCAGTAACAATTAATGTAGGAAATATAATTACATGGGTTTTGAAAAGCAGACTAGAATCTCTGAAGGGAAAAAAAAAAAAAGCCACAGTAGTTCTTCCCTTTGCTCCAAGTTTATTTTTATAAACTGAATATGCTTATTGGTTTGCTTACATATATAACTTCAGACAACCAAAATTCCATTTCTATTTTTATTAGCAGAAAACCACATAATTTACAAAATGTCTTTTATGTACATTTATTGGTTTTGCTACAGAGTCTGCCTATACCATAAGTATGCCTGGAACTGTATCAAGGCACTGAGGCCAGCTGGGTACCCTGTATCTCTGTGCAGTCTCAGGATAGCATGGCTGGATGCTGACTGCCTGCTGGGAGCAACCCATGCCCCATGCTCTCCTCCCCACATTGTGACTAGGAGAGGTTGTTCCAGGAGACAACCATTCTAGGCCCTATCTCACTTAGGCACCGGTGTTTTCCTCATTTAATGGCTGTGAGACACTGAAGTAATTACGAGGTTACCCTGAGTGGTTTACCCTTCTAGGTTCTTTGGCTGATTAGCCTAAAATAAAGTGAAAAACAGCAATCCCAACTCTAAAATAATCACTGTTAGAAACATGTATATGTCTAGGCATGAAATTACACCTCCTTCCAATCACAACCATTTCTCTCATAAAAAAAAAAGTCATCGAGTGATTCATAAAGGCTAATTTATTGAACTTTCTCTATAACAGAGTGGATATGCAAGTGATGTAGAAAGCAAGGTACAGCTAGAAACCATTCCTTCACTAATCAACATTTTGAATAAAACAACAAAAAAGCAAAACTATACTTAATAACTAGAATGTAAATTTAAAGGTGAAATATAGCAGAGGAAATTATGTTGGATAAATTCAGCAGGAAAATGTCTGAAAAACCAGAATATATTCCAGTGATTAGTTTTAAAATTTTGTCTGAAATATCCTCACTAGCAAACATTTAACTTGGTATCTTTATTACTGAAGTTTGCAGTCAAAAATATCGCGGCATTAAGCAGGAAGAATGTTGGTAAAATATGTTAATTTGTAATTAAAAGCAAGGATTCTGATATTATTTACTCAGCTTAACTTGAAATAATGTTAGCTCTTACCAATTTAAGTTCAATATCAGCTTTGACTGGGAGTAGGCAGTAAATCAGATAAGAATCTCAGAATATTTTTCCTAAATAAGTTTTTCATGACAGCTTCAAGGGTGACAAGCAAAGAAAGGGGGCCAGATGCAGCTTTCTTCAAATAGCAGAGAGCAGGAAAAATACCATTCTCATTCTTTGTTCATTATTTAACCCCTGTGATTTCTTCCTTGCTTCTTAAAAAGATCTGTATCATCAGTTACTTTGAAAAGTACTAGTATTTCAAACCTTTTGATTATAGATTGCCAGGAGTGTAGCCTTCCTTTTGTCTATTTTAAATATCTAAATTGGCCTTAGAGAATATAAAGAAGCACCTCATAGATCTTTTTGATCAGCATTCATAATATTTGAAAGTGTTGATTTTTTTCTCTTCTTAGAACACCAAAAGCTCATCAGGATAAAAGAGGAGTTCTGTACACTTACTTAGGGACAGTGGAAATTCTCCAAGGAAATCCTGTGGTTCAGTGAAAAATTTCATCCATACGAGAGCTGTATAAACCTGACCCTCATGACTGCACTACCAGTAATTCAAATAAATTCATATATAAACTGGCATTGGGTCATAACACAAGATACAGTGGTTATTGCTGTGCAGTGATGGATGGGCATATAATAATGTCAAAAACTGATACTGAATCATAAAGGGTCTTCCACTTTCAAAATAAGCAACCTTCACCTTGCCTTCAAAATCTTGCGGGGAGAGGGAGCCGTTTCCCTTTCTTGGCCTAGATAGATATTTCAAAAGCTTATTCCCTGGTACTTGTTATATTCACAAACTATTTGTGCTAGCTCTTTGAATGATTTACAGCAGAAGGGATTCACTCTACATGAGAAATCATTGCCTGGAATAAATAGTACAGAGATGGTATGCACAGCATTGAAGGCAACCTGAGGTGAATGGCAGCCAAGAGGGTGTGATGGGAGTTATGTATGTTTTACTTATAACTGCTTTACACCTCTTCGTGATATATAGGTGGCATGATGCACACTGTGAATCTTAAACACTTGTATTTCTGTTCCAGCTTTGAGGAGGCAGAAATACTGTGCTCTGTATTAATTGGAAAACTTTGGCTCAAGCTTTTAAGTGTGACAAATGGAGATGTGCCAAACTGCCTGAAAGTAATTCTGGTTGTCAGTGAACCACAGTGGCTGCCAGTTTGCAGACAATTTCTAGTCTTCTTGAGTCTGTCACATCTCTTTCACACTAGCTATTTACCATCTGAATAGAAAGCCAGCACTGTGAGACATAAATAAATGTATTTGTCTTTAATATGACAGTGTTTCTTTGAGGGACTTGTGTTACACTAAGCTACACATCATGAACCAACCTGGACTTCTGCAATGGCACAAATTGCAGACAGGTCTCCTCAAGCAAGTAACAATTAAAGTGCTGCGGGAAGCCAAAGAACGTAATTAATAATGATGTGACTTTGTGGTTACCATGTAATTTTCTTATGTTGGAATGATGTTTGTGTTAGGTTAGCTCATTCTCCCCAGGACACCTGAAAGGATATTTGCGATAGAACAAACAACCTACCCCTGCGGATGTGACAGCAGAAGGCTTTGTTGCTTTATGAGTCTGATCCAAAGATGCCTTATGTTCCTTAGTTTACAGGAAATCCAGGGAAAACCTTTTGTTTACAGATAGGGAACACTTGCCAGAACAGAATAAAAAAGCAGCTGATTAATCAGCATGCAGCCTTCGTCTTGTAAGGCCTAGCTGCCTGGACCTTTTTAACATTTGGAAGATTAGCCTTGGTGAGAGAAATGTTGTGTGGAAATGCCTTTGATAGCTCTGTGTTTTAGTCTATCATGCTTTGGAAAGGGAATCGCTCAGAGTTTGAAAAAGTCTGCATGTTAGAACAAAGGATGTTCATGGTTGGAGAAAAAAATTGCCTTGTTCAAGTTCTGTGCTGCTGCCCTTTGAAGCAAAATGAGAGGAAAGCTTGCTCTGCAACTTCAGTTGATAAAATCTGTTTTCTGGAACATTACCAAATCTAAATGTATATCATCTATGAGAAATAAGGCAGACAAAGGATCTTATTCCTAAATAGGCTTTGAATATCTTGGCAACTGCTAAGAAAACAAAAATAAGGAACAGTGCCCTGCTAGTTTGACCCTTAAATTATGCAGCTGTTCATTACCAGAATTATATATCTCATGCTGCCCTTTGGAAGGAAGGCATGGTGCACAGAGCTGGAACAATTACTGAATTATAGTACAATAAGAAAGGCCTCCTAAAGTGTCACATGCATGTAGAAGAAGATAAGAAAGGCCAGCTTAAGTTCTTGGCATTTTAAAGAAGGCAATCAAGAAACCCTTTGAATTCTTTGGTGTTCTTTCCCTGCAGTTCATCTACATTTTTATGCAAGTCTGACAAAGCATCCCATTCATGTGTCAGCACTCTCGTCTCTGGATACATTAGTGTTTATTACAGGCTGAATTTGCAGATGCTACCATTTGAAAACAGTAATAGAGCCAGTTGTGTGGCCTTAATATTTATATAATTAATAATGATTTCATGCTTCCCTCCCCAGTGTTTCTGAAATAAAAACAGCTACATTAGCATGGTCAAGCATAACAAGGCTCAATACAATCCTGTAAGCCTAAATTGTTTTGCCATAACAGGCTTTGAATTTTACTCTGAAATAAAATGTGTTGTGTTAATCAGCTTACTGTTAATGAACGATTTGGGTGACACATTTGGCACATTTTTGCACATTTAGCTATGACATAATTTTTTTTTATATTGATCACACATAAAATGTATACTCTGAAGAATGGGCTAGAGTGTCTTAATTCTTTGGTATTTGAAAATAATAATGTGCATTTTTCATCTCCCAAAAGTTTATCTGTAATTATGGTCTGGAAATTAGCCAAATTAAACTTTTTTTTTTTTTTTTTTTTTTTGTATTCCTTGCAGTTATATTTCCAGATAGTGTTTGTCTTTATGCATTTGAATAGTACTGAGAGTACCCATAATCACACCCAGACTTTCGATGAAGCAAAAGTCATATAATATTTCAAGCTTATATATTACTTATCCAGAAATAGAGCCTGTTGGTAAAAAGACTAGGAATCACAGTCTTCTAGAATACTTAATGTAAAAGTGTTTTCTGTGACTACGTGTCAAATGTTTCCTCATGTTGACAAAGGTAAAATCATAAGGAAAATTAATTTAATACATCAGGCTCTCTATCCTATTTTTTTCATTGGAAGCAGAAGATTTCAGGTATTCCTACATCTTGATTAAAAAAAATAGATTTTGGTAGACTAGGAGAGCATTTAAAGATATATGGGGGTTCTGTTCACTTGATTTTTTTTTAATTGATTTGTCAGTTTTGAAGGTGATTGATTCAGTAAATTATCTGTCAGTCAGGATTAAATTCTAAGAAAATATTCTGTAAAAACTGACAAAGAAATTATTAAGAAAAGTAAAAAAATTAGTCATTCTGTTGTGTAAATATTTAAACTTTAGAAAAAGTTATAGCAAAGCAAACCCTTTTGTTTACAAGGACAAAAAATGGAATGACTTGCCTCTTAGATGATCCAGCTAACAGAATTTATATGTCTGGGGTTTGGGACTGATGAAGGAATACAGAGAGAGCTCTGATAGGCTTATGTGTGGCTATGCCTAAGAAACAAGATCCCCTTCATCAGAGCTGAAAGACACTTTTATTGCTTTTGTCTCAGATGCTCTTTAGCTACGTTCACAGAGTAGCTTTACCAGAACTTCTAAGGATTGCGTGGGAGGGTTCTTGTGTCTTCTGTCTTATATTCCGTTTACTTTGCTCTGCTGTAAGCTAGTCACTAAAAGCTTGTATCACTCCTAATTTTAATATCTCCACTGTGTAGATGAGGCAGAAGTCACTTTTCCCCTTGCTGCTTTCTCAGTGATCCAAGAATAGAATGTTTGAGAAGGAAAAAAAAAATGAACAGAGTCATCAATGCTTTCTGCTGTCTTCTTGCTCAAGTACCTCAAGAAGTAAAGTACTTAGACTACAAGGGAAGTTGTAACTGTCTTATGCAGTAACAGTTCAGAAGTCTTTCAGAGACAAAAAACTTTTAGTCTTCAAGGCTCTGTTTGTCTTTTACACTTAAGTTTCCAAAACTTAAGCAGACTTTAATCAGAAGCAATATGCCATGTGAAGCATAAAACCATATGGAAATCCACCACTGAGAGAGTAAGTTCCCTCTTCGCCCAAACCAGTCTGTGGTAGAGAAGACTCTGAAGGGAGATTGTGTGGGGGGTTCTGGTCTCAGGTCCACATGCTTTAGGTGCAAATTACCATGTGGGCACCACTGTGCCTGCATAGCTCCTCTCCTGATGGGTGTTGGGGTGTGACTGGACTTCATGTTTATTATTTGCTCTTATTATATTTTTGTGGTCGATAGATGAGGTCAGAAGGGGAACTTCTGGACAAGAAAGTGAGCTTTACAATTGTTCTGTGTAATAGAGAGTTTCCAAGAGGAAGCACAATATGAAAGCTTATGGGGTTAATAGAGTAGAACAGAGGATCCTTAGCCCCATGTAAAGCTGTGCATAGCGTAGGCATTATTTTATAACTAGAAATTGTATGTTATTAGGATCTTGACAATTCAGACTTGAATCATCTTTCTTGTTGTAAATGAAAGTCATTACTAGGACACACTCTTAGATTGCTCACTGAAAATTAAACTGTGAAAGCTTGCCATTATGTTGTTTTAGCAATATGTTTGCTCTCATGGAAGTTTTGATTTTGGGTAAGAGAATTGCCAAATTGAAGTAAAGTAATATCTTTCAATTGGTAATGTTACTAGTTTATCAGATTAGGATCTCTGGTTTTGATCTTTCAGGATATGGTTTGAATAATGTGGTTTGAGTTATTTAGAGTTTCAATTTATTATGACAAGCAAAACACTGTGCCAATCCTTTGAGAGAAAGAAAAAAATTTAATTGAAATACAATAGGGCAGTAAGATATAATTTTTTGTTTCTTGTCCTGACATTAGTCTGGTTAACAATAATGCTTGTTGCAGATTTATATTTACAAGTAAACTGACCTTACTTCATTGGTTTTTACATGGCGGATATTGAATAGTATTGGGTTGTTCTTATGTCTCTTACAGGAACAAATACTGGGGGTGACACCCTCTGACTTTAGTGCTGCTGTAACAGCTGATATAGCTGGGGATTTGGTTTATGATGTCTGTAAGCAGTTCTGCCTTGAGAGGAAATAAAAAGAGAAGAGGATTTACATTTGTTTTGTGATTCTTTGTTCCTATGGAAATTGATGACACCTTTTTTTCTATGAGATGAATTTCAACTTTTCATATCTCTTGAGAATGAATTTCAGGCACCAGGGAGAACAAAAGAGAGCATTTCTAAGTAGGAAGAGTGCTTTCAGCCCAGCTACAAAAAACATGACACCCCCCACCGGTCTGGCTTGCTAAAGGGGTTACTAGTCTGTCATCTCTAGCACAGTTATCTCAGTACTTCTTTTGAGTGATATAAGGAGACTCAAATTTAGGCCTGTGAGCTGCAGATAGCTTTTCCTGAGATCAAACAGAGAAAAAAATGTCTATTTTGGCTTTAAACATTGGATTGTAAATATAGGGCTGTTGTTCTTATTATTGACAAGTACTTCTTTGTACCTTTTTCTCTGCACTCTCCAAATTCTATCATCAGCCATTAGCTCCACACAATGTAACAGGCGGTATTTTTTCTCTTTTTTATTTGCAGCAACTTTGAATGCTTGCCTTCTCTTTATGCCTTCTGCTGCTGCTATTAAAATATTCATATCCTTGATTTTAAATAAATAAGGCCTCTATGTTTCTCTAAATCAATGTGGTTTAAAAAATCTTTCTCCCAGGGAATTCTGGGTGAATGCCAATTTATCCTTACAATAAAAAGACACTTTCCTGCTGGAGATTTTTAGGCTCTGGCTGAAATATAAAGATTATTCTGACAGCAATCCCAGGGTAAAATAGGCTAATTTAGTTGAAGTCAACTGATATTGGTGTAAACAAGATCAAAATCAGCCTTTGCATGTATGAGACACACATGTATCTTATCATAAGTCCAGTTGTTATTCTAGAAATGTTTTGGAATGAATGCTTCAGGAAATATTTGAATGCTGGCAAACATTTGCCTGGTACCCATCTTAAAATAGGAGATAGACATTTCAAAAAGATGTATCATGTGTCAGTGGGCAATAAATAGAAAGGATTATTTTCTTGATGCAGGAATTGTTTACCTAAGTCATGAGACAAATGGAACAGTTTGTGACAAAAGAGAAAAACCTATTACATCTGAATTGTCTTATTCAGGAGGAAGGGATACCACCTCTATCAAAAACATTACTCTTATTGTTATAATTAACAGGATGCTTTACAGGAATCCCATCTTTCAATGTTGCATTGCTTCAGGGAGGTATCTAATGGGTCTCTCTGAAAATAAATTAGTTTGCAAGTTTTACCCTTTGTTCTTCTTGGCTTCCTCATTTAGCAGTCCAGAATAGGCCTAAGTACTTATAGGGCATTCAGTGCCGTGGTATTAGAGAGTTATGTAATCCACAACCCTCTGTGTTATCCGGTAAGGGATGGAAATTCTATTATCTGCATTTTATAGATGAGCATAAAGACATAGAGGAACCAAATGACACTGCTAAGGTCACACACATTGTCTTTGATTTAGGAGATATCTTGAAAGATCTGTATTCTGTTGCTTCAGCTGTAGAAGCTGAGGATGCCATGTGGATATCCGTGAGGATACCTGATTTCAGCACTTTGGGTAATTTAGTGGTCAGTAGGGAGGAGTAAACACTTTCAGGGCACAATTCATCTCACAGAAAAGTAAAACCTAGATGTTTCAGATGAATCACATTGTGAATTCAGTTCAGATGAATCACGCTGTGCAAGAGCCTGTTTAAAGAATTTAGTTGATTCACTGAAAGGTATTCTTCAATTAAAAATGCCAGTATTTCATCAGATCATTCCTTCTTCTAGTACCTTCCTTTACCAGATGAGATTTTTGGAAGCATTCATACTGAAAAATCCCACTTTCTTGTTAAGAATTCTTATCCTTAATGCTTCAAATTCTCTTTGTAAGGAATTATAAATCCTTTTATCTATCTTGTATTAGAAGCAGTACATTGTGACTATAGTTTCTTAAAACTTTATTACTACACCATCTCCTATTGTACATTAGCTGCCTTGACTGCAGTCAGACATTAAGCAATTAAATACAAGAGTATAAACTTCCACTAATTTGCAAAATAAGGTCTGCTGCTCTCATTGTGAAATTTTTGCTAATATAAGAATACAAATGTTGGGATGGAGTCCAGTAATCTCTTATCATAGACACTGTGCAGTCAGATTAATTCTCATTATAACACTTTCTCTTAATGTACAAAGTCATGTGATGCCTCTATTTATCAATGGTTTTCACCTTTTCCTCTCTCTGGTTTTATTCTTCTAAATGAAAAAAGGTAAAATCTCCTAGTCTCCACTAACAAGAAAGACTCTTGCCTTTTTTTTTTTTTCTTTAAGTCTTCTGATAACTTGGCTTTCACTGAAACTTTCCAGTTTTATGTCAGAAGCACATTGCATCAGCCCTTTCCCTATATTAAGGTCATTACTGAAAATATTATTCAAGATTAATTCTGATATTGAATTATGTGGGACCTCTCTCCAGCTCCATCTCTTCCCTCATTGAATCAACCTACAGGTTCTATTAGCCTATATTCTTGTTAAACTAAAAAAATTTACTACATGGAACTTCATTGCATGCTCTGCTGAAGTCCAGAGAGATATTTACTCAATTCCTTTTTCTTCTAAAAATGAAGTAATTTACGATAGTAATCTCACATTATCTACCATTTTTAATTTTTTGTTTCAGACTTTCCTGTTTATCAGTTGTCATGGTGTTGTAATTTCCCTTTTAGTTCTGTTTTATTCCTTCAGATCAGTTCTTACAGATTTGTGGCAACTGGTGCCTGATTTTCTCCCCTCCAACTTTTGGTATGCATTTATGACACCCCAGTCAGGTAGCACTTATCTTGTACTTTATTTATAAAACTTGGTGTTGAATGTGGATTTTCCCTCTCATTAATTTTGCTCTTTTGTCTGTATTAAATGCCTCTCCAGTAAACAGCAGGTACCAGACAAAAGTGCACAAAACATGGACAAGAAGGTGATATATGCAACAGAGTAAGCTTGAGTTTAAGCAACTGCTTATAGTTGGTGCTGTGACTGCTGTAGCCCAAGCTGAGGTGGGCATTTGTGCAAACAAATATTGCAGTCTTACTTAATCAGCCATGTCAACAAGGAGATCTTAGTAGCTCCATCTTTTAGCTGTAAAATAGTACTCTGAAGGTTTACTTAGAAAACTAAATAAAGAGACAGAGACAACGCACTCTCAATGCATAACATTTAGAACAAAGAATGTTTTTAATGTTACTGCCTCCTAGGAAAAGGATGTGCAAGACAGCACTGGACAATTTACCAAGAGATTTATGTCATTCCCATGTTCTTCAACAACATGAGTATAGAAACTGACAGAGCATAGAGTTCCTTTGAAAGTCAGACTACTGAGAAGTTGAAAAGTTATTACCTGAGACTGTGAAATAAATTAATTAATAAAGAAAAACATGCAGTGCTTAATAAAAAGTTCTGTTTCAAAGTGTCTGCCAGGTGTTTTCTGCTTTCAGTGTTATTTTTCTCCCCATAGCCGGGAACAAAATTTTCCATTATAATCAGGAATACTGCTAGCATTTAATGCCTGAATGGGGGACCAAAGACAAATTACGATGTAATCAATCTTTTCAAACTTTTGTGAAGTGTTTGTCCTCTCACCTTGCACTCAAAAATGCTATTAGCATTACTGGAAGTTTCAGTTGTTTCTTTTTCAGTTTTGTTGGCCTGGCTCATTGTCCTATAGCTACAGCTTTGGCCCCTTAATACTTCATAAATCAGTACTGCTATGGTGAGAGATATCTGCAATACTCTGAAAGTGAAATTCAGAAATGAAATTCCATTCTAATTTTGTGTTACAATGCAGGAAAAAAAAAAAATCACCAAGAAGTAACAACAAAAACAACCACCATCCCAAAACAAAACAAAAACCCCCAAACAAACAAACAACATTTTCTCTAACAAAATTGTGCTGAAATGCCTCATCATATGCTTTGAGAATTTTCTGAAAACCTTGGTAGAATAGGGGCTCTGTCCACGTGGAATCCACTCAGGAGTGACAGAGCTCAAAGGAATCAATTTTGTAAGTAAAAATGTCAGGATTTTGATACAGCAATTAGTTTTAAAGAAATAATTAACTGTGTAAGGAAACATCTTCTTATCTGTGCACACACATTAAAAGATCAAAGTGATGAAATATTATGGCAAATCCAAGGGTAAGACACAGCTCCAGATTCAAATGCTAAATCCAGCTATCTACAATGAAGACATGCACATAATAGGTGCTAAAACTTCTCGTTGTGTTTAAGGGAGATTTAATCAAAGCAGTACAATCTAGAGAGCTGTTCAGATTAATTTCTGTACATTAGGTTTGGTTATTTACTATATTTTATTGACTAGACCAACTGACAAGATTGACAGGAGATCTGTTAATCAAAAGGAGGAATTAGAAAATGCATATATCTGTGGTTCCCATATAGGTATATACATTTTAGACCTAAAATTTTATTTCAGTCCTATACTTGTCATCTCTGTAGCACTACTTGGATCCATTAAGCAGCAAATATGCAAGACATTTTCTCATAATCAGTTCAGATCACAGCACCACCAAGGTCGAAAGAAACCTTCAAGATTATCTAGTCCAGCCTTCAAGCTGGCACCACCATAATCCCCCCTTAACCATATCCCCAAGTGTTACATCCAAATGCTTCTTGAACACTTCCAGACAACTCTCTCTAGAGATGAACCCCAGGCTGGAATGAATCCTATCTTACTTAGCATTCTGTCTTTAAGAACTTTAAGTTTTATACCTAAATGAATTACAAGATGCCCCATCACTCATTTTAAAAGAAATCTGTTAACTAAATTCAGTGATATATATTTATAGGGGAAGGATTTGTCATCTAGGCAGCTGAGATGGTGAGAGGAATTTTTTTTTTTGGAGAAAAATACAGGAATACTGATGAAAAGTGAGTTGAAAATATGTCAAAAAAGACAGTAAGCATAACTATATAGGGACAGCTTGGAAAAAGTATAGTCCTGAGATGG
Organism: Acrocephalus scirpaceus scirpaceus; assembly: GCA_910950805.1. Lineage (NCBI taxonomy): Eukaryota > Metazoa > Chordata > Aves > Passeriformes > Sylviidae > Acrocephalus > Acrocephalus scirpaceus. The sequence continues at coordinate 63,168,302 of OU383774.1, read as the reverse complement.
AGAACTTGAAAAGGAAGAATTGGTATTATACATAGGAAAGTTAAATGCTAAAGGAATGACTTGCAGATCACAAGGGAATTTGTCTGTTTCCTTTAGTGCATGCCTTCCTAAAACGGGCTTACCTGTAAAATTCATTTTGTGTTCTGTAGTGACAAAACACCAAGTTTTACACATAATGAAGACAATAGCAAAACTCCAACTTATTTCAAAGGGGAGAAGGTATATGACCAATGAATGTGTGGAAAAGCAGCTGCCTGTCTTTGCTGTCCTACAAAATAAATTGGCCTGAAATATATATTTTTGTCTGTCAGTAAAGTATTCCAGTATACCAGGTCATCATGATTTTAAGCATTTAGCATTGCTTTTAAATAACTTGCTGCCTCTGAAGTTGCCATTAAATAACGCACTTGATACCCTTACTTGAAGGTATCAAGGGTAATAATAATCTTAAAATTAACTGTTAACTCCCTCATGACAACAGTTTTATAATAGTTTCTCTTCTAAAGCTAAATTTTTGGCACAAAGCCATGCATTACTTGCAGGTGTTTGCATGAAAAAGGTATGCTAATGAAGCGTCAGTGGTCCTTTTCAGTGTTCTTGGTCTAAAATCAGCCATTGAAGCCAAGCATAAGACAAAGTCATTAACAGAACAAGAATTCTTAGGTGTTCTGAAAAGACATTCTGTAAACATTAATTAACATCTGCACTATCATTCCTGTCAGAGAGGTGAATGGGAAAGTTAAGTGAGCTGAATCTAGTGACTGCTCTTCCTACTTTGGTAAATCACATTTTTGTTTGTTTCTTTTTTATAATACGAGAAGAAAAATATTTCACTCAGGTTGTTAATCTGCTTCATAAGTTTTAATTTCTACAAGTTCTGTAAACACAACATGTTCATACTGCCCATTATTTTCAGAAGCTTGAAACACATAAGTCTATATTATACATCAATTAAATAAGTTCAAGATTATATCATGCATGTATGTTTTATTATTTTTAATTTCTTATTTTTTATTTATTTTATTATTTTTATTAATTTGATTAATTAATTAATGAAATTTATTATAACATTTTCATTAATTTATTTCCACCCTGTGGAAAATAAAACCTGTTTACCTTTACATCTAAAACTGGAACCAAGAAAATAGATGCAGTGTATTGCCAAGTATTCACAACTCTCACGTTACAGAAATTTTTGGATTCTTATGTGACTGGACAAGAAATACCTGTTTCTAGCCACATTTTATAACAAGTAAATGAATTCTATGCATGTAAGCAAGCCTTCCATTTTGTCTTTGGGTATTATAAAAACCCAATGGTTTGAGGAAATCAAATAAACATTTTTTCTTGAAAATTTCCTTCCCAAAATTTGCTTTACATATGTACCAAATTTACTATGATTTTTTTGCTACTTGAGAAACCAGACTGTGTATAGACATAAAGGAGAATGAAAAGAGCTTTTTGCATGTGTAAAAAATCATGATCTGTGCTCATAGTAACAATTCTTCTTTGAGCATCTTGATTAATCCATTTTAACCTATTTAAATATCAAAAACCCCTGATAATATTCTCTTGCTTAAAAAAAGTCCAGGCACCTGGAGAGGACATCCAGGATAGTCCTTTAAATGTGCTAGTTTAGACCTACTCTGTGCATTTTGTGCACTAATTTCAGACAATTCTTTTACTTTTCACTTAGATTTGAACACAACTTAAAGTGGCCTACTTAAGAGCTACTTTTGCATGAGTAAATACAATATAATTAAAAAAAAAAAAAAAGAAGTTTTACGTGTTTGGAAGGGTTTGTTTGCTGAGGTATTTCATTAAATAGGAAGAAGACAAAATAAGGTTACCAAAATATAAAGTTTCCTCCATTAAATGTAGATTCATTATTCATGTGAAATATTATTTGATTTCCTCTTCAAGAACCACAAAGATAATTTTTTCTGCAGTCTTCTAAGTGAGATTTAGAAGCCTGGAAATATATCTCTTTGTAACTATAAGAATAGGATTGTGTGACTAACCAAAACAGTATGGTGCATACAGATGTTGCTTCCATACTAATTTTCAGTACATTGAATGTAAAGAGCAAATGCAGCACAGATTAATGGTTTAATAAAATGTGTTTTGACTCAGGAGCATTTGTTTAATGGGAATTTTACTGTAAACTATATAAACTTATTGAGAAACATGGATATCTCTTCTGAAAAATGATGTAAATGAACATAGTTTTTAAAGAAAAAGAAGGAATTGTAACATGGGTGTAGCTCAGACATAATGAAAGAAAGTATATTCTAGTATTCTCTGTGTAATATGCCTGCAGTTCTGACAACTCAACTGGCACTGATCTGAATTTTACAAAATTAGCTAAATGAGATGCTGTTATACAAGCAGAATTAGGAAATGGTTCTTTTGTTCCTGGATTAGTTTAATGACCTCTCTGACATCTGTGTCCTGCAATATTTATCAAGGATATATTTCTGTGTAGAATAGAAGACAAAATCAACAATATAATCAAGCTTACTAGGCACCTAATTTAAGCACTTTTTCCTGTCACATTCTTCAATTATTCAGAGTCATGCAGCTTAAGTCAGGAGGACAAGTACCCAGAATTAGGTCCAAATTCCACTAAGAGAAATGTACTTCAGAAGTATTTTTAAATCAGCTAAACTACTTATTTACATAATAACCTGTATGCATAAGGCATCTACCACAAATATGGAACAAATTTGGTTTAATCTAAATCTGATTTTGGCCTGATTTGTACTGAAGGAAAATAGAAAAACACACAAGTGGCAAGAAGTACACTTTAGAAATAAGGAATTAATTAAAAATATATATTTCAACCTAAATTTAATATTTGTTGAGACAATTGTAATAATTCTAATTAGAGAATTATTTTATATTTTATGCAAAAATAGTCTTAATTATATTTCTTAATTAACACTGTGTTTTTAACACCATAACATACATGTGCATTTTCATATTGTCCTTAGATGAGCTGCTTTCTGGAGTATAACAATTGTAGTATTTTGATATTGTCTGTTTTTCTTCCTTGAATTCCTTGAAAGAGATGTTTACTCCTTTCCTTTCCTTTCCTTTCCTTTCCTTTCCTTTCCTTTCCTTTCCTTTCCTTTCCTTTCCTTTCCTTTCCTTTCCTTTCCTTTCCTTTCCTTTCCTTTCCTTTCCTTTCCTTTCCTTTCCTTTCCTTTCCTTTCCTTTCCTTTCCTTTCCTTCCCTTCCCTTCCCTTCCCTTCCCTTCCCTTCCCTTCCCTTCCCTTCCCTTCCCTTCCCTTCCCTTCCCTTCCCTTCCCTTCCCTTCCCTTCCCTTCCCTTCCCTTCCCTTCCCTTCCCTTCCCTTCCCTTCCCTTCCCTTCCCTTCCCTTCCCTTCCCTTCCCTTCCCTTCCCTTCCCTTCCCTTCCCTTCCCTTCCCTTCCCTTCCCTTCCCTTCCCTTCCCTTCCCTTCCCTTCCCTTCCCTTCCCTTCCCTTCCCTTCCCTTCCCTTCCCTTCCCTTCCCTTCCCTTCCCTTCCCTTCCCTTCCCTTCCCTTCCCTTCCCTTCCCTTCCCACTCTAGGGAGCCAGGAGATGTATTTATCACATTCAGAAGATCAGACTTTTGCTGTAAGTTAGAAAAGGATCAGGAAAACCAATTATTTTAGACTTTTTTAACTATCATAAAAATCAATTGAAATTCGACCTGAATAGTTTTGGGTTTTTCTGCTCTAAATGAGTTAATGGTCAGGCATATAATAACAGTACAAAAATTTTACAACACTGTGCAGAGTAGAAATAAATATTGTTCAGCTCAGTTTCACAACATTCTGCCGGTTCTTCTCATTTTGACTATCTTTTTTGACATTAATCCTACCTTTTCTCACAGAGAATTTGTAGAAATTACTAACCAAAATTTGATTTTATGTTAAACAGTTGACTGAATCTTCCAAATAGAGACTTAAGTTGTTTTAGACTGACAGCAGGTTCCTGTTTGGGGCATATTAATAGATCAGAAAATGTGGCCATGTCAAAAGTGGCGCTGTCTCAGCATGTTGCCTGTAAATCAATTCAACAAAATATTTTGATCAAGTATCATAAATATTTAGGTGTGAGAGAAAAAAGATAGTAAATGATTGTGACCATGGGATGCTTTATGAATATTTTATTATCACCATCCATCATCGCCTTTTGGGAACAAAGACTTTTTTTAGGCATCAAAATAAAGAGCTACATAATAAAAAATATATTAATGCTGAAAATAGTGTTATTCCAAATATTTGAACACTGGTCTCATTAAGTGATACAATCAAATTTAAAAATTTCATTTGAATCCTCTGAGGAGATTTTATGCATTAGATTGTCCTGCTAAAATTTAATGTATGGCAGGGAAAAAACTGCCAATTTTGAGGAAATAAAATTTGGTGAGATAGCATTCTTCAGAGGGGTAACTTGAGCGGACGAAAAGATGGATGAGTTCCATGCCATGCTGAAGATGGTTGCAAATTTATAAAGATATGCTGTCTGCTCTTTGTGTGCCATAAAATCTGTCTAAATAACAATATCCTCTCAGGGAGAGAATCTGCTGTTCTGGCTGCCCATGTATTGTTGAATTTGGACTATCTCCATTTGCAAATGTTGACTTTTCATCTATGCCCAAAGAATGAAATCTGTATGAGAGATGTGTAAAGCTTTTAATCTTTATTTATTTGTTAACAAATGAGGTTTTTTGCCAAATCCTGTTTGCATTTCTTTTCTCCTGCTCTTCTTGCAAGGTGACTGTCTGCATTCACAATGTGACACTTCAGCTAAGAATACAAATTGCAGTCATTTTTATGTCTGTCTTTGTTTGTTTATTTACTTGTTTGTTTTTAATGACAGAATGTATTAAGTCAGAATAAAAATCCCAGATATTATTTTGTATCTTCTATATTTCTAAAGGGTATGTTAGAATTGGCTACATTTGTCAGTGAAAGTTTGTAGAAAATGCAGCCTTATGTTAATGGTTGCTGATACATAGAATTTTAAGACCAGAAAGAACCACTAGATTATCTAGTGAACCTACTTTTTTTTCTTTTTTTAACTATAAATTGTAAAGTTTCACCCAGTTAAGGTAAAAAATAAAAAAAGGTAGTGGCATAAAGAGCCGAACATAGTTAACATGCAATCCACGAAAAGTAATGGAGCTGGATTTGTATGACCAGCGAAGAACACGGAATCATCCAGTACAACTGAGCTGCTCAGTTGTAGCTCAGCACCAATCCAGACCATAGTGCTTTGTTGCAAGGGCTGTGCCCTTGTGATTTCAGATAGTTAAAACTTGCCTGCAGAATTTTCACAAGCTTCATGTTGGTTAATATGTCTAGTTGTTCTTAAAGACTAGGCAGCGCTAAGCAAACTTTACCCCTAGTATCTTACAAACTTAGCTGACACAGGAATTGTATGTCTACTTCCTAACCATGCACACGTGGAAATGCATAGAGATTTATATACATGTATGTCAATGCAGAAAAAGTAGCTGGAAATAGGAAAAGGAAGTTAGGTCAGATAAAAATAGCATTCTTACAGAAGAGGCATTACTGATGGAGGCGTACCTTGTGAGTTGTAACGGTATTGAATTTCTAGGAAATATACCTGAAAAAATAAGAAAATATAACAAAGTAAGTTACATTCCCTTTCATTATAGCTTTTATAGTAGAGCAGCTGTAGGGGAAATGAACTTGATAGAAAAAAATGCAGAACACTTTATTAACTTCTACTTTGTTTAATTTCTTAGCTGTGAAAAGATATAGATATGAAGAAATTTCCATCATCAGACAACTGAGTAGAAACAAAATTTCAAGTACTTTTATATTGTTGCCTTCAAAATTTATTTGCCCATGGAATCAAAGTCATGCAGAGTTTTTGTACAGGCCTGTACATGACATTGAACCCATCTGGATCACTTAAATACTTCACAGAATAGTAGAAAATCTTACCGTGAGAGGTTTTTCCGCCATTTCAGAAAATACTTTTGTTCCTGCTTTTCTGTATCCTACTCAGTCCCTCCCACACACCCTTACTTCCCCTGCTTCCTGACCCTCCTGTCACTGTGCTAATTAAAGATTCTGGCAGCTTAGCTAAGTAATGTAAATGTAAGCTAACCTTATAGTATTATTTATTTCAGTCTTAATAAAAAACAAGTTTTTGCCAAGACAGTTTGGGTTTCTTGATCTGTACCTGAGTACAGAGGATGGAACACCAGGAAAGTGAGAAAGAAGCAGCAGGGTAGAAAGTGGTAGTAATAACTCTACTAAAACTGGCAGCAGTGACAGGAAGAATCCAGGGACCTTTGAACAAGGTAATTTGAGGTTGGAGTGTGAATTGCCTGCCACATAGAATGACCGTGGAATAAGTCACTAAAAATATATTATTAATAGACACTGAATGTTCCTGTTAATTAATAATACTAAGGAAGAACATACAGCATGTGTGTCGCTTTGTAGTCTTGAATTATTTTTTAACAGACTAGAAATAAAGAACAGTCTTTCCCATTTATTTGTCTGATACTTAAGAGCAAAAAAAAGTCAAAAGAATCTTCATTATACAATTTTTTCCAGTTTTTATATTTAATATATGACTAGTTGTAAAACCTCTGTGAAATGGAATAATGTCATTTCAGATCCAATATACATGGGGAAGACTGTAACATCACAAGATCTCAGAGAAGGTAATTTAATAATGTAGCCCATGAAAGCTCAAAAAAGAAGAAAAAAGCTTTCTGTATTTGAGGATAAGTAGAGCTGAAAATGTTGCTGTTGTTTTCTTTTCCCTTTTAAGATGCAATATGAAAAGTTAAGTAAATAGGATTGTATGAAACACAATTGTGGCTATGTTCAAATCCACTGTACTTAATGTTAACACCCTCAGGCAAAGAATACCTATTCATGTTGCTTGAGACCAAAAGGTCTCACTGAGTGGAAATTATCTTGTGGCCTCAACTCTTCAGAACTGAAGAATGAATTTTCTGGCTGTAAGCAGGAGAGTTTAAAGAAGCAGGTTGAAAAGCAGCTGGTCATCACACCAGAAGCTATTTGCTAATTGCAGCAGTAAGTTAATCAATGAAATAGATGTTTAGCTTCTGGGTATAATAAAAAGAGATAAAAGACCTCACAGAAATTCCAGCATTAGGGTATGACCAGCTCTGGAGTAGCATACATTATTTTCCTTCTTACACCTGTCTGCTTTTGAGTTGGCAAGTCATGCATCTGCTTGACAGCTATTAACAGAATAAAATAACAACAAAAAGGCATTTTTGGGTAAGATCTGATATAAATATTTACAAAGACAATTTAAGGGAGTGTTTGTTATGCACTTTTGTGTTTGCTTTCAAAACATTTAACTCCAGAGACAGATGGCTTGTACAGTTTTATCAGCACTTGTGTCATTATATATTCAAGCAGGCAAGACTGATAACCAGCCGCGCGGATTATGGATTGTTCAGAGAACAAATACTTTGGAAAAAAAAAAAAAATCCCCCACATATCAATAAAGTACTTCAGTATGGAAAAGCTTGATACAGAAATTGCAGTGACAGAAATTTTTGTGAAGAGAAAGGAAACAAATTAAAGCAATTATAAAATTAAAGCAGCAGGAACAGGTTTTTAAGTGGTGTCATTGTATGTGGTAATGAAACAACTTTAGAAAATTGGGTGAAAACTATTGTTCAGCAGTGGTGGAAGAGAAGGATAATTACCATTAAGGCAACATTATGGCTTTCTCAATACATAGCAGCCAACTCTTCAGTCACGTTATCCCCAGAAGATCTCTCTCCTATCATATTGCTCATGATCATTACACTTTATGCTGCTAAATAACAACTTGAATAATAAAGAGTCTTAGAAAATAATAAATGTTATGATTGAGAACATAATAAAACAAAACAAAGCCTCAAAGATCTAATTGTCAAAACACTCTCCTCTTCTTTTTTTTTTTTTGGTAGGTGAGATCCTTTTTTGTTCTTTTCACCTTTTTTTTTGTATCTCATAGTAGGAAATTTGTAGAATCCCCTAAATTATGATCATCACCATTTTAGCAAAAAATATTGACCAAAAAATTATGGTTATATCAAAGAGTCTTAACTGAAGAGACTTAAGGCTATGGTAGGCACCACACACGTTGTGAATGAAGCTGCCTTTTTCTTCAGTGATTAAGCATGACCATTTCCTGTAGTAGCTCAAGAGTAAAATATATTATTCTAACAATCTGCAATTCTAAAAAAAATCACTTTATGGATTTCTTTTTCTCTTATGATGGACCAAAAATGATTAAAATAATCATTCTTAGTTATATATTAGGTGAAATCTTTCAAGGCATTTCATAAACTTAAACGTCACAGTATTTTAGCAAGGCAAGTAAATATTCCCCATATTTTACAGATTGGAAAGCATGAGACAGAGTACTGGCAAATATGCATACACATTTGAGTAGGAGTCTGAACCTCTTCTCAATTCTGGACATTCTAACATACAGGCATGTGTAGAGGTGTGTGCAGACTGTAACATATCTTACTGATATTTGAACAGTTACACAGCTAAAAGTGTTACCTGAAATTCCCAGTCCTCTCCTAAAAGGAGCTGTCTTTTGGTGTGACCAACATCAATACCCAAACTGTAATTGGCTGCTATAAGGACTGCATGGTCTTGCCTTTGATTGATATCTCTTCATAGGGAAGGTTGACTGGGGGAATACTTGCACACAACAATGAATTTTCCAGGTCTAAGTTGGACAGTGGTATTTTGTTAAACTGTGAAAAACCCAAGGAGCAGTGCTTGCACAGGCGATCTCAGCATTGTTACCCCATTCCTGTCGGCTGCTCACAGTAGTAGCAGATAGCTGAATAGTCCAGTGCTCTTCAGAAAGTCTATCAGCTTAGAAATGGCTAAAGCAAAAGATGCTTAAAATTCATTCCAAGCTGAACAGCCTTAACTGCCTGTTACTAAAGAAAGCAAAACACATGAAGTAAATCTTCCAAAGAGTTTGACACATAGCTTATAGGGCCACATGCATATTTATTCTTAAGTAAAACCAGCTTATTGCTCATTTAAATTTTAAATTGAAATGATAGTCTTATCTCTTGAAATTTATTTAACCAAACAGAAAAAGTAATTTTTCCTCTTCAGAACTATCGTACTGAAGGATCTCCTGTTATCCTTTTATTCCATTGTAGATTGGAAGCACAGAGTGCATGCACTGTCCTTGAAAAGTGTCATTCTGTGGTGAAATGTTTTCTTTCTATTGTGAAATTTTAATGTCTGCAAAACCTTTTGTTCTTTCTTGATCAGTAAAATAGTAGTTCACTGGGAGAGTAGGCAGGTTGAAAACAGTTCTGCCACTTCTCACTTTTTTCCTCTGAAATGGGAAAAAACTAATTAAAACTTAACTTTACCTGACAGCCAAAAAAAAAAAAAAAAAAAAAAAGTCTTTTAAATTGTAAATTAACTTCTGGAAAAGTTAACAATGTACTGTAAGTCTTTTCTTTACTTATAATTGTTTCAGTTTGGGCTTATTTCTCTCTAAGTACCTGCCTTAGTTTGGTTAGAACTTCTTAATAGAGGATTCAAAGAGTTTTATAGAAAAAAGAAAAAAAAAAAACCCTCTCTTTCAGGTCCCATTTTAGAAGTATGGTTCATGGTTCTCATAGAAATCTCTGCTAAGATCCTACTTTACAGTTGTTCTTTTCTTTTTTCCTAATGGTTTTGGTTTAATTTTTTCACCTTGTATTGATCTAAGTGGAAAGTAGCTTTGATTCTATACATTTTTCATGTTCTAGTTTTCAGCAATTGGACACTTTCTTATATGGGGAATTCAGGAGCAACTTTTATTGTAGTTTATTATATTTTATTATAGCTTATTATATTCTGTGACATCAACAGCGTACCGTATGTTCTTTATGTTGCAGTATGCTTTTTAAGTCATGTTTATCCATATATTCATCATATGGTTTAACCCTGCACACCCCTGCTTTTTCCCCAGTGTTTGGTCCAAGCCAGGTGTTGTACTCCTTCCCTGCCCAAATCTACCAATGTTATTACCCCTAATTCCCCTCTCTGCTGTTATTGGGCAGTTAACCTGACCCCGATCCCTTCCACCTTCTGTGTGTATAAAAGCCTCTGCACGTGGCTGATAAGGGTCTTGGATTCCACCATGCGTTGAATAAACCATCTCTGTTCAATCCCCCAGACCCGTGCTGCTGTTCCATCTGTCCCTGCACTGAAGGCATCGATAACTAGGACATGCAGACTCGAGGGGGGTGTGTCGCACCCCATTCAGGGCCGCCTAACCTGGAGCACCCCTGGGGTACAGAAGTACCCCGAGGAAATTCTCCAGCTCTAGATATTCAAAAAGAGGTGTTGCTCAGAGATAAAAAGATTACCCAATTACTAACGTAACATGTAGAAATATGCCTGATGGTATTTTTCTCATCTGTTTTTAAAAGCAGTGGGAAATGAATAGGGAAAATAAAAATAATTGAGTAAATTTCAGTGTTCAGAAAAAGCTGTTAGTAAGAGTAATTTATCGTATATGCATGCAGTACAAGAGAACAAAATATTCTTTGACATTTTAACACAGAAATCTTTGTTAGAATGTCTTCACTTATCATTTTGAGTCTCAATTAGATTATTGTTAAGATACACTTGTTTTTTTTCTGATACACAACTGACATTTTTCTTCTGATTAGTAACTTTGCTATTCATGTCTACTTGCTAATGTTCTTTCTCAAAAATCAATCTATAATTTCCCTCCTGTTACTGGGCTGGTTAACCAAGGAAATATGTCTCCTTAACTCTTCAAATGTTTTCAGTACTAGCGTGTTGATTTACTCTGAACTCAAGAGAAGACATCTCAAAATTCTTGCTCAAAATTACAACACAGCAATTACTCCTGGCAAAGCATATCCCAGATATTGAGAAATACCTAACAAAAATACATTAAGTGATCTCTCTGCCTTTTTCCTGGCTTGCCCTTCCTCATACATCCAGCCTGAGCAGGTGATAAAATTAAGTAATTTAAAAATGCAGTAAGAGTGAGAGAAATTTAGTGTTGCTGAAGGCATGGGAGACCTGTCTGCTTGATTGCGAGAGGCCTGCAGCTGGCCAGCTGCATCCTCAATAGTGTGTGAAAAATTATGTAGATATTTAATATGCATAGTACTTCAGCAATCTTCATTTCTGTCTCCTGTGGTCCTATATTTCTAGCTGACAAAGAGTTATGAGAACAGTTCCTTTTAAAGTGCCAGATTTATATAAGCCTTTTTTTTTCTTTCCTTGACTTTTATGGTTGTATAGCATCTGAGATGTGTTTAATAGTCAGAAGAGTTACAGATTTTATTCTCTTTCCTGGTGCAATGTTTTGAACTGTTTCCTGGTTTCATATTAAATCAAGCAAAATTTAACTTCTCTCTTACTTGTTGAGAGTATGCATTGGAGTGTGCATCCACTGGTTAGATACCTAGAACTATGCATCAAGCTGTGTTTGTAAAACAGTAGACATTAGAATAATCTTCTATACAGAACATTCCTTTGGGCAGTCCTGTTTTTGAATAGTACAGATGTTTCTCAGTTTGCAGTAGGCTGTTAATTCACCAAGGTTCTTCAGCAGTAAAGTGAGTTGAAAGCAGAGTAGAATATATCCAGATAATAGGCCCTTATAAGCATTAATTCTCACTCAGAATCTGCAAGGGTAGGCTTACTTTCTCAGACATGTTCACTTACCTAGCTCTATTTTCTTTGTATGATTTAAAAAAACCCAGTTGTTTATTCATACTAGAATCCAAGACCAATAGCATAGGGATAATTGAACTGTTTTTCCACTTCTGGAAACTAGGTAGGTAGCATATACAAGGAGTATATGCCCTACAAAACATCTACTCTCTAAGAGAATGAAAATGTATGTAGAATTTACCAGCACAATATTTGGTTGCAGGATCATTGTAAATTTTCTCTTGAGATCTCTGTATAAGCTTAATGACAAATATCACAATCTAATATTATGTCTTTTTTTTCCCCTCTCTCTCCCCCTTTTTTCTTTCTCTGTTTTTCTTCTACAGATGGGCCTCTTGGTCCACGAGGATTAGCTGAAGCTACAGAGATGTGTACTCAAGAATGCCTGGTTTTGGGTCACTCAGACAACTGTTGGATGCCTCCTAGCTTGGGCCCATACCAACAGCCAAAATCTCCTCTCTCCACCTTTGCACCTCAAAAAGAATGGGTTAAGAAGGACAAACTAGTTAATGGACACACGTTGACCAGGACCTGGAAAGAAGATAGCAACAGAAACCAGTTCAGTGATCGAAAGCAGTATGGTTCCAGTGAGGGCCATTTCAACACTGGCAACCACATGACTGACATTCCTCTGGCCAACTTGAAGTCTTATAAACAGGCCCCGGGATCTGTGGAGAGTCCAAAGGAGCATCAGCTATAAGAAATGGTTACTTTGGACCAATGACTTTAGCTTACTTAGACTTGCTAATACTATGTGTGTGTCAGAGCTTTATGTACTGGGTAGACCTCTAGAACTATGCTTCACCTAGCAGAGATATGCATATCTTTATGTTAGCACTGTGGAAGGTATGATGTCCTGCAACATGAAAGAGTGTTTCTACTAGTTGTGTGGTTTTATTATATAGACATGATTAAAATCTGCAGAGATCTCTCCAGTTGGAAAATATCCTTTTTTTTTCTTTGTTTTTTGACCCTGGACTGCTGCTATGAACAACAGAAGATGCATTTGGAGAGTGAGAGAGTGCGAAAGCTCAGTGGATTGCAAAGATTGAAAAGCATATCCAGTTAGAAAATTGTGCTTTTGTTGTCATTGATCTATGCTGGGACCGTTATACTTGAGATCATATTGCAAACAATTGAAGCTGTAAACATTAAACCTATTGTGCTATTAACAATGTTAGTGGACACTTGTAAGTCAATCAGCGTTCAAATACTTGTAAATAGCAACATTTATTACTTACAGTTTTTGAGTACTTATAATGTTCACTTGAAAAGATACTGTAGCATATTTCTGTGTTTCACAGTTGCTTTTTAATTTCTTTCATTTGCTTTCTTGTTGTTTTGCTTTTATTTTCAGTGATGGTGTTTCTGTGTTAGTAGTCTGTCTGACACACAATGTTCCAAGAAACTCAAGCCACTTGTATTAAGAGTGAAAAGAGTGATGGGGTGGGAAGAAAGGCTGCTTGTAGAAAAGGAAAAAACCCTATTTTCTATGTAGTAGCAAACGATGCCAACATTCAGTTAGAATTTCTTCTTTTTTTCTTTTTTTTTTTAATTTAACATTAGGAAATGAAAGTACTTGTGTAAGGGCTTAAAAACTTAGCAATTTTTTGTTTAATTTCCATTATGCTTCATAAAACAGGGAAATTGCAAAACAAAATAATATTTAAATGTGTGGTGGTGGGCAAGGGAGAAAGCTATTTGTTTGGGATCCTTGATCAAATTAGCTGTAGGGTGTCATTTAATGAGTGGTAGCTGATGTTGATCCCAGCTGAAATTTGTGGAGGAAATTCTACAGGAGCAAAATACAATAATAATGTTTTTCCAGTTGGGCAGGTGTGTGTCTATACCTAAGACAGTTCGTATTGATGAAACAGCAGCATTTGTGTTGATCTTCATCTGCGTTAACGTTGTAGTTACACGAGTGTTTTTAGACCATAGCCACAGAATATTTAATGTGTTGTGCCTTCATGATGTAACAGAGCATTCTCCTGGTAGGCTAGTTGGGGGAGCTAAAGGGTTAAATCTCTAATTATTGCTGTTTAACTGTTTGTTATCATAGTTGGTCAATGCCTGGCAGGTACCAGTATCATGTCACCTCAGTCAAATCAGCAGAGTGACTCCCAATGTTAGTAAGATCTAAGTTGCACGCAAAGCAAATCCAAATCCAGAACATTTTTAGATGGTTTTTGTTAAGGCATGAAAGATGATTTACACGAATAGCATGCAAAAAAAAAAAAAAAAAAAGTCCTTACAGAAAAAAAGCAAGTTACTTATGCCACTGTGAAACATCAGTCTTAAAGTAACCAATTTATCTAATCTGAAGGTGGTTTTATTTTTACCAAAAAAACAGAACCTTTTTGTTTCTTTCTTTATTTCTTTGTATATAGAAGTTCACTTTTTTTTTTCTCCACAGTATAAGAGGCTTAAAAATGGGTTAGGGGTGCATTGCTTATTGCAGTACTTATGTCAGTTTGTGAGGGGTGTTTGATGACTTTGACAGAATAAATATCTAACCAGTTATCCTTGTTACTGCTTTGCCAGATCAACATTATTTAGTTATTCAGCTTTTGCAATAAATGTTCTGAATTCCTGATTGTGTTGTGTTAGTTCTTGGGCAGATGCCTAAGGGACTTTATTCCTGTTAATTTCTCTTTCTTTCACTTATCGTTGGCTGGTTTGTTTTTCTTTGCTTCATTCTGAATTTCCAGTTATTTTTCTAAGCATACCATGGTCCATTAAGTTCATATCTGTATGTGTAAGACTGGACTATACAGTAAATGATAAATTCTGAGGGCTATATTCTGCCATTCCTATGTAAGTAGGAATATATTAAAAATTAGTTATTTGAATTGGGTAAAGTTTTACTTACTCAGCACAAGGATGACAGAATCTAGCCCACATTTGTTAGGCTTACATAGCCACATGGAATAAGCATCCTTGCATGAATTTTTGTAAAAGTACAGGGGTAGCATATAGGAAATACAGCACTTACCACACTTTGGTCTTTCTTTGAGGAGTAAAATAAAGTCATATCAAAATACAGTAGATTCTTTCCTAAACGGAAAAATTGAGTAGTTAAATAATAATTTTTGTTGCAGCACAACAAAAAAAAAAAAAAACAACAACAAAAAAGAAAATGCTGAAAAACCTTGAAAAATGCATAGCAATCAGAGTACCTATTTTTCAACATGCTGGGTTTTAAAGCAGGGGTGCCCTGAGTTCTATATTAAAAGCAGAAATTCAAAAATTATTTGAAAGCCCAAACAATACCAACTAGTTTAAATTACAAATGCCTTTTTAAACAGAATATATTTGGAAATGTTTCTGTCATGGACAGAAAATAAAATATGTGACTGCAGAAAGAGAACTATAATCTGTTCCAGCCTTCAATACTTTATCCTATTATAAACCTGTGCAGGAAAAGCTAAAACAAATTTGGTTTAAATTGCCAGCAGTTGAAAATTTTCTTATCTAATTTTCTCAAATTCTATGTAATTTTAGAATCTTAAAACCTTACCCAGCTTTGAAATGGTTATTAAAAAAAAAAGACAGGAGAAAAAGAAAGCCAAGAAAGAAAGAAGAAAAAGAAAGCAAGACACACAGAGACAGAGACAGACGAAGGAAGGAAGGAAGGAAGGAAGGAAGGAAGGAAGGAAGGAAGGAAGGAAGGAAGGAAGGAAGGAAGGAAGGAAGGAAGGAAGGAAGGAAGGAAGGAAGGAAGGAAGGAAGGAAGGAAGGAAGGAAGGAAGGAAGGAAGGAAGGAAGGAAGGAAGGAAGGAAGGAAGGAAATATCTGCAACACCAAGAACTGCATTTTAATTCCATTTAAACTAAATTAATGTTTCCCAGATGTTTCCACCGAATTTGAATTCAGCCCTAAATATGTATTTAGTAAGTACCCATTCATTCACAACCATTTGGTTGGCTCAATCAGTAGTATTACTACTGTTGTCTAAAAGAAAGAAAGAAAGAAAGAAAGAAAGAAAGAAAGAAAGAAAGAAAGAAAGAAAGAAAGAAAGAAAGAAAGAAAGAAAGAAAAAAAGAAAGAAAGAAAGAAAGAAAGAAAGAAGAAAGAAAAGAAAGAAAAGAAAGAAAAGAAAGAAAAGAAAAGAAAGAAAAGAAAGAAAAGAAAGAAAAGAAAGAAAAGAAAGAAAAGAAAGAAAAGAAAGAAAGAATTCTTCAGGAAATCTGTGATATCTCAGATGAGGAGCTTTTAAAAAATTAAAAATCCCACTGCACCCAATGAGATGACAGCTGAGTATTGGTTGACTATTTGATTTTATTTGAGGCTAAATATTATTTAAAATTATTCATAACCTGTCGTGATACAGATGCCTCTCTGAGTCACTTCTGGCTTTTTGTTTCCCTTCAGACTGAATGTCCTTTATTTATTTGTTTCATAATGTACACACTTGAAAAAGGTTTGCCAAATATTTCTTTCATTGTCCTCTATTTTTGCTGCCACTGACCAAAACTCTTTGTCCAAATAGAAAATGGAAAGTATCCATAGACTTAGCCCTACTTAGTCTTACACTGTTCCAACTCTTACTAAAGATAGAGCAGTCAGGACCACTTAAAAAACACACAGAAAGTTCAGACTTGAACTGTGAAACATTTTCTAGTGTTTTAACTAGTGATGTACTAGAGCAGATTGCCTAGAGATGGGCTTGGAGTTTTGAAGAATAGAAAGGAAAAATAGCTAACAATACATGGTTTTTTTTTGTCAAAGGGAGCAGATGGATTAGATGTCTTCTTGAGATCTCCTTTACAGATGATGTGACTTGAAGAGAAACTATGATGGTGTAATTACTGAGCCTTACAGAATGATGAGGTCATATGAAAGAAAAAAAAAATAGTTTATTCTTAGAGAAATAGGTAAAGAAATTGCCTACTCAAGGACCCTTGGTGAAGTTCAACTGGAACTCTGTGGAACAATTCATGAAGGCTGACAAAGAAATACATGGAACAGAATTAAGAGTATACGGTATACATCAATTTTAGCAAATAGATAGGAATAAAATTATTATTAAAATTTTCCTTGCTTAATATGATTATTATTCTTTGCTTAATATTCCTTGCTTAATGTGATTATTAACTTAGTGAGTTATAATTAAGATTCAAGATCAGAAGGAATCTTAAGGACTTCTCATGGAGTACATTAAAATAATGGAGAAACTTAGGAAACTTTGGATACATAAATGGCATAAACGCAGGAGATATGTCTGTGTTAAAGAGCAGGAGTAATAAAGACTAATGTAGCTGACATGAGAGAACAATAGGGAAAAGAATATTGCAATATTGATCAGAAATTGAACCTTGGGATGTTTTAAGCAGAGGGAGGCACTAGTTCATTTAATGAAAGAGAAGGTATAGTGAAAATCATGGAATGTAGCAGTTGGGGGTGTCAGGGGATCCACAGGCCACAGACTCATAATATGCCAAAAGACAGTGGTAGGGTATAACAGCCTTAGGCAGTACCTCAAAATATATTAAAAAACTGTACTACTGGCATGAGAGCACAGCAGTGGTGTCATACACAATTCAGACTGAAGAACAAAATTTGATTTCCTGTGATCACAAACTATTTACCTGATTCAGATTATAAAACTTTTTATGGCATATATCCTTGCCATAACAATGAACAAATAAGCAGTGAGAGTTCTCTACAGGACATGTCCTCACATAAGCCAGTTTAGACTGTAAAAGCAACTAAGTAGTCATAGCTCCATTTTTCCCCATTTAATACACTTCATCTGTGGAACTGTGTTCCAAAGTCTTGACTTTAATTAATTAATATGCCTGTAATCATTTCTGCTGTGATGAAAAACTTCAAAAAGGAGATCAGTTCTAGAGCATAGAAAGTCATTTTAATATACAGAAAACATGACACAACATAACCCAGAGGTGTGAATCAGCTCAGTATATCATGGATAGTTGAGCTGTAACTCAATTAACATTAGTTTTATTAACTTGCACTGCTCACCACCTTAGTGGACACATCCATCAAATATAATTACCCCCTAATATAAAACCACCTCTGACTTTTCCTCTTGTTGCAAAAAGAGACTGTCTTTGGTAGATGCTTACTTGTAAAATTATGAGATATCCTTTTTCACATGTTATTTGAGTTTCAGTTTGAGTTCTCTGAAATATAATGCTTTATTTAACACTGCTTATGTTATGTTTTAATAAAATTTATATAAATGATGAGAGACCATTCCATACTTGGTTTTCAACCAGTTGAGTTGAATGTAAGATCATAGCACAGAGGGCCAGGTTCTGATCCTTCGGGCTTTGTTGAACCTCTTACAAATTAAAATATCAGGACCCATCCAGTAATTAGTAATAGAAATGGCAAGTCCTTTAGTAGAGACTGGTCAATCAATAGAGCAGTATAGAATGCTTGAGAAGAGGTAGAAGAGGTATATATGCTGTTTCCAGGTTTCTAAAGCACAATGTAGTTTCCTTACAAATTGAAATAAATGTCAATAAATGATGAATTACGAAGCGGGGTTGGGGGGGGGTGGGGGGCTTGTTGGTTTGTTGTTGTTGTTTTGGTGTTTTTTTTGTTTGGCACATTCTGCCAAATAATCTGCAGCTCTTTTGAAACATTGAATGCACTTAATTTCTTTACAATATAGTAGTAAGCCTCCTCTTGTAGGAATAGCTCAGAATTTCACAGAACTGGGTCCGCAATGGGAAGAATATCACAGATATGTATGTCATATGCTACGTTTTGAAGAAAGAATGCTTTCTCTAACTGCAGCATCTCATGGTTCTTATTACAGGTCCAAGTTTATACTGCTACCTAACTGTACAATAGCAAAAATCAGGATGTTTTTAGCTATCAGAAAGTATCTGAAATTTTCACTGTATATTATGAAAAGAAAGGATTTAAAGAAAGTAATGTCCCTCATTTTCAAAAATAAGTTTGTTTGTTTGTTTGTTTGTCACAGCCATTCTTAAATCCACCTGTTGTGCCTAGGTATTGCAACACATTCTAATATTGCATGGCATGTAAATAGATACCTTAATTATTCATAATGATATGATTATATACACATATATATATATAGATTATATATATATACATAAATATTATCAGTCACATAATTACTCAGTATTATTTAATGGAATTTTGGGACTATGGATTTTGTTGTTTGATGTACTTTAAACTGTATGAAGCAGCATATTATTAAGACTATCCTCACCAATGCTTTTGATTATTTATTCATTAAATAAAGTGCTTTCTTTTGCTTGTTATAATCCTGTTTGTACAACCATGTGATAATGTTAAAATGGGTAAGTACTGTACGGGAATTATAACTGTTTCTTTTCTTGTCTAAATATATACCTATTACAATATTTATTAGTGAACTGAGTTTTAAGAATGTGTCTTTTTTATGTGTTTACTATCTCTTTTCACATAATCCAGATTAAAAGGGAAGCTGAAATAACATTTCTTCATACAATTAAGAATACCCCAATAGCTTTGAAATGACATTATGCCTTTATCCACAAGTGATATTAGGATGGGATCTGTACTTTAAATCAGAAATAAAATTGCATAGTACAGTAGTGAATTTTTGTTGACTGTAGCGATCAGAAGTAGACCTACATTCTTAATTTCTCAAGGAAAGACATATTAAGTATTGGATCAGATAGGGAGAAACTCTACTCTCTAAGGATAATGTTTATAACAGCTGATTTAACAGAAGATTAGTCAGAAATCTGGTGCACTAAACAGCCTTTTATTTCATATTTCATAGTCAGCTTTCACCTTTGTATTGTAGAAAGGATCAACAAAACTGGGAACTGGTTTTGGTAAAACCTTAGCTATACCAAATTCAATGGGAATTTTCTAGATAATTCTAAAAAGCCAGTAGCCAGTATTTTATTGGCATTTAAACCTGTTATTCAAAGGAAACTGATTTTCTGCTGTAATTTCACTCACTGCAATTCTCCATTGGACCCTTCCCTTCCCTTCCCTTCCCTTCCCTTCCCTTCCCTTCCCTTCCCTTCCCTTCCCTTCCCTTCCCTTCCCTTCCCTTCCCTTCCCTTCCCTTCCCTTCCCTTCCCTTCCCTTCCCTTCCCTTCCCTTCCCTTCCCTTCCCTTCCCTTCCCTTCCCTTCCCTTCCCTTCCCTTCCCTTCCCTTCCCTTCCCTTCCCTTCCCTTCCCTTCCCTTCCCTTCCCTTCCCTTCCCTTCCCCTTTTTCTGTTCCTTTTCAGAAAGGGAATTCAGAGTCGGATCTGTGTGGCTCTGCAGCTATGCAGACATTTTTTACATCTTGTCATGTGGATACTAAAGGAGATGAAGGCTGTTGACCTCATTGCTCTCACAGTGGAGAATAGGAGAGAGAGTGTAGCAGAAAGAGAGGAAAGAGAGGGGATAAAAGAAGGCTGTATGCATTAGGGACATAGTAAACTGTTGCAATAATGAAGAGGGTAATTTTGAGCCTTCATATCTCTCTAGAACTATGAAAAAATACTCTCCTATCTATATAGGTTTGTGTACACACAGCATATAATACTATTGTCTTGTGGAAGAGGGGTATCCAGAATTGTGCAAACCTGTAACTTGGGGTTTTGAGGTTGGTTTTTTTTGGTTTTGGGTTTTTTGTTGGGGTTTTTTTTTGATAGAAATTGCTCTTTTGCCTGCTATATGAATATAGAGACCACAAGCAATGCTATATGATTTAGGTAACTGAGCACTGAGTTTGACTATTAAATTCTCAATATCAAATGCTTATAAAATCTTTACATACAGATAATTTGCAAATAATCTGTAGGCATAAGTGATTAAGAAATTATGTGTTACCAACTAGCAAAGAAGAAGAAAGACCCTACACAAAGAATTTCATTCCTCATAAACCATTCAGACTCTCCTAGCCCTCACAAAAGGGCACAGATGGTAAAGATACAGGCGTAATGCCATAAAGCAATTTGTGAATTTCTTTTCATGTGCAATATTTTACAGAAAGGTCTGGGTTATTAATATATCTGATATTTAAATTGATTCAATGTGAGAGTAAATAAATCCAGTCACATAAATTCAAAACCCAATATCACATTAACAGAATTCTTGCTTTTCTATTTCAAATCACTATTTAATTATTATGTAACAAGCACTGCATATTTCTTAGTACTGTGTAAGAAAATTATTTAAGAGAGCTTTCTTTAAGTTTATATATTACTTTTTGGTTTTTAATTCAAGTTTAGAGTTTGTTTTCTTTCGGGGAAAGAAAGTTTGAATTCTGTTTACAGTGTTTGTACTTTTAATTTTGGGGGGTTTTAGATTTTTTCTTCAGTACTATTGTTTACCACAGGGAATGACATAGTCCTGTGCTTATACTGCATGATCTTGTACTCTTAGGACACTTAAGCTATCTTCAATAGGAAGTTCTTCTACATTATTGATAAACATCATGCATAATTACTGTCTACCATGTGGTGTTCAGCCCCCCAGAAAAAAAAATTAAAAGGAGGCAGTCACATAAAGACAACTGTCTTATTCACTACACAAAAACCAAAACCAACCTAAAAGAAATTTAAAAAATCAAAACCTGTACTGTGTTATGAAAGCAAAATTTATGAGAGTCTATTCATTCAGCTAGAACTACCTACTTGCCGAGTCAACAACACACTGCTTCCTTCTTTAGGAACAACATTGAATGAAACTGGGGACAGTTGTGCCTCATGATGAGTCTAAACCTCATTCTTAAAACAATTTGAAAAATGGCTCTGGAGCCTCTAGATATATAGTCTTGAGGGAAATAAAGTATTGGATAGGTCGCTGGCTCCTTAGATTTAAGTGCGTATTTGAGAAACCTTTTAAAATAATCTCAGGTTCCCTAACAGGCAAACAGCTATTTTTGAAGAGCTCCAGAAAGAATCCTTTTATTCCCTAGTTTAGCCACATTAGATCTCTGCTTTATCAGAGTGCAGAACCTATTCCAAACTTTGCAGCTGACAGCTGCAAAGTCTCTGGATACTCTACCATGTCAAATTACCCATCACTAATTTTGATAACCTGAGAACTTGTAAGCAGAACAACAGTGCAAAAGAGAGATTGAAGCTCAAGTGATTCAAGCACCCTCTGGTTCAAAAAGAAAGCAAACAAACACTGTGGAAGAATGAAGAAAGATGTATTTAAGATTTTTAGATCTTTATTTTCTTTGTGAAGCATGTAGCTCCAGGGAAGTATATTGCTAATATTGCATTTTCTTTAGATACCCTACTGTGTATGGTTCAATTAGCATGCTAAAGGCTAAACTCAATAAATTTACAAGCAATAATTCTACATAAATATACATTCAGTCAATATATGGTTCTTATATGAAAAGTACTAAGAAATTGAGTTTTTCTCCACTTCTAGAATATCAAATGCACAATTTCTATTTAAAATAAGCTTGCAGTCACAGACTCTGTAATTCCTTAGTCCTGAACAATTGCATAGTTACTAATTTGACTACATTAGCATTGGGAGTAGACATGGATGATTTCAAAAGGGATACTACTTATTTAATGAGGTCTCAGTCTGTGCATTTCCAAAATTATACAAATTCTGTTTAACAGCCAGTCACTGATGCTTTTGGGTATTTGAACCAATAAATCAACCATCTGCCAACCAAAAGAATCATTAAAAATGAAAACAAACAGAAATGGGAATGAAACTGCATTTTTCACAATGTGAAGCTACCAAAACTCTTTTTCCTGACTAGTTTCCAACAGTCTGTCTAGCTTTACTAGAGAGTAGTTGCTGCTGAATCTATTGAATACCTAAAGCTGCCATTTGTGACAGTGCTTTTGTATTTTGAATGTTTGTGGCATTGTGACTATGCTAGGACAATACGACAATAGACCGTGAGCACAGAAGGGCTATTGTGAATTTATTGCCCTTCTCTTGCATTTGCCACCTCCTTTTTTGTGTGTGTGATAGACAGCAGATTATCAGATCCAGAAATTGTGGAGCTGGTATTTGTGGGCCAAAAATAAATAGTTATCAGTTCTGTCTAGAAAGGAATTTGTAAAAATTTGTGATACTTTCATTTTTTTCTTGAAGGTATCTTTATTCTACAAAGGTTCCTGCATCAAAAACTGCCTTTGATTTCAGTGAGAGGCAGATTAGCTCAAGCAGTAGTTTTCATGTTGGCGGTCATTACACCAAATAAGGATGAAAGGATATGTCAGTCAGAGACACTGCAAAATCCTTAAACCTGTATGCCCCCAAGTAATCCTGCTGTGCAACTGACAATTACTGTACACAGGGGAGGAAAGGGGAAGAAAGATTTTAACATAAAAAGATTTAGACTGCCTAAGTTATAGCCTGGTAGTTGTAGATATATCACACAGTACCCAACTGTACATCAGCACTTCCTCTTCCCATGGTGGACCTCCACCCGTTTTAATGAGGTTTTTAAGTGCTTATAGTGTAGAATCTGCACATGTTCATAAATTTCTCACACAGCTCCATCCAACAAGCTGCTCATGAAATTAAGCAGATGTTGGCTTCATCAACATATTCACTGGATAAAATAAATTAAATTCTTATCCTCAAAACAGGACACCTGAACCTGAACTACAGGTGAATGGGGTCATGTTTATCTCTTCCTAAGAAGTGGAGAACGGTGAGAGCTACATTTGCCTTCCAGCTAACAGACCTTCTAAAGATCAGGCTGAGCAACAGGAACTGAGTTAGTGTCCTCAGATTGCTGAGCCCTGTCTAGAACAAGCAGAGGTAATATGGAAGGCAAGAACTACTTCCAACTTTCTTTAGCATTCCAAAGAGGAATTATGCTGTATTAATACCCAAATGGTAAGCCCACAACAGTCTGTCACTGCAGAGGGCTGTAGTGCAGGTGACAGTGCTAAATTGAGGAGGATGTCTCCTGACTTCTCCTAGCTCATCCTCAAACATCAACACAGTTGTGCCGCAAGGCCTCTCAGCACCTTCACAGCTACTGCTGGGGACAACTGACCCCTAAAGATATCCACAGAGAAGCCTATAATAAAAAAGCTAGGATGGACATCAGAGTGCAGGCTGATGTGGCTTCTCCAAGCCAGAGCCTTCTGCTTCCAAGAGGTGTGCATAAAATGCCACTAGAGAATGGGAAAAAAAAAAAAAAAAAGTGAAATGTTCACCTGAGAGACTTTCTCAGATAGGAAATGTATTTCTTTACCAGCTTTAATTTCTGCTACTGTGGAAAATAAGCACGTTTTCCTTAGTATACAATCTGCCTGCTTTTTCCCATTGTGCTGGTTTGGAAGCAAAACCAGTGAAAAACTCCAAGTCAGAAACACAATTTAATAAGAGGAAAAGAAAAGAAATAAAAGAAAGTAAAATAAAAGTAATAGTATAAAAAACCACTGACAGAGTCAGAATACAACCTGACACCCTGTTAGGGTGGTAGCGGCAGTCCAGATGAGATGATCTTGTCGAAGCAGTGATCCTGTAGAAAGGTCTGGTAGCTCTTGTCTCCTCTGGGAGTCCAGTGGATAAAAAGCTGCTTGTGCTGTCCCAAACCCTGGATTTATCCAGGTGGGAATGCTTGGCTTCTCCCCCTGGGCAGAGCATCTCCCAATGGGGATGATCTCATTCTATGAGTCATGCAGTGGGTCCTTGATGGCCCATTAAACAGAGATAACTCCCGGAGGGAGTTATCTAGGAGTCATGTGGCAAGGCATTGTTAGGCTCGTTAACAGAAGATAAGGAAAAACACTGCCCCACCCTGGCTCCAATGGCTCATGGGGATAGAATATTAACCTTGGGCACAATTTTACATTGTAACCTAGGACACCCATTTTTATTCTGGTAGCATTTCAGCCTTCTGGCTGCAAGAAACAGTTGTCAATGTTCTCGTGTAGGCTTTCGCTGTTCTTACCTATCTTTGCTCTACTGAAAAATCTCCCAGAATGCCCAGGGTAAGCGACACATTTTAGAAAATCATAAGCCTTTTAATCCTAGGACTTCTTTTTCTTCAGATTCAGATCTCTAAATCTTTTTAACCTTAGTGGAAAGACCACTCCTTTTCCTCCTTTAGACCCTCAAACAAATCAGATTGTCTGTGAATGCAGTTTTACACGACAAAGCATGTCTTGAAGGTGATGTTGACTTCCTTCAAGAGTTGCTGTGAATTATCTTTGTAGACAGTATCCCCACATTTTGAGGGAAAACCCTACTTTTCAAGGTGTTAAAGGGTGCACACTTGTAATTAATTACGTACAGCAGCTACTTTCACAATATGTAAGGATTTTAAAAAGGAGACAGAAAAGGATAGGATAGGATAGGATAGGATAGGATAGGATAGGATAGGATAGGATAGGATAGGATAGGATAGGATAGGATAGGATAGGATAGGATAGGATAGGATGAGCTTGACTGTCTGTAGAGAAAGGAAGAAAAGGGAAAGAGAAAATAAAGATATAATACTTGATGCTTGTGCTTTCTGTAGCAAAGATCACGACAGAAAGTCTCTCTGTGATGTCTGTGATTATGATGCAGGAGTTGGAACATTTCTCTGGATCATGGAAATTTTGATGCAAAAAAATGAGAAAGAGTAGGGAAGTAACTCCAAAGAAGAAGGAATATGCAGGCCAGGTTTTGCACTGCCATACCCATGTGCAGGTGGCTTGCCATGTATATACTGTAAGTGAAGATTTTCCCCAGACCTCATTAATTCCACTGGAGTCTGAGGAGGCCTGGGTGTCTTGAATACAACAATGCTCCAACACAGCAACAATTAAGCAGGATGATAGACAACCTGATACATGTAGATCATCACTTTTTCCAACTCTGAGAACGGTAACTTGCCTCTCCACCCTTGTCCAGAACCAGCAACTCTTCATTTCCTTGTTCAAACTTTGCCGTCTGGCTGTAGAATCCCACACAAATTCCTGTCTAACTGATCATATGAACATCATATTGCTAGACTGAATCCTGGGTTTTCATTAAAGCCTGTCATTTGTATGCAGTCTTCTAATCTGTGCCTCTTTTCTGTCAGTCAGCTCCACTCCCCCCAGACCTATGTTGTTTTTGTTAAGGTTTTTGAAGGATTGTGATGATTCAGATATCAAGATATGCATGCATGGCTGTAGACTGAGAACAGAATGTGGGTGTTTCTCAAAGACTTTTTTTGGACCATCTTAATTGGTACCCATGGTCCTGGCAAAACTGAAGTAACAAATACGTAGCCAGTGAGAGCATATTATCAACAAATCTAGAAGTGGGATGTTATTTGTAATATATGCGAGAGGGCTGTATTGCAGATGTTGATGTTTTCTAAATCTCAGTGTGTAACTGCAGATGTCTTCTTACTACAAACATTTATCTTTGTGCATGTGTGCACGTGAATGTGGGCAAGAAGCAGTTATTACAACTCTGATGATATCTATATGATATCTATAACTTATTTAGTCAGATGAGCTACACCTATTGTGACAGCTATTTTGAAAGAAAAATAAGATAACATTGTTTTTGTTTGTTTGTTTTTAATTATTATTATAGGGCTAATAATTTCCCTATATGTTTACCAATCTCTGATAATTAATTTCACAATGATAATTTCCAAATCATAAAATAAAAATAAGTAATTAAACCAGCAAATAAAAAAATAACATTTAGTTATATTCATTCCTGTACTGTATCATTTCAGTTGAATATTTTTAAAATGCCCATTATTTTAAAATTTTGTTTGTTAGATTGAAGAGTTTTATTTTTAATTTAGAATGCAATTGAGGGTGTACATATAAACATATAATTTAGTTCCATGAATTCAGAGGTACTGAAAACCTGTTCTGAAATCTATTGAAGTTAATTAAGCCTTTTCTATCATCACTTGGAAATTAAAACAATTTTGTAAAGCACATCATTAGTTTGACTACTTAAAAACAAAATTTGGAACTAAAGTTATTAATTAAAGTGACGCTTTGAAATCAGTACAAAACATTTAACTCCAACTGCAATTAATGCAGAACTTAAAATAGAGTTTCTCATCAACTTAAGAGTGAGACAATGCTTATGAGCTGGTTTTCATAAAAGAATCCTTTCTCTATCATTTACCAGGGGTTTTTTGCTATATTTTCCTTCAGAAGTGAAGAAAATATCTCTCATGTATCGTCTTCAAATATTGTAAGAGGTAGAAAAGAAGAAAATCAATCAAACAAGAAGAAACAAACAACAAACAGAAGGAAGAAAAAACCCCAAACCATGGGGTCATCCGAAGTGTATTACTGGGATTTGTTTTTCCAATCGCTTTATGAGTAGTCCTATGGGTTGCTGTAGTCCTAAGGGTTGCTGTTAATACTTAATTATTTTTATTCTTCTGTTTGGTATGGATGATACTTTGTTGAGGTGCACAGGATCATAGGCATCAGAAGTGCCTCTGAATTGTCAAAATCAGATTTGTGTGCTGCTGCCACAGGGGAACCAGATCCAGCAATATTAGCATCCCATGCCTGCACTCCCTAGGAAAACAGAGTTGAAAGGGGCATTCTTTGCTGCCTTAAGAACTGGCTGGATATCCAGGCCCAGAGAGTAGTGGTGAATGGTCCTGCACCCATTTGGTGCCTGGTCACTAGTGGTGTTCCTCAGATCTCAGTGTTGGAATCATTTCTGTTTATTGTCTTTATAGACAATCTGGATGATGAGGGGATCAAATACACCCTTAGTAAGTTCTCAGACAATGCTAATTTGTGTGTGACTGTCAATCTGCTGCAAGGTAGGAAGGCTCTGCAGAGGAATCTGGAAATGCTGGATCAAGGGGCTGAGACCAAAAATATGAGGTTCAACAAGACCAAATACCGGGTCCTACACTTCGGACACAACAACCCCAAGCAGCACTACAGGCTGCAGCAGAGTGGCTGGGAAGCTGTCTGGCAGAAAAGGACCTCAGGGTGCTGAACCTGATGAGCCATCAGTGTGGTCAGGTGGCCAAGAAGGCCAATGGCATCTTGGCCTGTATCAGAAATAGTGTGGCCAGCAGGACCAGGGCAGTGATTATATCCCTGCATGCACCACTGGTGAGGCTATACCTTATGTTCAGTTTTGGGCCCCTTAATTCAGGAAGGACATTGAGGTGCTGGGGTGTGTCCAGAGCAGGGCAAAGAACATGGTGAGGGGTCTGAAGCACAAGTGCTATGAGGAGCGGCTGAAGGAACTGGGTTTGTTTAGTGGGAGAGAAGGTCTGCGGGGAAGACCTTACTGCTCTCTGCTCTCTCTGAAAGGTTGTAACCAGGTCGGGGTCAGTCTCTTCTGCTGGGCAACAGCAACAAGACCAGAGGACATAGCCTCAAGGTGTATCAGGGGAGGTGTAGGTTGGACATTAGGAGGAATTTCTTCACAGAAAGGGTGATTAAACATTGAAATAGGCTGCCCAGGGAGATGGTGGAGTCACCATCCCTGGAGGTATTTAAGAAAAGACTAGTTGACATGATGTTCAGTGAAAAGTTGGACTCAATGATCTCAGAGATTTTTTTCCAGACTAATTGATTCTGTGATTCTGTGAAAACCAAACACAGAGACCAGCTGAAATGAAAATGACCTCTTAACTGGAGACTTCTGTCCTTGACAACAGATTCCCAAGACCATGCATGCTTCTGCTAGTAAGTTTAGATTCAAGTGACTCCCTTCTAGACTGTGATGTACCAGTCCTACGTGGCTGAGCAATTTTTATTACTTGAAGTTTTATTTCAGTGTGTCCTTGAGGTGTTTCATTTGTTTGTCTTGGTTACATGTTACTTTAAGTCCAATTCTGCTGCAGGATGCCAATGTCTTCTGTCCTAGATGCATGACCAGCCCGGTGCAGCCTTTTTATAATGATCATGGCTACAGTCCCTGGAACATAACTGTGCTCTGAAACTTTTTCATTGAAAATTTTATCCTGCCATCTGATGCACAATATGGTCCACAGATGGTGCAGATGACATTTGTCTAGGAGTCATGTATGTCGTCACTAGCCCATGTCTTCAAACCATTCAGCAAATTGGATAACAGAGCTGCTTTATAGACTTTTAATGTGATCTACCAATTAATGTTGAGCTGCTGTTTGACCTCAGAGTAGCCTGCATCCACAGCCTCATGGTGCAGTACAAAAAGCAGTATTTTTTCTTGAATTTTTTAGAATAAAAAGAGAATGGTAGAAGAATGAGGGGAAGGAAATATTACTGTTTCCTTCTTCAGGTTTTTTTAAGTCTGGTTTCCACTGTTTTAAACTGGAAGTATTCCAGTTACTGACTTCATATGTTGTTAAGAGTCAATACTTAGCAGTTATAGTTCACTTTTGTTTCTTATTGCTATAAATGGCTAAGTACCTCATGGAAGGGCCAGACTTTGATCACAGCAGGCAGCAGGGAGTAAAATGTCTTATGAATCTGAGTGTACAGATAAACAGGTAGTCTGATGCTGACAGGACATCTGCTGATATATAACAAATACTATATGGGACTAAGCTTATACAATTTGTCTCTCACGTTCCTATTGTTCAAGACAATTAAAAATAAAAAGAGACATTTTAAAACAAAAGAAAAAAAAAACCCACATCGCATCTGCTAAGTGATCAGATTTTCCCTCTTTTCTTTGTCTATGGAGAAAACTTAGAATGTAAGGGGAATGTCTCATCTCAACAGTGGCTTTTCTTTTGTTTCATAGAATCAAAGAATGGGTAATATTACCCCACTGAGGGAATTATTCCTTTTTTTTAAAATTTAAAACATGTAAAAGAGTAAAAAAGAGTTCAAATTATGTTATACTAATGCATTACTGCTATATAGGGTACCTTTTCCCTCCAGATCTACTGTAAATTATACAGTGCAAGGCTTTTAACTTTCTCATATGGAAAATTTCTTCTGAGTAGCTGTGTTGTCTTCTTCTGGACTATATATTTCCCTTGTTTCTACTTTTTTTCTCTGTTTATAATCTATTTGTGGATAATCAGAGGTGACTGCTGTTTTAGGTGATGGCACTATTAAATCACATGCTGCTTACATTGCTTACTTTTCCTTTTGCAATATTTTCTATTTTAGTATTCCTTTTTTTAAAAAAAAAAAAAAATCCAAATTACAAACTGAACATATGTTTCCAGTGAGCTTCCCAGGTGTTTTGCCTCAGTGACTAAAGTTAATTTGAACCCAGAAACATAGATGAGTAATTCAACTGAAATTATTCCTTTTGATGTGTTTTGCCTATAAAATGACTTATCTTTTATTCAATGGATTTCTTCTTCATTTGTCTGCATTTATTACCTCACAGTGAAGTTCTTGTTTTTTGTTTCCTTCTCAGAGAATGTAGGTATACAATTCAATGTATTTTATTAAATTGACTTAATGAGTGTATGGGTCAATTAAGTTTCTAATGTTTTTCATACTTGGTTAGTTATTTTGAAAGGTAATATGTTGCTTCCAGTTCTTTCCTCGGATATGACTGTGCAATAGTCTAAACAGTCTGGATGTGTCTCTCAGACGTAGACATCAGGTTGTTTACTCTCTTGTCCAGACTGGTAAATAATGTTAGTGCTAATAATGCCCAGTGTAAGCCTATTCCCAGCCTAATAATAGATCTTTTCCCTTACTTTTGAGGTTTCACCTCCTAAAGAACACATTATCCTCAGCATCCTCATCCTAATCATGTCTCCTTAAAGACTACATAGAAGGTTCACAGTATGGTATCTTGAAACCCCAGAGGAAATATGAGTACTAGGTTTTTGGGGGGTTTTGTTTGTTTGTTTTGGTTTTTTTTTTAATTGGGGGTTGGGGTGGGGAGAGGGGAGCTTGGATAGAAACATTTAAGTCACTTTGTATTCTCTGGAAAACTTAGAGTGAGTTTTCAGAAAAAAAGAAGAAACAAGACACTTCCTAAAAAGTAAGTTAAATCGTTAACTGCTTACTACAGCAGAAATCACATCAGGTTCTTTCTCCTTCTGTGGCTACACAAACAACATTACAAAGTATCCTCTGCACCCTTCTCTCCATTTAATATTGTTATTATACAGTGGTGAGTCTGTTTCTTATAAGTAATGACTGAAAGTAAATGTTAAAAAGTTAACATTTTAGTTATGGTAACATAAAAGTTATGTTAGTAAATAACATTTCCCTTTCCCTTTCTTTCCTATACATTCTCCAAGGATCAAAATTATCAGTGAGTGAAAGGACTTCCAAATACAAATATTTCAGATTAAACTCAACATCTAAGTATGCAACAAGTCTGTTTTTCTCCCTAGTGTTTATTAATTTTAAATATCTCTTATATACTTGCTTCCTTCTAATTTTAAAATATCCTCAGAGGCTGTGCCACAAATTTACAGCACAAATAGAATGTATTAGAGGGGAACTGCACTGTTAACTGTAAAACATCACAGGTCATCTACATATGTTTAACAACTAAATTTCAGATGCTCAGTATGTGTCAAGAAAAAGCCAGAGCTTAATCACTTAATGGCATGTCTATGTAGACATAAGCAAAGGTCTAGCTGATCCTGCTTTAGGGTATTATGACTGACTCTCTGAGCCAAAATTCTTTAAATGCTATTTTCTAAGCTTTCTTTTCAGAGCAAGGATTAAGTTTTTAAAGCTAAAATACAACATAGCTGTTCAAAAGTCACAGTCACTGTAGTGCTGCTAACTCAGCTATGTCACAAATTTGTGTTATTTTGTTTCTATTTATCTTGTCAATATTGCATTAAACAATATAGATGGATTGTGCCTGTTTTTCAAATAATACAACTTCATATCTCAAGTTCAATAGTTTATTTTTGCTCCAGAAACCAAGAAAAATTGCCCCCTTGGAAAACGAAACTCTTGTTTTATAAGACAGGGAGATATTTAAACCTAATCTGTCACAGATTTGCATCTGTTTTTCTCTAAGCCATCTTCCTATATCCTGTGTGACAGACCTACAGAACAAAAGATAGCACATCTGGAACTAAACTTATGATGGTTGACTTGAGGTATCAGCCAGATTTACATAAAGTTAAGAGAGGTTCCTTGCTTCAGAGAGGGCAGGAGCACCTTCAATTTAAATTATTTGAAATTATGTGAAATTTTGTGTACTTATAATTGAATATTTAGTATATTTTCTAGGTCTCAACAGACTTTTTAAAGTGAATTGGAGATGGACTCTTTTTTGACATTAAGATTTTCAGAGAAGGCTGATACTGTATACATTTAAACAACCTTCAAGGCTCAGGCAATTCAAATGAAGAAAATTTAAAATGTCTCATCGAGTCACTTTGCCCGTTCTTGCATTGCAAGAAGATGATAAAAGTCCTGACTCATTTGAGTTTCATTTTTAAGGCAACTTTTAAAAGTATGATGATAGTTCACTGTCATTGTATAATATTTCTACAGGTTTAGTGATTTGATTTTTTTCTTATTTTGTAAGAGTGCTGCATTTTTATATTTATTGACAGTTTGGGTAATCTTATTATACTGGGGATGGTGGTGGTTGTGGTTATTTTTCCCTTATCTGCATATTCAGCATCTGAAGGTTTCTCCAGGGCTTTTGCAGAAGTAGTTTTGTGGGGCAAGGGGGTTGCCATGGTAGGCTTTTCCATGTGGTTGGGTTTTGGTATTGGTTTTTGTTTGTTTGTTAGGGTGTTTTGTTTGTTTTCTATAAATACTGGATTTTTTTTTAAACTTTCATCCCTGAAAAACCTTTTGCTCTGACTCTAATCTGCTCTTTTGGAGAGAAGCAGATTCATATGAACAAAAATTATATAAATAAAAAGTTAACACTAGGTTGTTTTTGCTATGATGCAAGTCCAATTTTTAAATGTTTTTTTGAGAGAAAAATCCCAGAAAGTTGCATTACTAGTAAAAATAAGAGGCACAGTTTTATTCGGGGGAGTTTTATTTGCACTGACTGCCAAAAAAGCATAATGCCTGTAGATTTTTATGTAAAAAGGTTGCAGTTTAGGAAATGCTGCTGCTGAAATAAATTGTTCCCAGATCCAAGAAAGGCATGAAAATTTTATTTAATATAGGTTGTGTTACAGTGGTCAGTAAATGTTGATACCCTTACCTGTAATGACTGTTTCAACAAGAATTAAAGGGGTTTTGTTGGTCCAGTTCTGACAGCTGGTACATCCCTGAAAATATCCCTTAAATCAGTCCAGGAAACCCAACCACCCCTGAATGATGAAGGTGAATAATGAAAGCTTCTCTTTCACTAGTGTGTTTTATCCTTTGTTCTGTCCTTTCCTCTTCACCAGGAATAGAGTTAAAACTAAAGCATGTGCTCAGGCTTACATTGCTGAAAGACATGGGCCCTCAGAAGAGTGCCTTGTTTAGTAATCTGGATGTTTTTCTCCCTTTTCTGTTCATCTTGTGTACACACACAAACCAACGTGAGACATCCAAGCATGAAATAATCTACAGCTCTCAAGTGTAACATTTAATGCACTGGCTTGGGTGGGAGTGAGACCTTGCTTCCACATGAACAAATAGTGCGTTCATTTTACATTCTGTGGTATGTCATAAAATGTTGCAACAGTACTAGAAGTGCAACAATTTGTTGTTCACATGCAGTATACAGGTACTAGGTTTGATTCTTTTGTGCGTGGATTTGAACAAGGATTAAGACTTGATCAATTCAAACATATACTCCTGGTTTTCAGTACACTAAAATCTCAAACAAAAACACCAGGAAAAAAAATAGGAATGCTAATTTCTGTTCTGTTCTGTTAAGAATCATACAAATGCTGAGGCTCCAGAAGGGTTCGCAGATTATTCCAATTCTCTGTGCCATCTTCAGTCACAACTCCTATCTAAAAATTACTCTTTTGAGAAAGGAAAATAAAGTAGAGCTGTTAGATAGTAAAGTCAAGATGCTCAGATATAGGGAGGCCTGCTCAGGTCAACTCCCTCTTTGTCTGCTGCGACCATCTACAGAAGGTATTGTGAGAGCTGAAGAGAAAAGTATGAGCTGCAATGGAAAGGCATGTTTGTCTCCTTCATAAGGATATAAATCTGGCTCCATGCTTTTGTTCCATGTTACAGAGAAAGAAGCATTCTCATTTCAGTGAGTGACAACAGAACTCCATATGCACATCTTAATATGATATCTATAGCTGATAAAGATTACCCATTAGCATGACTTGTCATTAAATTTTCTTCAGTATCTCTAATTTATCCTTAAAATATGATATAGCTCAGTTGCCTTAGGTTTGGGAATATATTTTTCCCAGTGAGCTAGAGTGGGTTAGAAAGTATTGTTTGTAAACCCTGCTTGTGACCTAAACTGACACTCACAGCAGGAAATATTTGGGATAGAATGTCTCAGTGGGACACATGGTCTGGAGTGCAAGCAGCAATGCTGAATCACACTGAAGTAACTTAATGAAACTGTAGGGAGAATCAAGAAATCAGAGTATTTTTTTCCCCCCGTCTGAGATTCCTTGTAAAAATTCTGTAACAGAAACTTATGACCTAGCAGGGTAGAACAGGGAGTTTAGAACAGTTCTTTTTAAACAGGAAGTACTTTAATTTCATAAGTGACAGCACTATGGTTTTCATTGTTGAGGATGAAAGCAATGTCAGCATTTCTACATTGCAGTAACCCTGACCATAACTTTTTTAGGAAAAGACTGCTTGCAATGGCAATCATGCAGAGACACTCTGCAGGAAAACTTCTGGACTTACTCCAGTCATTACACATTTGGAAAGAGCTTCACACAAAGGTATTTTGTGCATGAATAGTCCAGAGGAATAGGTTTCTGGACCAACTGGTGTGTAGCTAATTTTAAAAAGTCAGTTTACCATAACAATTATTTTATGGGCTATAGAGCAGATCTCATTAAAGTAGGAAGAGAATAATAAATTAAAGGAGAACCAAACATTAATACATCTAATGCTGCCTCTACTTAATAGGAACATTACAAATGGTAATGAGAACACTGTTCATCTTTGTGGGGGATGGTGGTAAATATGGTAAAAATAGACAAGTGTTATATTCTCAAGAACAATTTTCTGATGTAATTTCTTCTGTCCGTTTTTTAAACATACAACATAGCAGCTTTTTTATACTCAGACACACTTGCATTACTATTCTGATTATATTTTTTCTGGTCATTTTCTGATCATATTACTTTCTCCTTTTTAAAAAGTCTACATGTAATATAACTATAATTTTGCCTCTGCTGGAATTTGGAAAATTTCATTCTTTTATTATCCTTTTTCTCATCTACCTTTTATTGGTTTGGTTTTTCTCCTTTTTCTGTAAGTCTTAAAATTCATGGGCTCATCTGCTTGTGTATAACACATACACTTGGTACACTGCCACACTGCTTAAGCCAATTGGATGAAAAGTCAATAAACCCCAAAAATTACATATAAGGTTGGGGTTTTTTTTCTGTGAACCTGAATACACACTTCTCTCCAGTGAGGCTGATAAAGTCGATCCAGTGTCCATACATACTGTAATTATAGGTAAAAATTTAGGATTCACTCTAATACATTGTAAATTGTTGTATGGAAGTCTGAAGATCATGTGTATCTGTTTCCATGTGGCAAATAATTGAATATAGGCATAATTTTTACATCCTTATTTCCCTATATAATATATTTCTACAGATTTTTCTATATTCACAATACTAATTATTTAAAATACTAAAACTTTTTGCCCTTTGGTTTTATTTGCTAAATTCATTAAACTCATTCACTTTTACTTTAAAAGAATGTTAATTTCATATATCAGTTGTATATAAAAGCCAAATATCTTTTTATGATGCTTTGTTATTCAACTTTTATTCTTCCAACTTCCACAGTAAGTATCAAAGAAAAACAATAGTAGGCAGCAGGAGTTTTCCCATTAACTTCAATGAAATCGTACTTAGATCTGAGCTGAGTACGTTTGAAAATCTCAATGGCTGTTAAGCAATTCTGAAAAACACCACAGGGATGTCTAAAATTCAACACTTGTCATCCAAAAGGGAGAAAACTTTCCTGGACTCTTTTTTTAATAGTGGTTATAGTGGCTATTTCTTTCATACTGCTTTTATCAGTTAATCATGGAACTCATTGCAAAGGAGATGGATACTATACTTCCCACTTTATGGACAGAGATATGGAGGTATAGTGAAAGCAATGTCTTGTTCACCTCAGCATTTATGCAGGCATTCAATGCTGGTTGAAGGCCCAAGGTGATTTGGGAGAATTGCACTTAAACAAAATAAAAACACTCTTTGGGGAAAAAAATCACATGAATCATAATACATACTTAAAACATGGAAATGGTATCATGGATTTGTCTAAGTGAAGTGAGTTCTGCAATCATAATTGTGGTGGTTCATTTTTCTTAAATGATTGTTCTGTTACCCCCAAAATGTATAAGTTGTAATCTTTCCGTAAAATGTATTCATTGTAACCCCTTTCCATCACCTCATCCTCGATTGTTTTTACCCAACCCCTCCTACCTTCTGTTTCCATTAGTTCACAGGATGTGTTCTCCTCCCCTATCAGTATCCCATTGGTCCAAGCCTTATATCCAGCCCCTGGTGGGAACTCTCTCTTAGGCTGAACCATGAGGTTTGCTCTTTCTCGGGCTCTCTGGCTCTGCCGCCCTCTCTGCCTCTGCCTCTGGCTGGGGTCTCGCTCTGGGCCCGGGCCTGGGCCTGGCTCTGGCTTTGGCTTTCCTGCCTCTTGCCTCTCCTTTGGGAGCCGTGCTCCACCCCTCCGGTGTGGGACCCCAAATAAACCTCATCTGATCAGCACCCTCAGAAGCTGTGTCATGTCTTGCCTGCCTGTGCGTTGCCATTAGCTGGCACAAACAAGAGACCAAGGCTCCCCAGAAGCTCCGGTAAGGCTTTTGTACCTGCCCTTCCTTCTGGGACCCAGAGATGTGTTGCCCCCAGCCCCCTAGCAGCTGCTATCCAGACCAGAAAAGAGCAGGGGGGGAGAACGCAACACAATAAAACCACTTCCAATGCCATGTCTCAGAGCTCAGGCTCAGTAGCAAAGGCTCATCCACCTGCACTGGCTGCTGCAGGACCTCACAGCCGTGACTTAGGTGAACACTTCTGACTCTTCACAGACTGGTAATAAAAACAGAAAAAGCGCTTAAGAAGTCTTAAAGTTAGTCTAGTTTTCACTTGGGTTCATATGTCTTTCATGTACTCTGAGTTTGCTCATGCTTAAGCAGAAAAGTTCAATAGCAAAAAATACACTGTTTAAGTTCAAATGAAACAATAACATCAATAGTTTTCATAGTTAGGTTGAGAGCAGTGCCATATTACTACTTGAACACATGAAATAAAAACTGGACCTGAGTTCCAAGCATCCACATTTAGGTTTCTGTTTATCTGTGGTCTGCAGACCTAGTATTGAAGCTTTAGATATTGCTAGTGTAATCCAGAAAGAAATTCAGCTTGATGTTTAATTCAATTGCCTAATCATAGATCTTGAACACTATTTGAGACCTACAGAGATAATCAACGACGTTTCATGGGTTTGCATATATGACACAAGACTTATCTTACTTCACCCTGAAATATCAGACAGACGCTATCCAAGGTATTTTTACAGCTCAGGTTGCAGTGGATAGAAATACATGGGTACCTGAACTGAGCAGATTATTGAGCATAATGTGAGCTTATAATTTCAATATATAGACATATATATTGAAATTATAATTTACCTTCATTAAAGTTTCTTAATTAAAAATGGAATTTTATCTTTCATAGTGGGTATGTTGCATGAGTTTGCAGAAACTAGAGTGACAGAGAAGCTCAAGATGTGTTCCATAGGTTTTTGGGTTTTTTTGTATTTTAAGGAAGAAAATTAAGAATAAATCCACACATCTAATCTGACCAATTTACCTGAAAAGAATGCAAACTAGAACTCACTATATAGAAATAGAGTCAGTGAGCTAATACAGCTCAGTTCAGTTCAAGAGATCAGCAACTACTGCCATGCTACTTTCCCAATGCAGCCTGCTTTGGCTTCCAATGCATTTCCCAGAGAGTAAGATACTCCTATAAATGCTGTTTTTCATCCCTGTGGGGGGTATCTCAGGTAACCAAGAGTATTTCAAAAAACAGTATTTGTCTTCTGTGTTTAGGCAACTGAATTAAGTGCTTAATGTCCTCACTGTGCAGGAAAATAATTAACATGGAAGTCTGAGTTTCTTGAGAAATTAACATGGAAGTCTGAGTTTCTTGAGAAATTATGTTAGAAATAGTAGAAAATAAAAGATAGCATGTAACAAGCATAAGCATACATTTATCTAAACCTTTTTTAGGAAGTGCTAGAAAGATTATTAAAAACAAATCATGCACAGAGTGTGAAGATATTGACCAGGAAAAATGTGTCTGACCAAAGGACAAAGTAAAAACTTCAAGATGTCAATTACTTCCTGATCAATAAACATAATCTTATTTACGGCTTGTAATATATGTGCTGCAACATTTTTAAGAAAATAAAGACAAAAATATCCATAAACAAACCCTTGAAATAAGAAGAATGCTTTGATGTCGAATTATTTTAATCTCTTTGTATTTCTTTACCATAGACACTCAAGTCTGAGTAAACAGCTTCGATCATAATTTATTGTTGAGGCGGAGGAATAGACACTTTCACAGTCAGTAAAACAGTCTCTTTTAGACATCTGTACTATGATGAGATGAATCTTGCTTTAGAACAGTTTCTCTCCACTGGGTAAGCTGACAACTTTCTTCTTCTAGCTTTCATGAGAAAAAGCAGGTCTCAGACAATGCTGTCATTTGGTATCCTTCATCCAGTAGAAGTGTTATTTGTACAGTCCTGTAGAAATTCTCTCTGTTTTATCTATTTTGTATGTAGGAGATACTTACTGAAAAATTTGACACTGTAAGTTTAAATTGGCATGAGCTTTTCATCCCTGAACATTTCAGACACATATCTTTATCCTCTTAGATGTGGCTGCATCAATAAACATGTATGTAAGAATCTGAATGAGTGTCAGTCAAATGAACATCAAATTGAGCAAAGTATAAATAATAGCAATAGAAAAAAAAGGATGTTCATTATGGCTGCTAGTAAAGAAAAGCTGCTAACTGGTGAAATCAAGTTTAGGAAGAGTGAGGTCTACTTCATATACTTGCAATTTTTTTTCTATTATCATCTTTGACTGTTGTAAAAAGATTCATTGTAATTACTTAATAAAAACAGACACAACATTTCTCCCCAATAAAACATGCATTTGGCATTGTTCAGAAAAGCAGAGACCAGGAAAAGTTGTATTTGTATCTTCATTGGGGCATCTGGACACTACAGTGGTAAAATATTAAGCCTGATCAACAGAGAGATGATAGGGAGGAATGTAAATCAGTGCTTTAGTGTCAGCTCACAGAAGTCAAAAAGGGGAGGACTAGATGCTCGTCCCAAAGCCTCACTGGCTAAGTATGTTTTGTGAAGAGTATAGTTTAAGATAAATAGGCTCCTGAGAATTTGGCTCTTAGATTCATTATCCTTAAAAATGTACTCTGATACTGACCTAACATTTAAATATTCTGATAGCCTAAAAAAAAAAGCATTATAAAAATTATAACTACCATGGGTTTTCGTTTGTTTAGGGTTTTTCATTTTCTTGTTTGATAAGATTTTTTTCTGTTTTGCTCTGGTTTTTTGTTCTTGGGTTTTGGGGGGTTTTTTGTTTGGTTTGGTTTTGTTGTTTTTTTTTTTTTTTATTTTGTTGAGATTTTGGGGCTTTTGTTTGTTTGTTTGCTTATTTTACTAGAGAATTGATGGTCAAAGGAAGAAACTTTATAGAAGAAAAGGCTACATGGTCTAAAACCTAAATGAAAAGACTGTGATTTCTGATGATGGAAAACAAAACAACTATAAGATACTAGTTGCCTTCACGCTGGCTTCGATAGTTGGGCAAGATATCTAGGAAAGGAAAGTTCATTTGAACTGAAGTTAAAAAATCATGTGTGTAGCTTAAAAATCTATAAGTGAAAAAAAAAAGGAAATAAAAAAAAATGCAATGTTGACTGTCTCTTTGTTATTCCAATCACATTTTAAAAAATAGTCATTTAGTGACATTATTTAATTATTTTTCAAATATGCTTGTCATGTTCTGCTGGAGGAATAATTTATTGGGTTATAAAAGAAAACTAAAAGCTTAAAATATGACAAAGATAAAGTCAAAATATTAAATTTGCCTAATAAAATTATATACTCATAGATAGCCATAGAAAATATTGTTGTCGTGCTGGATGCACAAGGTATAATTGTGATTTGAAAATTAGACATTTTTTTCCTTCAGCCTTAAGAAAATTTAGTCTGAATAAATATTAACACATGTTCAATCTCAAAAAATGTCCAACTATTATCATATATTCTTTCCTATAAAGAACAGAAAATCTTATAATCCATATGGTAAATGATGGACTGGTTACAGATCTTACTGTGGCTTGCCTCTTGGGGATTCATTTATTTAAACTACAAGAAGCAAGTGAAGCTGAACTTCCTTCCTCTATGTTGATTGTGTTTGCTGACCTCTGCTACGGCCAGAAGTACTGCTGTGAGATGCTGTCACTTCCTTCACAGTTGTAACTTGGCACTGAAGCTATTGTCCCTTCAGCAGGGATCTCTTGATTTTGTGCAAGATCAGAAGGCATCTCCTGTGCCTGGCATATTTATAAACCAACATATGTTGCTGTGATTCTGAATCTTTGCTGTCCAAGGCAATAGAATGAAAAAAAACAGAGCTTATACATTCCAACATATATATATATATTTCTGTCAATAGCCTACTATTTTAAGTCTATTGCTTGATTCATTCATATCCCTTTTTCAAAATCATGTTCAAGCTAGATTTAAACACTGCATTTTAAATACTGCAATGTGTGGAATAAAGAAAGTATTTTTGCTAGTCCTAAACACTTAATATGCACTGAAATTGACAATTTATTTAGAAAAGTGATGTTTTGATGCATTGCAGTTTGCCTAGCTTACTTTCAAGAAGCATTTTGCTTTTGTTGCAAGATAAACTAATGATAAGGATACAAGTATAATCCTGCTGTTGGCCAGGTTCCTTGAAATGTGTCTGCATGCTATTTATAAGTATCTGTTTTAGGTAGTGATTATCAAGATAAAAAGTGTACTTGTTCCTAATCGCACATCTTTTTTATTTTGCCTTTAGTATTAATCTGAAAGCACTATTCAAAATAAGAATTGAGGTGGTTACACTGTGAAATGTTTGCATAACTTTGCAACAATTTGATGTGTTCTCAGTGCTATGAATAGTTCTCAGTAAGAGTATTATTTAAATCATTCTCAACTAAATAGATTCCTATGTAAAGAAATAAAATTATGCTTCATATGGGTATTTTATAGGCCTCAGTAAGGTGAAGTCTTTAGATTACATGACATATCCATATTGAGGTTATCAGAAAAAAAAAGAAGGTAGTAATGATGAACATAAGAAAACGCAAGAGAAAGGAAGACCTGATTTAAATGACCCAAACACAAAGTTATTCATTTTATATTTCAGGATTCTAAAACAGTCTTAAATAGAATTACTTTTTTTGCTCCTACAGAAACATTAAAACATTTCATTAGCTAAGTCTGGAGAATTCCCAGAGAGAATATTGACAGTCAAGAGCCTTTTTTATGTGGAACTGAAAAAGGCTTTTATACTTCAAGAAGTTACCATTACTTTCTCAGGGTCCAGTTATGATTTTAGATTTTGATCAGAAGAGTTCACACTTTAAGAGGACAAATTGTAGCTAGAATCCTCGAGAGGGGGAAAAAAAAAGCCAAAAAAATAACAAACCGAAGACAAAACAACCTCAGATATTATATGTTACTATAGTTTAAATTTACAGTAGAAAAACATGATGCTGCTTTTATATCCGACAAAATTTCAGTGATTTGTTGGACTAATGTAGCTGACTTAATTGAAGCCTC
Source organism: Acrocephalus scirpaceus scirpaceus (assembly GCA_910950805.1). Lineage (NCBI taxonomy): Eukaryota > Metazoa > Chordata > Aves > Passeriformes > Sylviidae > Acrocephalus > Acrocephalus scirpaceus. The sequence continues at coordinate 63,126,671 of OU383774.1, read as the reverse complement.
ATCTTATTTCAAATTAATGTATAACAAAACTTCCCCTCATTGATGAAGAAAATCCTTGAGTTAGTAGTCAACACCAGTATGACTTCATTGGTTTATAGATGAATCTTGGCTATTATTTAACTGACAATGCACAAGACACTTGTGAATATTCATGTCTCACTTAAACACAGTGGACTACATCAAAACGACTCTCATGCTTATTTTTTATTGTGCTTCTATTTTAGTAATTCATACATTCACGTTCATACATATCGAACATAGTTTTATCTATATATGCATACATATGCATATATATATAGATGTACATATTTAATTCACATGTTCATTTCAGTATTCATATACTCTTCACAGTACATATAATACAATCTAAAAAAAGCATAAATGGCACAGCAAAAATACAGCCAAAACATGTGAAGGCAAATATTGCATGGCAAATCAGTCTAAAATAAAAGGTTTGATACTATTGCATGAGATGCTTGAAGAGCTGCATTTGAATTATATTTCCCGTGTCAGTCTTGTTTGAATTTACAATAACTTCCTTGGAATAAATCTGCTGTCTACTGTGATTCTAGACATTTAAAATAATACAAATCAAACCAAAATTTGACTGTTAAAATGTTCGCCACTTTTTTTTTAATTTACCACATTTATTTTAGTTTAGTCTAGTTCTATCATTGCAGTTTGCTAAGACACAAAATACAGAAGAAAGAAAAAAGTACGCTTTGCTCTTACTTGTCTATCACACGTCATAATCCAATTTTTTAAAAGTACCAACAAATTAGACAGTTACAATTAAATTCTGAACTAATGTTTAGTAAGAATGAAGTATTCAAAATTGTCTTTCAGTTTCTTTTTGTTCCATCTCATTATATGTTTGCCCTAAGAAATTAAAACACAGCTCTTACTACTCCCATTGTCTATCATAATATGAAATATCTTCTAAATTTTAAGATAGGCATTAATTAAATTAGCAGTTTCTGGTTTCACCTGTTGTCATGGGTTAACACAATTTGGACTTTAGTTAAGGAGGAATGCTGCCCCGTCAGGACCTTGCAATTGTTTTGGAAGGGACAGACACCTATCAGAGGCCACTTTTAGATACTGGCACATGGTTTGACCATTGAGGAAGCTGCAAGCGACTTTTGGGAATACCTGTATAAAGTCTGATTGTGTCCAAGCCAGCCCTTTTTCCATCCGGTTTGCCAGCAGGTAACACTGAGTTGGGGCAGCTTTGTGGAGCGGCCCAGGCTGGCCAGGCCCTGCTGCTCCCCGCTCCTGGCGGGGTGGGGCGCCAGCTCAGGCCTGGCCAGGCCCCATTGACTCCCAGCAGAGGAGGGGAAACTGTAGCTTAACATCAGCTAATTTTTTAAGCCTATCCCAAGCAGGCTGAGCCAGGGGAGATGTCTGCTGGGCCCCCTGATAACAACTAGGGGTTGGGTTGGGCTGGGCCCACTCCATGAAACCAGGGATGGGAAGGAGCTATCTGCGTTTTTGGCTGTTAAGTTTCTGACTGCCTGAGCCCCTCTGATCTCCAGTCTCTCTGTCAGAGGCCCTGAAATCTGACACCATGTGTTGCAGGGGAGGGAGCGAGGACCTAGGCAAGAAAATTAACTCTTTCTTGGCACAAAATGAAACTTCCAGAGCTCAAACCCTTCCCTGAGAGAGAGAGGAAAAGGAAAAAGTGATTGAACTATAAGGAGACACAGCATGAAGTCAGTGAAGAGAGAGAGAAAAGACTTTTTGGGAGAAGAGATTGAAGAGATTGCAATTGAACTCTATATATGTAGATTATACTTTTAAATCATGGGAAAAAATATGCATTTGGGGAGATGATTATTTAGATTTGTGGATTTGAGCAAAGGTGTCTGTGATGGACTTAGTGATATTGGATTAGTAGTTGAGATTCTTGTGATTCCATGAGATGCTTGAACAGAGACAGATGAGAAGCCGTCTGCTTCAATGAAGAAGTGAGAAGACATCTCTGTTCCCTGAGATGAACAATCCTTTGCCTTTGGAGCTGTTCATCTTTGAAAAGTGACATCCCAGTATGCGTGAGACTCATGACCCATAAGCAGCTTGGGAAACTGCTAATGGGAGGAGGGGTCACAGTAGCAGGCTTTCCCTGGGTGACTGTTTTTGGGGCAGTTAAAACCCACAAGAGAACTGCTCTGGGCTGTCACTGGGGGGAAGTTCCATGGTAAACTAAGAGAGACTCCTCTCCCTAAAGAACTAATGAAAGGCTATTTTTAAATGGTGAAACTGACTGAAAATCACAAGTTTTTCTCTTTATGTTATTTGCAAGAAAGTGAACAGTTTTTGGGCAAGGGAGAGTGTTTTGAAAGTTTCATTTTGATTTTTATTTTTTTCTTTTTAGTGTCTGTTAAAACTATCTGTTTACTTTTAAGTTAGGCCTGTTTTGCCTTTTTCTCCTAATCCTATCTCACAGCAAAAAAGACACTTAAACCACAACACTAAATTTGGCAGAGACAGGTGAAACCACTACACCTATGGAAGTCAGTAAACTGTAAAATTGCAAGATTTCAGCTTCCATAGTATTTTTCTTCTTTTGTGTCAGAAATTGCAAGAAATTGCAATTGCTTGGTAGATGTATGTTCATGATGCAAGTATGATAGATCACTGTACTTTTCTCTTATTAACACTTTCCTGATCAAAGGTTTGCTAATGAGTCCAGAAAAAAAAAGTATGAGTTATTTATATGCTTTTTATTTATATATATGCTTTAACTTTACAGCAGATCTCATTGTCTGAAATATTACAATAACCAGTCAGGTAACCACCTACCCATTTTCACTTTTGTTTTGTAAAAGGCATATACTATACTTAAAATTGTAGAATTGTTTTTTCCACAAAATTACTATTCCTGAATCCAAATTGCCAAAGACTGCTCTGTGAGCCTCTTCCAGCTGTCTGACTTATTTTTTGTTCTTGTTTTGGTTTCTCATTTATAAATTGAAAAGGATGTGGAAAAGTGCATTCTTATTCAAACGAATCCACTTCTACACAATAAAACAAATGCTGCAATGTGATCCCTTTCAGGCAAATAGCTCGGGAAAGCAACTGCAAGCATTTTCTTACTTCACTGCTATGCTTTATTGCTGAAGTAAAACACTTCAGGGAGGTATTAAATATGCATGCTATTCTTTTTTCTAATTTTAGTGTGAGAATTACCTTCAGAACTGTGTTTATACAGTATGCAGAATATAGCAGATCTGTGGCAGAGTTAAGAAACCCATGAGGAGGTATCAAAGTTTATGCATCTTACTTCAAATTAAATCTCTGTATCAGCAGGGTATTTTCATCTTATCTTTAATAGGGGCAAGGAGATGGGTTGAGAAATGTGTTAGGTGCCTTGAGTTCACTGTCATTTTTATTCTTCCCTCTCTAAAACTAAAGAGATCCATTAAAACTGTTTGTGATAAGCTCTAAAATGTTATTTACTATAATATCTTTTTACAGTTCTGTGATATATTTTGCTTTTTCTAGGAATTTTGAGTTGGAATAATTTTAAGTATACATATCAACTAAAAATATTATACCTTACAAAAACATCTTTTTGAGTATTTAAGCTTTTGTTTTGGAACTAAAATATTCAGTCTTAAGTCAAATTTAGATTTCTCTAGGACTTGATATTTTGTGGGGTTAATTTACAACATCATCCTAATTTCTTTTCTAAATTATATATTGACTACCTATTTTTTAGTTGAATTTGGAAGATAAAAGTAATATAATCTTAAAAAAAAATCTGAAAATGAGACAATTACTTAATTCAGGTAAGTATATAAGCACCTGCTTCAAACTGATTGCTTAATTTGAGTACCATCAAAGTAAGTGGGGGTTAAGGACCTCCTTAAGGTTAAATGTGTATTAATATGACTGGGAACAATGTCTACAATTCCATATTTGGAAGGATGTAATATTCATTTGTTAATTTGATGAAATGGCAGGACTGTGAAAAAATAAGAGCCAGTAAACTCATTGCAACACAGCTCCAATAGCTTATTAGCAATATTTAAGTAGGTTGCAGGATACTAATGATTAAGCTTTTGTTTCTAGTTGTGGACAACTTTGATAAAATAAATATTGCATTACTCATTTAAGTGATTGGAACTGTTAGTTATTTTTGTGATAATGCAGCAAGAATTACCTCCATGAATCACTGTGTGAAACTGAATGTCTCATTTGGGGTGAAAGTTCTGCTTACATCTCTGTACATAAAAGTTAAGTGATAAAATACCTAATGGTCATCTCCCTTGAAGGCCTGATCTAAATTCAAGTAAAATAATTAGAAAACTTTCCACTGACTTCAATTACCAAAGAGCCTACTTTTTCAGCTTTTACTCACACAATGCTCCCAGGGGACTCAGTATGAGTTCTACATGGCCAAAAACTAGATAAAAAGGGAGTGACTTGGGCAGCAGACTCATTAGAGTAATTGAATGTCTCTTCTATTTTTTTCCATTACCATAGTCTTTCAGAAGGTGAGATTGTGCATAAATGGTGTTTATCCAAACTGAAAGCAAATATAATTGAAAAAAACCCTCTTCCATTATGTCTCTTCATGATGTTGTGTACAAATACAGGAAGATGGAATATGTGAGATAGACTAAATGTGAAACAGTGTAATCAAATATGGAAGCACCACGTGACTGCATTAGTAAGAGAAATGCAGCTTATTTTAGCGATTATTACAAGAAAAGTATGATCTATATTAAAATATTTGTTAGGTGGAAGAAGAAATGTTTGCAAAATCTTGGATGAATGCTCTAATTATTTTGTAAATGGTTACTGTGATGGAACATTAATTTTGGATTAATTAATTTTGTCTTTTGTACCTGTTCGTTTTGCTTATTTGTGCTTCACATGTTTCCCACAAAGTACATCTTCATTTGAACACTAGAACTGGTTGAAAAAAAGCAATTGCTTCAATTAAAAATGTCACTAATGTTTCACAATGTGAACATTTTTGCTGAATGATTAAAACCACTTCTATTTGTCTGTAGAAATGGCAGTAAAATAATCTGGTTTTATAACCAGTAATTGGAAGAGTGGAACTCTGATAATTTTGGACTGAGAGTGGTCTACAAATCTTCCCTTTTCCATGTGATTGAATTCAATCTGGCCTAGGGCTGTGTTAAGTCAAAGCTCTTACTGTGTAAGGACTATTCCATTGTAGACACAGAAATAATCTGTGGTCTCAGCCAAAATGAAAATAAAGTCCTGACAATAAACAAGATAAAATACACTAATTGTCATTGGTTTGCATTACTGATTAGCAGGCTTAAACAAAGAAAAAGGTCATAAATCGTGGATTTTATTCTCCACACCTGTGAAAAATATATAAGCAAACAAAGCACAGCCATCAGCATAGTTCATTTAGTACTAATTACATATCCATTATAGAAAAGGCGTTTACTATGCAAAAATGAATAATGCTTGGGTTTTATGAGATTAAATTCATTAGAAGACTGGTCACAGGTATGTTCCTGTATCACAAAATTTTTAGAAGTGAAAAGGTTTGGGTTTTTTTTAATGCTATTTATTTAAATATGCATATAATTTGTAAGTGATATGTCTATAAAAATTTGTGTATTAAAATGCATACGTATTACAGATGTAGTTTATGTATATTTATAAACAGCCTATATGTTTACATAGTTGTGTGTATTTACACACATTACACGTGTTTCTGGTATCCAAATGGTAAAAACATTTACTAGGCTTCTAGGTTTAGCCTGACATTTGAAAAAAAGTATTGATTTGAAACGGGATTCTTTGTGTCTAGGTATGAAAAGGAGATGCAAAAAAATCCCTGATTTTAGGACTTCTCAAATATGTCAATTACTGATATAGTATAGAAAAATGAACACAGTAGCTATATATAAGCTTCACATATACTGTGGGAGAATTTATTTATACATATAAATATTTCCATTGAAGAATTAAACATATTTAAACTGGTTTTTTTCCTTTTTGAATGGGATTAGAATTTCTGGAGGTGTGAGATGTCCTCTTACGGATTAAAATCTAGGAAGTAGCTAACCTACTCATATCTTTTGAACTATAAGTAGTGGCGACGAAAGAGAGCTATTTAATTAGATCCATTTCATAAATCAGTGAGGTTCAGAAACATTTCCAAAATCCTTCTATAGCAATGCTCATGTAATTTCTAGTGTTTTTCTCTCATTTCTGTAGTTTTGATTGCTATCTAATGTATGGCTTAGATTTTTTTGAAAATCCTTCAAGTTTATAGATAAGACACTCCCTCAAATTCTGTAGATTACAGGCTTTAGAAGACATCAAATCTGATTGATCTGCTTCTGTTCTGATTTGCTGTTCTTAAGTATAAGATGGATTCTTCTCATTTTGTAGGCAAATGTAAATTTTTTCAGTAACTAAAGTAAACTTTTTAATATGTCATCTTGACTGATGTCTCATTGTGAAGTCTTTGTTCATTGATTCAGAACCTATCTCACAAATCTACTTTAAATATATAGTGATAAGATTCAAGTCTGCATTCATATTTGGCCACTTCTTAACCAGGTGTACATTGACTTGAAAAGAATGAGGCAACTAAAGTAGCCAGGGAATTAAGCTGATTTGATTTAAGATAAGTAGAGATTAAAAGGATGTTAGCATTCACAGATTTGCTAAGAGAGCAAAAAAGCTGCATGATAATCCCCTGGATATCACTCAAAAAGGTACATACCAGAGATAGAAACGGAAAGGATCACAGGAAAATTGTATAAGTGGGAGGAAAACAATATGATGAAATTAAAAGTCAAAGTTGATATGAAAATCAGAAATTTCCAAGTCTTCTATCTGATGTATTAGACTGTAATTGTGTTGGGGAAATGCTATATTGGTGAGACTATTTAAGTCAAACAGGAAAAGGCATAAATACATGGGACAATTCTGTGCAGATGTGAAGGGCACAAAAAAAGGGCTATTTGAAACCAAAACACTTCTAATCTCTTAAATTCATGACACAGATACTAGAAGTGGAGGGAGTATGAAGCCAAACCCAAGTATATGTTAAGGCTGAATCAAGTAAGAAATATGGAGTGCTTAAATTGTCTTGCAATTCCAAATAAGAGGACAAGATTGTTCATATCATGGACTTCAATCAAAAAAAACCAAAACAAAACCAACCAATAATTAGAATTCAGTCACAATTTGGTGCCATACAGCATTTGAGTTTACCTACTTTCTCAGATTGCTTTACCCTGACATTCATTACTTACTCTTCCTCTTAGCCTGGATGCTCACTTGCCAATGACAGTTTAATTTGTTATGCCTGCTTACAAGTGCCTATTTTGGGGGAAAGGGTACTTCTCTTCACATTGGGACTCAAATATAACTCAGATGTATGATCCAAGACCACCAAGAAACCCCAAAACCTAAATGTATTTGACACTGTCAAATTTGTGTGTAAACATCACGTCTCATTTGATAGGTGTGATGTAGCTTGAGAATGAAGTAGGAATTTGTAAGCTTGTTTTTTTGACCCTGTCAGATAGAATGACTTTGAACTTTCATCTCCTGGAACACTTCTGTGACAACCAGTCTGAGGGGTATCCTCAGTAGGAGAATCTTATATTTTTTGAAGACAGATCACTTTGCTGTTTTGGATGGGCTTGTAATGGAGTTAGGAGGAATGCAAGCTGACTTTATACAACAGTTAGGGCTCACACAGAGGGATGGAACTATTTGTAGAGATTACAATAAAAAATGGTAGGTTCAGGTGCTATTTTCAGCTTCTGTTTTAATCCATTTGGGTGGGTTTTTTGGTGGTTTGTTTTTGGTTTGTTTTGGGTTTGTTGTTGTTGTTGTTTGTTCGTTTGTTTTTGTTTTTTTTTTTTTTTTCTATTAGAAAGAAAAATCCCTTTTGATTAAGTCTTATCCTCTGAAGGTGATGAGAAAAACTGATTCAAGCAGGTGAACAGGATGTTTATGCCTATCATTTCTTATCAGTTCTTATTCAGAATATAATTTTCACTACTTCTGTAGGGAATTTAATTACTCCTATTATTTCAGGCATCTAAATTTTTACTACAAGAGTGCACCTAAATTAGAAGGTCTGCATTCTACCTACAGCAGTATTTCATTAGCTGAAGGAACTGAGGTAAATAAACATGCACATATATTAATTTAATAAATTTGTAATCATTGCCTGAGCTAAAAATGTATTAATACATGACACATACATTGACTTGTATCAATACTTGAAAATCACAAAATCAGCCACATTTCATATCACACATGAAATTTGGTCATATTCAGTCAAAAATAAAATAAATTCATCTCTATGAAACAGGGAAGGTGATTTTTGTGTATACTTAAATTACCTCACAAATTAAGTGAGTGAAAACTGCAGGATAACAGGTATAGTAGAAAAACAACACAAAAATATAAAATAAAAGCCTCTTCCATCTTCTTACTGAGTTTATATAAAGGCATGTTGTCTGAAAGTGAATTATTCATTCCTGAAATCTGAGAAAATAAAGGTTTCATCTAATTTTAGCTCCTTTTATGTCCTAGGGTGACTTTATGATTCTTGTATCCTCAATCGTCTGTTCTGTATATTCTGTATATAAGGCAAGACTCAAAGAAGAGTCTTCCAAGACTTCCACCAAGAAGCAAGCAGCTCCAGCTACCCAGAAAAAAAAAGATAACCAGGCTTTGAGGGGCCCTGCCTCTAGCCAGGTAATAGGCACTGAAACACAACTCCTCCTGGCACCCTGACTACTAGTACTAAAGTAGATGTTCAAAGCAGAGGTTCCCACTACCCACTATGCCACCAATGCCACATAGAGTAAGTCGATTATTCTCATCACACAGCGTGCCCATATTGAAAAACTAAATCACCCTGGGATTTTAGAAATAATTACAAATCAGCCCGAAGGTGAAAACATTAGTCTCACTGATAAAGAGGATCAAGAGTAAATGACATGTGCTGAAGAAGCTCCACCGTACAACCAACTGCCAGCAGAAGAAACATGTTACGTTCTTTTTAAAGATGGTTCTTGTTGCATTGTAAGGATGAAACAAAAGTAGAAAGCAGCCGTTTGGAGCCTCACATGATAGGTTGCCATATGCTATGGCCTATAACACCATCCTAAGCCTTAAAAAACAAGTTCTTTAAAGGCATAGTACCCCTGAGAGAATTGAGTCAAACAAGAGACTCATTTCAAGAATAGCCTTGTCAATAACTAAGCTAAAGAACATGGCATTGAGTAGGTGTACCATATTCCCTACTATGCACCAGCTACTAGAAAAGTAGAGAGATACAATAGACTATTAAAAAATACCTTAAAGGCATTAGGTGGGGGATCTTTCAAAAATTAAGAGCAGCATTTAGCAAAGGTCACCTAGTTAGTTAACACCTGAGGTTCCACCAACAGAGCAGGCCCTGCCCAGTCTAAGCTCCTACCCACAGAAGATGGAGATAAAGTCCCAGTGGAATATGTGAGAGGTTTGTTAAGAAGGACAGTTCAGACCAAATCTGCCTAGAGTACAGACAAACCTATCGGGAAATTATTTTTGCTCAAAGACCAAGTTGCACATAGTAGATAATGCAGAAAGATGGAACAACACAATGTGTACCTCAGGGAGATCTGATTGTTAGGTGAGAACTATGAGTAAATATTGCTTGCTAAATGTTACTGCCATTGTCTGTATATAATTGTATACTATGTATATATATCACAGTTCCTGTGCTCTCAAGGGGTCTAGCCAGGCTAGCTCTTAGACCCTGAGCGCACGACCAGATAAGCAAACAAAGACAAAAGACAAGAGGCGCTCTTCCTTCTTCTTGTACAGTCCCAGCTTTATTCCCTCCTGAATGCCACCAAGGAGCAGAAAGAGGCCAGGCCCTGGCCTGCAAGGGGTTTTCTGCCCTCTGAAAAGGGGAGGGGAGAGGGGGAGGAACCACAACCAATGGGGGCAACTTGGGGGAGGGGCGAGGGGAGGAGCCAATGGGGGAAACCAAAACCGAAACCCAGAGGGGGGTGTGTGTGGGACAAACCATGTGCAAATTATACTGAACTATGTGTGTGCAATATCACCTCTGTGCAGTAACAAAATGAACTATTTAGTGCAATACAACATATATATATGCATGTATAAGGAATGTGTCTATAGAGTTAGAATTTATTTTGTTTTGGTAGTAAGCTGATGATATGAAGATAAAGAGTAAAATGTCCCAAGGTGACTTTATGATGCTTGTATCCCCAGTCATCTGTTCTGTATATTGTGTTCTGTACCTCTAAGGCTGACTCTGAGAGCAGAACAGGGAAAGAAGAAGCGCTCAGTTTGTTTTGAGAAACTGCCTGATCCCTATGCATTCCTCTCTTCTCTGATTGTGTGTGTTCAACCGAGTCTCGGACAGACTGCAGACAGAGATCTCCTGTGCTTTTTAGTTAGTTTTAGCTAGCTGGGGCAGAGAAGTTCCCTGGACAGTTTTTTTTTTTTCTCTTGGGACTGTTTAAACCTGCTCTGGACTGCAGAACCCAGAGGAGCACCGAGAGCTCTGGCACCTGTGGCCCAACAGGACCTGGACCTCGGGAGGCCTGACAGAAGACTGAGAGAGCTGAACTGCCCCGGCAGGGACTTTCTGAGTTTACCATCTCACTTCACAGCAAAGAGAAGTTTTATTGTTTCATATTATTAATTTGTTGTGCTTGTGGTCACTTTGTTAAATAAATATTTCCACTTTTCTCTAAAGAAGTTCTTTTTCCCAGACCAGTTGTAGGAGAGGGGCCGTTTCAATTTACTTTCCAGAAGAGCTCCATTCAGAGGTTTCCTCCCAAATTTGCTCTAAACCAAGACATTTTATTAATTCTGTTAATCTATTTGTAATCTCATGCTGATCCTTTTTAATCAGTTAATATTATGGCAACATACTGGTTTAGTTATGATATTGGTTGATTGTCTTCAATAGGTAAGGAAAAAAACAGTACACAGTACATGTTTAAAGGGAATATAAAAACTATCTACCACACTATGAAAAATAGCCATGTGTATACACAGAAATGTTGAGGTTTTGGGAATAGGACCAGTCATATTTCTCATGGCTGAGAAATAGAAAAATCCTTTTGGTCCATTTAAAAACTGGTTTAGTCAAAGAATTAGCTCATACTATTTAGCATATGGCCTATTTTATGTCTTCTCATGAAGGTCAGGGGCTGTAAGCCTTGAATCTATCGGAATACTTGTTAATATGTTGAATGTCACCACTTTCCTACCATAGTTCTTACTCCTCAAGTCCTTTGGATGCATGGAATGTGCATGGGAAAGTCTTCTTGGATTTTCTGTAGCTTCTTATAGCTATATTGGCAGCTTCCTTACAGTACTACATTTACTTCCTGTTTTTCAGAAACTTTTGGAGAAGTTCAAGTTAAACAAACAAATAAATAAAACTCTGACATCAGTCTGGCCAATCTAAATGTGTGAGAAATGTTCCTATGTAGTTTACTGCTTATGGTATGACAATTCCTTCAGTCTTGCTAAAAAGTGTCTGTATGGGTTGCTGCTGATTTTGCAAGCCTTAGTTTTGTCTAATATGAGGAGTGAACTGTTTCGTAAGTTCATCTGCTCATTGCAAGCGGTGGTTTTTTTAACTTTCTGTATTTGATTTTTGTGGTAAGCTTTTAGTAGCAAGTAAATAGGCTACAAGGGTGGTTTCTGGTGAGAATACAATAGAAACGGCTTCCATCTTCCAGCCTAAGTTCCAGCTGGCTCCAAGATGGACCTGCTGCTGGCCAAATCTGATGTTACAGAACCTTTGCCATAAGATATTTAAGAAATGGTGAAAAGCACTGCGTACCAGCAGCTGGGAGAGAGGAGTGAAAATATGTGAGAACAAGGTCACTGAAGGAAGAGGATGAGGAAGTGCTCCAGGTGTCAGAGCAGAGATTCCTGTCCTTATCTCAACAGCTTTTTATCTTATTTTCTCTCTGTCCTGTTGATGGAGTAGTATTGATAGAGCTGCTTGTTGGGCACCTGGCAGCCAGCCAAGACCAACTCATCACACTTCTCTCATAAAACACCAGTTTGGAAAAAGTCAGTAGCTACTTGGTTAGGGTCAAATTCATCCCCCAAGAGTGTATCTTGGTCATACACATCCATTAATATATCCTATTTAAAACAAAACAATGTCTTACTTCATAGAACCCAATTCCAAACTAGCTTTGCATGTAGAAAATGTATAAGGTATAGAGATTAAATCTTGGCTACATATAAATGTATGCAAAACAATGCATTTGTTGGTTTCGTGTGTGTACATGTTTCCAGTTCCTTATTGATGCTCTCTGTGCAACCAACAGGAACAGAAGATGAAGCCCAGAATCAAAGACTTAGAGAAGCATAAATAAGTATACAGAGGGACAGGAATGAAAAGCAAAGGTGAAAATTTCTGGTGTATTTTTTTTCTGCATGATGAAATTTGGTTGCAACAGTAACTATTTCAAATATCTCAGGTTTCTGGGAAGTAGATTCTAAGTGATAACTGAAACACGAACTCCCAAAGATCACTCTGAACAGAAAAAAAATTTTTTGTCAATTTGTTGTCACAGTGTAAAAAAAGTATCAAATGTATCAAAGTTGAAATTATTAATGTAGCATAAATATCACATTAATGTCTTTCTGTTTATTCTTTGCTCCTTAAACTATATAGTAGCCCTAACTGTAGTTAACAGAACATCACTCCTCTGAATTACAGTGTATTTTGTCCTTGAATTCTTCTTCATATATCTGTCATATTTGACAAAGTATCATAAGCTTCTCAGCAGGATGAATTATTTATAAATATACCTAACATTTTGAAAAACAGATGTGAAGTTCTTGAGGTGAGAATCACATGAAATAAATGAAACTATGTGGTATTATTGGCGAATATTGATTGATTACTTATAAAATGAAAAGTTGATCAATATTTTGGAAAAGGATTGTTTCATTTCAGCTTCCCATATCTATGTTTATACCCTATTAATCTAGCTTTCAGCACCTTGTTACTACTGCTATTTCAATAAAGGTTGTGCAAGATCTGGAAGGTCATGTCAGTGACAGAGTTTTGACTGCCCCCAAGCTGCTGATTATTTTTTAGGTTCTGTTTAATTCTCTCTTGTTTTCAAGAAAGTCATGTGTGCCTGCAAATGATGTGTAATGTTTGTTATTTCTGGATGAATGCACTTAATTATCTCTAAAAATCATTTAATCAACAGATGTCTCCTCCTCCTTCCTTTGTACTGATCATTCTCTATCTTGCAAAACTTTTTTTTTTTCCTGAGTCCTTGTGTTCCCTTTTTTTCTGAGCTCTAAAGGATTTATCCTTCAGGGCAAAGCTCGCTCTCAAAACCAAAAATTGTGTAGCTGCTTAAAGCACACCATAAAAGCTTTGCAAACATTCCCTGGTGTACATTTGAAATACATCCACAAGATCTGTCCAGACAGCTTAAAAAAAAATAGGAAAAAAAAAAAAAGCATCACATAATTTTAGTAATTGCTACAGTGTGTTGTAACAACTAATGCTTCAAAATACCCTATGGTGCTAATAACACTAAACTATGTGTAAGAAATGAAAATTTTTCAGGGTCCACAAATCAGGAGGTGTAAAAAGGAGAAATTACCCTCATAAGGTTAATATCACAATTATTAGAGGCTATGTTTTCTGGTAAATCTTAATGACAATATGAATAAAATATTTAGAATCATCCTTCAAAATAGAAATATAAATAAAAAACATTACCTTTGCAAAATGACTGTTAATATTTGTTTTATTGAAACATAACTTTTTAAGTGCTGATACTGCAATATTTTAATATATTTCTATTATAGTACCTGTGAAATGAATAGAGTAATAATGATGAAAAATGGGTGTATATTATTTGCATAGTATGAAACAAAGCTAAAAAAATTCTGCTTTTGTGCTTCAAAGAACCATAAGCCTCTAACATGACCACTTAGGTCATAGGAAACTCCAGAAAATAGTTACCTAAGATTGCTTAAAAAGATACAATTCTCCAGTTTGAAAGAATTATTTTCACTCTTTTGGCCAAATATAAAGCTGAAATGAGGACCAGTCTGAAAGACAAAACAATGACACAGTTTTCAAAACTACATTTCTTTTTAGAGTCTGTTGATTCATAGAAATGCCCTATAGGCTTGTTGACATAAAATTCAGTCTCCTAAAGAAATACAGACTTAATGCTACAGAAATACAGTTTTTGCCAGAACATCCTAACAAGTGATTTTCAGCCCCATAATCAATAGAATTGCTCCACCTTTTTTTTTTTTTTTTAACTCTAGTGTGTCATTTATCCATTTCCATAAATCCATCTAACAACATTATGCACTCCTATCAATGAGAACTTCAGACAACTTGTTATCTTAATATATGTAAGCTTTTTTTTCCTAGACCCTTCATTCCAGAGTATATTATGGGAGGGAATGTTTTCCCATACCTATTTATTTTCATATTAGTGCTACTTGTAATGATATTATTTTTACCTATGGTGCCTAAAAATATTTGCTGCAGCTCCAGACTTTACATGGCACATATTGAGACAATTGCCAATTCTCTGCAGAGCTGGCATTGCAAATACAGGATAGGTGCATATAATGTTTGTTACAAGGTAGGTACTTCATAAGATAAAAAAAATACAAGCTTTTATACACCATTCTAAATTACTCTGTGGAGTTAGTCTCCCATTGTAGTCAATAAAGAGACATTGGTACTCTTAGATTGTGTACGTGCTTTAGAAGTCTGAACCAAATAAAACACAATACAACATATACATGGCTGTTTTCCTTCATTAAGTACAAGAGGATGGCAGGATACCAGCTCTCACAGAGACTTCTACAGTGCACATATTATAAGTTACATGAAGTAAATCCAAGCCACAGAAGAATTAAGCTATTCTTAAGGACATTGTGGATGTTTCTAGAGAAAAAAAAATATTGAGGAAAAGGAAAAAATAACACCATTTAGCATTACATGGTTTAAATACTGTCATATTTTATATCATGTATTTAGTAAAAAGATATCTACATCATAATCTGTATAGCAAATTTAGACATGAACTACACTTTATAATTTTGCTAGTACAGGCTTTTTGGAGTCTGAGATATTAAAACCAGATATCTTGTTGATTAAACTAATATTACAGAGGGAAATTGTCCAAATTTGTTAATATAAACCAATCCTTTTTGGCATACCATGGTGTACACATGGGTTTTGCTCATATAGGTGTGGTGGCTATGTATTTTTATTGTGGTGACAGGCTGTAGAATATTTAAGCCTTTCAGGGAAACAATTGCAGAAATCATAAAGGAAATATAATTTGCATGGGCCCCAAGTTCCCCAAACACAGTCCCCCTGTTAAGAGACAGCTTGGAAAATAGTCTAGTGATAGTCAACCTTAAATACAAATTTTATACCTTAAGGAATAATGGTTACTATCAAAGAATGGTGCAATATATTCATAATGTATTGCAATGCCTGTCTGACATGGTAATCTTCAAGACAATAAGACCCCCAAGATTTCAATTATTAACTCTTTGGTAACAAAAATGCTACCTGAGGCAGAGTTTAAATTAGTCTATAGTAATAGAACTTAGTAATAGAACTATTGTACATTTACCTATTGAGAAATTGGACAAATAACATGATTATTTTTTAGCCTTTTTTTTTTAATGGATCCAAGGGAGCAAGCACACCTAGAAAACTCTACTTATTGAAATGCAGAACAGCTATCTTTAGATTCTAAAGAATGGGAACTTTAGGGTTATTCTTGTCATCACTTGTCAGATTTCCACCAGCTAAATATTCTGTGTATGGCAATCTCATCTATCCTTTTGCACAGTCAACAGAGAAATAAAGGAATTTTTACAGAATGTAGATCACCAGCATAGAAAGAAATGTAGGATCAAAAGAGAGGAGAAAATCATTCTTCTTGTAGTTACTCTCCTAACTAAGTAGTACTTTTTGTAGTGATCTTAGTAGTTTCCCACTATGTAAGAAAGGTTTGGGGCCCTCTCAACAGCTTTACCTTGAAGCTGATTGCAGATCTTGTTCCTCAGGTATTTGTACTGAATGTAAGTTCACAAGCACTCTTGAGAAAACATTTCTCTGTGTCTGCTGTCGAGGTTGAAGCACTGGCAAGAAGAAATTGGGGAGAAAAATGAGCAAAAAAAGTAAAACTTTAATTTGCTGATGAAAACATCGTTATACAAGGAAGAGGACACTTCCATTTGGCTGTATTAATCATTGACTAATTTGACATTTGCAAACCGATTCCACAGTATTTAATACAATTACAGCAGTGACCTAATTGTAGATCCAAGAGGGCAACATTCATGCTATATATGTTATAGGGTGTTTAATTCAATGTGCACACACAAAGATGAATACACATAAAAGTACTAAGGTATACCTGTTAAAAATTCCCCCCAAGTTCAGTGAAATACATTTAATGTCTTTGCATTTCTTAATGAGTGAAGGTTGAGCCCTGAGGAGTGGGTGTATCAGTCAAGGCCACATCACTAACTTTCAGGGATAGTCCTCTAAACCTTGGACCTGAGAATTTGATTATATACTGCTCCAAGGGAGGCAATGGAAACAGCCTGATGATGAGAAACAGCCAGGAGAGCTCAAACAACCTCATTTGGGACCACCATTTATAGGGTCTCAAGGTGGTTGCCAACTTCTGTTCTGACCAAAATCCTAATAAGTAACCACTGGAATTTTTCAGAAGTCCAGTAAGGATGGCATCATTCCACTTGGGCTACAATTCAAGTAAGTAATCTACCAATGCTGTCAACCAAAGAGTGATGATTTCCCCTCCTTGACCAGGCAGCAGAAGTCTCGGGTAGAGCAATTCCAGCCCCACTTTAGCTATGCGAGAGTTCCTGGTACTGTCAAAGGAAACTTCACTGCCCAACTCATTTCACACAGGCCAATGGCTAACAGGAATTCCTGAAATCATAGAATGGTTCAAAGAATGGGGGCAGGATATGCATCACCATAGGTATACACACATGGAGACATGGACACACACAATGGATAAGGACACAGCCACAGCTGTGGTTACACAGGTGTCCACAGACAAGGCACTACCCCCAGCAGCCCTCACATTCAAGAGTCACACAGATGGCCATCTCCTCCTCTTCTAGGGCTAGCAGATGTTGGGGTTCACTACTGTGGCACATACACCACGTTCCCCAGCTTCACAAACACACACATTTGTGGTTTCCCCAAGCACTGGCACCACCACTGCCCCAGTGGCTGGTGATTAAAATGGCTGCTGGCTCCTGTAGTTGATGCCAAGACCCCACTGGCTCCAGGAGCAGACATCAAGGGCCGGGGGTGCTCATAGGCCCACTCTGAGTCCAGCAGCTGGCACCAATTCTTCTCATGACAGTTCCCCCAGCAGCTGGCACTGAGTCCTTGAAGCACTGGCACATGTAGGATAGAGAGTGAGATTATGCAGAGGTCATTAAGAAACGATGTAATAAAGTGGGACAGACTGAAGAGATCAGGTGCACAGCTCAGCCAGACAGGCCCACTGGAGGGCCCTGTTTTGCACCTGACTGTGCCTTTTATAAGTTTTTCTGTCTCTGTTTTTTCAGAGGACACTCTGGGTTTACAGAGACAGAAAGAAAAAAAGAAAATACATAGGGGTTTATGGAAAAGATACAGAGACACTTAACATTGTAGTGACATGTCTGTAGTGACAGGACAAGGTAATGATTTCAAAGTGAAAGCAGGTAGCTTTAGACTGGATATAAGGAAGGAACTTTTTACCGTCAGTATGGTGACACTACAATAGGTTGCCCCGGGAAGTTGTGCATGCCCTGTCACTGGCCATAGTCAAAGTCAGCTTGGGTGGCTTTGAGAAAACTTGCCCAGTGAAAGATGTTCCTGCTTATAGCATGACTAGATGATCTCTAAAGGGCCCTTCCAACTTAAAACATTGTGTGATTTTATGATTCTGGGAGCCTAATATTCCAACTAGAACAGTAACATGTAAAGAACCAGAAAACGCATAATGAGACTTTAGACCAGCAATTTTAAGCAGACATTTAAGATAATTTATTTAATTTTATATGAAGAGATATGAGCTATGCAAAATTAATTCTGAAGGTAAAAGCTAGTCTAAACTCTACTTCAGGAAACCTTTTATTAATATCTATACTGTTAGCAATTGTTACAGTGCTAGGAACATGTTTTTGTTCATCCTCTTTTCCAACATCCACAAATGTTCTGTATAATTATTAAGTTATTGCATTATAACTTTTTATGAAATTTAAGTAATCTCTGAACATAAGTTTCAACCTTTCTTTTCTAGGCCTCTGACATTTTGATCCTCCTAGCACTGTGGTCTGTTCACATTGTGTGAGGACAGTAATTGTGAAAATGTAACTTTTGTGTTAGTTCACATTCACCTTGGACTTATTTCTCAAAGGTACAAACTCTTACACTTGTTGAAAACTGATGGAGAATGGAGCCCTACTGGTTTCATTTACACTTATGTGATGCAAGTGAATATACCACACAAAGTGCAAGGCAATTGCATTGAACAGGCTTGTCCAGATTTCATAGAATGCATAATGAAGTATTTTATTATCTGTTTTCTGCTTCCCCTAGCTATGCATGTAAAGAGGAATGGAAGATGGAATTTTATGCTGGGTTTTCTGTATTATTAAAGCAAGGAGGAAAAAAAAAATCTCCTGTGTCATTCATATGAGATATGAGTGAAAGTGATGCAGGTGTAATTCTGATTCAAATTATATACTGCCTTGAAAAATTTTGGTCCCCATCCTGAATCTTTTGTGCTCATTTTTGGAACTGAAAGCATTATCCTCAGTTGTGCAATAGAAACAATTTGTTCTAGGGTCCTTAGCCACTAATGTTCCAGAAACAAGACAAAGTACAAAGCAATTCTCCCAATACATTTATCAGAACAATGTGATACATGCCCAAGTGCAATAGTAGCAACAAAGCACTGATGATATTTCTAAAGCACGACTTAATTAAGTTATTGTTCATGTAGTAAACACAGCTTCCAATTCCCAGGCTTGTCCTTCTGTGTTGGGGGACTTAAAAGTTACATAGCAGACATTGGAAACAAGGACATGCTTCAGGCAAAATGAAGAAATCTTGGGGGGAAAAAAATCCAAGCAAGTGAGGAAACAAAGGGAACCCATGACAGATAATTTAGTACAAGAAATTGGATCAAAAGTAATTTTTTATTTCTTTTCATGCAAATGAAATTTCTAAGGAATATTACTGAAATAAAAATGAGGGGAATGAATATTCTGTACCAAGAGAATGACAGAAACAATAATAAACCAATACAAATGTGAATAAAAGTGAACTAAGTTACACTAAAACTTCAATTCACACTAAAATAAAATAAAATAAAATAAGATAAAAATAAAATAAAATAACTTTCAGTGACAAGTGGTACTCTTCAGGGCCTGATCCATATTGGGACCAGTGTTATTTAATATTTTCACTAATGACATAGAGGGATCGAGTGCACCCTCAGCAAATTTGAAGATGACACCCAGATGAGTGGTTCTGTTGACACACCTGAAGGATAGGATGCCATCCAGAGGGACCTGGACAAGCTTGAGAAGTGGGTGCATGGGAGAATCTCATGCAGTTTAACAAGACCAAACACAAGGTTGATACCCCTGGTATTAACACAGGCTGGGGGATGAACAGATCAAGACCAGCCCCGCTGAGAAGGACTTGGGGGTGTTGCTGGATGAGGGGCTGGACATGACCCAGCAACAATGTGCACTCACAGCCCAAAAAGCCAAATGTGTTTGGGCTGCATCCAAAACAGTGTGGGCAGTAGGGCCAAGGAGGGGATTCTGCCCCTCTGCCCTGCCCTGGTGGGACCCCACCTGCAGGGCTGCATCCAGCTCTGGGGTCCCAGCACAGGAAGGACAGGGACCTGTTGGAGTGAGGCTAGAGAAGGGACTGACCCTGAGATTAGCTTAGGTAGTTAGAGTATGGTGCTAATTATGTCAAGGTCACGGGTTTGATCACTGGTCAGGCTATTTGCTTAAGGGTTAGAATTAATGATCCTTGTGGGGTCCTTCCAACCCAGAATATTCTGTGATTAGAGGGACGGAACATGTCTCCTTTGAGAGAAGGCTGAGAGAATTAGGATTGTTCAGCCTGGAGAAGGGAAGGCTTCAACATGACCTAATTGTGGTCTCCCAGTACCTGAGGGGATCCTACAAGATGGAGAGGGACTTTTTACTAAGGGCAGGTAGTGATAGGACAAAAAAGAATGTTTTTGAATTGAAAGAGAAAAGGTTTAGATGAGATGTTAGGGAGAGATTCTTTAATCTGTGGATAGCAGAACACTGGAAGGTGTTGGCCAAATAAGTAGTGGCTGCCTGGGAATGTTCAAGGCCAGGCTGGATGGGGCTCTTAGCAACCTGGTCTAGATGAAGATGTCCCTGATCACTGCAAGAGTTTGGACTAGAAGATCTTTAAGGGTGCTTTCCAGCCCAAAAGATTTTTAGTCCTGTTCTATTTTTAATGGAAATAGTAATGATAATTTTATTTATTACTCTTATAAGGACTAAGAACCATACATTGGAAGAAAAAGTCCATAGTATTTGTAAATACTTATCAGCTTCCAGGCTTACCTGAGTATAAAAACTGTAGTGGTTCTTTCTGCAGCACTTTCAGAAGGTACAAGTATGACTTGCTGTCCCTCAACAGCAATGCTAACGACTGACAAATTCTGGCTCATATGATTTAGGTGGAAAACTAAACATAGTTATTCCTGCCCATGCTTGATTTCGTAACTAGGGATGCTGTGGATGAATTACCTTGTCTATTCATCTGAAGGAAATAAGAATCAGAACAGCTGGCTTTAGAAAGAAAATTTATTATTACTATTATTAACTCTCTGACATCTTAAAGCATTTGATTGTGTGGAAGCATATCACTTAAATCTGTGGGTTGCATCCTTCATCTGATGCAGTGATAGAACTGGTGTGTGATCAGTGAATGGCATAAATTTGTCACTTACTGAATTTTAGCAATTCTACATTCCATTTTGCAATCTAATTTTTAAATGAAAAAATATATTTTAAAAAAATGTTCTTCCTATTTCCTTAATGTTATTTTTAATCTATACAAGTATTTGTGGTTTTTTCCTTTCTTCTTTTCCTTGCCCCCCAAATGTTCTGTGTTTGCAAATTGATTTTTGACATAATATTTCTATACTGATGTATAGAAAAATTTCTATGTACAGTGTTTAATGAAATAATGAGCATATTGCATTTATAAAGCACTGAACGGTATCTTGCATTTAAAAATTATTTTCTTTTCTAGTATTGCTTTAACAAGTAGATCCATGAGCCCTGTAACTAACAAAAAAGAAGTGTCCTATACACTGCTCAAACCACTAGCAGATATTTATAAATTTATATGTTCTGTTTCCGTCAAGGATTTTTGGGTTCAAACCACAATGAAGAGGAACATACAGACACACAGTTGGACATACAAGCACTTCTGTACACCAATGAATTAAGCTGCATTATGACCTGGTAAGTCTCAATATTCTAGATATTCACCTGAAGAAAAAGATGTTATTCTCTGATACAGGAGTCTTAAGTAAATGCTAAGAAAATAAGTGCACATTTCAGCTTGTACAATTTAGATAATAAACTGTTAAGATATTAAACTTAATTTAAAAAAAGCTTAAATTTTTAAAGTTAACTTTTAAATTTAAGTGTCTTTTGAGACACTAAGGTTTTATTCTTTGGGGGATTTTGTATATGAACTAAATAAGATATAGTGTGGAAAATCCTTGTCTGGGGAACAGTATCATCCTAAATCTACCAATCTTTGTAATATCGCTATGAGCTCTGCAATATTAAATCATAATGAATAGTGTTTCTAACAACAATATCTTTTATAACCACATTGTTTTACGTGCAACTTAGTGGCTATTTCCATTAATGTTTTACACATTTGTCAGTGTTACACTTTCTATGACTAATGTAATCTCTCAATGTTGAATTCTTAGACCAGGGATTTCTGAGGAACTGCAGTGGCTTTTCATCTGATATCTCATCTAGTAACTCCAGCTAAAAGGGCAGTGTTGCACTTACACTTCTTTATAGCTCCTATCTTCTGTAGAAAGTCTGGAACTACTTCATAGAGAACTCTGCAGGATGATTTCAGTTTTTCCTTTGAGGAATTTCAAAGATACTTTCCTTCCAATAGGATATTTCTATATTTTTTGTGACACTTTCACCAGGGGAGCACTGTGCCACACATGACAGGGGACACTGTAATATGCTTATGTATGAGATACTGTGTTGCTGTTATTGAGGTTAATCCTTTGGTATTTTTGGATAGCACTAAAAATATTAGACTGAAGATCTCATTCATTTTGCTTTTTCCCAGTGCTTCCAAATAAATCTTCAATGCCTGCATTGGTCTGAAACAGACCTTAATAACACCTTTGAGATACAGAAGGCAGAAATTAACATTTTTCGTTTGTGCCAAATTTTCATTCAGTGACTAAGTTCATCACTACTTTTCTCTAAATATTTAGAACTACAAGATAGGTAAATTAATACCTGACTAGGAAAATTCTCAAGATCATGGTTTCATATGCTGCGCATCAAATTGAACCCACTTTTTTTAGCAAGCTTTTGAAACATATAATTGAATAAATCACTCTTCATTTCTAGTACATTTGCAAATGAAATTGCATCCTGGTTAATAACATATTTCCGTTTCTAATGAAAGGCAGTAGTGTTTGTACTGACCAGATAGTTCTAGCGATGCTTAAACTCTTCTCTCCTTAATCTTGGTTCAATTAGTTTTGTTTTGTAAGAATTCCGTACTGGTAAGGGAATCCCTGGCTCCCATCTTAGCAGTATAGGCATAGCCTATCTGACAGGCTACATGAAGTAGAGAGAAATTTGTCTGACATGCAGGCAGGAAAGGTAGTGTCTGAACCTTATGGCCGGCCACAGGTGCAAAGGAGAACAAGGCTAGATTGCATTTGGCTCAGAATTTTAGAAGGGTCATTCTGACTTGTTAGATATGAAGGAAGAGAGAAGTGGCTAAAAAGGTAAATGGGATGAAATCAGGCTGGACTAAGGACAGAAGCAATATACAAGTGGATACTCTTTCTATAAGAGGATAAAGAGTTTAATCGAGGGATGAAATAGGATCCCAGGTTTGTTAGTCCTATACATTTTCTTATAACAGGAAATATTAACCCTATAGGATTATAAACATCATACAAAAAGACAGGTTTTTTTTTAAGGATAAGGTTTCAATATTTGATAATGGCATAGAATGGTGAAGTAGAATTCTTCAAGAAGTAGGCTGTAATGGATTTGTTCTTGTACAGATTCAGTAACAGTGACATGAAACTAGATCAAGTCAGACTTGGAAATAAGTACTTATAACTAATATGTAAAACACACTGAAAATTTCTCAACTTCCTGGAGGATGGGACTACTCAAATAGCTCCAAAGTAAGCAGTCTTAAGACACTTAGCATCTGCTAGCCACTTTCTTTCTTAGAAAAATATAAAAATGGATCTGACAAGAGTTGAAACAGAAGCTGAGACTTGCCCATGGTTGATAAAGCCTACTTTAGAGTTAAATGTTTACATTTACAGAGAAATTAGGATAATACCTTTAAATTCTGATGTATTTGGTTCAGTGCATCTTTAAAATATTTAATACAGGATGCTGAGAGTGTCATTGGACCAAATTGACAGACCAACCACAAAGATGACAGCAATTACAGGATTTATATTTCTCAGGATAATAACAGTAATGACAGTAAGTTATTGCTTTCTGTATGGGGTAACTCTGGGGGTAGGTACAAAGGGAAAACAGGTGGGATGGAAAAAGACTTTCATAACTTCATGATTTAAAAGCTAGTTAACCAGATTCTTGCTATATTCTGTGATTCAAACTACAACCTTAGAACCAATCTTTCAATAATAGACTGATCCTACTGCCAAACAGAGGAAATTTACTGTGGTGTGTCTTTGCCTAGCTTGAAGAAAAGATTACAGATTTTATCACAATGCAAATCTAAGAAATAAAAGATATTATACTGGATCTGGCTGTGATGGAGTTAATTTCCTTTATTATAGCCCATATGGTGCTGTGGTTTTGATTTGTGGCTAAAATAGTGTTGATGACACACCAATATTTTTGCTATTGCTGAGCAACACTTGCACAGCAACAAGGGGTTTTTTGGGTTTTTTCCACTCTACCCCACAAGTGAGAAGGCTGCCAGTGGGGTGTAGTGTATAAATTACCTCTTTGCTTGCATACTCAACTTTTTCTTCACCTATTGAATAGTCTCTCTCAGTCCATGAGGCTTCTTCCTGTGGGAGAAGGGAATACAGGTGACCTTGCCTCTGATAAGCTGTGTTAAATACCCAATACAGCCTCGCCCCTGATGAGTCACAGCTATAGCCAATAAAGATAAGTGTGATAAAAGGGAGTGGGTTAAGCTGGTGAGGAGAGACTCATGAAGGAGGAGGAACCTATAGGAAGGGGGAATGAGAGGATCATGAAGAAGAAGGATCTTTGGGACAGAGAATCACTGCTGTGAGGTCAGTCTGGGTCTGCAGTTAGAGCCTGTTATTGGAACCTGCAGTCACAGCCTAGCTAGGTAAAAGCCTGCACTCACAGTCTGCAAACTAATACAGGCAGTCATAGTTTGGCAGGAAATAACCAGCAGTCAGAGGCTGCAAGGAAAATGTAGAGTAGGAGCTTGCTGCAGCCAGAGTCAGTGAATAGTTGGAGTCAGGATAGCTAAGCTGTAACGAGGAGTAAACCAGGCCCCTTTTCATGTTGTGGTAAGCAAGAAGTCTGTCTCTCAGCTCATGTCAACCCTCTAACAAGAGGGCTGCTGCAACATCTTCCCTTTCACTTTTTCCCCATCCTGCAGGAGACGAGGGTGTACAAGTAGCTGTGTGGGTGCCTAACTGCTGGCAGGAATCAATCTATCACAAATATAGATGTAAAAGAGCAGACAATAAAAGATTACAAATTTATTCAATGTGCAGCTTCTTTACTTCTATGATTGTTCTCATAAGCATATGCTTGTTTAATGGTTGATAGTGTTGCAGTCATGCTAGATTTCAGTATGTTTTTTGAGTGAGAACCTGTCTTTAGTGCAAACTGAGTTAGGTGTTGACTGAACCAAGAGAAGAAAACGATATAAAATTAACAAGGAAGAGAATTGATAGCTGAGATGTTCAGTACAAGGTAGAATGAATAGCTGAAAAATATGTTCAGTACAAGGTAACAAAAAAGCACAAATACTTTATATTGTAAACTCTTCTACAACAAACAGTGTGGAACAATCCCTGTTGTTGTATTGCACATAACAAATAGTTAGTTCATTTTGTTATTATATTGCACTGGGTGGTTTTTAATATATTTGCACACAAAACTATTTTTATTATATTTTGCACATGGTATGTCCTACAAACCCCCTCTTGGATTCTGGTGGTGGTATCCTCCGGTCGGCTCCTCCCCACGCCCCTCCCCCAGGATGCCTCTCATTGGTCATGGTTCCTCCCCATTCCCCATCCCCTTTTCTAAGGGCATAAAACTCCTCGCCACATGAGCGGGCTTTGTTTTTCTGACAGGGATTGCGAGGGTTCTGCGATAAAAGCTGAGACCGAATCCCGAGGAAGAAAAGGCGCCTCTGTCTTTTTTGTTCTGTCCATTGTCAGGTTGATGCACCGGGGTCCAGAGCTAGCCTGGACTAGACCCTGACACCCTGTTGTCTATAATTATAAGGTAGAGTCAAGTAAGAGATGTTACCTGAAAACAACTGCTGAAAACTTGAGAGAAAAATTAACACAAATTTTCTCCTACAACACTTTAAAATAGATATTTTAGTCAGAGTTTTATACTGAATGAAGAGTTGGTAGTTGCAAATTCCTTAGCATATTTTGAGATGCTCTTCAGGCATATTGGTTTGTGACAGTCACATATTATGCCCAGTAAGTCCAGTTGCAGACTAGCACTTTGTTACTGTTATACCATGATCAGTCACAAAATACTTTTCATGTATTTTTCATTGTTTTTCCCTTAAGCAATATTAATATTTGAAGTTTTCTTAAAGTAGCATTAACCATAAAATTAAAATGATAATTCTAACTGTGAAAAAATGCAACAGCAAATTGTGCATGCTACAAAGCCAGGATGACAGTTTTGTGTAGATACTTGTGCATGTGTTCCTTTATTCTACTTAGAATTTACAGCTCTATCTGCTTTGATTAGTCTTCAAATGCTAAGACTAGGAAGTATCCACAGGAAAAGTAACTTACTCTTTTTTCAGTCTTTGCACTTAAAATTTCAATCATAGATATTCTTCTGTAAACTTCTTTCCAGTAAATTTGCCAGTATGCATGTAGGGATTACCTTCACTCCACACATCCTCTATTTGTAACAAAAAGACATGGAAGGCACCCACAGATTTTTTTGAAATCTGTTGTGGTCTCTGTAGACATTTTTTCTGTTATCTGGAGAAGAACATTATTATGCTCTAACATGCAGTACACTAAAAGAATCCATGTTATTAAATTATTATTTAAGTATCAAGACTAAGACCTCAATTTTTATTCTGGATTTACATTATTACTGAAAAATAGTACTGATGATCTATGTTAGATAAGAACTAGCAAAATAGATTGAAAGATTCTTTATGTGTCCAATCTTTTGGGAATTATATGTCACCTAAAGTACATGGAGGCCATTCTCCACAATCTGTTTCCTGGATTCTTTTTTTCAGTATCTCAGTGCCTGTTATGGAATTGTTCATCCTACAGTTTTAAATACCTCATCTATTTTCCAGATACCATTTGAAATAGAACCCCTGTGGTCCTGGAAAGCCAGAAGAAAATGTTTTGAACTAGCATGTCGACTATCAGAGAGTTCTGACAGCAGCATGCAAAATAATATAGCGCAAAACTCTTTCACTTTCACCTGTTTCCTCTTGAGGTGATCAGCAAGAACTCATTAATAGGACTTCCCATACCATTTTGTAAGGGTTGCTCCAACAGCCTATGCTGAGGTTTTAATAGGACTTTCATCTGAAAAAAAGAGAAAAAGATTCTTGAAAGATGAATAGTATAAGCTCTCTCTTTTTTCAATCTAACTACACTATATTGCATAGTTTATGTGACATAGATATAAAAACTGTATGTACTTTAATAACAAGAATATATTCCTGTGGTGTATCCCTGCAAAGTCTACTTAACTTCACTATGATCCATGTCACTAGTAAACACTTATTTAAAAGCTGTGTGAATTTTAAGCAAATATGGTTAAAGCACACAACCAAGCTGAAGTCCATTTCAAAATATGGGTCAATAAGCTGAGTTTAGGACTCCGTTTCTCTTTAAAAGACAACATGTTTTCAAGGCCAGACTGAGCATAGAATTTAGATGTTCCATGGTATTGTAAATTGTTGTTACAACATCATAATCATGGGGTCTAAAACCTTAAAAAGAATTACTCTTGTCCTCAAGCTATTAATACATTGGATTAAAATTTCATTATTATAAATACTAGTAGTCTGATTTTTACCTTTGAAGGAACAGAAATTTAAGAGAGACTCCAGTCATCTTCAGAGCTAATTCCAAATCATAAACTGTTTTATGAAGAAGGTCCTGTGCCCGTTCTTCAAAGAGTTGCAACTTCTCAAATACAGCAGAATTTATCTGGTATATTCAGATGACTGGTACTGAACAAAATACCTGAAATATATGTAAAAGACCTTCGTGTGTTTAAACTACAACTAAATTAGCTCATTCAAGCAAAACATTGATATAATTAGTCAATGTACTCAAAAAAGAAAACCAACAAAAACCTATGCTATAGAAACTGCAAAACTACATGCTTTTAAGCAGTAGGTTTATTAGTAGTGTAAGGAGAGATAATTTAATTTTCTGTTTATTTATGTCTGGTTACCAGGATGCTCTGTATTTCTTAGAGGTTCCTTAGTAGAAAGCAGAGATTTCTCATTCTAGCATTGATCCATTACATAAAAAGACATTCAGAATAAAAGAACTTCAGTTACTGAGATGGAGACTTTAAGAAGCCATTCTAAATTCTTCGCAAGTACTGCCTCTAATAAAAACTTTCCATTCTTAGATAAGATTTGTAACTGCACTCTCCAAGACAAACTTCTGAAAACTAGACTGTAGACAAGCACAAGTTACAGGGCTCAAATTAAGACTAACTGCATGGAATTTTATGCCATACAAAAGGTTAGACTAGATATTTTAGTGAGCCTTTCTGTTCTGATAATCCATGAATAGATTAATTTTTGAGGTTTTAATTTTATTTCTCATTACAAACTTACACTCTAGAAAAGCACTGGAAAAGCATTGATAGAAATTAAAAAAAACCCCACCAAACTATAAGCATTCTTTTTTGTTACTTGATAGTTAAGAATATTTCCGTGTTTCTGGCTAAATGGTCTTAGAATTTTATATATTTTAAAGGAAATTACTTTATTCCCTTCTCTTTTTCTTTTTTTTTCCCTCACAAAAACATTTTGTAGTCGTTCCCAAAATTTGGTTGGCAATTTTTGCAAGTGCATAGGAGTCTAACCTCTTTAATGATGCTGGAATGTATGTGATCTTTGAAACAAGAAAATTGACAATAGAATAAAATGCATATTAGGTAACAATTAGGCTGTCACCTTTGACAGACAAATTTGGGCAAATAGTCTGGTATTCAGCTTGTTTACTAATAGCAGATAGTTGCACAATTAGGATTGTGGTTACTTAGATCCCATAATTCAGTCAGCAAATGCCAGTAACATATGGGAATTATAGATGGGAGCTAGAAAGTTCAAATGTGTTTGTTAGAAGCTTCTATGATTCTGATGCAGTTGGTGGGCATTTCAGATTTGCAGTTTATTGCGAGCTTTGTTATTTGAACTTTCTTTTTTCCAAGTTGCCAGCTGTATGAGGTTAGAACAATCTGCCTGTGCCAATGCAGTATGCAGGCTTTGCTATGTACCTACTTAAATGTAAGGGCCATTGATTTCCTTTATAAGAGTCTCTGATTTTTTTTATAATACATGTAAGGTAGCATACTAGTTTTGTACTTATTTAAAACCCTATACCAAAACTACAGACCATCCTGAATAGATGGTTGGCTCAATACCATGACAAAACTGTACTTAGAGCAGAAAAGTTTAGCTGATTGGAACCTTATTTGCACAACCCCAGGAGTCCAAGACAAGCAGAAAGTCATTCTTAATATAAATATCCTCTTTTAACATATTCAGCAAAAATGATAGGCCATCTATTCAGTGTCTACAGAAATAAAAAATCTGAATGTTAGTAGGGCTACATTTCCCCTATCCTCCCTCTGCACCCTCCTCTCCCTTTTTTTTCTTTCTTTATGTATAAAGAAGTTCTGCATCAAGAAGAAACTTCACATCTGTCTGAAACTCATCCTATTAAACAAAAAGACATGTGTAAGGGGAAAGACTGCAGCAGTCTTAATGGAAGGAAATAGCTGTTAGACTGAGTCCAAGTGGGGAAAACTTCAAATTACTGGTTGATATAGGGAGCCAATAATCCTGTTTATAAACATATTTGTCTACAATTTAGACAGCTGACACTGTAAAACCAAGTGCATCTGAGCTTCTTAATATAATCCATACATCACAGTACAAGTTGCTGGACTTCTAAGAGTGAGTTACAGACCTACTTCTTTGCTTTCTTTCTCTTAGGAAACTAGTTTATTGAAGTCTGGAAGTAAATATGGTTTATTTTAAAGATTTTTCTTATTGCAATTTGCTGTTGATACAATAGAGATGTGAAAGTTGACAGAAGAATGCTGTGGATGGCTGCAAAGCCAGGGTTTACTTCTCTGGGGTAAAAATAAAAAACAATACTTTGTCACTTTAAACAGTCCTTTTATTCTCCAAATTGTGTGTTAAATTATTGACTCAGTGATGCCATCTGTCTTGTCACTAATCTTTTATGACTTGCAATGTAAAAATAGCTTAGTAGAGAAATATTCCAAAAATTTAATGATTTTTTTTTAAAGCTAAATATTTGTAATGATGTCTTTGGCTGTAAGCATTTATAAAGTTCTGATCTTGTATTCCTTCCAATTAAATAAAAATCCATTTCTGAATAATATTTAATGTGTCCTGATACACTCATACAAGGTCGTATGGGTTGGACTTCAAAGACGTGGTGTAGGTTTCAAGTCACGTTAAAAGTGTTGATCACTGCAGATGTTTTGCTTTCTAATCTATTGTCATCAAGCTAGATTTTTCATTCTATCCTCAGAATTTCCAATCATACTGATGAAAGAGGGGAATGCAAGGGAACAAAATCATAATTCATAACCCTTTGTTTAGCTTTTCTTCAGGAAATAGCACTGAGGAGGATGCTGCAGTCACTACCTTCTTGTTAAACTGCCTGGCATGGAAGGATACCTGTAAGACAGAAATTTGCATTCTTTCTGCCTAATAATAATCCTTAGTGAAGATTCCTAAATTAAGGGCTCATTTCAGACAGTCTGTGAATTCCCAAATGCAAAGGCCATTCCAATATGGAGATTAAACTATTAAGCTCATTAAATCAAATAAAAATAAAAAGTAAAAATAGCATGTGGGACATAGATAAGTTACAGCAAGAATCTTGGTGTTACTGGGGGATTTTGTACATAGCAGATGTGTATAAGTACCAGAACATGTTTTATGATACATAGCTTCATTTCTGGCTACAGAGAACCAATTCTTTTCTCAAAAAAACTTAAAAATCATCACTATTTGATATCACCCAGAGCTTGATCTCTGCAAACTCGCTATAAAAACTACTGCCTATATCTATACTTTTTACAAAGTTGTGGTGGAAGTTCAAGCTCTGATAATCCACTGTACTCAGCCAATGTTAGCTTAACTGCTGAGCACAATTTTGCTCCTGTTAACAGGGGCTCCCAGAAACATGGCCAAAGCTCTGATCAGAGGCCATCAGCTGCAAGAGATCATTTTCAAGGGGAAGTATGATTACAACAAGGTTCGGCTCCCATAAAAAATGTCACTATGTTGGACTGTATTATCATAACATTATTGGAAGCATTTTCTGAGAAAAAGTGTTGTACAGAATAGTTATTTTCTACGCCCCACCTATCATAGCAGATAAACATGACTCTTTTCACAATCACATCTTCTACAAAAATTTAAAATCACAGAATATCCTGAGTTGGAAGGGACCCATAAGGATCATTCAGTCCTGCTCCTGGCCCTGCACAGGACCATCTCCAAGAGTCACACCATATTCTGAGAGCATTGTCCAAACACTTTTTGAACTTTGTCAGGCTCAACACTTCCCACTCCCCTCTTCCCTGGGAAGTGCCCAGCCTCCATTTGGATGAAGAACATTTTCCTAATATCCAGCCTGAACCTCGCACAAGAGAGCATCATACTCTTCCCTTGGGTGTTATCACTGGTCATCAGAGAGAAGTGTCTGTCCCAAATTTAATTCAGTAGTTGTTTTCATGCAATGCAAGAAACCTAGACAAGTTATCTTCTTTATCTTCTTTATTTACTATTTTTGAGAACATGCAAGTGTTTAAACCTTTATCTTTTTAGAGTCATTTACTGGGAAAAATATTAATCCTCATTTGAGTGTCTTACCCATTAAGCATTTTACTGTGTGCTCCACAGTGATTGTCTCTCATTGACTTCTATTTCAAGTATGACACATTAAAAACATAATTAAATATTGACTGAGTAGACTGTCTGGGTTGTTGTTTCTCCCATTTTAGGTTAGTGTCATAGCCACTGAACTCTAAAACCAAAGTGGGAATCAGTCAATGTAATCCCATCTGCAATGGAACGTGTGTCTAGGTCTGTCTGGCCTTGTAGTCATTTGGAGGACACCTAACCCACATTAAGAAAGGTAGGATTGTCATCCACTGGTGTCCTGGCCTACAGATATATATAATGAAAATATGTTAGCAGCTGACTAAGATGTTCTGGATTTCATTTTACTGGTTTAAAATGTACTGGCTTTACTGAAAAAAGTTTCTTTAGGCTGGCCTGGCTTTTTTGTCAAATTAGGTGGACTAGATTTCACTCCCATTATCTTGATTATGCTGCATTATGTTTGGAATAAAAATGTAAAAGCAGTCTCAGTTTTTTTCTGCAAAATGACCACGAACTGACCCTTAATAACAAATTTTAATGTG
This sequence comes from Acrocephalus scirpaceus scirpaceus, assembly GCA_910950805.1. Lineage (NCBI taxonomy): Eukaryota > Metazoa > Chordata > Aves > Passeriformes > Sylviidae > Acrocephalus > Acrocephalus scirpaceus. The sequence goes on along the minus strand of OU383774.1, from coordinate 63,094,391 downwards.
CTAACCTTATTCACAATCATCAGTAAATAACCAACTGGTACAAAAAACAATTAACATAAATTAAAACATAAATTTTAAACAGCAAGCTCTTAAAAAAAAATTTAATCAGACACCTAGTGACTCAAGATCTAATCCTGTTGCCACTGAAGGCAGATCATATATTATTTTAATTTCTTCTATCTAGCTTGTTAGTTTCTTGTTCTTATAATAGCATATACCACTGCAGTATCTAAGTGTCACTGAGGAGATAGTAACTGCTCTAACAACTGGCAAGTAATGTAATTTTTTTCTCTCTCTGCCTAAGGCAATTAAAATATATTTTTCTTTTTTTGTGTTTTTAACCCCATATCATACCTTTCTTTTTCTTATCTACTGTTTTAGCACCTCTTCCATTCTTGAGTGCCATCTCCAGTGATATTTGGAGAATTTTATATATTAATTGAAAGGGTGTTCAATTGAGGTTTATTTTAGTCTGGTCAGAAAAAGTTTTGATGTTGTACTACATATTTTTTTAATCTCCCCAAAACGACTCCTGCAGAAAACAGCTGTAAATGCAAGTCATCTTGATAAGGACAGACATACTCCATGAGATATGTCAGGCTTTAAGAGACAAACAGAGATTAATTTTGAAAGTGGCTGATACGAGATGACTGTTTCAGGTGTCATCATATTAAGCAATGTTCTAGGAGAAGATGGTGGTGATTTTATTTTATTTTTATAAATAAGGAGATGCTCACATTCTAAATTTGCTTAAATTTTTATTATTGTGCTGCTTCCATAATCCAGATATTAGCAAGATTCCAAGGAAATGCCAAACTGTGATAATTTATCACTAAAAAGGTGGGATAGACTGGTATCTTTTACTGTCCACTACTGAAAAGAATTTTTAATTCTCAGTAAAGAATCGTCTCTCAGTCTTGTCTGCAAGAAAATTAAGAAAACAGGTAGTTCACTTCAAATCCAGAGCTTTAAAGATATTCTGTTTCAAATTAAGATAGGATGTTAGTGGTGGAAAATAACATCAGAGACGCATACCAAAGAAATTGCAAAGCAAAAGAGAAAGAAATAAACCAAGCTTTCAGGTTAGTTTAAGGATAATAAAACAAATAGGTTTCTCAATCACAACAAATACATGTTTTGTATGTACTAATTAAGGCCATTGGCACCTTGAAGTATCTTGTTTATGTACTTTGCACCATCCACAGAACAATTTAGATTCTCACAGCTGTTGCCAAAAGTCAGTCTTAGTCCAATGCTTTAATTAATCTATGCTCATTATCAGGATGGCAGTCTTTCTATGAACATAAAGTCAAAGGAGAAGATGTATCATTAGTAGAATTTTTCGAGCAATTTGCAGGATATTGAGACATTAAATATTTTCTACCCTCAGTGAAGTTCTTTGATATGTAACAATAACAATGTCATCTCTAAACACAATCTTCAAATAAATACTTGAAGGTTTGCGAATCTGGTGGATAACAGAAAATGCCACTCACACTAACTGCTTTCTCATTTCTTAATAAATTAAGAGGTGTTGCATGGAACATATGGCTTTATGACAATCTAAATATTCTTCCAAGATGATGAAAAAATACCACCTGTTATAAAAGAAATATGTAATTACCATGACTTATTTAGAAAAGAAAAAGTGGGGAATGGATTCTCTTGTGGAAAACGCACAACCTACTTCATCTTTCCCTTTCTTTCCCTGTTCCTATTTTTATGGATATTTTACAGCTATAAAAGATAGATAATATTAAAACATTTGCTGCAATTATTTTTTTTTAGGCTGAAAATATGTTCCTTACTGGTATTCTATTGAAAAGTTACATATATAACTGAAAATTACATTAGATCTGAATTAAAAAGATATAAGGGGAAATTGCAGCAGGAATATTTGATGATCATAAACATATATATTATGACTCCAGCAAATTAATTCTAGATGTTGTATCTGAAAAACAAATGCAAGCACAAATCTGTAAACATGTGGATATTCCCACGCACACCCTGCCTCTTCCCAGAAGTAAAAAATGATCATACATCTCTCCAATAAACAAATAGTTCTGAAAAATACACTCAATAATTAAATTACCTGCCAGTTAAGAAAAGACAATCAAGGAAAAAAGGAGGGCACAAAGAACTGCAAAACTCCAAGATGACAAAATGTAGCACATATGTTTTACCTTTTTTTTTTGTGTTAAAGGGGAAAGCAAGAATCTTATTCACTTCCTATCAATAGAAAAATGAATACAAGCTTTAATCAAAAATATACAACAGTATGTACCTGCCACCCTTATATCCAAAGTATTTCAAATTCTTTCTCTCAGTGATCACATATGATAAGAGTTTAAAAATGAACTAGAATATGATTATAATCCAGTCTATTTAAGGTCTCAAATGGTTATCCAGAAAAGCTTAATGTTTCTATCTATAGGATATAGTTTTGGGTTGGATTAAGTGATAATGTTGAATGTCTGGGTGATTTTAATTTGCCTTGTGATCTGCAAGGACAAGTATTGAAATTTTAACAAAATCAGCCAAGAATAACTTTCAAGAGGAGCTGGCAATTTATGTTACTGAGTGACGCATGTTCCCTGGCTCACTGGGAAACGGCTTCCCAGCTGACCTGGCAGCCCTGGCAGGGAACCGTCCCAGCCTCAGCTAGGAAGCTGCAGGCGGACCGGCAGCTTCCCCCGGGTGGGTAAGGCTGTCTGGCGACGGAGCGCTGGTGAGTGAGGCCATGGCGAGGTAAGAAGAAGGAGACTTCGTGGCAAGATGGTTTATTGTCACCTGCTCTGCACGCAGGCGAGCCACAGAGTCGCCCTGCGAGGGGTGGGGTTATGGCTTATAAGGGACCAGGAGAAGGGGGCAGACACAAGAGGGAAAACCAATCAGGGGAGTGGGGATGGCACACAGACAACGAATAGGAAATGAGGGGTGGGGGATTTCTCAGCCTGCTCCAATCCGGGACCGAGTCTCTCCGAAGTCTCTGGAAAAAAGGGAGAGGCTTCCCGGAGAGGGACAGACCCTGGGAGGACAAAGGTAGGGGATTTCCAAGGCAGGAGATATACCAAATGGGGAGAAATTCAGGGGGGAACTTAGGAAAAATCATTACAGAACAAATTAATATTAACAATAAATAAAAAGATAGAAAACACGCTGCTACAACTGAGTAATACTCTGAAAACAAAGTTAATTGGATACATAAGAAGCAATCAATATTTTAAAGAATGGGAACTACTGATATTTATCAATTTGTTCTTTACTAATAATAGCTATATTCGACCTCATAGTGAAATGTGTATTAAACCTCAGCATACAGAGGGGTGAAAGAAATTTTAATTCAAATTACTGTGACTGAAAATATGTCATCTTAGTAAAGTGATGTACACATATTTAGTAAAACAAAGAAACAAACAAAAATTATTGAGATATGTAAGGGTTTACATAAAAGAAAAAGTTTTTAAAATTACAGCATATCTGTCATCATTACTTTCTGATAGTTTACACATCAGGTTGTAGGTCCACTATGAGGCCATTGGAGTGACCAAATTTTAAATTGCTACACAATATTTGGAGTGTCCAACACTGATTATGTTTTCAAAGCAACTTAGATTAATAGTAGATAGCCTAAAGAGTAATGCATAATTCAAATGCTCCTGCTGACTTGGTCACTGCTCACATATTGGATTTAATGTTTTTGTAGTTAAGGACATAAATATTAGTACATCCTGGTAAACATAATTTGGCTATTAGTATTAGAAAGTTGTAGACCTTGCACTGACCTGACTCTGCAGGGTCTCAACATTTGTCTGGGCTTGCCTTGTCAGCTGGTTTCAACTCCGTGGTACAGCCAGTGGGCTTCAGAGAGCAATTAATCTCAGCCTAAAGTAGACATTTACATTTGACCAGCCAATCCTTTGTTGCTTTAATTATATTATTACAGATTTCCCCCACGTACTGTAGATGTGTCCCACTGCTCCCTTTCTGATTTGGCAGCTTGCCTGTGCCAATTGTCCTTGTGACAGTGTAACATAGATGATGTTGGGAGACACAGACCATCTAAATCCTTCCTTGGCATTTCCTGGTGAAAAAACAGAAACTGCAGGCAGAATGGACTTATTCTGAAAACAATCTGCCTAAAAAAACCAATATAATTATGCATAAAACCAGGTCTTCTTAGCTTTTAGGCTCCTAGGGTTTGCCAATTCAGGTAAATGTGGATATGATCAGAAGAAACAGGGACAGTTGCCTGAGCATAGAGCTTTCATATATTGTTAAAATCATCTTAGAGATTTTCTGTATTTTTGGTATTTAACATGCACATTTCCACGCATTTTTGTGCTCTACAATATTTGTTCTCTGAAGACCATGAAAGAATAATTTGTAATATTTCATATCTGTAATTTAATTACCTAGAAAAGGAGGAAAAAATATAAAAAGGAAGAAAATTGACAATAACTCCAAAAAGGCATAAAATATAATAACCAATATAAAGTGGATACAAGTTTCACAAACATATATTTGCAAATTTATAAAGGAATTTTTCATTAAGAAAAATGCTGTTAGATAGACCACTAACAGTACTGCATATTCAAATACTTGTATGCTTGTTAATGTTGCTTATTTTATAAGGCATAATCCTGAGCTGGATAAAAAAAAAAGGATCAGATGTTAATCAAAAAGTCAGTTATACACATGTACCTTATTATTCAAAAAATTTAGGAAATAGACCTATATAATAAACCCATGAAACATTTATAAAGGCAGATAGTTTTAGTGAATAAGAGAGATCTCCAGAAATATAAATCTATGGGTCACGTACTTTAATTTGTCCCAGGTCTGAAGTCAGTGGAATAATATTTTTCACTGAATGAAAATGCATTTTTAAAATATTTTAGTTCTCTGTTATCATATCAGTTTCTTGTCTCAATTTTTTTCTGCAATTTTTCTACTTATTTGTAATTATATAGAGTTACGTTGTATGCAATCTGAATTTTGTTTAATTATTTGCCATACAAAACCTTCCACTAAGAGCTATGTTTTAAATCTTGTGAGAGTCGGCCCGAAGACCCTCAATTTTGTCTCACGTTTTTCGTTGTGGAGACTTCGGGGGGAACGAGAGGGAAACCAAGAGCTGATGTAACTACTACCAGAATTTCCATTCCTGCCCAGGTGTGTTTGCTTGGGAACAGAGTTCCCGGACATACATCCTGCTGAAACAATGGTAGTCGCAGCACGCTACACTGCCCCTGCATTCTGTACCACCTGTGCCTGAGGTGTAGCAGGACAGCTTGCTCTGTTCTCCCCCTCCCTCGCATTGTGCATGGGCCTGGACTCCATCACGGGACTTCTCCCCCCACTCTGGAGAACTATATATTCTGCCTCAGAAGAGACCCCTTTTGAGGACCTCCCCACAGAAGACGAAGATCTATCAGCTCCATGAGGGTTCTGCAAAGACAAATCTATTAGCGGTGCGCTACGAGGATTTGCGAAGGCGGACCTATTGGACTGCTGTGAGGACTTCGTCTCTCTCTGTGGTAATTATATCCTATCTGTCCTATCTCTCTTTTCTCTTTTCTCTTTTGCTTTTATCTATATAGCTTTCTCTCTCCCATTTCTTTCTCTTGTTATTGCATATCATTTTTGGTGGGTACATTGAATAAAGTATATCAGCTTTGGTGGGTACATTGATATTGAATAAAGTATACTGATTTTGGTTAAACAGCATTTTTTGGCCTCCTTTATACTCTAAGAAACTAAATACGAACTTAGTTCACTTTGAACGGGTCGTAACAAATCTATACAATGAATTTTAGCTATGTTATTCCCATTAAAATAAATGGGTAATGAACTACTAAAATTCCTGTTTGCCATTTTGAAAATTTATAGAAAAAATTAAAGAAACAAATAAAAATATTTGTTAAAAATAAAAAAAATTCAGTGGCGACAGAGAGAGTCTTTGTTGTTAAATTTGCTCAGTATTCCATTGCTCAGCTTGCTGAGCTACAACATGTGTGCTTCACACTTAAGTTTTAAATCTGCTGGTTACTTGAAAAAGCATCATCTACCAATTCATGAGTTCTAGGATAATGTGGAATGGGCCTGCATGTGCACACTTGTTTTTAAATTAGGAAGAAAAATACCAAGAAAAAGAGTGATACATCATTAAAAACATATTTAAAAAAAAAAAAGAAAGAAAGAAGAAAAGGAAAACAGAAATAAAAGAAAAAGATCCTGTCATGTACTGGACATTACTTTTAATCTCCAGTCAGAAAAAAAATCTGAGGCTATCTTTCAGCACTCAATATATTGTTTATCTATCTGGAATCCAAAGAATGATAAATTTAGAATAATGAAAAAAAATATTCCCAAGTATACAATATCTTTCCTTTTTTATCTATTTTCCCTCAAAGGATATAATCACTAAACAAGACAGCATGTTTTTACTGAACATCGTCTGAAGACATTACTTTGTAAAGAAAGTACTCAGCAAAGGATGTTCTTCACTTTATGAGTATATAAGACATCAAGACTAAAGAATGCAAAGCCTGGAATGATTACAAGATTTAAGTTAGAAGCATTAGGCTACAAAACACTTATACATTATTAAATATCTCAGCTGTGTCATCAGAGTACTTCTTAATTCTTCTTCTCTCTGAAATAAAAAAATTATTTGTTAATCATTAAATGGGACAATAAATCTAAGGGAAAAAAAAAAAAAGAATGATAATCAAACATTTGTGAATACAGGAAGCTTGGAGAAAATAAATACCTGGCTCTTTTGGAGTAATCTCTATGATATACCACTGCTTCAGGGGTTTTACTTCTGTGTAGAATTTGCTTAGGGTCTTAATTTTGGTACAGTATATTAAAAGGTATTTGGGGGCTGGATATGTAGGGAAGAATTGTGAAGAGAGAAGGCAGGCATGTGGTAACCTAAACATTTACAACATGAAAAAAGATACTGGAGTGAGTCTCAGACAATATAATTTCTTTAATTTGAGGCATTACCATATACAAGCTCTCTTCATGATTTACATTCATGTCATGGGTTGTAGTAAATAACTTTTTGGCCACCTGTCTGTTTGGCATTCATGAGCAATGACAACACTTCTGTTCATGGTGTAAAAGAAGAATCACGCCAGCTGAGGTGCAGTTTTTCTCCATCATCACTGGGCTAAATGCCAAGTATCTTGCTGCTTTATTGACACCACACTTTTTCTGCTAGTTTGCATTTTTATTTGGGTAATTTTGTCAATACATTAGTGATGGCTTACTTAACAAAATTTGCTGAACACTGAAACCTTTTCCATTTTGGCAAGATAGCTCTGGGTCCACAATTTTGGCATGGTCCTGAGAGCTTTCCTCTCCCTGCCCACATCTCACCCCCTCTCTTACCCCCACTTGGGGGTTTCCTCACTCTGGCCATGGCCCAGGACCCTTTGTAAACTGCCCAGGGCCATCAGGCCCTGTCCCAGCAACACTGCAGCAGGACTGGTCCAGCTCTCCACAGCCCTGCCCTGCCTGTCACAGACCCCACTGGGCCAGAACTACCTGTGGGCCCACGGTCTGTCCCCACTCCCAGGAGATATCTGATGGTGGGATTGTCCTTGGTACTCCCTGACCTGCTCCTGTTCACCATGGTGGCCAGTTGAGCATCCTGACAATATTCACCTTGAAATTGTCCAGTTTTGTGTATGGGTTATCTTGGAATATTATCCAGAAATGAACTATCATTCACAGTTTTGGTATCTTTCATTTAATTTAGGAAATTACTCCTAAGAGAATCATCCTGTGGGTGCACCTATGCTCCTGTAGAATAGTGAGCCAAAGTGGGTCAGTTATTAAGATGTAGTCAGAAATCTTTTTCTTTTCCTTGTCTTTTTTGAAACCCTTATGAACATTGAAGCTGTTCCAAATATACTGAGGACCTGTGTTATTAGATAGGATCTCACTAACTCTGTATCACCATCACAGCTTAACCCCAGCCGGCAGCCAAGCCCCACACGAGCTGCTCACTCACTCTCCCACCAACAGGATCAGGGAGAGAATCAGAAAGGCAAAAGATAGAAAACCTGTGCAATGAAAGACAGTTGAATAGGGAAAGAAGAAGTCATACACAAGCAAATCAAAACAAGGAATTCATTCAATGCTTTCCATGGGCAGGCAGATGTTCAGCCATCTCCAAGGAGCAGGGTCCCATCACCGGTAATGGAGACTTGGGAAGACAGATGACATAACTCCAAACATCTTGCCCTTGCTTCTCCTCCCCTCATACTTTACAGATGATCATGATGTCACATAGTCTGGAATATCCCTTTGGTCAGTTGGAGTTAACTGTCCTGGCTGTGTCTCCTCCCACCTTCCCATGCAGCTCCAGAGTCCTCACCAGCGAGGGAGTACTAAAAGCAGAAAAGACCTTGGTTCTGTATAAACACCGCTCAGCAGTTACAAAAACTTCTCTGTGTTATCAACCCTGTATTCAGCACAAATCCAAAACACAACCCCATATCAGTCACTGTGAAGAAAATTAAGTCTACCTCAAACGAAGCAAACACAGTCACACACAAACTCCTTTCCTGTAGTCCTTATAGGTGCTATGGTGCATCAAAATGGACAAAAATTGACAAGGAATGATGAGGAATCAAAAGGAGTTTTCAAAGGCACATATTTCCAGTACTAAGCCTCTCTCTCACTCTGTCTTTCACCTGGGTTTTCAAGCTTGCAAGCAGCTCCAAGTTAAAGGCATGTACCACATGGTGACAAGAACTCTTGTAACAGAGTAAAAACCCAATACTTGCCATTGCTTTGGCTTCATTTGCTGCTTGCTCAACGGTACCAATCTCTATGCAAACTTCTATGAATACAAATATATTGCTGTTGTTTTGCTAGTTCAGAAGAAACAGAGTATTCCACCTTTTCTGTTCTCTGTGTAAGACATGCAGTGATCCAGGGGATGCTGTGCGGGGTACTTGCTGCAGAGCACATGGTGAAAGAGTCTGTTTCTATATTTTAAACATCTCACATAGACAATAAAAGAGCCTCATCTCTATCTATAGGATCATGTGAATAAACTCAATAGGCAGCACTTAGTAAAAATACATCCTTGGAAATATAATGCAATATCCTAAAGTACTTTCATAAATGTGAGTCACCTAATACAATTATAATATTATAATAAGCCATTTTAGAGGCAAAAAAATCTTCATGCATGATTAAATAAATTTTGTCTGAGCATACTGAGGATTTTTAAAATTGCAGCATTCCTTTTATTTCAGCTTCTTCTTCAGATATGAGCTTTATATAGATTTATCTTCAGTTTTTAATTTTCTAGATAGTGTTAACATTCTCTCTAAAGCAAGAGATGAAACAGAACTGAAACCAGTAATGCATAAAAGACTTTCTTTCTTCAAAGACAAAGAACAATATACTTTTTAGTGATGTAGCTTTCACCAGCGTAATACCTCATTATTCATGACATTTTGTCCATTATAGCATGAGATTCCTCAAAAGATATAAGTAATCATCCAGCAGAAAAAGTCTTGCTAATTATCCATTGTCTGAGAAATCGAGCTGGTGTAATGGATGAAACATCAGTTGCAGCAATTGCTGGTGTCTACTGACAGAAGAAATGCATCTCTGAAATTACTGTACCAGAAACTTTAGAAATCTGAGACTTCCTTACCTGCTTTCTCCAGATAGATGGAAGAACTTGTTTGCAACAGAAAATGGTGTATATACACACATTTAAGACAAATTAGAGGCCTTTAAAATAATTATGGAATGTTATATAAACATTACTTTTGTGGAATGTACAAGATATTGACTCATTTCTTTTTTTTAAAGAGCTATCAGTGGTTCTGCAAGAGATGAGGAGGTACAAATATAAGGAACTTATTGAGAGTAGGAAGATATGTTTTCAAAATTTCACATGTACTATTGAAAATGTATTTTGTTTGATTACTTTTTTAAAATAATACACAAAATAATTTAATTATATGTTAGAGTTAGGAAAAGGTCAACATAATACAAGTGCTCTAACACCTGAACACGGCTGTTTAGTAAGTTTTTCTGTCCCAGGCAGGTAAAAATTTGTCAAATAAAATAACTAGCAGGGGAATTTAGACACTTCAGATACCAGAAGGAGATTTGGCAATTGTACTGGGGACTTCTAGAACAGCTGGAAAGAAAAGGAGAAAGGCTAGAGAAACAGACTAGAAAGTGAAGGAAAAGATGACCATGTACAAATAGTTAGAAATTGACAATGAAATTGAATTGAATTGAATTTCATTGAAATGGACAATGAATTGAAATCTATTTACAAGTATTATCATTACATAGGGAAAAAAAAAACCAACAGAAAAGAAAATATACCCCTCATCTACCCCCCAAATCATCTGCAAAATAGAAATATTACATTTGAAATTCAGTTTTTTTTGTTTCAGGAGTGTTCATCATAAGATAGGAAAAAAGTACCAGAGCCAGGGCATTCATGTGAAAAGATAGAAGATAAGATTAGACATTTTTAAAAAACTGATTTTGATTAAATTTGAGAAGTAAGACCTGAGGAGGAAGGGAGATGTCCTACATTAAATGTTAATAGATTCTACTATAAGAAAGTTGGGCGTTAGTTCTGCCTTCAGATAAATTACAGTGAGAAGTGTATATAATACAGAGGCAGGATTTGACCCTTTTCCTTTGCCATTTTAAGGTGATTGAAAATAAAGAGAGGTCAGAATAAAAGATGGTTAGACTAGAGGATCATTGAGATCCCTTCCAATCTGGTATTCTATCATTCCATGATGAGATAGCTGGAGGATTATAGGCAAAGTCTCTTTTCTCTGTGGTCTGTTCCTACTCTAATTCATTTTGAGATGTGCTTCATTTGCTGTATCTGGAAAGGTTACAAACTGGCATTCTCAGAGGAGCTGTAAAGGAAAATGTCTCCTCAGGTACTAAGCAAAGATAGAGAAATAGCTGTAGTTTTCTGATGGAATGGTGGCAAAGAATATTTGAACTGAATCGGGGGGGGGGGTTGTGTGCACCTGTCTGGTAATATATTACGTTAGAGGTCAAAACCAGCAATCAATTTTTATCAAAATGCTATTTAACTAAAAACTTTTGTAACACTGGCTTATCTGTTCACAAGTATTATCATCTACACAGGCAAAGAAAAGAAAAAAAAAAGAAAAAGCAAACAGAACCCCTCCCCCCCTCAAATCATCTGCAAAATGAAAGTATTTCATTTGAAACTCAGTTGTTTTGTTTTAGGAGTATTCAAGGCAGTTGTATTTGGGAGCTTCTGTGGATTTCTGGTCTGTGATAAGATGTGCATTCTGAACACTGAGTGGCAGCATGAAGATTCAGCACAATGGACACCAAGTATCAGTGTCTAGAAAAATTTTTTAAAAAAGTATTTGAATCTAATCTAAAAGCTAAGCATTTTACCATGTGATTTCTTAGATCATTCTGAAGACAGTATTGTTTGGAAAAAAAAAATCTAAATGCTTTATAATCATTTCATATTCTTTGGCTCTCTTATGCCAGAAAGTTTTCCAAGAAATATTAGGCATTTCATTTTACTCTTACAAGTTAGGAAAAATGAAGCATATGAAGAAATCAATTGACATCTTTGGGAAATAAGGTACCTTATGCATAGTAATATTGAAAGGATAATATGACAGGTACAATGTACAGTGAAACTCCAAAGAAAGGAAAGAGAAAGATAAATAAAAACTTGTATGAAGATATAAGGAAGACAGGTTAACAAGATTATGCTTCTGGACTATATGATATCACCCTGCTTTAACAGCCCTGGTGTTAATTAGGAATTCTTTGAGGCTTGTAGAACAGAGACAAAGTTGGAAGATTTCATATTTAGTAAATTATTACTTTCCTAAAATACTGTGTTAACAGCCCTACAGGGCATAGTTTTTGCCTCATCTAGATTGAATTTTAACCAATGAGTAAGGCAACAGTGATAATTGTTGAAATAATAGAAGACAATAAAGTCAGATGTCCACAGTCCATGGCTGTATTTTGCTACATTTTTAGAAAAATGTTATTGTATACAGAAACAGAATATAAACAAACAAAAAAAAATTGTAAAAATGGACTAAGAAGACAACAGTAATGAATAGTGTAAATTGTAGATTTAGGAACGATAAGTTCTATGACCAAAGAGGAAATTGTAATGTAAGATGAGTTACTTGCTAATATTTTAAAACAAATAAAACATAGTTTTAATACTGAAAATCTAGCAATAATCCATTGATTTGAAAGGGCTGTGACATATATACAATTCTAAAATGCATTTGATGTACATGACTTCTTAAACCATGTAGACAATGTCATACCTAGTTACTGTTTTCCATCTACCATGCACAATAGTACATGGAGGCATAAATGCATATGAACAGAAGTGATGCCAGACCTCTGTTACCTACAAAAATAAATTCACCTACAAAAACAAATTCACCTGTTGTGTTCCTCACACAAGTCCATAGTGGTATACACATCCCCCACTTGTAATATAGGTATCATGGTCCATGCACCTCATCTGATATTGTTAGCTGACACATAGTATTGTAAAAATAAAATAAAAATACAGTTCTTACTCTGAAGCTTTAGTACTCCTTTATGATTTTGTTGAAAAATAGTCAGATAAAAGAGTGCAGAAACTTTGGAATATTTACTGAGTCATGTTAACTGATTACAACTTTCCTGAATCTTAAGGCTATGATACAGAAAAAGTATCATAAATTTCATCATTTAGAAACCAGTTTAAGTGAGTAAAGAAGATTGGCAACTAGATGAAAACAAAATAGGTCTGTCATTTTGGCACTCATGCTCATACAGGGACATTTATCGCCTGGATCTTCTGCAGAATTTTTTTTTCCTTCTCTCTCACTGGTGTATCAGTCTCAGTACTAGAACATCTGAATATCAAAGTTTGCCAAGAGTATTTTGATGTACATTTCAACAAGAAAAGAATTTGATTTAATGCTTAATTTAACTTTGTGCCTTTTTCAATGAAAAATATCCTGGGAGAGGTAATGTTTACAAAGTGTAATACCTTCTCAAAAATAAAGAGAGAACATAAGTTCAACAGTGAGGGTCCCCCTATAACAACAACAACAACAATAATAATAATAATAGTAATAATAATAATAATTATAAGAGCAACAACCACAACCCTCATAACAACAAGGAAAATAACAGCAATAGTGACAATATCTAGAGACATCTTAGACACTTTCACTGAAGACTGCATGTTGTGCTAGACAGACCACTTGAAAGCTCCTAGATTTAGGTACGATGAAGTTTTCCTCTGTCTCACATCCCAAGGGAGATTTCTAAACAAAGGCATGTAAGACAACATTCCAAAGAACCTAGACCTTCAAGGGAGTGAAAACCTAGTTTTCTTGTAATTCCTACTAATACCTTTGGAGCTTTGGTCTGTTCTTACTCTGGTGAATACAAATTATTCAGGCTTAGAAGAATGTCAAAACTAGACTGAATCAATCCAGTCTCTAACTGATTTGAAATATATTTGTGCTGACAATACCTTTTAAATCTATGAAAAGGAAAGAATTTTTAAAATAACACATAGTCCCTGCTATTGCTCAGTAAAAGGTTAGAAAAAGGGTTGACCATTCATACAGAATTTTTGCTATTGATGTCTTCTCCTACAAGAAACATTTGAAGACCAACATTTGCTTGATGAAAAATTTGCTGCCACATTAAAGAAAAAAACAACTAATCCCATGTATCAGGTATCAAATAAAGGTTTATAGGTTATGTTTTACTATAAGTCAGTACAGAACTATATGTTGATGATGCAGTCTGACATGACCTGCTTCAAGAGATTGTTTTCAAGTGCTTGCTTTCTTAGTTCTACAAACCAGAAAAGGCTAGGAAATACAATCTGGTAGGAGAAGGCATTTTTCCAAGTAACACAAGTATTGCACCTATATTTCTAATTATTGTAACTTCAGGGAATGCTACTTTCTATTTCTTGTCTTAGAACCTCTAAATATTAACAATTTATTAAATTGTGCAAAACTTTAAGTTTAATTTAATACATTTTATTAATTTATGTTAGTAGGAAAGCCATATGACATTCAATGATTTCATATCATTATAAAACACATTTATTTTCCCTGGATAAATGTGAATTTAAAAAAAAATCTTTAAAAGACAGAAATCAACCTGATGATTCACAATGTATGTTTTTTCCTAGATTCAATAAAACATGTGAGAGAAAAGGATTTCTAAATAATGTCTTTTCATATATTGTGGAAATTAACATTTCAGATACCAGCAAAAAAAAGCTTATGATGTGTTAAGTATAATGAAATTATCTGTTGTTATTATTCATTAATGTTCTAACGATTTTCCCATAAGAAATATTAAGCAATCTAAAAATGAGCATATGTTTGTGCAAATTATATTCTCCCTTAAGATTTTGTAAGAAGTTCATCATAATAAGCAATTATACGGTACTTCTTCAGCTTAAACTTTTAGATTAATCACAGAAAGGTTTTGTGCATAACCTTCTTGCCAAGAACATGCTTTAATGTGACAGGTTTATCCTCAATTAGGTTTTGTTAAAGAGTCTTCTTTGTACTATTTTTCATGTTTTGGTTTAATACAAAGACAGAGCATTCTCTTTACATATATATTAATATAAAAGGTATTCTGTTCAGCAGACTGCTTTTAGTGAATAATTAATTTGATAAAATTGGAGGCTTTTTTACTGATTGGATTTTTTTGCAAGCACAATTTAGCTTCTGACGATCAAGATGACAAGATAACACATCATCATGTAACTAAAAGAAAAGCCCTGTGCTTCACATTGAAGAAAAATATCTTCTGTTGTTTCATCTTATTGTTTGTAGGTGTCAATTAACCCTATTTATTTTCTCACAAATATTTTGCGTGTTTGAATCGTTCCATGCCTTTAGGGTGAGAGAGAAAAAAAATTTTTAACTACAAGTTCCAGTCTTCTGTACTTTTATTTGACATTATCAAAAAGTACCACAGAGGCAAAATGTCATGTTATGTCATAATATAAAATGACAAGCTCTGTACAAATACATGAACAGCAAATCTTTTATCTGGTATTAGTGAAATAAGTAGCAAAGATATAAATGTCTTCATTTACAAAGGATCTAGATACTGTAAGTAAAGACAAGTGAAATCTTTTAAAGGGAGCATTTAAATGACTGTATGTGCATAAAATAATATGAAACAGTAAGAATGGGAATGCTCCTTCTAGTAAAATAGATGAGGTCATCATTCAAACCGTTGCTTTTTTTTTTTATTATTATTATTTTATGTTCCTTTACACTGGCTGAGCATTCCTGCTTGAATAGGTACCACAAATCTCAGGGGTTTCTGTATGTCTGGCCTGCAGAGGAGAGCATTCCAGTGGCAGGCTATTCTTTACTAAATAGCAGATCTCATGGTGTTGTGAGAATGCGTTTACCACTGCAAGTTGGCCACTGGTGAATTCTCAGGATAACACTGATATTTGTGAATAAGCTTTTACAGCTGTCTTCTGAAGACAGATTTGTATTTGATGCAATGTGGAGAAAGAAATGAGGTATAATACAGAAAACAGTGGGATATGAACTGTAGTCTCATAGAGGTTGGAGTAAGAATTGAAAGGACTGCAGTAACATAATAATCACTCAGGAATTAAGATATTACCCAGGACAAGACAGTACCAGAACTGCAATAAAGGTGATCCTTCTCCAGATGAGTATACAAAAAAACCGTAGCCTCTAAACACAGATTCATATGATCTATGGTAGATAAATAAAACAAAGAAATGGACATTACAAGGTATTATACTTTACCATATTTTAAAATAGGTTATATTTTAGTGGTGAATGGTGATGCATCCAGTTGGCAGCCAGTCACTAGTGGCGTCCCCCAGGGGTCTGTGTTGGGGCTAGTCCTGCTTAATATCTTCATTGATGATCTGGACAAGGAGATTGAGTCCATCATCAGTAAAATTGCAGATGACCCCAAGTTGGGAGCCTCAATCTGTTGGAGGGTAGGATGCCTCTGCAAAGGGACCTGGACAGGCTAGATAGATGGACAGAGTCCAACAACATGAAGTCCAAGTTCCAAGTCCTGCACGTTGGCCACAACAACCCCCTGCAGTACTACAGGCTGGGGATGGTGTGGCTGGACAGTGCCCAGGTGGAAAGGGACCTGGGGGTTCTGGTGACAGCAGCTGAACATGACCCAGCAGTGTGCCCTGGTGGCCAAGAAGGCCAAGGGCATCCTTGCCTGGATCAGGAATAGTGTGGCCAGCAGGAGCAGGGAGGTCATTCTTCCCCTGTACTCGGCACTGGTGAGGCCACACCTGGAGTGCTGTGTCCAGTTCTGGGCCCCTCAGGTTAGGAAGAACATTAAAATGCTTGAGCATATCCAGAGGAGGGCAACAAGGCTGGAGAAGGGCTTGGAACACAAGCTTTATGAGGAACAACTGAGGGAGCTGGAATTGTTTAGCCTGAAAGAAAGGAGACTCAGAGGTGACCTTATCACTCTCTACAACTTCCTGAAAGGTGGTTGTATTCAGGTGGGGGTTGGTCTCTTTCTTCAGGCAGCAACTGACAGAACAAGAGGACACAGTCTTAAGCTGTTCCAGGCAAAGTTTAGGCTAGAAATCAGAAAAAAAAAATCTTCACTGAAAGAGTGATTGGACACTGGAATCATCTGCCCAGGGAGGTGGTGGAGTCACCATCCCTGGACATGTTTAAAAAAAGACTGGACATGGCACTCACTGTCATGGTTTAGTTGATAGGGAGATGTTAGTTTAGGTCATAAGTTGCACTAGATGATCTCAAAGGTCTTTTCCAACCTAGTTCATTCTGTGATTCTGTGATTCTGTAATCATGTGTGGCGCTCTTAGTAATAAAAGCATTTAGTGGGGTATTTGTTGCTTCAGCATTTCTCAGATGTCTAAAACTTACCTCATTGTTTTACCTACACTAATAAACAATGCAGAGATATAATTCCTGTTAGAGCAGAAGTTACCTCAGATATCTCAGGTACTTACATTAAGGTACAATGATAAATTGTTTACGGATGCTTCTTTGTACCCCCCTACTGATTATGAAGAGAATTCAGGCCAGATGATTCATCCTCTATGACACTTCTCTGATGACAGCATGAATCACCCTCATGAGTTCTTGTTTTCCTCTATCCACTACAGCAAGGAAGTTAGAAAGTTCTCAACTGTCACTGAGTTTCAACTCTATTAGAGAAAGTGATTATCTTTTACTTTTCTGTCTATTTTTCTTTCTGTTCACAGAATAAAAAACCCAGAACTACTCCTTCTCTTCCAAGAAGGTATCTAACTTGGTTTCCAGTGCTGCATGCTGGGAATTTACACCAATGTTTTACTTAAAAAAATTAGTCAGAAACTGCTAAAGCAGAAATAAATCCATAAAACTAACTTTAGTCTCAGTTTTGTCTGTGGCAGAGTTAATTTTTGTAATAGTATGGAGCTAGGTTTTTAATATGGGATGAAAACAGCATTGAAAAATCCAGATATGTTTTAGGTATTGCTAAGCAGTTCTTACTCAGCATCAAGGGCTTTTCTGTCTCAAACTTCCCCACCAGTAGCAAAGGGTGGAAAACAGTCTGTGTGAAGACACAACTGGGACAGCTCACCCCAGGTTATTCCCAATGCCATTCATTGTTGTGGCCAGCAATAAAACGTGGGGAAAGGAATAGGATTCACATTTATGACATTTCTCTTACCAAGTCACCACTGCATGTGATGAAGCCCTGCTCTCCTAGAGATGGCTGAACATCTGCCTGGGAAGTGATGACTGAAATCCTTATATTCTTTTGCTTGCACAGATGGTTTTGCTCCATTTATTAAACCATTTTTATCTTGACATGAGTGCTTTTGCCTTTGCACTTCCAAATTTTTTGCCATTCTAATGCAAAGAACTGAGTATTTTGCTGTGTGGGCTTTAGCTGCCTACCAGGATTAAGCCACAACCACTCCTAAATTCTTATGCATGACCTGGTTTTCAATGATTTGTGTGGTGAAGATCTTTTTAAAGTCTGGCTTACCTATTAAAAATGTATTTGCACCTACAAGCCTATTTAGTATTACTTTATTATCATTACATACACCACAGGGATAAAGTAACTTAAGCATTCAGTGAAAATATTTTGCTCTTTTTACAGAATTAATATGCTAATAAAAAGTGTCTTTGTAAGAGAAATAAATAAATGAACAGAATTTGATAGAACTCCATCTTTACCCTTGCATTCCTCTTCAGAAACTTCCATATTCCTTACAGGAATTTATTCCAGTCCTTTAGGTATGCACAGAAGCACACATGCATGCTCACACACACAAGCCAATGACAGCACTATAAAATTCAGTTTTGAATCAAGTTGGAAGCTTTATCGGAACAGCTGAACTAGTTGCTTACCAAAGAAACTTTGCACAGATAGTTACAGATTGGTGCTGAAGCATCATTTCCATTAACAACATAGGTCAGTCACTGAAGGAAAAATGTTCTGCTATGTCGCCTAAAATTCTGTGCAAATGAATGATCATTGGGATCAGATATGTCCAAAGGTCAACTAGAGTTCTACAACAGTATTCTAAGACTTTTTGACACAGCTTGCTCAATCTCATGAAGAACAGTCTATCTGGGCCAATTAACCTCACTTTAGGTGCTGGCTTAGTTTCTTTACTAAGTGTTTTTTCCAATACTGCATGAATATTTGATTGGAGATTTTTGGTTTTGCTTAGTTTTGTTTGGATTTTTGGATTTGATGGTTGATTTTATTTTTTTTTTTTGGAAGGGGGTGTTTTTTGGTTTGTTTTGTTTTTTGTTGGGTTGGTTTGGTTTGGTTCATTTGCTTGTTTTTTTTCACAAAGTTTCAGGTATTCAACACATTAACTAATAAGATAACTGTATGAATTACATGAGCTTCCTCTATGGAGATAGTGTGTCAAATGAGCTTTGTGTTCTGTGTCAGAAAGACAGTCTGAATAAGACCTAAACTGTTTACTACAATATGGTCGCACTATTTACTAAATGCAGATTTTACACTAAAAGGCAGAGAAAAACTTGGATGACCAGTACCACATATTGACAACTTCTCCACTTATACACAGTATCAAAAGTAATCCACAGATAGAATGAGGTGCCTACCAGTCCATTTAAAGCTATAAAAACATAGAAAAATAAGGAACAATATTATTATTTTTAGAAGAGTTTTCCTGCCCTCAGCAGAATCTCAAAATCTCTATGAAAGCTCTTTGATAATATTAATTTTGTAGATTGAAGCCAAATTTCCAGCTTTTTAATTCTTTAAAAAGTTACAATAGTAGTTCAAGAAAATTTGTCATATTTAATTTTGGTTTTCTGATTTTCTTCAGAACTTTTAAATCATAAAAAATGATATTAAATTTGTTTTCTGACAGAGTTAATTTGCTGTTATATTGCTATCAGAAAAAGACAATGATAAGGGTTTTTTCTTCCCTTTGATTTTGTATGTAATTATTTTTTTAATATACATTTTATCTTGTGCAGGAAGTTGAAGCAATACGGGTAGATCTCAATCTTAAAATGGCATAGTGGTGTACTTCAAGTGATGTGGGAGCTTATGGCTAAAATTGTAGGTAAGAATAATTTTCTGTGTTAAATGCATGTACACTGCATCTGAATCAATTTGAATTGGTCTCAGGTGATGTTCTCGATTTTGCAGTAAGCAAAGGTTATACAGTGTAGCAGTAAAAATTATTGTGTGCGTCTGTGTGCTTTGAGGACCTAAACTATAGCATAAAAGACTTAGGGTCAAGTTTTCTCCACAGGCTCTGCTGATACACTCTCATTTCTCACCTGTGCATGTCAGTATATGTGATAACTACTCCTTTTCTAGTGAAACATCCTATTTCCTTGATATCTGTTTAGGTTTAATCCCACCTGCTACGAGACCTCCTAAGGACACAGCAGGAGGCAATTCCCAAATATTGGAAGTCAAGCAGGTGTGTAGAAGGCCAGTTTGGCTGAACAGGAAATAAGGCAAAAAAGAATAGTATGTGTCCAGCGGAAGCAAGGTCAGGTGACATGGAAAGAAAACAAAGGTGCTGCTTGCCCCCATAGGGGATGGTCCTATGCACAGTCAAGAGTTGGACTTGATAATCCTTGTGGGTCCCTCCCAGCTCAACATACCTGGCATATTCTGTGAAATTTATGGTAGATATTAGGAAGAAATTTGTTACTGTGAGTGTGGTGAGGCACTGCAACAGAGTTGTGGATGCCCTGCCCCCAGAGGTGTTCAAGGCCAGGTTGGATGGGATGTTGAGCAATCTGGTCTAGTGGTAAGTGTCCCTGCCCATGGTAGGGGGGTTAGAACTAGATATTCTTGAAGGTCCCTTCCAAGCCAAAACATTCTATGAATAAATTATTCTAACAGAGGCAAAGATTACTTGAAAACTCAGACTTGCTACAGATTTTTGTTAAATGATAGAGCTCCAGTGTTGAGATTATTTGGAAACCCAGGACTAACAGTTCCTTTACCATCTACTATTATCAAGACATTGGACAGATGGGGTACAAATTAACTGGAATCTTCATTACATGCTCTGCTTCTTGTTTGTATCATCAGCCACTTAGCCATTGAGCTCCTTCTCTTCATGTCATTTTTCTTTCCCTATTCAATGATATTTACTTGCAAAATGACATTTACTTATAAAGTGACAGTCTTTTTCACCCTCAAGTGACATTTCTATGGCACACTGTGCAAATGTTTGGCAAAGATTTGCTGGATCGATTAGAAGAAACAAAGGAAAAATACACAACAGATGTTGATTTTCTTGTAGCTGTGACTATTGTTTTGAAAGACTGACACAGAATTTTCAGGTTTTTCTGTCTTCTTGGCAGCAATATAAAAAGCTTACCCGACTGCAACACACACATACTTTCACCTTCATTAAACTGACTCTGAAGACTCCTAATAAGGGAGGCTGTGTGTCATCTTTCACAAGATGAGCTGTTCTGAAAACAGCAAAACCATTACAGGACAGTCATGCATCAATCATGGAATTAGATGAACTAGCTTGCACTGACCTTACAGAAGTCTTTTCTCTAGCGTCAGAGAAGTAAAGAGCCATTTCCCTCAGCATTACCTTTACTTAACTATTGCATTCGTTTTTAAGAGAAATTAGATTTTCAGTAAAACCCTGAGTCTGGTGAAATTTTTTTATTTAAAGTATCAGTTTTCCATTCCTTTGGTAATGAAAATTTTCTGAATGAGCGGATACAAGAACTAAGAAATGTGTTGATATGATGATACATCACACGACCTTCAGGGACTGTTTGACATGTTCTTTTAGATTTATGCATTTTCTTATGCATTGCAGAAACAAAAAAGAATTAATCTGGTCTTGGCAAAACCTCAGTCATTAAAGACACAGTGCTTTTGGCTGAATCTGTAGTTCACTGAAGTTGGCACCACTAGCTCATAATCTTTAAGCTCAGTTTTAAAGAAAGAAGTCAAAATGTATCAACTTTCCATGCTGATTTAGAAATTTTTAATAAAAGTAAAAATCCATGGCAATAAAGGGTTCCTGGATGTTTATGCTAGAATCAACACCAGATGTTACATTTAATAGTCTAACCATACTCATCTGAAATAATTTTTTACGACTGACAATGTCTGGGACATCTGCATAGGATTTGAAATACATGATGTCTCATTGTGAGATGTACAAAGGCTTCTAGAGCAGTGACTGGATGCCAAAGGGAATACTCTAATGGATCTCAAATGACTAAACTCTTAAAGTCTAAGATGCTCAACTTTCTTCTTGCTTGGGAATTTTTTTTTCTGTTGTTGTTTGTTTTTCTGGTGGTTTGGTTTTTTTTGTTTGGTTTTGGTTTTGGCTTTGGTTTTTGTGAGAGAAAAAATTATTCTCTGTTGTTCTGTTTCAGATCAAATATGGCATCAGTTTTCACAATTGCACTGAGAGGTTTTTTTTTTTTCTCAGTTCTCCCAGTTCCTTCTTTTAATGAAGAGTTTCTAATCAGATACTTCTATGTATTGAAAAATCACTACTCAGATAAAAACTGTTCCTCAGAAAAGGTAAGACAGATGTTAAAGATTAGTTCAATTAGTCAAATCCCAGGCTCACCCCACCTAATGACATTCACTTAGTGCCTTAACTTCAGAGGTTAACTGATCCACAGCTTTGAGTCTAGCTCTTATTTAGTTTTGGACTCTCCAGTGTCTCATGTGACATAGAAGTCACTGCAGCACAAGGTAGTGCTCAGCCTCTGGATATCCAGCTAAGAACATCCAAAGAGTAAAAATGACTATATAAGATCTGCCTTGTCCCTTTAAAGGAAATTGGTCTCCACTTATGTGAAAAAGAGCTTTCAGTAAGAACAATTCCTAGTTCAGTGCTTACATAGATGAATGAATCTAGCTTCTGCTATGCTTCCCAGAGCACTGCTTTCATGTGCCCTAAAGCAGAGGTTCCATGCAACAAGCAAGCTGGTGTATGTTACTTGTTTCCTTTTCCTAATTGTAGTCAGGTGTGGCCCTTCTGTCAGACATAATGACACTTTAATTGAAGAAAATACAGCCTCTCAGACATGATGCCAAGAAGAGCTGACTGTTAAAGTGTGGCCATCGACAAGCAGATGGGATCTGCAGTAAGCCTTAAATGAGAGCACAAGTGATGAGAATGGACATACTCACTTATTTAGACACTATAATTTCTGCAATCATTTCCAGGTATTTTAGTGAGCTCATCAGTATCGTGTAACTTTGGGTTGAGCTGGATTTCACACGGATTTCCCTCATTCATGAATTAGTCTTGATTTGAATGATATGACATTTCAGATACTGAATCATAGTGTAAAATAACCTTTAATTCTGTCATTCGTATTACCAGGTCTTTATAAAATATATGCCTCCTTATGTAACTTTATGTAATATATACAATATAGTAAATTTTTTAGTAATCTGATTCTTATTCTATGTTTTTGTTAATTTCCCAGAATTTTTTAATTCAGATTATGGATATTGGATTTTTCATTTTCCTTCACATGCTGGGATAAATAGATATCACTGTTTTCTTTTCATAACCTCAGGAAGGCTCTGAACATGTCCTTTTTAATGATGGGAAAGTAAATAAAAGGCTGAAATTACAACTAAGAACAATGGTCTGAATTACCACCATGTTGGACATGAATTCATACAATATAAAACAAAAGTGAAAAAAACAATTTACATTATGAAAATGTCAGATTTTGAAATTAAGAACAGTAGGCTGGAAAGTGCTGAATTTTTTTTTTTTAAAAGTTGCTGCCCATACACTAACACATGACCACATCAGCATCAAACAATTGCAGTCTATATAATTTTTACTTTACACACCATATATAAATGTATTTTTAAAGTATTTTTATAGTATATGAATACACAAAGTTCCCATACTCGTCTGTATTTTAAATAAAAAATATAAACATTTTTAATGTGTTAAGGTCGCATTTAAAGTATCCTTATTAGATAGATTTCCTCTGAGGATCTCTACGCATTATTATGACATTATTTAATTACCTTTACTTTCAAGAAATATTCTATAAGTATTTCATCTTTCACCTCCATTGTATTCTCCCAATGTGTTTTATACATTCATATAAATATTCATAATCTCTGTCTTATCTTTCAGAAAAACAGTTTAAAATTAAATTGCATTACATTTTAAACCTACTTATAGGATAAAAATATGTAATATTAAAGGTTATATTCAATATTATGAGTGGTAGTTACAGTAAAGGATGAAATAGGGAAATCATACATAATACAAGTTCATAAACCAGGAAAAAAGAGGATAACACGCAGGAAAGAAAATAAAAAGAAAAATGCCCAGAAATGGAAACTCTCACTTTTCCAGTTCTTAGCTTACTTATCATCATAAAACAAAAATAGTGAACAGAGACTTCAATTACTTGGATAATTAGGTTCCCTGGGTTGGTGTAGAAAAATAGACCATTTATTAAAAGGTCATCACAATAAGGATTACAAAGAGTAATGAATGTCCTTTGGGAAAAAAATTATATCCCTGAGTAATTAACAATGAAAAATTTCCTGGGGGGAGATAAGAAAAATAATGAAAGTAATGAAAATGTTTTGCAATGAAAAAAAAAAAAAGAAGAAACAGCCTAATCAAGGTGTGAAACACAAATTCCTGTTTAAAACAGGAAAAGGAGTGCTAGTTAATCTTGTATTGTGTAGGCAGATGGTAATGGTGTAAGAGTTGCTAATGCAGTGAACCTTATTTCAGTCTAATTTCTGTACCAAGGTCTGATATGATGCGAAGCTTATGCAGATTCAGTAACTTAATATGGAGGCACATTTGGTCACATGAACTTTCAGATATACATATTATAGAACTCTAAATCTGCAATTAATGAGTTTGGTTGTGCTGTGAGGGTTCTATTCCATGCCTTTTCTCTTTTTTAAAAATCTGTTTCATCTCAATTCTCTGAGCACTGTTTAGGGCTGCTATCAGTGAATTTTAAGGTATTAGCATTAGCTGCAGTCTGTTAACAGGTGTTTATTTAGTTGTGCCTTGGAGTGAAATATTTCTCCTGAGACTACAGTTTGAAGGAACTCATTTGCTAGATAATTTTCTACAAGGGTGTATATTTTATTTAATTTCATTTTATTAATCTGATAGAAACTAGATCTAGGTTCTAATGACCTTGAGTTAAGGAGCACTCCAGTAAAGACAGCGACTGTGATAACAATACTACACAGATAAGATATTGACAGCCATAGACAACCATTGTCAAAACATTTCTGGTCCCTACTCCAAGTCACATGATTACATCCTGGCCTCTTTTGTTAGACAGAGATTGATTTAACAGTCCAACAGTGTGCACTGCACTTCAATTGTTATTATTTTTTTTTCTTTGTTTAATTCCAAGACTGCTCTTTGTTTCTGTGAACATTTGTGGGATGGTCTTGCTTCACTTTTTTTAATCATTTCAAACTGACACTTGGGAACCCCTCAGATGCTCATGGAATTCTTGGGGACACAGGGTGAATTCACAATAAACAAATGTTTTGAGAGAAGACAAAAGAGGAAGAAATAAAAGTCATCAACTCAAGAAAAACTTGTTAAACATTGGAAGATAGCACCAAAGTAGCTTTTACATGTGACATACTGAATATCAAGTTGCTACTCAAATATTCTTGAAATTCCCTTTGAAGATTTTTTTTTTCACTCTTATCATTATATATTTTTGTGTTTATTTCAGTTTGGTTCTGTGTCCCAACACACTACAGCTAAACAAAATTCCCCAGGCTCAGGAAGTGTTTGGAAACACATTTGGAACAAAGACTTCACACAAGTTTTGCACAAGTTAAACATAACTAATTGGAAGGTCTTTTTGAAAATCTGGACACCACCACTTCTTATCTTGCCAGGATTTTTGAAAGGAACAGACTCTGAGTGCTGTACTTCTGGCTCCCTATTCTGGACGCATACTAACATAATTACAGGATGAGATTTTTAAATTCCAAATTAACTGCGTTTTGGAGCACATGCCTCTGTAAAATCATTATAAACCTTGTGCTCCAGAAACAAAGTTTCTGAAGCAGGAATTTTAATGTGCTTAAGTTTGTACCAACTAGGATTTAGATGAATTCATAATACTAGAAAAGGATTTTAATTCTAATAGCAGATGATTTACACAACCTGAAACATTATTTCTAAGCCTAAATTCAGGACTGCAATCTATAAATGCTACCTGCCTAGACTTCACAGGCATGCTCTAGGTGAGTCAGATTTCTGTCAAAACCTTCCCTGAGGGCTGAAATTTGGACTACTGTGCATTCTTAGTGCAGACTTCAGCATTACTGTTTTGATCTCTTCAACTAAAGATTATTGAATTAAAAGAAGATTATCCAATATCCACATTTTTCTTAAATTTTGCCTTTTTTAATCTAGTTCTTTTCCAATGTGTAACAAAGAGAGCAGCTGATGATGAAGATTAACCTAACTGGAATACTAGGTTCTATCCTGCAGTGCTGCCTTCATTCAGAATGTCCTAAAGTCATGGAAATTTTCTCTGTTTCATGTAGTGATTTTGATTTAGATAATAGATCAAGAGAAACTGGTTTGATTCAGATCCAACAAAACTTAAGTGTAATTTCTTTTTATCATATATTATATGAGCTGTTGCTATCACATGTATTGTGCTTTGACTATAGTGTTATCTTTTTTCTCATATATATGCAGACAAATTATGCTGCTTATGCCAATATATTCTCTTTTCTTCCTAATCTCCGTCTAATGTTTGGTATTTGTATCAGTGTTGAATAACACAGAAAAAAATTAAAAATGTAACTTGATAACCCAATGGGCTTGCAAGTTGGTGCAAAAAGTAGATATTCAAGTGCCAGATTAAGTGCTTTAAGTTACCTAAAACCTCAACAACAAACTGGAAATTAGGCATGAGCCTATGAAAAATCTAAATCATTCTGGATCAGCATCTGAGAACCAGACCTATGACATTGGAAATGGCATTAGACACATATAGCCAGTGAGAAAGAAACAGCTCTATGTGTCCTATGTGGTGCCTCTGTATTGAGGTACTAAAATATGAAGGG
This sequence comes from Acrocephalus scirpaceus scirpaceus, assembly GCA_910950805.1. Lineage (NCBI taxonomy): Eukaryota > Metazoa > Chordata > Aves > Passeriformes > Sylviidae > Acrocephalus > Acrocephalus scirpaceus. The sequence goes on along the minus strand of OU383774.1, from coordinate 63,067,709 downwards.
GATCTATGACAGTTCCCCTGATTAGAAATTATGTTACTCAGATTATGTCAAGAGTCAGTGAGGACTAATAAAACTAATCTGGTTCTCTTTTAAGGATGAATCTTTAGTAAGGGTAGAAAATATAAGACTCCCAAAACAAGACAAATTTAGAACAGTGGCATGGTAAAGAACACCACTGCCCAGACACTAGAGTGATACAGTTGCAAAAAGATTTTATTTTTAATAATTGTGAGCTGAAAATTTTCTTTTATCCGAGAGTGGATGGAAAACACATTATTCCTATTCTTTACTTATTTAAATTACCAACATTTCACAGCCTTGTCTACTTTGTAATGCTGATTTTGACCTATGTGTCTTTTCATTTTTGTCAAGTTTGTGATATTGCATCCATACTGGTCAGGCTAAACAATAATTGGGCCATTTTTTTACTGCTATTGCAAAAAGAAGTTTAAAAAGGAAGTCCCAAAGAACCCAAGATCTGAATGAGGTCTAGAAACAGACCCTCTCAGACCTTGCAGAATTACCAGACTTTGCCTTAGGTCATCATACAGAACAAATAATTATTGCATTTTTTTTAATTATTCAGAATTTCTTTTTATGTTTGCTGTGAATTTGACACCAAAATTTCTCTCACACAGAGACATTCACAGAGATTAGGCACTTCATATATGCAAAAAAAAAATCCATTAGACAAGCAAAAAATTATGAACCCTCGATGAACAAGCTGTAAACAGAGATAAGAGTTCAATTTGCAAGTATTAGCTTTATTGTACTCATCTGGACAATCTTTATTCAATTTAGTAGACTTAACAACCACCGATAAGTCTGTGTGACTCATTCGAGATCTTTAAAATGCTAAAGATAACATCTCTGATGTATAATGATCTTCTTTAAAATAAATGTAATTTAAGATTTTTAAAGACAATCTTAATCTTTTGCTCTGACTGTCATATCCTAGGGCACCATAAAAGGCATATCTACATCTGACACCAATTTTCAGATTGCAACACACTTTTTCATGATTTTTGCAAACCACATTTAAAGCACTTTATGAGAAGAATATTTAAAAAACGCCAAACCAGATGCCCAGCAGGCTTACATATCCAGAAAAAAAACCACAAACTGGAATGAATCACTTTTCAATTTGCCCTAATTTCCATCAAAAGCAATCTTGGTTTTGATGTTACACATGCAAGTTACACAGTAGTTTCAGGTTTCCCCAACTCAACACCTGTGGGTTGAAGGGACACTCAGCCCCTGTTAAAGGGATTGGCTGACCAGGGAACAACCAGTGAGCTCACCAGTCAGTGTTTATAAGGAACTGTGAAAGGCCACCCTTACATAGAGGATGAGAAGCCACTGCAGTTTATCGTGACAGCCTCAACAGATGCAGAACAACACACCATAGCACCAAGTGAACAAATATGGGTCCACATTAACTACATTTATCATATACTACAAATAAGCAAAGCTTATTTTTGATTGCCGTGTTTCTATATGTTTTTAGGTCAAGGCCTTCTTTCTTCTCCTTTTTCTTGTCTTCAATCCACTACTTATCAGGCAAGACCAATTTCATTTGTCCAGTCAGGGGTCTTGTCATGCCTGCCTCAGTATTATTCTTATTTCTCCTGTCTTATGGTTTTGACATTTTTCACTACACCTGCTCTTTTTCTGTACATTTTTTTTTTTTTTAATATTTGAATGCACTTACTTTGGTGTATATTAACACTGTGTTAGACTGAATACAAATCATACCAATTTTTTCCAGGGACATCTATTCTTTCTAGGCCTTTCTTTGGCCATTTTCAAAAACTGAAACTGCACAAAGGCAAACCAGAAGTCACAGTGGGTACCAGTCTATCTCCCATAGTGGAAAACAGGGAGAATGCAATTGTAGGTGTTGTAAGTGTCTACATGACATTTAGATATTCTCCCTAAGAAGTGAGTAGTTGGATTTCTGGGCAGGAGTGTGGCTCATGAAGAAGCTTTCTGTTCTGAGGCAGCCAGTAAGACTGAAAGGAGGTAAAATACTGAAGTAAATTGTATGTATATGTATATACACATATATATAAAATCCAACAATTTACAAGCAGATGGGGCACTGCTTCAGATTCACAAATGTAGGATATCTACAGTAGAGAGACCCTTATATAACATATATATAAAAGTTTCTATTATAGTCAGCCAATGCAAGTAACAAAGCTCATAAAGCAGTATTGTCTGAATATGGACACCAGAGGTGCCATTCAGTTGCTTTAATTTAATTGTCTGCCATTATTTCAGAAGTCCTAGGTTATTTTTGTGTGTCTTGAGTTGCTGTTTCAGAAGGGCACAGCTCTCTTGCACATCCTATGTCAAATATCATATCCCTATATGTCTGTTTGCGTAGTTCAACCTGCTTCAAAAGCCACTCAGTGACCATTTTCAGGCACCTGAATCAATCTGTATTTAATATAGTCTAAATATAATTAAATTTACATTTTGTCATTGTAATTTTAAAAAGCACAAGACAGGATACTGTGCAACTGTCAGTGCTTAAGAAAAATTGGTTCAAAGATTCACTATTCTGACCCAGGTTATGATTAGCTAAGATTAGCTAATTTCAGAAGGGATTAGTCATCTAGATTATTTAGTTGAGTACACAGAATTAAAAAAAATATCCAGCAAACTGAAGAACTTGATAAAACACAATGGCCCACAGTCAATATGATTGCATACATACCTAGCACACACCTAAACATTTTGCTGTTTGAAGAAACAGAACCTTGCAAAAGAATTAAATGCTTTCAAGTAAGTTGCCTCCCATGTAAAAAGTGAGAATCTGTGTATCTCTGGCGCAGCTCTGCCCCTGTTTGTACCAAAATGATCATCTCTTTCAAAACAGAAAATGACTAGTCAGAATAAGAGATCTTTGGAAGAGAATATATTGAAGGTTTTTTTTGTTTTGTTTTAGATTTGTTTTTTTTTTAAAAACTTTTATGAGAATGTTAGACCAAGGGTTGCTGCTATCATGAAGAGGACACTTGTTTTAATAGTCACACAATATTTTTCCCTAAATGCATTATGAATGATAAACTAAGTTCTTGAACTTCAAAAAGCATTTTGGATATTTGTAGTCAACTGTAGGCTGTTTCTGCAAAGGCAGGTGCAAACAATTAATGGATGATAAAGCGCCTTAAGTATTGTTGAGGAAAGTATTGTTGACATGTACTGTGAATCATTTCAATGTACCATTTTCGTTCTAATGTAATACTTCAGTTTGAATAATATTCTAGAGGTAACCAAGGGTGAAATCTAGATTATAAGTAATAAATTTTGTATATGATGAGGTTCTATGCATTCTTTTGCTTCTTGGTTTTATGACTCTCTCCTTTGCCGCAGTTCACATCTAACCATAGGGCTTTATAAGATTTTACTTTTTTCTCTCCTCCCTTTTTTTTTTTTTTTTTTTTTTTTGTCTTTAACTTCTACATTCCTAAATAATATAAGTATTCTGGCATATACCATCTTTGACAAGTCAGAACAATTATTTCTAGAGTACTGTCAGGTTAGATAAGCTTTCCATCTTGTGTTAAGTCCTGTGTGGGAGCGCTTATTCCTAACACACCTTCCACTGTCTGACAGCACGACATTAGGAACTTACTGATACATGGAGGAAGTACATCTGGAAATTGAATGATTCATTGAACTTTTGGGATATGACTCTCTCTATAAGTTTCAAAATTTATTAGCATAATTCATGTTAAATAGTAGTATAAGAGTTCATGGCATGAAGAATTTTTCAGGTACATGATATATATATGTATATATGTGTCTGTATGTATATATGTGTGTATCCATGTATACATATTTATCTGTATAAACAAAGACAGAAAGTTGCAAGTATTAAAGAGATGCATATGCTTATATTAATTATTTTTCAAATAGGTTCAAACCAGTATATTATCAAAAAGATTTATCTTTTTATTATTCTATTATTAATAATAATAATAATATTAATATTACATTTTCCTTAGTGGCTTTCTGTTTCTGTTGATACTGAAGTTTTATTACATATATATATGTTTACCTTTCTCTTAGCATGTTTGTCAGCTTTTGAAGGCCAGTTTTATTGTGGTGTAGATATGGAAATGCATGTGGCATGTTCCTGTACCTAAAAAGAAAACTTGACCACTAACATGGAAATTCATGGCAAAAGTAGCAATTCAATTAACTACACAGTCATGAATAACTGAAAAGAGGTGACTGTGTCACAATACTTTTTATAATACTTTGCACTGTTCTACAACCTAATTAATAAATTATTTCTCAAGAAAAAATGAGAGATTTGAAGCAAAGTGGAAAAATTACTGAGATTTTAAGAACTGGTTTAAAGCTAATGAATCAAGATGACCAAGTTTTTAAGTATTTAAAGACTGGCAGATTATACTCCATTAATTCCTAACATAAGAAAACATGAGGAAAATATTTCTAAGATTCAGCAGCAAGAAATAAATCTAGATAAATTTAGAATAGGACTAAAACACAGTTGCCTAATTATTATGGGTTTTAATCATCATTGGCTGTGCAGGATTATCTCTCATTTGAAGTTTTTAATCCAAGAAAGACAGTTTTTCACTGAATATTCCATGTTTCATTGCAAAGCTGTGAACTTGACAGAGGAACTTTCAGGTGAAATTCCAATGGGCTTGGTAGAAGAAATCAGAATAGATTAGGGCAATTATTCCTTCTGGTTCTTGGGTTTTGGGGTTTTTTTAAATCTCTCCTTAAGAAAGGAACATGGCATTAATATTCTACTTTGTTGATGCCTCACCGTGTACTCTTTGACATGTCAATGCCAGAGAGTGAATCAGGTGAAAACTTAGGGGAAAAGAAGATGAAGATAAAAAAAGGAACAGGAAATTGTCTTTGTTTTGTGTTTGATGGTAGATTTCTGTGAATCAAGACAAAGAACATTTGACATTTTCAAAATGCATTTGGAAAAGAAAAATACAGTTGATTTCACCTATCTATCTTGCCACCAAATAGATTAGGATGTTTTTTGTTGCTTGGTTCAAAGATGAATGTATACAATAACCTTGAAAGGAAAAATTTTTACAGCATTACTATGCTATTGTAATTCTTTTAGTCTTGACCAATTTAAAAATTAACATTCCCTTCCATCTTCCATACCCACTCATCTATTGTTCATGGCTCAACTTTATATGCCTTTATAAATTACTAATTCCTTGATGGACAGTGAGAGATACTCTAGCAAATTTCTAGTTGTATGCAATGGAGAATTCTGTAGGGCTCCGATTTATAATTTTAATCAATTGCTCTGTCAGACAAATGGTTCAATTAATATGATTATATATACATAGATAGAGGTACTCTACCTATGAATACAGGACAGCATTTCTCACACTGAATGAGATTGAAATTCCAAAGGCACGTATATCTCAAAGAAAAGTTTTCTTGCAATTGAAAACTGGTTTAGGAATTTTGCTGGTAAAATGCAAGCCTAAATCTAGCATTATTTTGCAAGTACAACATTTCTCCTGAATATCCAAATGTTAGAGCAGATAACATATATATGTAGAGAGATAATATGCATCTGAAATATTTTAAATATTTTCTCCTATATAATCCAATTTGTCCTGATATTTTCTTTTTTTAGCCCACTATATGTTAAATTATCTTATTTTGTATGCTATTAACTTTCCACTCAACTGGAGGATAAAACTTGTAATTTCAAAAAAAATCCACATATTTTCTTTTTCCCTGTCATAGAATATTAATTGTTGTTATTTAAAGATATTTGAAAGAAATTCAGCATGGCTGATATTGCAAATTGCAGCATTTATAACATGGAAATTGTCTTAGTGGTTAGATAGATATTTTTCATTAAAATTGCAATCTATTATTTATACTACTAATAAATAGGTCTAATGAGTATATCATCTCATAAATATCAGTGGCTTTATCTAATAAAGGGTATGAGGATTCTGAAAATTCTGTTTTGAAATATCTAACTTTATTCCAAAGCAGGACACAAAATCTCTAATTTAGGTTCCTAAATAATTATGCAAAATATCAGGACAGCCAGGTAACTCAAAATGGAATGTAGAAACCAGCATTCAGGAAACCAAATATTGAGGCAGATGCAAATCTCTTCCTAAGCTGCTGCTAACAGGACTGCCACTTGGAACTGACAGTCTGGAACTGTTCTGGTGAAAGGAGACCAAAAGGCTATTCTTTCCTTCTCTGAAAAAGAATATAACCTGCATTAAATTCTGCTCACTGGGAACATGTCTTAAGTTTTGATGATAACAAACACTGATATCACCTTCATTTTGTCCAGTCTTGATGTGCAATTGGAATTATATCAGGCTTTGATCTATCCAGGCTCATAAATCTGAGATAAATACAGAGGTGCAGCTTAAATAGTGAGGTTAGCATCAGTAATAAGAGGAAAGTACTAATATAGGTTAAATGGCACTTAATAGAAAGGACATGCCTAGGAACCAACATATTTAGCCTGTGATGTCTGCTGAATTCCAACTCTGAGGACTGTGGTTGCTTGTTGCCTCTAATATAAATTACATTTTCACCTTTTAAGGGTATCAGTCACTTTGTTTCTGTGAACTGGCAATTAATTTTGAAGAACACAAACTATTGCTTTTCAATATAAATAATAAAGACAATGACACTATATTTTAAAGTACTGTATATATTAGAAACTAATTGCATGCTAGATATCACTAACCACAGTTAACTGCCATTGAAGAATGTAGATTGCCATTTTGCTGTTTGAATAATGAAAGTTTAAACTCCTTGAATTTGCTTTGTTCTTTGTTACCATGATTTAGTATTTAAAATATTTTAAGATATCATGCCTTTATTTTCATGGTGTTTAAGTGCTTAAGGGGAAAACCTCTTAGACCTCAATATTGTAATTTGGAGACTTTAGTTTTTAATGAGGGTTTTTCAGTTTGACTCTTTAGGCATTCCTTGTTCATTATCTCATCTGTGACCTTCAAACAATCTGGAAGGAGGTATTGAGATAATATGATTTTTACTTTTAGCATGTTTGTTTTACATACATCGAAGTCTCTAGATGGTGATAAGGAGGGCAGGAAAGAAATGCCATCAGTAGAATATTTGTTTCTCTTACCATACCACCCCACTGACCCCCTCCCCTGCTGTCTTCCTGTGCTCTCTGCAATAGCTATTTCTAAAGGACTAGATGTCTAATTTCTCTCTCTGTCTCGTATCTTGTATCTGGATATGATACAAGGATCTTGTCAGAGAAAGGGATTAGAAAGGATGGACAACGTAAAATGATGGGCAAAAATGACCTTTCAGTAGTGATTGCCTCACAGAGCTGGATTTTACTAGACATTGGTAAGGCTCAGCTGCAGGACATTCTTGATGTTATTTGAACACAAAGTCACCAATGGCTAGTGCATTACCTGTGAACCCTAATTAGCTTAAGCAAATACTAGAAAGAGAACAAGAAAATACGTGACTAGAATGATTGTGGATAACTTTGCATAAAAAAGAGCCAGATGAAAAATTTATAAAGCAAACAAATGTTAATCCTTAGTGAGGAAACCAGAGATGGGAAAAAGAAGAAAAATTATTCTAGAAATACAGTGATATCCCCTCCTTTCTTTTTACCTAGTAAAGGCATGAGCATGAATGTATGTACATTTGTACCGTGCCAGTATAGCATATACTCTTTATCATTGACTTTAGAAAAATAAGATCCCTATTTAGGACACATTTGGTAAATTAATTTCCATCAAAGGCATAAGGTATTCTGTCTGTATTGAAAAAAAAACCACTGAAGGCATTGTGACATTTAAACAGCAAGATCTATGTTCTTTCATGTCCACATTAGCCCAGAGTATGAGAGTATCAACTATCTTATCCATGTTAATATAAAACCCCTTCTCCAGACAGACATCTATGCATGTAACAAAGATCAGCAGAGTACCCAGCTTTTCTTATCTTTGTAATTTATTAAAAAAAAAAAAAATACAGTGGTTACATTTATTCAAAGGGAGAAATAAAAACATTTTGATAACAGTTTAATTTTACTGGCTAGTCAAAAGGTAAAACTTATGCCTTAAAAATATACTTTTGAAAATAAGTGTGTATTTCCTCCAATATCACAAATATCAGTAAGCAAAAATGTAGGTATGAGTTGCAGTTTCCTATAATTCTTACATGTAATTTTACCTCAGATATAGAGGAAATAAGAGTAATTCAATTCCGAATTTTTGAAAACTAAGAAATAAAAGGACTGGTGGCACTAACACTTCTAGATCTAAGTGTTTTTTTTCCCAGGCATACAGCTCAGAAAAATAAAAGCCACATCTTCATTATCTTCAGTAATGAAGGAAGAATCCATTGAACTTATTAACATCTTTAATTATTTATGGCGTTTGGGATGAATCAGAAAGGTATCCATTTTGATATTTAATAACTCAAATGATTAAAGATTCATTGTATCATCGATCAACCAGAAACAGTTGTGCTGAAAGCCTGAAGATTCTGTTAGATAGTAGGCAGCTCCTGCAAGATGTTTGAGAAATATCTTTATCTTTCAAATTTGAAAAAGCTGCCATCTGGAGCTGTATTTCCACTTTTTGCTGAGCAGCACTCTCTTGGCTAAGAAGCAAAGTCATATGTTCTTTTTGGGATAGCTTATTTATGTACTCTTGTCACCAAGTAATTTTCAATGCGAGTCAATCTTCCAAAAACGAGGATTTGCAGAGGCAAATCTCCACAGAGATTGGACAGCTTTTCATATTGAATGGTCTGGGTATATCACCTCTGCATAGCCAGTTAATCCACCATCTTTTCTTCTTCAGAGTTTTTGGTTGGTATTTCATATAAACTGATAAGAAAAATAAACTGAATGAAACTGGAGCCATAGTCTGTTGTGGAAACTGGTGCAATAGAGTTGAGATTTGAGATAGGCTGGACATGCAGTGCAAGCAGTCACTGCTTTCTAGCTGTCTATGCATGTGATATTGCTGAAATACACACTTTTAAAAAATATTTTTATTGAGGCAATATACTGGTAAAACAATTATTTTCAGGCCAGTGGATAAAGTCATATACAAGTAATAAATCTTCAGCTTGGCAGCTCTAATCAGCATTCTAAGATAACGCACTAAAATATTTTTAATGTCAGTTTTGGGAGTTTATGGGGGGTTTGTGTTTTTCCTCTTACTTTCATTGAATCACAACATGTTCCTTTTTGTGGTGTGTGATTAAGTCTGGAAATAAACAAATCATTGCTGCAGTCTCTGCATTAATAAAATTGTATACATGCGACTATACGGGGTAGAAGATATTTTGAAAGCAAAAAGGAATGCTTACTGTGTCTGTGCTAGTAAAAGATGTTTAGCCTACAGCTATTTCATGGCAGTATTAGTGTCCAAGATCTGAAAGCAATGGAAAAGATTTAGCATGCTTGTAGACTTTTGTTCTTATTTTTGCATGGAAAATATCAGCAGACAGAAAGTCTGAAAAGTCTCTCTATTCAAACAGTTATTGCATTTCTGGAATAACAAGAAATATAATTATTTACTCTGTATAACTGTAGATAAACCCCTGTAAACTTACTTTCCTTCACCACTCCTTCCTTTTGTTTTTTTGTTCTCTAAGTAACAGTGATGCAGTAGAATTCAGTGGAGCATAAGCTCAACTGATATCTATCTCAATTGATTAACTGTCTAGAAGATTTGATTTTCGGAATAGATACCCAAGAGAGCTCCAATTCATTAGTGGTTGTCCACATGTGATTAGAAACTGTGGGAGGTCTAACCCCCTCTTTTAATTGATCCAATTTCATATTCCTCATGGTCATTAAGTGTGTTAATGGTAACTTAGCACCTGCATTAAGAAACCAACTTAACAACATCCTATAAATGACTTTAAGTCAGCAGGTGCCAAATTTACAGGGGAAAAAATGACATGATTTCTGCTCTAATGTTACTGCAGGAGGGATATGAAGTAATAAAATGTTGCAATTGTTTAATCCATCATGATCAAGCAGTCATCATTTGATGATAACATGATTGTTATATAATAACTATCCTTTTTTACTTGATTGCCCCTTCTTCACTCAAGGGTATCATTCCTTTTTTATGTTAATAACTAGATTCATCTATGCTACTCTGTAAGGAAGTAAGATTTTTGACTTTCTTCATGATAATGATATAAGATTGAAGATAGCAAGCTGTTTTAGCTGTAGGTTATGCCAGAAACACTCACAGATTCTTTATTATTGTGCTGTGTTTACAAAGACATTTTACTTGAGAAATCTATTTGTAAATCATATGAAAGGAAGCTCTCATTTTAATAGCATGCTACTTCTATAGTTATTTTGATTCCAGCAGGATTGGTAGTACTTAAAATAAATTCTGACAGAGAATTCAAGACAGAGTTTGGGAGTGATTATAGCAAATATTCGACTGCTGTATTAGTTTTTAATGAGAGATGGAAGAGTTGAATTTTTCATTTAAAGATATTGTCCAAATGTTTTTTAGTTTCCTCCCCAAAATATATGTGCAAGATGACTGCATAGATACAAGTTCTATGCACAAACAAAGCACAAATACAGCACAAATACAAGTTCTTGGAATTGGACCTCTCTACATGCCCAAATTTGCCCCATTCTGAGCAGCCATATGCCTAAACTCTGCTAGCTTCCAGAAAATATCTGGAGAAATGTCTGTACTCCCTAAAGTGTTCAGTCTGTGAAGCATTCTGACAATGGCATATTTAGCATGCACCTGTTGAATTAGGTTGTCATACAAAATGGAGTTACTCTAGGCTTTGTTACTGCACAACAGTGTAACTGGCAATAATTTCCCAAAATATCTTGGAAATCAAAGAGCATTCTGAGAATGAAAGAGAATCAAGCCTGTTTTAAGCTGTGACAATGGGTACCCCATATAGTTAAAAGACAGAAGGAAATATCAGAATAAGAACTGTTCCTTGGAATTGGTTAGCATTTAAAAAATAATTAAGTTGAGAATGTGAAAGACATGTAATGGGGGGAATGAGAATGTAGAGGGTTAAGAATGTTACATTAAGAATGTAAGGGGAATAAAAAAGTAGAGAATGTGATATACAAAGTGTAGGGTTTAGGGTGTTGGCTGACAGGATAACAGAAAAATGTCATCCTTTCAGAAAATAAATGCAGTTTCCAAAATTTCTAATATTACAGAAAACCAAGCTCATTGGTTTCTGGAGCAACACAAAATATATAAATACAGTAAGTAAGTATAAACTTTAGGCCAGATGCTCTTCAGAAAAGAAAAGATTGTGCTCTGAGTGGCAGGATGACACAGGGAACAGCGAGGTGAACAGACACTCAGAAGCACAGCTGCAGCTGAGGATCCTAGACTTTTGCACACTTGGACAGGGAGAATATAAAATCCTTGGGTCTCCTTTATTCAGGATCCCTTTCCAGAGGCACCCAGCTCTGGCTGATACTTTGTTATTTAGCTATTGCACCAAGCCTAAATTACTTTAAGTATCAAGGTGCCTGAGACTAACCTATTGGAAACCTAGGTTGGAGATGGTGTAGACTGTGGGAGTGGGGTGTGTGGGGAGTTAAAAGGAGCACCTGTTGTTTCACTGGAGAGATGCCTGCTGTGAAGGGGCTGTAGTCCACTCATGTTATGTGGTTGTGACTGACAGAGTAACTCTGGATGGTCAAATGGAAAAACTTCCTTAACAAGGGGGAAATCACAGTAAGATGAAGACAAGCATATCTGAGAAAATAATTGGGATGCTGATTGCTATCAATTGCTAGTACTTAGATGAATATGGAACTGTACTGACAAAGTACACTTCTTTCTTCCTTTCCTAGAAACCAGCAAGCATTTGGCTTGGTCATGAAGGCCTGTGCTGCTTCCTACTACCCTGCAAGAATGGTGGGAAGGAGGTTTGTTTCTATAGCTGGACTCTGTACTTACTTGAGAAGTGTTGGCTGAGACACGGTGTTAAGTGGCACTACTTGAGAGAGACCAAGGCTGTGCCCCTCAGAGAGGAGAAATGAGTTCCTTGGGTGTTGAGCCAGAAGTTCTGTGTTCTTTTACTTTACAGTAATATGCTCCTGGGACTCATCCTTTGCTTGGGACTCAGAGCTCTTTAGGTGATTTGCTTTGCCAGACCTCATTTGATGATTGGTTTAAAAAAGAATAATTAGTAAAATGTGAGTTTCTTATAAATATTTACTTGTATGTTTATATACATATTCCTTTATAGTGATATCAGATTTGTTTAATTAGTTCAGCTGAACTAACATATTGTCATGACTAACATAATGGTGTGTAACCAGCAAGTTTCTGTGTTTAAGCTCAGAGCTCAAGTTTAATGGGCAAGGGAAGTGTAGAATTCTTCATGTTTGTATTTTGCTTTTTGGAACTGACAATAAGAATATAGTTGGTTAAAGAAGATTTAAAATGTGATTTATATTAATATTACCTTACACATTAAGTTTATATAATCCTTACGTTTCCATCTGTGTCACATTTTGATGCAGAACAAAATGTTGCCAGACGTTCTACAATTATGTAGTTAAATGGAAAAGTGTTGGAACCAGCTGTAAAATCTCACCACAAAGAAAATCTAAATGTTTAGTGGTTTTATTCTTTTTGACATAAGTCCAAGAAATCGCAACAATAAATCTAAAGAAGAATATAGGCAGCAATAAGAGGAAAGAATAAAATCACAGACTTTTGTAACAGTAATTCACCCAGAATGCAAACATTTGGCCTCAGTCTAGTAAAGAGACAGGAAAGTGTATAGGCCTAAAAGTTTTTATGTACATATGCAGGCATATGTTTAAAAGTTTTCATAAGACTCAAAAGAGCATGGCTAAGCAGAATTTTCAAAAATGTCTTTTTTTCTAAATTCCTGACCTGTTTTTCTGATCTTCTAAGTACAAATTCACAGAACCCAAGGTAAATAAAATAAAAAAAGGTGAGTAAGTAAAATAATGATTATCCTGCTCTAGCCTTTAGGAAAACTTAAATCTGTTGAAACTTTTCATTAGTATTTCCCTGCTTGTCTTTTTATTTCTTGATGAATCTCCCATAGGGGAAAAAAATTCTTATTAACTGACTAATGAATACCTGGGTCATAAATATAAATTATGAAGATTCTGTAGAAAACTTTAGGGTACAATGTGAATAATTTGATTCTTCATTAACTCCTTAGAGTGAATATTCTATTACCTTGCCAAGTTTTGATTCTATTAGTAAATTTAATTTAATCCTTATAGTTAAAATATAATATCAAAACAAACAGCAACATTTGCATAAATCAAAACATGTGTTAATAGTTTTCACATAATTCCAGCCAAATTCTTAGTTTGGATAAACTGATTTTTGTCTAACAAAGTCAGTGGTGAAATATCTTTTTATAGCAGTTAAGGGCTTTGCTCTTTATAACACAGAAAATGTATTTCCTTTGGGACCCTACCTGATATTGCATTTGTAAATTACTACAAGCCTGGTGCATCAATAGCCTGATGTGAGCAATTCAGACCAGTATTTTTTATTTCAGTGCAAAATGGGAAATGTAGTTTACTATGAGACAGCTTAGAAAAGCACAACTATAATTAGAACTACACAATGGATGAAAAATTGGGAATGTATAGTAGCTTCAGCTGATGTAGAAAAACACGTGCTGATTTGTTCTCCCTTCAAAAAATGTTCCTTTCTTGTAATAATGGAAAATCCTAGATGCATGAAAACTGATTGATGAAGATAGCTCTCTCACTTTTTAATGTACTTATATATATATACAATAAATTTTCACAGGTTACCATTTAAGTATCTATGTGCTGAATATTTTATTAGAATATTTATGATGATGAGAAGTGGAGAAAGCAAGAAATTGTTTTTCTTTACCTGGTAACAGGATTTGAATTAGCTGAACTGCTTCACAGGAAACAGAAGAGTGTTCTGATGCTTGGGATAGAGCAGGGAGAAGTACAGAATATGCATATGTGCATTTGTCAGTGCATATGGAGACAGCAGAATTCAGGTGGTTTAATCTTCTACTGTATCCTACTTCTATAATTTGGCAAAACTTTTGTATCCAACAGAGCAGCTTGCTTGCCTGTCTTCTAGGCTCAGACAGAATTTGAAAACTCAGTATACTCCAGTATCTCAGAAGGACTCTATCTGCCTACCAGGAAGACTGAGTGCTTCACAACATGCAGCAGTACCTTCCCTTTCTGAGTGTTCCAAAAAGAGTTGCTTGGTTTTTATGTTCTTACTGGTTTGAGCCCTCACAGCAATTCTCTGAGCAACTACAACTGTTCTATTCTGCATAAAAAATGTTTTTTCTACAGCTTAATTTATGTGTTTGAAGCCATTAAGAGCAGAATCAGGTCTTGTACACACACTTCAGGCATGAGACAGTACTTTCTTCTGTTTGGAGAAAGTGGGTACTCTTAGCAACTAAATATAAATACATCATGCATTGTTATTACCATGTCTAAACATGCTTTCATGAGGAGAATAATTTGGATGATTACATGATGTTGGGACATTGTGGTTTTTTGCTTACAGTCATGATTATTTGTCTTCATAATGAACATTCTTAATTGGCAAAACAGTTAAGATTTAAATAGTTTTCTAATACAGCACTCCTTTTCCTCCAGGTTCAAGTGTTATATATTTCCTTCTTATTGTTCATTTTTTATTCCTTCCATCTCTTTAAACTCATAAGAAAGAAACAGGAGTTAAGTGCTTTGTCTGACTGTCACTTGAGTTAATCTGCTTGGATTAAGACTTCATACTTAGGCAATGTTTGTATGAATGATCAAAGACTTAGAAATCATTTACATTCTTACAGAGGCAGTTCTACTACGAGTAAATATTTAAGCATTGGGTGGAACCTCGATAGGATTCTGAGCCAGCCTAGCAAAGCAGGGTCAGATACTGAGCAGATTAAGTTCCTCAAGACTTTTGGCAATCAGTTCTTGAAACTCCCTTCCTGTCTCTCTCTGGACAAACTACTCCATTGGTTCACTATTTTCCTTATGAAAAAATTTCCTTCCAGAATATCTGATCCTTACTTGGTTTAGTTTGTGCCCATTGCACTTCACATTGTGTTTGTGTCATATATTGGCATAGGTATGCTTGGAACTGCTTTCCTTTAAGTAACTTCACACGTTTGTCTTACAGTACTGTCAAGTAAACTATTGAATTAGCAGACCTGAAAGGTAGCCCCAGTTCTTGATCAGGGCACAATGCAAGAAAGGACCTACTTTTGCTGGCTTTGTCATAAACAAAGCTATAGTCTTCTAATAAACGCAAATGTACAGAGACATCTCAGATTGCCTTTATACTGGTTGTTCTTAATGGCTGCATTTAGATATTATATTGCCTTTCTCATCCTCCCCATCATTTTTCATGCAAATGCCAGACACTCTTTTCTTAAAACTTGTTGGGTTTTTTTTTAACCTATTTTGTATAGGGCTTTACATTCTTAGTTTAAATAGTTCTTGCTGTCCTACTCCCCTGCCTGTTAGGAATTTAATACATAATGTACAGGAAACTCCTTTCTTCCAACTTTTACATTTACAGTGGAATAGACATACGACAAAACAGACACTACAAAAAAGCATCAGTGCCCTGAATGTTAAAATGAAATCTTAGTTTTTAGTCCCTCTAGACTTACTATACCAAGAGCTGGGATTTCACTAAGGTTTCTGTTACACCAAGTAATCTGTTCCTTTGCAGAGGTACAGAATGTCATCTGCATTTTATCCAGTCGTGTTCTGCTTACTTGAGAGTTTGGGGTTTTTTTTGTTGTAGTGGGTTTTTTTGTTTTGTTTTGTTTTGTCTTGTTTTGTTTTTGGTTTTTGGTTTTGTTTTCTCTTTTTTTCCACAATGTATTTCCACCTTTTCTGTCTTTTTAAAAAAGTACTTATAATTTAATGGGTAAAATTTCACTTCTAATTGAAGTGAAAGGCGCTTGTTTGCACTTTAAAATACCTTTCAGTGAATTTGTCATGTACTGGTGATAGAAGAGCTGTCTTTCTGTTATTAGCACTGCAGAATAAACCTATGGTTAATACCTTATTTACACAAACTGAAGACGTTGGGCGACCTTGAAGCTGCATTGTGTTCAGTGCCCTTTTTATAACCTTAATTACCAGGGAATACAGTGCTTTAAAGAAAGACTAACATTTCACTTTAACATCCATGATAATCTATTATAAAGCCAGCTAAGCCAGCCCCCAAATACAGAGAAATGTTATTACATGCTCAGCTAGCTGTCAAGGGGCCATGAGTCAGTGGCTTACAGTTATCAAAAGTAACAAGGTTGTTCAGAATTTCATCCAACAAAGCCAGCCAGCTTATGAAGGGATTAAGCTCTCTTTGATTAGAACAAACGGAACACATCCTGCTCTTTTAATTAGCATTTCCTTTCACTTGGTTTAGTCTGGTAATTTGACACTCTTACTAGCCAGTGCAAGAAAAGACTCAGTTGTGGCCTACCCATGAGTATTACGGCAGTAGTATGTTAGCATGAACTAGCTAAATTGTGAACAATCTTAGAGATCATGCTCAAAGTCCTACTAAAATCCCAAGGGCATAATGTCAGCAGACGGAGTGTAATAATATTTAATGTTATGTATGACAGCAGACTCCATGAGTCTTTATGCATAATATAGTGCCCTGAGGCCACAGTCATTCTACCTTCTATGCTAGACAACCAAAAATATTTTATGTCAGCTTTATTGATATTTTAGAGGTTTATATTTTAATTTCTCACCTAAGATAAGTCAGTCACAGCAACACGTGTTTGCAGTGGTGAAGAAATGAGTGAAAAATATGTTGAAAATAATGAAGTGTTCAAATGAAGAGTTTGATGTGGAAACATTCACTCTTGCCATGCTGAAAAGAAACAAAAAAGTTGTTTCATTAGAACACAAATACTGGCACCTTGAATTTGTACTGCCTTCCCTCACTCTTTCCCTGTCCTCCTCTCCCTGACTTGGTACCTCAGAGTGGATTGGTATTTGATAAAGGTTGAAGAGATTATAGGTGAGAAATCTGCTCTCCAGACTTTGGTTGTTCCAAACTCCATGTGATACACTGAATAATCACTGGATGGTCATCAATGTTTTTTGAGCTGCCTACTTTCTCTGATACCTTTCATTGACATGCATTTGAAATAAACTTCACTGTATGTTGTCCTTCTTTGTCTCAAATTAACTGCTTGAATGTGTACTTGAGAACATCATCCTACCATATCCTATCATTCCCTCCTTTCTTCTGTCCTTCTTTCTGTATGATACTAAGTGGAAAATATCCAGGTTTATTTAGCATAAACAGTGGTGGCAGTCAGCTCATGTTGCAAGAGCAACTGCTCACCTCCTACTCTCCACCCACAAGACATCACCTCTTCCTCAGATCTGCCCTGTGATCTGCTTATGTAATCACTCCCTAACACAGTTCAATCAAAATTATCTGTGTTAGAAAAGTTACTTTTAAAGGGTTTGAGTTAACCAAAATGATATTGACTTAATGGCTTATTTGGGAAGTAGGTATAATCTAATTCCATTAAATATCAAAATTTGACTTATCTTCTGTATTTCTCAATCCTAAAAGTACAAAAGCAGCCTAGTATTTGAGTTATATGGTCTTCTGCTAGACCACAAAACAACTGATTAAAAAATATAGATTGTTTTTTTTAAGGTCCCTTCCAACCCAAGCCATTCTGTGATTCTGTGATCAACAGGAATTTGATTTCATGTATTGTCTCCCAAAGCTATCATGTCTCCCACCGCACCTTTGTTATCCTGAAGTAGAGTGTTGAAGCAGACAATATAGCCCACATTTTTGTAGATATTTAGACCTTCATTTTCAGTTCACACTAAGACTTTGGACTCACTAGAAATAGTGAGAGGACTTAGTTATCACTCCTCTCAAATTCTGTAAGTGGGCACTGTTTTCTTAGGGCAGAAGAGCAGAATATTTGGTGTCTCTGCAGTATTAGATTTAAGAAAGTCTGCTGAGAATTACACAGAGTAGCCTGGATTTTGTTCACTGGCCTTTTACTTCAAGTGCTTCACCTCTTATTGGGTTATTTGCCTGCCTACAGGCAGGAAGCAGTATAAATTACTGTAAAAATCTGCAGTAGCTGAAAATGCACCCTTCTCTTAACACAGCTCTTGTCCCTTTCTACAGTCTGTATTTTTGTGTGACCTCTGACAGATACAAAGGATATGCTTCAAGTTCACTTTTCAGACCTCAACAATATCCTAAATCATTTTACGAGGCAAATTGGGCATTCTTAAAAAGTCTACATTCCAAGAGACAATTCTAGTCCATTTTCAAGGATAATATTAAAAAAACCCACCAACAACAAAATTCACTATAGAAACTCTGAAGATAAAAAAAAAAGTAAAATTATTTCCCCTTGAGAATGAATAAACTTCAGAGAACAGATCAGTGTATTTTTTTTCATTTTAAGAAGAATTTCTGTTTTGATGAAAGAAAAAAATATTTCCGACTGCCTGTTAGATCCTTTATAATGATGTATGAAATGTCACCACAATGATTTTTCTCCTTGATGTATATTTTTAAAAGATGATGGGCATGTTTTAGTTTGGGCAAAATAATTTAAGTCATGTACATAATTGTAGTTTCTTGCAGCTTGACTTCTCTTTTCTTGTTTTCCAGTGTTAGGTTGTTTTTTTGTTAATGTATCCTGGGATGTAAAAATCATTTGAAAATGACAAACCACCCAATTTCAGGTAGGTATTTTCAAAATTTTCTTGAAGGAAAAAACATAATGAAATTAAGTGAAATTTTTTTTTTCTCTCCTTTTTTTAGAGGCTTTTAAGACATTTAATATTCTATGAAATAATACTTTCTAAATTGTGTTTCTTTAATAGATGAATAACATAGAATTAAAGTAATTGAATAGAAGCTCAAAGGTAGTAATTTAGTTTCAAGAATATTAGTATAGAAACAACTTGGATAAGTTACAGGATGAAATATAAAAACAATAATAGGTGACATCATAGGGAAAGTGGAAAAGAGCAAACAATTCAAGAATTTATCCAGAATGTGAGAAGAAGTGAAAAAAGATATAATTGTGATTTATGTATTCCCTTAGATAAGTCCTTTCATATGCCAGGATTGAACACACAGAAATACTGTTTCATTTCTCTTTTATGTATTCCGTAAACACCTACTAAAGAATTAATTATACAGAAACAAGGAAGGGTACACTTGTCATTTGCTAATATGACTAAAAAGCCACTTTGATTTCATCTGTAAATCTACACATATAGGATTAAAAAAAAAAAAAAAAAAAAAAAAAAAAAAAGTGAAGTTACATCTAGCAAACAAATTACCTGCGAACAATTCAATTGCTAGGATATTTTGTGTCCCACACCACCCCCATACACATATTTGTAAGGCTGTGTGTGTGCTCAGACTCTCACACATTTGTGTGTGTTTACAATGACCACATATACATATGTAAATATACAGGAGTGAAACATATAAGGAGACTCTCCACTAAAGGTGAAAATATTTGTATATTTTACCAGCTACCTGGTTGTGCTCAGCTGTTCCCAACCAATTGCTCATTTTCCTCGTAGATGCAAACAATGAAATTCCATGATATCTAATACAGGTTATATTAACAATTCATAACTGAACTTCAACAACAGGAGAAGAGAAAATATCCATTTTTAATCTGTACCAATGTCATTCAGTCTTCCAGGTGCCTTTTGAAGGGGAAAATTTAAAGAAAATAATTCTTTTTTTTTTTCTAGAAAATATTTGAAAATTCAAAATCTGATGGGTTTTTTAAATGTGCATATGTATGTTTCTTATTTCAAAGGATGTCAGACTGTATTTTCAATTAAGTTTAGTGAAAATAAACTTCAGCTGTAAGGTAAACAAATGGAGCACGCATATGATGGAAATGAAGGTATACAAAAGGGCTGTCATTAGAGTAATGTCTAATGACTACTAAATAAAGGAGAAATGAAAGAAACCAGTTAAAGATTAAACAATATGTCTCTTCTTAACCTCAAATGGGAAACACAAATATTTGTTATTGCAATTCATAACTTATGATTACAGATCTGATGCATTTATGTATTGATGTACTAATTTATTATGCATTGCATGTATAAAAAATACTGCTAATTTAATTATGCCTGATCAAATTAATAGGAGAGGGAGGAACTGAAATTGCTTTCCTGGGAATGTTAAAAAAGCTTCACAGAATAAAAAGGAAACTTTGAAGTTAGACAGAATAGAGGAGGCTCTCATATCAGAAGAAGTTTAAGACAGTTTATCACAGAAGATGAATCCTTCTACTTGTTTTTGAAGGTATTGATATTGAAAAAGGATGTTAATAAGAAACTAATGTTTAAAAGGAATGCATCATTACAAAACCATTCTTAAATAACTTTAATAATAATATTACAACAATGAGACTGTTTAAGGGCTTGGTAAGATGTTGAGTGTTTCAGCTGTGGCTAGCTTTGTATGAATATTTAAAGATGCCTAAATACATTTGGATTACATTACAAAATTACTTTTGTTATCCAGTCATCAAACATTTTCTTCCTGAAAATATAGACGCAATTCTTTCTTTAATTCTTTGGGGTTTATGTTACCTGACTTGCTGGTATCGCTATTTTTAGGAACCCAGGAAATGCCATCTGAGCATAACAGCAGATACATGTTCACCATAAGCTTTTTAGATATAATTTTTTGCAAACTCTAGATGCTTCAAGTAAAAGCAGAATTAATTCTACTGTAGTTAAGATAAATTCAAATTAAATCATAGAATGATTATATTATTCTTCCTGTTACTAGTTTTGAGTAATAAATTGTGTAGAAAAGGTATAAGTATAATAGACTGTTATGTTCCTAAATTTGTCAAATAGACATACTTTGCAATCAAACGTCTTGCAAATTCTTTTTTGAAAGCTCAAATACATATTAATAGAAACTATTTTACTTAAGTAAAATACTACTGCTACCTCTAAATTTGGAAGTAATCATGACTCCACAGATGCTCCCTAAGGAAATATTCTGTGATACTGGTAGTCTGACAGCAAAAAGAGAGAACTACAAGGCTCATGAGAGAGCTGGTGTTCTCTCTAATTAGAGACATTTGATGTTCTGGCCAGTCATAGGCATCCACAGGTCATGTCCATGGTTTCTGAGCTGTGCCAGAGCATTGCTCAAGATACTGGCTGTACTGGCAGTCTTTGAGTGCCATGGATCCTTTTAGCATCATTTTACCCAGCAACTTTGAGAAAACCATACACATATGTGGTGCAGAGTAGTCTAGTGTGTTGGAAGAAGGAAAAGAGAAATAAGTTGGAAAGCATTTGTGAGTTCCCTAACATGGAATGAGGGGAACAACTTAACATTTACCTTTAAGCCTACAATTTAGTTTAAGGCATAATTGATAACAGTACATATCACTCCAAGTTGAGTAGTTTGGTATATTGCAGACAAAATGTATATTCAATAAGAATTAAAAGTATATTGACTGCATAACTACATTATACACAGCTGGAAAATTCAGCCAAGCAGGCAGATATTTTGGATAAGACTTTTGTTACACATCTGTATTTTTCAACACTTAGCTAAAATGTCAACACTTATCTAAATTCTCCATATATCATTACTTGTTATATTATTCAGATGTAATTTTTTTTTATTATTGTTCTCCTGAGACAGGCTTTTATTTTTGAAAGCAGCTGCAATACTGTATTCATAGTTGCAAGTCACATAGTATATGTGCATAGTCACATAGAATAGTGCATGCAACAATACAATATAGAGAACAAGGTAAAATTATGACTCTTCTGTTTCTTTTGACTGGAATTAGTTACTTAGCCAAAATCAGTTCTCTGATAACTGGCTAGTGAAAGCAAAACACATCCTACTCATATGATGAAATATATCTCTCTGCAAAATATTGAGCACTATATTTAAAAAAGGCCAGAGGCAAATTTGGTTGGTTTATGGCTTTGGAGGGATGAGGACTATGGATATCCTAGAAAATTAAGAAGAACATGGTTCATTGATCCTGAGGACAAAGAACATGGAAATTATTTAATCTATACAGCTATAATCCCTGACTCTGATAAATAGATTTGTTCTGTTGGAAGAGATAGGAGCAATCATTTTAGCAGCAGTGTATTCTAGTGCTTCGTCTTAGGAATACCTGAGGTTTTAGCAGGAAAGCACTGCTTCCTGTTAAAAGGACCTGGACCAAATCTATGCTAATTGTTGCATAGTTTGGTCTTGTGCCCTGGCCAGCTCAGCATTTTAAGTATAGCTGACTGATTTCTAATCCTTACACACTAACACAGTCCAGTGAAAGAAACAGCAAGGACTTATATAAAACCACCACCCCAAAATCACTTGTCAAAACATCCATCATTCTTTTTGTTATTAGAAAGAAAATCTACCAATCAAACATTCCCCACAGTCAAAAATCTACAAAAAATATTCCCCAAAAATTCACTACTTAGCCAATGATTTTGTTTTCCCAAGTAGACATGTCTCTCTGATCAGTATGGATTATTTTCAGTTTATATATTTATCCAATGAAATATTATGTTTCCAGAAGATTTATACTATAATCTTAACATTTAAGGGTTTTTTCTCTTAATTTATCTTTTATGATATTGGAAAAAGACCAATTGTAACTTTTAATGTTTCAAGGTACATTTTGGTTTTTTGGGGTTTTTAGCTGAAGTTCTATGAAAATTCTAATATTAAGCAAGGTTTATATTGATCTGCTGGTAAATTGAGCACTGTATGAAGTCCATATTGGTTCTCTTACTTTTTCCAGGACAGCAATATTGGGCAGATGTGAAGCAGGATCATTTGCTGTCAGTGACTATCTATTTTATCAGATCATAGATAGTTACTGCTACCTAAAATAGCTCTCATATTTTTAAGACCCATTTCACTCTTCAGTTTTCAGAAGTTTGATTAATAAATACAGGCACTCCTTTATTCCTGGCAGCTTTACAGCTTGGTGTCAAATGCATGTCTCATTTAGTTTTAGTTGTTTAGCTTCATATGCCTAATTACACTACTATAATGGAAATACAAAAAAATTAGAAAGCGTTTCCCCCAAAGTCTTCTGAAACCTGCAGCTGTTTCAAATATTACAAAAATATTTCATTATTTTTGTAATATTTCTGAGATATTTTAATAATAAAGAAGGAAAATGCTATTTTTAAGGCAGTAGAAAATAGTAGGTGAAAGATTTCTTTGTATGTGGTTACATATTCCAAATTTGTCATATACCTCTAAAATCATTCTTTCATAAGTATAAGAATCTTGAGAAATGTAATTATATACTGGTACTGACCATTACATTTTTAATGTTCCTTTTTGTTTGTCAGAATAAATTGTAATCTTTTAAAATGCATTGGGACTAAGCTTCTTACAGTGCTAGAGAACTTTACAAGTAACCTACATACTAAAAAGTTATTAAAACTTTGGGTTGGAGGTAGAAGACATAAATATTGATTGTAGGAAAAGAACAAGAGTGGCTTTCTCTTCAGGATAGAGACAGGTATATTGGCTTCATTGTGCCATTGATATTCCCTGTGACACTGGTATTCATTGTGCCATTTGGAGCATTACTTGAGAAATGGCCTGGTAAGCGAAGTGCTCCAAAAAATGGAAGCAAAACTGCACTATGCCACATGTAAAATCAGATTAACTGATACATGGATTTAGGGAATCTTTCACGTGCATGAGTCATGGGTTTTATTTCCAGAGTGAAAATCTGGGAAAGCAATCTCAAAGAAGGGAGCATCTAGCTGTTCGACAATTTTTCTTTTCCTATTTACTTCCTATCAGGAATAACTTTCTCATATGCCAAACACCTTCAAACACCTTCATTTACATATTTTTAAACTTTTTATTTTTCCCAAGAAGACCCCTTTTGTTAAGGCTTAATTTTAAACTGATGAGATCAATTTGGAATGAATACAACACTGGTGTTTTTTCTGTATGTGTTGTCAAAGATTAGCATAGATTGGGCTGCACTTGACAGGGCTGAGGGCAGTCACAAGTTTCACTGCCTCTGCCCAGCCCCTCTGTAGCTCTTCCCACCCTGGTGTAGTACTCCCATGGCACATATGGTTGTCCCATGGCAGCCACCCCGGCACAATCTTATTTTTAGAATTTTAGAAGCTTTGTGTGTGAATATATTATGCTGTGAATATGTCGTGCAATGAATGTGCATCCAATAAAGAAAAAAATGTGGTTGGTTTGCAGATGCAGAGAAAGAAAATACCATCCATTCAAACTAAACTTAGGACAACATCCCCTGTTTCTGGGATCCATCAAAGTCATATTGCCTTTTCCCATTAATTTCTGAAAGCATTCACACTATTTTAGAAAAACTGGGAACCTAAAGTTTAGATAGATTGGATCCATGATAAAGCTGCACAACAGTTTAATGGTAAAAAGACACAGACACTGAATAGTGTAGGATAATGTGATAGGAGAAATTGATAAGTTGACAAAAGTTATGATATATCAGATAACTATAAATTCCTGTGTTCAGATATCTGAAATTCAGAAGTGAATATCTGTGACTCATCTCATGTCCTTGTGTCAGCTTCCTATAGCATTTCCTTTGTATATCTTCAATGCACCCCCAAAAGTTTTGGGAAACTCAATTATTTATACTGGATCAGACCATATGTACTCAAAAATCATGGAAAGTTGTCTAAATCTACATGAAACAGAAGGTGATTTTAGTTATGATAGATGCAGAATGCAGTATTGACACTATAATTAAGCTTCAAATCCATTCAGAAAATAAAAGCTCTTTCCCAGGTATTTATGAACCAGAGATAGTAATTGAAGAATCTCTGGAACTATTATGTTTCATGTCTTTTAAAAACTGTCACATCTCAAAGGGTTTTTTTAATAATAGAAGATGAATTAGAATTGACCCTAAAGTTTACAAAAAAAATACACAGAATGTGAAGAAACAGTTGACTACGCACATGGTATTTTTGTTAGGGGAAAACAAAACAAAACACTAAATTAAAATAAACAATTTAGATAATCCTGAATAAAGAAGTGGTTTGAAATTTGAAAAAAATGTATGCTTCTTTATTTCTTGTACATAAATATTCCATTGATTGATCTACCCTCTGGAATTTGTGTTGAAATATATTCTGAGCAAGTATTAGTGAATATGCCTAGACAATGAAGTGTGAACTCATAAATGTGAGCAATTGTACTTAATTTCTTATTCTCCTAAGCCATGTTCATGCTTTGAACACTGTTAGATAATGTTACTATTCATAATAAAATACTCAGTATCACTTACTTAGCTACTCTTCCTGCCCTAAGAATTACTTGCTCCAAAGATCAAACATCAAGTTCTAATGACATGGTTAACAGCAAATGTGAATGTTAAGGTATTAAGACTCAAGCAGTATATCAAATAGGAAAGTAAATTTCAGAGTCAGCAGGACCAATACCTGACCATTGTTTTCTCTTAATTGAAACTATGAGTATTTCAGGTTAAGAACCCCAAAGAACACAGTGTACCATAGCTCAAAATGGAACAGATTCAAAACTCCTACACAATATTAGTTTTATCTGCATGGTCTAATCTGCTTTACTCCTGCTGAAAATTCTTAGGTATAGATCGTAAAGTATTACTGTATGCACCATTTTGATGATGTTGCACTATGCTGTGTGCCTGGAGAATACTGAGGTGCATCTCCACAGCATAAAGAATTTCCATGATCATGTTTTTAAACACCCTTTTGCTCACTTAACATTTTACAGGGGAAAATCTTAGACTCAGTTATCTTAGATTCCCTCCAATATTTGCCTCCATCAAACCAGCCCAAAAAGCACAATTGTCCTTCCTCTGAGGTAATTTACTATAATATTTAAGTAGTCTATATGCACACATTGACCTGTGAGCTGTCTATGCTACCATTATAGTCTGTGGGGATCTGGAAATTTGTTTACTTGCCACTTATGTGTGTTTGGTGTGGGATGAGATCTTTAGCAGTGATCGCTTTAATAAAGTGTCTATGTGGAGCTAGCTAAAACAACAAAGGACCTGCATCGGAGACCTGTGTGGTCCTGTACTGGCACTAGAGGTCTAACATGACACAAAAAAGCATTTCAAAGGGGTTGTGTACCTATTTTGAAAAAATGAATCAAATCTGTATCCAAGTGGAATTGAGGAAGTCTAAAGAATTAGTTCAGCCTTTAAGAGATTTGTAAATTTAGTCAATTGAGCAGCTTTTTATCCTGCATAGTTTTAGTTCATTTGCCCCAAATATAAGTTCCTGGAGCCAATTATAATATGCTGGGATAGCTAAGATACACATGCTAGAGTGATAGAGGGAATATAACTTTGAGTGGCAGCTGGAGTATTTGGAAAATGTCGTGAGATGAGCAAATTTAAGCAAATTGTTTGAGCCTCAGTGTATTCACAACAAATTTTATCAGGTTACTTAAATGTAGGTACCTACTGCAAATTTGCTTGCTCTGGAGTATATAAGTCATCTTACTGGCATGTTAGTTAGACCACAATGCTTTGAGAAGGTCTTTACAGTTCTGGAACAGAAAATGTAGGACAGAAAAAAAAATACCCAACATAAAAAATGGTACTAGTATTCTGTGTGTAGGCAGCTGAACTAAATCCTGCATAATGTGGGTGAATCTGAATTCCACCTCCATGTACGATGATGAAGTATACTGGGAAGACTAGAAAGAGAATGACCCAAGTGAATAGTGTATTGATGTGGTTTTTTGCTAATATATATGTAATTATGTACTGTGAGCCTTATGTAATGATAATAAACTGTGCTTCATGTTAAGAATATAAGGCAATAAGCATAGAAAGGTAAAATAATGCTTATCAACCAACCTATTTGAAAGTCTATAAAATAGCACTATTTCAGCAACCTCTTTTTTTTGATTTTCACATAATACTTCACAGCAATAACAAATAATTTTTTCACTTGATTTACTATGCAATAAAATGGTAAAACCTCCAAGACTTTTCTGAAATGATACTGCTAACAGGGATACCAGGTGTGGTTTACAAGACCGTAAATGTTCCATCTGCTACATATACAAGTGTCTCTGCCTTCACATTTCTGCTAAAGATGATCCCCAACTCACTTCCTAGAACACTAAAATGAGGCTTGGATACACTGGAAGAAGAAAAAAAATAAAGGTGTTCTTTACAGAGAAATGTTGTTGAAAGCTAATAACTAGAATTTATGTGCCTTCAGGGGGTCACTGCTGGAAATCAGGGAACATGGTAAATAAAGGTATAAAATTCTAGTTCTATATTTATATTAACCAATATTGTAATGCTGCCATTTATAGCTCACCTATGATTAACTCTGCCACAATTTTGCAATAAAATTAAATAAGTAACTATATTTTAAAATAATCTTTTATGTATACCCAGAACCACAAAAGAATTCAAGTACTTAACTGAAATTGAATTTAGTCACCTAAAAACAACAGTCTGGAGAACTTGTCCCAGTCTTGTCACTTAATCCAATGTTTGTTGCCTCTTGTCTTTTTAGTTGTGTAGTGCTTATTGATTTAAGTGGTGTTTTTACTTGGTTCAATGAATTTTGCACACTTCAATTTTCTCACGTATCTGGAACAAATATTTTGTATTTTTTACTTAAATATCTGCACCATTTTTTGGTTTTATCTATTTTCTTCTTGAAAGTGTATCTTCAGATTTATTATCGTCTCATCAGATTTGGAAATAATCTAGATTGCAACTGGAAGTTATGATACAATAATGTGATATTGACAAAAAAATCTATAAATCAGCACTTTAATTTATATTCTGGCTATCTGGTTGGAATTCTTAACATCATTTCTCCTCACCACATTATATATTCTTATTTGGAAGTGTTCATAATGTATGTTTATCAAGCTCATTGTTTTCTTATAGTTGCTGCCATCAAGTTTACTAACAGTAGAATAGGGTTAATTCTTAATTCCGTGGTTAGAAGTTATAATCAAATAGCCTTGACTTGCAAAGTGTATTTTTAATTAAAAGAAAAAAAAAAGAGGGCAATAATTTTAACTTGGAAAAAAAAAAGAGAGTATCAGATTTTTATGGTACTGTGCTTAAATAATTCATCAAAAATAAAATGGAGGTGATGGGTGACATAAAAAAGAACCATGATGGTTCATTAGTCTTGATGGTATATCACACAATGAAAGAATGACAAGATACTCAATAATTCTGAAAGAAAAGATAATTTTAAACATAAGCTCTACGTTTTGAAGTAGGTGCATTTAGACAGAGTTGAACAGCAAAAGGAAGCATAGCTTAGCTTGTTACGTTATGTATGTGTGTGTGTATATCTGACGTGTTTCAAAATTAACATCTCTGAGGCTGCTTGAAAGTAGTACACTTAAAAGAAGTATGCAGAGGTAGGTTTTAATTTAATTGACTGTTCAGAGAATTGAGTGAAGCTCAAAGTTAAGAGCAAATGGAAGTCAGAGAAAACTCTACTTCAGAGGAGAACTTTTCAACACATTATTCCTGTGCTTTCTAGATTATATTGTGGTTTGTGAAGCATAGTTTGCACTGAATATTTTCACTGTTTAAGCTTGCACTAAATCATTTTTGAGGAACTAGATTTATTCTGTGTCTCAAATTTCCTACATTGGTATGTTGTTCAGAGACCTGGCATATTCCAGGCATATACCTGTCAGTCCCAGCCCAGTGTTTAAGTTAGATTTCTTAGTTTGAAGGATGACTCTTGTAGCATTTCCCCCCACCTCCACTTTTCTTTTTTCTTTTCCTCATGTAGAACAACCAACTTTGTTCGAAATTTGCACAGTGTCCAAATACATTCTGGTATACTTTGTTTTGGCTTGTTCTGTTTGATGCCTTTTCAGCTAAAGGGAATTTGTGCTTCTGCCCACAAGCTGTTGCTTTGTCCTGTGTTAATCCTATCATTTTGCCTGTAGAACATTACGCCATAACTTGGTGTATAAAGTCTCAGTAACTGTTAAAGGTGACTGTAGCACAGAAACCAAACTTGAGAATTCAGTTGGTTTTTGATAGCTTAAAGTCTGGGGAATCCAAACAATTGAAGACCAAGTACTACAAAGACACTCACATAAGGTCGATTTTGCATATAAAAAAACGTGCATGTGTAAACACCACATGTAATTTTAGCATAAAATGTAATACAGATACACATGGAAAATGAAACTATAATTTAAAGACAGAAAAATATATTGATTTTTTGTTATCAGAGTTGTTGATATTAACTAATTTTAAATTCTTGAGCGGAAAGTCAGATGGAAAAACAATTCAGTCTGTTTCCCTAGAATATTGGAACAAATAACAGCAGACATAGTAAAATGACAAACAGTCCAAAAGATAATACTTTAGGCTTTATAGTTCTGCTTTTCAGAGTTTTTTCACAAATTATTTAATTTTGAGCCTTTGTATGTTTCTTCTGTATCTCCTAAATATTTTACCATAATACAGAAATTTTAGTAATGTCTTTTTTATTACCCATCTATGGGGCAACCTGTCTGAAAGTGAAATGAATATATGCTTAGGAGTATTGAGTATCCATGGAAGCATGACTAGAATTATTAAGATGTCCTTTAATATGCTGGAAAAATAGTGAGATAGTTTCTAGGTCCTCTTTTTTAAGTAATTAGGTTCTCTACATTTTGTACAGGAGAATATACAGAGCTTCATAAGAGTAATGCTTTATTTTAATTTAATTTCAGTGGATAATTCTATTTACATTTATAAATAGTAAATAAAACTGACTTTGATTGTAATTGAAAAATAAGTGCTTCAATATTTACAATTTCAAAACATCAAAGATGCCCTACAAAAGTAACAACTTGTTTCTGAACTCCTATTTAACACAGGACATTGTGACAAGATTTGTCCAATAATGTATGAATTTTCCTTTGTTATCAAAGAAAATGTCATGTTTTGCTTTCAATCTCAGAGTAAAAATCTTATATCTGAGTTCAGGGAATGCATTTTCAAACCTTCATATTTTAGTGTGAACTACTGACAAGCTGATATATAAAAAATAATGAAAAAGTCTATCAACAAAAACTGTATCAAAAGACCTTTAAAAGTAACCCTAAACTGAGTAACTGATTGTAAGTTTGTGATATTGGAACTGCTCACAGCTATCTCCTAAAAGACATCTGTAGATTTCATGTACATTTCATAACAGCCTAAGTAATGCAGGCTAACCCAATTTTTGCAGTATCACACTTGTCAAGGCACCCAGATGATCTGTGCAATCATATGGATTTATGACCCAAGAAAAGTAGAATTTCTGTGAGGGGATCACAATAGAGAGAAGAAAGAACTGGAAGAAATACCAGTTCTACATGGAAAATAAGAATCTGTTTTTGATAAGTACTTTCTGTTCAGATAGGCTCATACTTTCAGTATTATATCTTTAATAGTGAGTGTCTTATTAAACTTCCTAAAATAGTTATAAAATAGATGTTGTTTTCCCATTAAACAACAAGCTCAACCTAACAGGAGAATGGAGCTCATTTTTACTCCTGGGATTTCACTTACTTAAGGAGATTGTTGGAGTTTGCTTCAGTTCACCATGCAGTGCAAATTCACTGGCTAAGCGCCAGATCAAAGACCTACAGTACTGTTCAAAGTGCTATGAGCTACAATCTGATTTCCAGAGGCATGAAAGGAAATAGAAGGGAAAAGCAAAGAAGTAAAATTGGACAGATTTCTTAAGGTATAGTATAGTGGTAAAGGCCACTGATATACAGAAAAAAGCAAAACAACAAAGCATCACTATAACTCTCTGGTAGTATTTTTCTTTTCATTCCAATGGGGGAAAATATTAAAAAAATAATAACTGATCCAAATATATGATATAGAAGCATTATTGGTAATGTAGAGACAAGATCAGGAAGCATCTGGAAGATTGGAGTACTTGGTAAAATATATTCTCTAAATCTGAAAACCCATGGCTATGAATCTCAGACAACCCAGGAAAAAGTCTTGGCAAGGTGATGGCTGTAACAACCCAGTTGCAGAATATTTTTGAGTCAGTAATAAAGAAGCTTTTCTTGCTACTGTGGGCATTTTAAGACAGCAAAATATATTTTTCACATCCAGTCCAAAGGTAAAATATCTAGCTTACACTATTTTTATTGATACACTTTTTCCAGTAGGAAAAACAGTCATTTTCAGGTATGATGGGTAAAACTGTCTTCTAATGCTCAGCATCTATTTGGAAGGTGGTTATTTATTCTAGGCTCTTCATGGCTGGAGTCAGATGAGAATTTCAGCCTGCATTGATTGTTTTGCCTTCTTAATTGTAAAAAGGGAAATAAAAGGTCCAAATGTATGATTTCATGATTTAGTTCTAATTTTATTTTATTGGTTTAGTTCTAGGTTTTTTTTATTGGTTTTAATACTTAAAGTACAAAATCTTGTGGAATGCAAAGGAATATCCCTGCACTAGAAGGTTGGAAGAAAAGTGTTACTGTTTAAGAGTGGTGCCTCCATGATGATGATGATGGCTGTACCAATGATAGCCTTTCTTGCCCAAAATATTTCACGTTCCTTTGCCTAGAAGAATATATTGAGAAACTCTGGGCTCTAGAACAGTGAGCCAACTGACATCTTGTGGCTTTTCATAGTCTGATAAAACCTTCTCTTCCTCTGCAGTATTACCCTCATGTTTTAGCCATAACAGCAGCTTGGAGTCTAACCCTATTTTCTCTGGATGCTAGTGTGGAATATCCTAGTGAGACTGTTACATCCACTATTGTTGTGGTTGTTTAGTCTAATTGTCAATGGACTGTTCCATATCCCCCTATTTCCCTTGAGTTAATGGTTTGTCCTCAAAGTTGTATCTGCCCCTTGTCTGTCTTACCTAACCCTGCCCATATTTCCAGAATGTTCTCTGTCAATGCTTGTTATCCCAACCCCCTGTCTGAAACTACTCCCTGGAAAGTACCTAAAACTCAAAGCCCCATTAGCTCACATGACCTATTCTCCTCCCATCACTTCTCTCACTGGTGAATATAAGGTAAAGCCTCACCTTGTATTCCTCCCCTACTCTTTCCCTATTGGTTAATGGATTGTACTCTCCCCTGAGACCTGCCCTGTTTATAGGTCTCTGCATACCCATGATTGGTGTCTTTCTGTCCCTGACCCTCTTGGTGAATAAACCCTTTGGAATTCACACAGAATACCTCCCTCTCATTCTTTGCCTCCAACCTGCGCCATTTCGGATCTTAGTGCCGTAGAGCAAGGGGCTCCAAGGTGCATCTCTTGCCAATCATTCAAGAGGCATGTCCCACTCCTGGCGTGGTGCTGGGGTGGTGCGGGGCTAGCTGTAGGACTCCGGCACGGCATCACACTATCACTTGCTGGGGTTTTGAGGGTGTAACGTTCTCCAAATCCTAGTATATAGGAAAAGAAATGTGCAGTTTAAAATTTAAAAAAAAGCATGTGGGAATAAACTATGTACTCAGACAAAAGAAGAAAAGTATTTTCTAGCTTGCAGGTATATTGAAACAGAAACTTAATAATTACAAGTAAAATAGAAAATTAGGAACTACAAGTAATGTAGGAACTACAAGGTAACTGATGCATAATTGAGTCGTGTCCCATTGGGAGAGATTCACTTCAGTATTTCTACTTGAATACATGAAATACTTGCTTCAAAATGATGTCAATGTTTATACTACTAAATTAGAGAAAGAAAAAGAAAAAAGAAGAGAAGAGAAGAGAAGAGAAGAGAAGAGAAGAGAAGAGAAGAGAAGAGAAGAGAAGAGAAGAGAAGAGAAGAGAAGAGAAGAGAAGAAAGAAAAGAAAAGAAAAGAAAAGAAAAGAAAAGAAAAGAAAAGAAAAGAAAAGAAAAGAAAAGAAAAGAAAAGAAAAGAAAAGAAAAGAAAAGAAAAGAAAAGAGAAAAGAAAAGAAAAGGAACAGATAAATTTCTTTGTAGTTTCAGACTCATTTGATAACAGAAAACAAACCAGTTACTTTGCTGAGGAGATTCAGTCTCTAGATTAATTTAGACAGATTTCTTTAGGTTTTGACCTTTACTTTTTTTCCTATACAGAGACACAGATTGCAGGTAATTTTGCTACAAGTCCAAAAATCTTCAAACTGCAACATGGAAAAACGTGAAGATGTCGTATAAAAGCTAAAATTCATGAAGCTTGTTTATTGACACTTCTCTACTTGCAACACGTTTCTGAGATGCCAGCATTATTACCTGTTCATAGTGATTTGTGTTTCAAATTATGGCTATGTTTCAGAATGAAAAAGGCACTATAATCCTGCATTAGGCAGTCTATCACAGTTAATTTCTATTTACTTAAATTATGTAAAAACGATGGTGTGCAAGGACTACAGAAGTCCTACTGCCATTGGCCATAAGAACAACGTTGAAGAAGCTGTGACAGTGGAAGAACGATATTTGGCAATACTGCTAAATAAAAGAGGACCAAAGAATGGTGTCTCTGAGTACAAGTAGCATCCCCAGTGTCATGTCACTTTACAGCTGGATTATTCTAGGAAAAAAGTAAGCAATCAAAACCAATAAAAACAAACCCCAAATAATAAAAAACATTTAGGGAAGATATTAATTACTCTTCTGAGTGTAGCTGGCAATGTTTTGTCAGAAGGGAACTTCAGGTATGGGTTCTGTGAAGAGAGGCTGGGAGTGCCCTGTATGCTGTAGGGCATGACCAAGCCCATAAACCCAGGTGAAGGCATCTCAGTGATAACACATCTAAGAAGGGCAACAAGGAGTGAAAAGAAACAGTCCTGCAGACAGCCAAGTGATGCAAGAAGGTGGAGGGGGAGAGAGGGAGGGAACAGGTGCTCCAGACAGCAAAGCAGTGATTCCCTTGCAGCCCACGAAGAACCACTGGAAGCAGATAGCCCCACTATAGCCCATGGGTGACTCCACACTGCAGCAGATAAACAGGCCCCCAAAGAAGCTGTAGCTGGTAGGCTAGACCTATGCTGGAGCAGAGCAAAAGTGTTCAGAGCAAGAAAAGCTCAGAGAACCTGTTAGCCACAGCCCTCCACTCCCCGAATCTTCTGTGCCACTCTGAAGGGGGAGGTAGAGGATTCAGTAATAAAGGAGTGAATCTGAACCTGGGGAAGAATGTAAGTGTGGGAGAAGGTGATTTATATTTGTTTTTGGTTTTGTTTCACCATTCCACTCTGTTCAAAATTAATAATAAATGAAATTAATATTCCTTGAGTTGAGTCCTGTTAGGGCAACTGGCAAGTCACGTCCCTTTCTTTATCTCAACCCATCAGCTTTTTCAGCTTACTTTCTCCCCTTGTAATATTGTGGAGCAGAGAGAAAGAGAGCAGATGAGTAAGGGTCAGGCAGGTGGCTAAGATCACTCCACCATGATGATGAAACAGGGTCTCTAATCAGTAGTCCAGTGGGAGAATTTGCACACTGCCCTTCTCTTGTTTAAAAGTAACGGTGTACATAAAGATAGAAGGTACAAGAAAAATGTGTCAATTACTTTCTCAGGGTCTGAAGAGAAAAATCATTCAGTGCAACCTCAGACTCAAATTATGGAATAAAAAAAAAGGTACTTCTAGGAAGCTCCAGTTGTATTCTGTTAAGGCACAAACATCTATTTTTTTAGATTCAGAAAATGTTATGGTCATGTAGCCCACCTCTTGTGTAACATGAGAAATAGTGTCTTATTGAGTGACTTCCGCAATTAGTCATTAGCCTAGTAATCCTGTCTTTACTTTTTCTGATTTAGATCTACTACTTGCTATCATGTTTAGAGGCTAGCTTTTATTTTAGTGAAAAATAAATAGTAGCTTGTGAGATTTGAAAATTTTTGAAATGGTTCCTTTAAATCTCATGTGTCACTGTCACTTTTTATTTTTCTTGGGTGATTAGTTCCTTGATGTCATGGAGGTAGCTGCCTATATGTTGCTTGCAACCCTTCTCTTTCTTGTAGTCTCTTGGTAATGTGGCAAGCAAAAAAAATAGCAATTTTTGTTCCCTCATTCCCACCAATCCAGATATCAGTGTCTGATTTAACCTAACATTAAAAATGTCAACCTGTAAAAATACAAGCCCTTTTTACATTACTGTGGAACTTGAAATACCAGAGTCACATTTAGCTACTCTAACTCATTATTTTAAAAGAGTATATTAGGTAGTACTGTGAGGTAAGAGATGGAAACATTTTCTCATAGATCAAATGAGAAAATATATACCGTAAATCTGTAGAGGCTAAGGAGTGCAGATCTGCTGCTTTTGACAGAAGATCTGCCAAAGTTACTGAATACACATAATTTCTGATACTATTAAAATAAGTTGTCCCCAACTGCAGGCTGCATAAGTTTTTATTTAATGAAAAAAAGTAGCTCAGTTACCATACCATTTCAGAATTTCTAATCCCAGCATAGAGTGTATTTCTTGTTTGTGTTAAGAAATTCTATTGCACAGATCAGGGGAGTAAAAGAATAGGCAAATTAAAACCACAATTCCCATGCTATCTTTGTAGTAAAATTTGAGCAGTCCTGGAAGATATCCTGTGCATGCGCATACACCCACAGAGAAGGCTGTGGGTGGTAAGTTCATTGACAAGCAGTTAAAAATAAAAGGCAAAACCCACTTGGTTAATTGCTCATGTTGCTTGCTTTCACAGTTGGCATTTTCTCAGATCGAAATGAAGTACTCCTTTCCAACACAGACTTTTAAGACAACAGAAATGTTGAGTTGTTTGTAAACCAAGTAAACCCTTTCCCAAAATTTTACAACTAGAATAACTTTCACATATAACATAGAGGAGAATCAGAAGGACAATAACAGCAACCATCAGCTTTAAAAATTTAGGTGAATGTGTAAATATAAACCAAGTTTTTTGTTATCAGTGTCTCAGTAGAACAACACTTATATGGAAATCAGGTAAAGTTGTTATGTATACAGTAGGATGAAAACCCTAAATTGTTTCACTGCTTTCCAGTGAGCATTATACAGATATTTAGCTCAGCTGATTAGAGCATTGTGCTAATAGTGTCAAGGTTATGGGTTTGATCCCTGTAAGAGCCAGTCATTTAAGAGCTGGACATTGTGACCTTTGTGGGTCCCTTCCAGCTCAGAGTATTCTGTGATTCCTTGTGTAGCCAAGAGTAATTTCACACATTCTATGATGAGAGTAGCTGTAGCTTTTATAAGATCCAGCTGGTGAGTGGGCCAAAACGATTCCCTCAATCAACACTATTTTCTCAATTGATTGACATGATTGGTGAATAAGAGCAGCCCTCTCTTGGTATGCAGTGGGTGAAAGATATACTCCAAGTACTTCATTTCTCCACTGACTATAATTGAATCTTTGAATGACACAGTCAGATCTTTTCGTCTGCATTGTTAATTTCAACAGCTGGCTAAGATGAATCCCCTGGCCATACTGATCCACAAATTCTTGGAAGGCATTAATAACAATTTGGTTGTACAGGAGATGTAGAAAACATCTTGAGGATGTGATTCTAATTAACAGATTTTATTCTACTTAATTGAAAACTGATTGGGAATATGGATGTGAGACCTACCTAGAAAGACTAAGTATGAAATGGCTACATTTATAATCTTCAAAACTGGATAGTAGAAATACAGTAGAACCAAAACAGCAATGCAAACTTCAAAAGAAATAGGATTTTTTATTCAAAGATTTACCAGAAACTGTGAGCCCTGTGAGGGAAAATATGAAGAGTTATGAGTGATAAACCCTGCTAAACTGTGTATTTTCATGACAAACCTGCATAAACTGCATGGTATTGAACTAGAGACAAGCATTCAGAAAATGGAAACTGTTTATCTGAAGAGCAAACAAAAATGTGTTAGTAGTGACTACATTTACTTGATGGAATACCTTATCTTTCAGGGTCCCTTCTAAACTTATGATTTATGAAGTACAGTGGCCCTTTGCAAAGTGTCATCTTATATTTATATGAATACAATAGGTAGCTTAAATGATTTTTTGTTCCCCAATTCCTTTTGTCACCTGTGCTGTTCTTTTAACTTACCCTCTCACCTCTAGGCATGTTGAGATGCAGTTTAATAAATCAAAAATATCCTGAGGACCAAACTGAAACTCAGTTTCCATTTATGGGTTCCTTTTTTTTTTCTGCATCTTCCTCTCAGTTTCTACTGATTTACTGCAATATAATAGACTTGAAAAAAAGAAGTTTAAATTAGTTGGTGGAAAAAGATGTTGAAAATTCTTGCTGTGGACTGCTTATGAACATTCTTTTTCCCCCAAGCCACTTATTTTTAATTATATATTTAAACATTAGGGACATATTTTCCACCGGGTAGTTGATTCAGCATGTTGCACCATAAATTCTGGTTTCTCATTAGCTGTATGGCTTTTTTGCTATGTAAATAAAATACAGAATGAAAAATCAGCAATGGCTGTAGCTCCCAGTCTTTAGGTAATAATTTTCTTTCCATTTACTTCCTCCTTCCTTTTATTGAGTCTTATGATAGAAGTTGCCAGCTACACAAATGTGCAAGAGCTGGTGGCAGACAAATAATGACACCAGCACCTGTGCAGAACTGCAGCTTATCAGGAACTCAAAAACAGCTGCAATAATAAGCAACAGCCAGTCTGGAGTGTCACTGAGCACACAGAAGTGAGGACAGTTGTGTTAGTCAGGTAAGCAAACACATTCATAGACCTCCAAAAATTCTGAACTGCAAGGACTATATAATATTGAATTGTAAACTTTTATTTTCAGGCATGCATTACCTACTTCCAAAGTGTTTAGAATTGATAAAATTGATTTAATTGTGATTTTTTAAAAAAATATATCCATGGCCATCATTTTTACTCATGTTCTCACATTTTTTAAATATTTCTTCTTGAATGAAAAGAAAAATATTTTTGTCCATTTCCCCTGAATCTGTTATGCTACAAGAAAAGTAACACACTACATTTAATTAATCCTTCATTAATGGGAGAATTTATAGTATGATGAAATATATTTCTGAACCAGAAATACCTGTCAGAAATCTGATGGTTTCAAAACCAAGAACACCACTCTTTTTAATAATGACAAAAGCTAGCATTACTTCTGTATTCTCCATGACTCAAATGGCTCTGGAATGGTGAAAGCTGAGCTAGTACAAGGGGTTGAACTCAATTATGTAGACATATACATGATTATGTGTTTGGGCAGATGTATCAAAACAGTATCTTATACTGATAGTGTTGAATACTGATTCTACAATTTGAATTTGATTTGATTCTAGAAAAATGCATTTCATTTTCTGACAGAAATATTGGGTTGGTTTTGTTTTTTTTTTTTTCTTTTTGTGGGGTTTTTCCATTTGGGTTTTTTGGGGTTTTTTGTGGATTTTTTGTTTGTTTGGAGGTTTTTTTTGTTTGTTTGGAGGTTTTTTTTGTTTTGCTTTATTTATTTTATTTATTACTAGGAAGATGAAATTGTAGTTTTCTAATCAATCCTTCTTTCTGGTGCCATTTTGATATTTATTTTGAACTCGATTTATTACTTTTCTTTTAGAGGCCCATTGAAACTTTTATTGAATACATACACTCATATTTGAGTTCCTGAAGTGTTTTAAATCATTCTGAGTATTTTATATACATCTGCCAACACACGAGCTCATGATTGCAAAGTATCTTTTGCTACAGGTGTTGAAATCAGTTATAGAACTTCCTTGAAATGTTACTCATAAAACAAAACAAAACAAAACTGAAATGCAACTATCTACAGAATCAGTAAATTTCCTTTTACCTTGTATTTTTTCTCTGCCTTTACAATTTCTTGGCCTCTGGTCCTAGTGTAGTTTCACTACCTACGCATTTGATAGCTGTAAAATATTTATTGCCAGAGAAGAGAAGGAAAAAAAACAAAAAAACAAAACCCAAAAACCAACAAACACTTTCTTTCCTAATTTGTGTTCTGGTACAGTCAATAACTCTTACAAAAGAAGCATCTTACAATCTGTAGAGGAAAAATATCTAAGTTAACCTTTAAATACTTTAGATGGTTGCTCCCTTCTGTTTCAGTGAAACATACTGAAGGAAACATCCTTACAAACTGTTCTTTAAAATTGCACAAGATAAAGTTTCCCTTCACAAGCCAAAATAAACAGATACAATAACTGAAAACATTCTATTCTTGAAAATATTATCAAATCCTATGCACAGATGGATTGAGACTTTAATTACCGCAACCTTTGAGCATCATAGACATCACTGTTCTATCAGAGCTGGATAAACAGCAAAAAAAAATATCCATCAGGATCTAGTTTGACAGATCTATATCAGTTATGATTGCAACAAGATGTTATTTCATTTATGTCACCCAAACATGTATGTAAAAAATTAAGTTGCAATATCCTTACTATTGGAAGGATGTCTAGTTTTAGGTATCTGGTGGTGTATTTCAAATTCAGCAGCAAAAAATTATCAATATGCAAAGGCCTAATTAATATTTACATTTACTTAAAATGATGTTCTGAGTACTTGCTTTTTGGTGCATATGTGGAAACACAGAGCACAGAATTCTCCTAGAGCATTCCCACTGCTGAGATGCTGCATCTCAACTGAAGAACTTTTCTGCAATAGCTTTCCAGTAATAATCTATGGTCATGTATACAGAATTGCAGCATATTGCCATGTATTTTTCTAATATAGAGCTAAATGCTTTTTTAAGACTTGAATGGATCTGACTTTTAGAGATTATGAATGCAAATGAAATAATACTCCCTTTGTTTTGATGTTTTCTTTACCAAATAAA
This sequence comes from Acrocephalus scirpaceus scirpaceus, assembly GCA_910950805.1. NCBI lineage: Eukaryota > Metazoa > Chordata > Aves > Passeriformes > Sylviidae > Acrocephalus > Acrocephalus scirpaceus. The sequence continues at coordinate 63,027,835 of OU383774.1, read as the reverse complement.
AAACCTCTCTGTTTTCTGCTAAAATGTAAAATTAAGGAAAAAAAAAGAACAAAAGAAGATAAGCTAATTACATGTTTTATAACGGGAAATCTCTTTTCAAAACCATAGGTAGTGAATAATAACCTGTGCCACCATCTCTGTGCCACAGTGGAACAAAACAATAACTGTTGTGAAGAAAAGCACTCAATAAAGTAAAGATCATTCTACTGAGTTTATGGGATAGTAATGTATAATGTCACAGCACGTGTTATTTTAATTATCCTCAAAATAATATAAAATGTGTACCATCTTGTATATGATAGTACCTATTTGTAGGTTCTGTTTATGTATACTTGGTTCCTACTTTATTCCAAGAATCAGTGGGAATTTTCACTTCCCTTCTACTAGCTTCTACAGTATCTCACAATAATTAGGAAATGTTTAAATGGGTGAATGCAGACAGGCTTAATTTATTCCAGTAGTACTTAGAGGCAGCTATGTGAGCCAGCTGTGATGGGGAAGCCAGTTACTTTGATGTGGCATGGTGCATGAGCTAGTATATCCTACTATACAGTATAACTTTGGATCAGAAATGTTTATGTGCCATCAATACTTTATTTTGTTCACAGAGTCACTTACAACCAGGATGAAATGTTTGGTTTCTGAAGGAAATATGATCATCATGTTGGTAAAAATACAAAACACCTTGGTTGGTTTATGCTGTTCATGATAACATAGGCTGAGCAGAAGGAAGACCAAGTTCCCACCCTAGTTTCTACTTAAACACTTGGAAAATTCCCTAATCTAGAAAACACAGTGAGTTTTTTGCAAATATGACAAAAGTGTGTCTGATTCTGTTGCTGAATAGAAGGGAGACTGATTAAGTGTTTCATATTCGGAATATAAGCTTGAAAAAGGACCATTCTGCACGTCTCAGACATTTTATTTCTAAATGCAGATGTTTTGTAAAGTTCACAGTTTTAAGACGTTGGTATTTTCATTTTCCTATCCCATTTTAAAAGATCATAGTGGAAGGACTTGACATAATTATTACCTCTCCCCTGTGTTTTATGCATAAGACTTATACAGCCAGGTGCTTCTTGTAACCACTTTTAATCATTCATTTCTAAAAAGGCAATTATAAATTCCCTATCCATGGTAAACATTTAACCTCTCATGTCAGTAGGGCCCATCTTGTTGTTCTAAAGAGATTTTAGCTGTGAAGTGAAGATGGATTGAATTAAGTGTTTCAGCTCCCTGGAAATTATATGAGCATCCTACAACATCACTCTAATCAGAAAACTATTTCCACTCTTCTGCCTTAAATAGTATCAGTCCAGGATGAGTACAGGGAGAGGGAGAATTGCTTTAACAAATTCCACTACCAACTGTCCCTCAAATGGTACAAAGTGACATTGCTGTTGAATAAAAGGTGCTGACTGTTATCTGTGGTTAATAGCATCTTTTGCTAGCCCCCATTCAGCTGCCAGTTAGCACAAAGCCACGTCTGCACGACTTTTAAAGGGTCTGCATTAATACACCCAGACAATCAATGGTTTCTGCCCCTTCCACAAGGACACGGTTTGTTACCATTGCTAGATGCTGTCAACAGAAAATGACACAGGAGTCACAAAAGGTAAAATGGTGTCAATTTAATCAGAGAACAGACAAAAGGCAAACAATGCTGTCCTGGAAAGGAGTATAGCAAGGAGACTCAGAGGCTGGTGTAAGCCACACTTGGCAGGTCCCAGTGAAACCCAGATTGAAATTCAATGACACAAAATCCAGCAATGTGACACACAGGATGAGAGCTGTTGTTTCCATTCAATTAAAATCAGTGACTGCTGCTGGCATAAAATAAATTTGACAAAATACCAAGAGAATCTGTATTGTAGGTCAAACTATTTTCTCTCTAAACTAAAAGAAAATAACAGTGGGAAATGAGTTAGTGCAATTGTTGTCTAAATTACACAAAATAATAATAAAAAAGTCATCCTGCAATTTCTGTTTACCGTGAAGTTAAACAAAACTCTACTGATTGAGATGAATCCACTATAAAACTAAGCAATTTAAAGTGTTTACATATTTGTGAAAATAAGCTGCAAGAATTTTAAGATTCTTCTTTTTAGAATTCACAGTGTTGTGCACATAATTTCTCAAAAAATCTGCTTATTTACAAGGATTTATAGAAAAATAATATGATCTTGCTTCTTATTTGTGAAGAACTTGGTTTTGCAAAGAGTCCAGTTATGCATATCTTTAATGTGTGTTTCTTATACTTACAGGACACTGTAACCTGACTGTATGTCAACTCAAAGTTTGCAGCTTCCGCCTTCCTCTGTGAGGTGAGTCTTGTAAGGAAAGCTTACTGCTCAGCCAGAGGGGGATCCAAATGGTGTTTGATCTGATCTGATCTGATCTGATCTGATCTGATCTGATCTGATCTAATCTGCCTGGGTTAGGAGAACAAATCTCACATTAGAAGAATGAGTCTCACACGTCCAGTAGCTTAGATGCAGGTCTGCAAACATTTAGGCTCAAATTCACTTTGCCTAATGTTGAGCACCAAGCAGGTGTTCTTTTCTAGCTGATGTAAATCCAGAGAGTTATTTAGTGCCTCTGAAGTTCTGAATCAACTAAAGATGCCCTATATCTCTCTTCACTGCATACACAAGAAATGTAAAGGTTGATTTTCTAATATTATTTGGGATAACTTTGGTCCTATGTGTACATGAAAACAATCCTATGATGAATGATAAGGATAATTGTAAGAGTGCAGAAAACTCCCCAGGTTTTTTTTTTTTTTTTATGAAAACTATTAATATGGGTGGACATTAGAAAGAAAAAAAAAAATCATTATTTTGAAAATATGCACTTAAAATTAAGAATATTAGATGTTCAAGGTGATATGACTGCTATGGTCAGGTGAACCAGCTCTTTATCAATTGTTGGTAACACATGAATGCTTATATTAAGGAGCTTTTTGACTAATTTATCCATTTAACTTTCTTGTTCTGTTTTGCTGATTATTTGCTCTAGTAAAAAAATACTTCTGAGAATTTACAAAGGTCTTTACATATATATATAATTTCTTGACCTACATAATAAGTCTGGAACTTATTTGAGTATTCTGAAGACCTGTCTGGTCATCTGCATGTCATTTCTGCCTTTAAACTACTTCAAAGTAAATGAAAGTAACTGTAATCAAAATGACTTTGTAACATGTAAAATGATGAGGGCAGGTGCCAGCTTGGTAAGAGCTCTTCAGTCATATGGCATTCTACTCTGGGAAACAGCTGGACTGTGATTTATGAATGAGGATTTGTTAAAAAAAAAATCAGTATTACCCTGCATGGACAATTAATTTGGTGGGAAGCCACCTAAACTCAAATCCAATGTAAGGTAGATTTCTGGCCTTCTGAAATAGCACGGTCAGCTTCGTTGATGATGGAGCAACTTGTGTTATAAACAGTTACAAGCAAGTAGATGATGAAATGAGTTGAAGATGCAACTACCTAAACCTGATGAGTTGTTCAGAGCAAGTCACTCAACCTTGACTTTATCTATCCTAACATTAGATACCTGAAAGAAAAGCTTTTATCATAAACTGAGTATGCTTCCAATAAAACAGATGGAAAGAAGCATAAACATTCCATACAAGTACTTTGGATGGGATCACTTGTGACTTGAAAGTGTATCTTTTTCTCTATTGACAACCATTCTGTTTTTCAGCTTGAGGTGCTTATTTTCAGGAGCTTCAATATTAGATAACATGAAATTAACACCTAGTATAATGATGTTCTAGTTCATTTCTGAGCAGCAATAGGTTTTATACAAAAGTATGACTTGAAAAAGCTACTTTAATGCGTGTTAACAATGTAGCATATCAGATATGTTTGGAAATTATTGAGTCATGGTGATGAAAATATTATTAAAAGTAAAAAAAAAAATTAAAAATTGAAGAAAGCTTTTTTATCTTTCAGTGTACAGTCCCTGGATCTCATATATGACAGAAATTTCATATTTAGATTCTATTTATTTGAAGCAATATCTTTTCTATGGAGTTCAATTAAATTGAATTTATACTTTTGGTGGATCTGAACTGTTATTGTACTACAAGTAACAATCATGAGAAGTTTGTAAATGTATGGACCTTTCTATTGATAACTCTGTCAGCAGAGTTCTTTAACATTATTGAGAATAAATTTTTTTAAAGTCAGAAATATTTTAAAAAATACATTTAAATGGTAGTTACACACAAGGTAATAGGCATCAACTTCCCCAAAAAAACACAAACAAAAAACCAACCAAGCCAACCAACCAACCAACAAAAAAAAACCAAACATCAAAGCTCTTATTGTTTAGTCCTGGTTTTTGTTGGGATTGTGTGTGGTTCATGCATGCACATGGTTGTGTGTGTGTGTGTAAATTTATTCCAAATGTAGCAACTATGGGACCATTCTTGTTTTGTCTTGAGCCTGGGTTCAAGACTTTTTCCAGAGAGCATCTTTTTCACACTTGAGGTACAAGTTTAAGATAGCTCAAGTCAAGTGCATCCTGAAATTCCTATTTAATTCTTAAGGAAGTCTAGATGATTACTTTATATGGGTATTTACACAGCAGAAGTCTAAAGTTATTAGGGTTAATCCCACCCTATGTATATATTTGAGGAAAGATGTTACACTTTGTTTCAATACAAATGGCAGCAAAATCTTGCATGTGGAGCTTCAATAGACAGTCAAATAAACTGATTTGTGACTAGACCTCTTTACACTTTTCTATTCTTTTATTTACATATGTTGAAATGCAAGGGATGAGTTTTGATTCGTTGTATTTTGAGAGTAGAGTACTAACTACCTTAAGAATACTAACACCCTAAATATATTTTGGACATTAAACACCTTAAGAGAAAGCAGTCTGATTTTGTTACTGAACCAGACTTTTCATAGCATTTTTGTGGACCCTTGGATTTTTGGCCAGAGAAATGTATTAAGACATCAGAAAAAGAAAAGATATTTCAAAAGTAGTGACACAATAAATTGCATATTTTCTGTTTACAGATGAAAAACTGCCTATTATTGATGTAGTAAATGGTTTTCAGTTTGAATGGACTTATTTCTCAGCTGCACTGACACCTCAGAGAAGAAAAGAATAACATGCAAAAAACAAGCAATAAAGCATCAGTCTTTAAAACACAAAGAGACTGGTACAGCTCAAACACTTATTACAAACCACTTCTCCATGGCTGTTCAAGACATTAGATTGAGTCTCCACAGAACTAAATTAAATAAATTAATTAAATTTAAAAGTTCAGGGGATGTTTCTGAAAGTTGTATAGCTCAGATACACAGTACTAGTATCTCAGCTTATGCCCAAGACTACTTTATAGCTATTTTGTTAATTAGTATTAAATTTTACAAATTATATTTTCTATAACTTCATTAGGTGAAAAATATAATTTAACTAGATTCAGTTGGGAATGTATCGCAAGGGCTGTTAAAATAGCACATGACTGCAACAGAGTATTCAGACTGGATAAAACCCTAAGTAATCTGATATCATGGCTGACTCCCTTTTCAGCCAGAGACTTCCTGAAATCCTTTCTGCCTGAACTATCAAAGAATGCTATTCAAGTCTCATGACAACAGTACTTTTTTATTCCTCCCCATTCTAAGTATTGCCTAGAATTTCTGTCGTTCAAAAATACTTTTCTGCTTATCTGAACACTGTGTCATGAGATATTCTCTGTTCTTCCTCTACGATGTAAACTGTGCCAGACAACATTACAGACAGAATCGTCACTGAAATCTATAAATCTACAAATCTACACATTGTTATATTTTCTACGTGGCAAACAGTCAGGTATTTTCCTTCTCAGGAAACCATTCTGGATTCTATTCCTGCATTTATTTTTCCACACCCCTATGAACCCTTGTGCAATAGTTTCTTCAGGGAAATTCAGTTTGAGAATGTTACAGCAATAGGGGAAGAGAATTACACAGAGGTCTGTAAATTAAGAGTTGTTCCACACTACAAACGCACCTTGAAACCTCTGCAACAGTGAAAATGTAACAATTGAAGGAAGTAAAATAGGGTGAACTTGAGGCCTCTGTGAGGAGTCTTCATCAGTACATGGGAGAAACAGGTCCTGAAACATGCACAAATGGAGGATAATATTATTATTCTCAAGAAGCAACAAGTGTTGGAAAACCTGAGAAACTCTAAGAGAATGTGAGAGATTCTCTGGGTATGAAGAGGAGCTGAGCTGAACCCTGAGAGACAGATGGCAAAATTTTGGATGGAAAAGAGCTACTTAAGACACATTATTATATGTTGAATTTAAAGTCTTTATTCAGTTGCTTTTGCTGTATTGAAATTCTATTTGTTTCAGGTTATGATGTGTGAAAAGAGGAAAGGGAGTATGAAACAAGTGGTAATATGGTCAAAGCAAAAGAAACAATGTTGATGCAGCCTGACCTCAATTGCTGTATGCAGATCTGGGCACCACAACAAAAGAAAGATATAAAGCTGTTAGAGAGTGTCCAGAGAAGAGCCATGAAGATGGTAAATGCCCTAGAGGGCAAGCTGTATAAGAAGTGGCTGGGCTCACTTGATTTCCTCAGCCTGGAGAAGAGGAGCCTGGAGGGGAGGCCTGATTGTTGTCTACAGCTTCCTCACGAGGGGAAGTGAGGAGGAAGGCACCAATCTCTCTGGTGGCCAGTGACAGGACCCAAGGGAATGGCATGAAGCTGTTTCAGGGGAGGTTTATTTTGGATATTAGGAAAATGTTTTCACCCAGAGGGAGGTTGGACACTGGAACAGGCTCCCCAGGGATATAGTCACAGCACCAGCCTGGCAGAGTTCAAGAAACATTTGGACAATGCTCTTAGACACATGGTGTGGTTTCTGGGGCTGTCCTTTGCAGGGCCAGGAGTTGGACTTGATTATCCTAATGGATCCCTTCCTACTCAGGATATGCTAAAAAATAAAAATTTAATAGCACATACAGAGAGAGAGCATTAATCTGTGGACTCCCTCAGAAACATTTCTATCTTTGATACTATCAAACTGTGGGTTCACAAAAAACCCTCCTGATCTTCCTGCCATGTCCCTTTCCCCAGTTTCCTATGCCTTTGGTGTGGAGGTTCAGACTTAGATTATTTTAATGGTCTTGTATGGGAATACATCTTAGAAGCAGAATACTGCTGAACTCATAGAAGTAGATGTGCCAGAGGGCTACAAGGCCTGGCAAGTTGAGGCAAGACCCTGAAGAAGGAAGAGAACAAGGTGTATGCATGTACGTTTGTGTGCAAGACAGTACAAGCCTGTACAAGCCTGTACTAGCCCATAGTTAAGGACTGTTGCTAAGAAACATAAATATGGTCGTTATGCTTGAAAGGTATATAAACCAGCAGTGTGTTCAATAAAATTGGCTTCATGATGCAAACCATTGAGACCCTGTCTCTTCAATTGCCCGACAGTCTTGTCCTGAATTTCATCCTTAAAGATAACCTAACACCTGCTGAAAGAGGTGGTTACTAGAGATGGAAAAATTATTTTCTAAGAATAACTACATCCTTAAGCTTTCTTACACCTTACATTTTTATTTATCATGTGCTAGATGGTGTGAACACCTTTCTGCATGGTAGAAAATTTTATTCATGATAAATCCAGTAATGGATAGATGCGCAAACAGCATAGACTCAAAAATGTTTCAAAGAATTATATAACCTGTAGGTTAAGTAATTCTTAGCTCTAAGTGGTTTTGTGTGTAAGTTTTCTATATATTGAATGAAGCATTGAACAAACTCTGAAAGATCTTTCTCATTTCTTACTATCATGCATGCATGGACAAAATAAATCAAACAGAAAAATAAAGAGATAATGAGAAACGAAGAATCTATTTACATTCCCAAGGGGATCTGTGCATTCAGATATGATACTTCCGCTCTAACTTTAGTAGTTAAAAGGAAGATTTCACTTGAAGTCCTGGATGAATAAGAAGGAAAAATAAGAAAGAAGCAAAATTACCTTCTTACCCATAGATTCAAAAAGTTTAAAACGACATATTTTTTTCCTAAAACTCTCCATGCAAACCCGACAGACCAAACTGACCAGACCAGACCAAACCAAACCAAACCAAACCAAATCAAACCAAACTGTAAAAGAAAAAAAAAAAAAAAAGGAAAATAAAAGAAAAATCATTAAAATGCGATATGCAGGAAGAAGTTGTTAAGCATAAGATAGATAAGGGGGTTTTTTGAACAGATGCATAAACTGACAGATACTTGCAAATTTCCTTGGTCATAGTTAAAACAAGAGCTTACTTTTCTGAAGGAGTAAAGAGGTTGGAGATTTTCAGGATTGTGAAGTAACTTATTTCTATTTAAAAGCTTAAAAAATTCTTTAATTTTTTTTAAACCACCTAAAAGAGGTGAGGACTTACTGGGTATTTTAGGTTATTTAAGTACACTTAGATTTACAGACAATCACTGTAACAACTAATCAAAAGTGTGGAGACTTAGCATCTGAACTTGAATGAATTCAATTACACACCTTAAATGGATGCCTAAATATCTTTCATATTTAATCCAGTATGTTATTTGTTGTAATGTTTCTACATGCTGTGGTAAAAGCTTCTCTTTAATATCCTGCTTTTGGAGAAACTGTTTGTTAACTGCTTGATGTAATAGCAATGAATATCACTGAAGACTATGTTAAAACTTACTGACATAATTTCTGAAAAAGAATAGAGAAATGGGAAGAACTTTTATCTGTTTGTTCTGATCTAATGGAGGTGGGCAAACCAAATTTTTATATGAGAACATAACTTTAAGATAAGAACACCTAAGATGTCATTAAATTCCTTCAGTTAGATAAGAGATGCATTAAATATTATAATATGTTAATAGCACAGAGGAACAAGCTTTTATTCTTTCACAGGCTACTCTTACCCTGTATTTGGCCCAAATCACACTTTTGTCTGGTTTTTAAAACTGTGAACTTCTCCGTTTTCAAAGGCCTTTCTTCTCATTCATTTTCTTCAACTAATGAAAAAAGTGGTTGGTGACATATTTTTATTCTATACAGCTGTAGAGAAGCAATTTACAGCATGTATTTGTCATAGAGTTTTGCTAATTGAAATGTAATGTGCAGATTATGCACATCAAAAAACACCTTTCCAGTGACTAAATTAATCCATGTTATTCAGAGTACAAGCATGATACTAGTGGTTCCTTTAAGAAGTCTGGCTTTCTAGATCAGTTAAACATCAAACATCCCTACTTTGACACAAAGTGTTTTTGTAATAAACAAAGTAAATCACTCAGATTTTTTGTCTTCTGCCTGTTATGGAAACCTTCTGTAAAGACTTTGGTGACGCCTCGTGGAAAACTTTGAAAGTTCCTTTTTTTTTTTTCCCTAGTAGTTTTGTAAACATTATCAAGTATTTGCTTTCTTTTTTCATTGTAAGATGTATTATCTAAGACAACAGATGATGTATCTCTGTGATGAGAGTTTCTCATCACAGGTGATAACTAAGGTAAGGTAATAACTCGTTATTTGTTCATGATATATATTCTCAGTCATGATATTCACTACTATTTAATTCCTTTTATTATTTCAGTCAAGGAAGAGGGAATTAATGGCAGTATTTTCCCTTTTGGTCATTGTAGTTGAGAATGGCTTTGTCAGTCTTAAAATAATGTATCAATCCAGGCACACCCCTAGAGGAACAGAACATTTTTTTCTTATTCTTCCCTTCCCTGCACCCCCACCTTGTCCCTCCCAAGGTTATGAAATTAAATAACTTTATCATTCTACTGTGTATGTAACCCAGTAACACAATCTCTATATGTGTGGGCTAAACATCAGATATGGCACAATTCCAGGTTATGCTTGAGCTTTTACTCTCTAGTGTGCACTGTTTTCATATCTTTCTGTTAATTTTATTTTCCTTAGATGACAGCTGACTGGTGAAAAGGAAGGGTGAAGGCTTGTGGGAGTAGGAGTGGGCTGTTTAAATGTGATTGGAAGAAGCTAAAATCTGCATAAAATTATGTACCTATGTTGGGCCAATTTACCACCCATATACTTTTTACATGTAAATGAAAAAGAGAGACTGGAAGGTGCGAGGAAGACTATAAAATTAAATACTGTAAAGATATCAATTAAGAAATAATTTAAAACAAATGGATTTTTTTCTTTCTAACCCAAAGAGGGGAATGTGCTAGGAAATCAAAATTCTCTCAGTGAAATGCAGGTGTCCCTGCAGTTTACACCAGATAGGTGTAGAAAACTAACATATGATATGTATGCTCTTTATTTTGGATTATTATGTGGATTTTTTCAGAAATGAAAATAGTGGGTTCCATGAAAAATTTTATGTCAAACCTAGATATAATAATATAAGGTTTTCTAAATGTAAATCAATGCACTCTATTTTGTTTTCTTCTACCCCTCCCCTGTGCCCACTCCGGATCAATGAAACAAAGGAAGTAAAGAGAGCAGAAAGACATTGACAGTTGCTTCACAATGAAGGAGAGTTTTACACTCAAAGAAAAAATGCACTTGTTACATTTGTAGTACATCATATATTCCCTAAAATTATACTGTTCTAAACCAGGATTTGCTGTTTGAGATTGTGAGTACAAATGGAATTTTCTGAGAATCTACAAGTAAATTTGTTTCTTAGTATGTGAGTAAATTTGAAAACTGGATCAAAAACTTTAGCACTTTCTCATCAGAATTTGTCACAAAACTTTTAAATAATAAAATTGTTTTTCAGACCTGCTACTTAGCAAAATCTTATTGAATGTTTTTACACAGACATTACCTATAATCTAAATACCCATTTTTGGATTATATTTTTTTCCTTTTTTAATATTATATATAAATGAAAATTTAATTTCAGTGACTTGAAAGACTGACTACTTTTTTCTTCAAAATGTCACCTAATTTAACTGTTGAACACAAAATCAGTACTACTTTTGAGGAGATATGTAAGCGACATTTTATGTAATTTGAAATTCTTTCTGTTTATGCTCTTTCCTTCTTTCAGATACATTCCCCAATTGAACTTTTTTTTTTAATATAAGGAAAGAGAAGCCTAGTTAGTACATCTTTTTTTCTCTGTACTTAAAGAAGGAAAGCAAGTATTGTACACCCCAAAATTTTAATTTAATTCCCATAGATGCTCATTAGTCCAGACCTGGAAGGCTAGAACATTTATCCTGTTGATTTCAAAGGTTGCAGAATTTCAAGTTCTTTCTGTTCTTGCATAAATAGGTGAAAATGAGAAAACTCTACTCTAGTCAGTAGTTCAAAGATAGCTGATTAGGTTTTACAGAGCAACAAAACTAGCAATGCCAGTCTGTGAGCTCAATTCAAGTTTCCTGTGACAAAAGCATCAAGGCCAGCTGAATACAATAGAAATGATAAAAATACAGTTATTATTCATATTATCCATTTGTTATTCTCATCTGTTATCTGCCACATATTGCTAGTAGCAGGAAAGCTACAAAAAAAGAGTGAAAGCATAGTAAAAGTAAAACCCTTAAATATTTTGGTAGAAAAGTTCACCTGACTAACTGGTTTCTTAATACAGGTTTTTCTAGGTATTGTGATGAAAGACACAAGTGTTTTCTTATGAGTTTTCAGAATACACAAAACATTAGGTCTTTTATCTGGAGAAATCAGTGGCCATATTCCCTTGCTTAGAATCATGCATTTCTTCAGTTTGTAATTCTGATTAGGTTTCCCCCCTTCAGCTCTCTGTTTAGAGCTACTCTAGAGTAACTTGCCAGAATCAATAAGGATGCCTGATGTCATTCCCATTTGTGACCACAGGTATACTCTTTAGGTCTTTGGCATACTGAGAATTCAGTAAACTTGAATAAATGCTATTTGGAGGTCTTGTGGGATAAAATTTTCATTTGTCATTATTTTTTAGAATGTCTTTTTAATACTGTTATCATCCATGATGCTGATGATTCTACTAATTTTCAAGTCAAAAGTATTAAAGTTACATTACACTTAGTGAAAAGGCTTAATATCATGTTATTTCATTAATAATCTCTTAATTACATCCCAAACAGCCTCAGATTTATTAATTTCTTTTCTTACTGCTTATCTACAAATTAGTCTTACAACTTGAATTAGTGCATTTATTCCTAAAAAAGATTTTGATGAAACATTCCAGTAAGTTAAAAAATTATGAATTGTACATTTCTTTTTTGTAAGTTGACAAAATTGAATGTCTAATTTATTGATGATTTTACATGATTTTTATCATAGCTTTGACTTAGTTTTCTACATCTTTCTGGTTTAGAGTTGCTTTGCATTAGGCTGGAAATCATGTACATTTGTTCTATTTCAGGTGATCTAGCTAATACTGATGGCTATATTGGGTTAGGAGCTTTCCTGGGTAAAATGGCTGGTTGAATTAAAGACAAAGGAATCTCCTTCAGCAATGAGAAACTGGTTAAAATACATTTGAGTAACACTAAACAGACACTATCAAGTGTAATCTTCATCAATGAACTGGGGGAAAATCACAGTCTATAAATTATAAATATGCATAGCACATGCCCACATAACATGCTCATGAATATTTTTTTCATTTCTAGCATAGTGCCCCTATAAAATGAGGAAAAAGACCTAATCAAGTACAGAATAGGAAAAGGAGCTGGAAATAATGCACAGAATGTTGAAAATCCAAAACTAATAAACCAAGCCAATATATGTGTGCATGCTTAGGTATGTTTTTGAATGAGACTCATCTTTAGCACTGTCTTAGCATATTCGGGTACCAAATGAGTGATAATGCAGTAATGAAAGCTTATTTTCATTGTCAGTTTTGCCTTCCTCCTCCTGCTGCTGTTTGTTCATTGTATATACAAACACAGGAAAGCTCCGAGCTTGGAAAATAAGTTTTTTGATGTCCAGCGGAAACAGTGCCATCCAAATCAGTTATGAGATTTTCTTTTGCCGTAGTTATTAAAATTTCTCAGCAGGTTTCTATGTCCTGCACGCTCAGCAACAGCCAGCTCTTCACTTCCATAAAACAACATCTAAGCTCCATAAAGGATCCGTTATCTGTAGAATCCTAAATACAGTCCTTACACAGAGGAAGCACTTTCATCAGGCACCATCTGATAAGAACATCATAGAAACCTCATCTGTTCCTCTGGTGGAGGTGGTTAGTATCTTCAGCCTAGTCATGTAGAACTGTGATAATTGAGGTGTCTCAGCTTGGTCACAGTCGGTGTCATTCTTATGCAGTTTGTTAGCCAGTGGGGCTAATACCGCTGTATTGCACTAAAAGTCAAATTGTGCCAGAATGCACAAAAGTATCACTCAGGAAAAAGTTTTGATGGTTTTCTCATCCAGTCATTTCTACTTGCTTGCTAATAACTGTTGCCAGGGATTTCTTTCACCTTTTCTCTAACCTTTTTCTGCATTTGCTTGTTAAGATTTATTTTCTTTTACCAAAATCTGTTTCTTGTATTAAAAAGTTTTCATGGAAAAAATGAGTTATGATAAAACTTTCTAGGCTTTAGAGTGAAATTATTAGTTATAAAAGGCCACTACAAAGAATAGACCACAGACTTAGTGGTTCAGTTAATCATCTCAGGAGTGAGCAAAGCTTTAATGTCTAGACTAAGTTATTTAAAGCAAAAATGAAGTTTGGCTCTTCCTAAAGTCAAGCAAGTATTGTCATGCCTCAGTATCTTAGAAAGAATTATTTGCTTCATGCTAAATTTCAGGGTTTTGCTGGTGGAAAATGAAAATAAATTTCAACATTTTGTCATTTTATATGTAAAACCAAATTCTTGTTTACCAGATGGTGTCTATATTTCTGATGAAATTTACTTATTTGCTTTCCATAGCCCCAAATTACAGTGATCTCCTTCATTCTGAGGGCTCAAATACTTTGTTGTTTATTTTTACCTTAAAATAAATGAAATAGTGTTGTTTTCTGTTTAAAATCTATTGCAGCTCACAGCTTTTTGACGTAAATTTCCGCAAACACTCCTTTTCTATGAATCCAGATAAAAAGGTGATATTCACAACATTCTCCTTGTAGAATTGAAAAAGAGAAATACAAGAATACTTGACATAAGCAGATGAAATATCAGATTCTGTTGAAACACATCTAAGGCGTAACTCCTACCATTCAGCTGATAGTTCCATTTTCCAGTTCCCCAAAGGCAAATTGTACAAATGGAATGAGCAACAGGCAAAGAAGGTTTATTTCCCTAAACAAACAAATTAACATTTTGAATGACCAAAAGTATCCCCAACAGTCACTACCTGCTACTTCATAAGTCTCCATGGTTTCTGTGTTGTATCTGCCACCTTCTTATACCAAGGATATCTCAGAGGAACTCAAATTACTCTTGAAGCTTCTCTTAAGGCAACCAGTTCTGTATACTTTTCTTTTTGACTAAGCTTACCATACAAATATAGCCTGAAATAGAATTCTTTTGTACCATAGGCAGTTAGATCATATGAATCTTTCAGGTGCCTCTCATCAGTGCAACTTCATTCTGTAAATGTTACTATGATGTAAATTTATTGTAAGTAGATTATGTTTATTACATATTTTGATTATTTAACTTTTTTTAGTTAACATAAATAATTCTACTGGTAGTTATGCATTCTTATAACCACAATGACATTTGCTTCAAAACTACCTTTAATATCTACATGTAGGCATAAAAAGTTGGCAATTTAAATCAAAATCATTAGTTAGTATTTGAAATTATGTAAGCTGCCATGATATCATATTTAAGTAACAGTAGCAATTTTCATGGCATCTGAGCACTCAGGAAGACTGCCAATCTTCAAATGAATTCCCAATGCCAAAAAGAAAGTGCAATTTATAGTTGCTGAAACCTAAAGCATCTGCTGTGTTCTACATACTTTTTCTGTATTCTTTTTTGCTATCAATTCTTTCTTTACATCAGATGCAAAAGCAGTGGTTTTTAAACATTATTCTTACCAAGCTTTGAGGAGAAATGTCTCAGTTCTGAAAACTATTCTTAATGTATTTAGATTTTTTTTTCCTTTGTCTTTCTCTTACTTTACAAAGAGGGTTGCACAGAATTTATTTTGGAAGTCTTATAAGTCTCAGAATATGTGTTTCCTGTGTTGCCTGGGAAACAGCCTTAGGTAAACCAAAAAAAACCCCACATTAATTTTGGTATAAAAATGTTGACTTAGAGAGCTATACTTTTTTAAGTTTAGAGTTTTAAGTATGTTGGCACCTATTATGCTTGTGCAACTGATAAGATTTATACAAACATGGTCATCTTTATATTATGAAGCTTTCCAGTGGGCCCTTTGCCAGAAAAGCATGAAATAACATTATGGACTCACTGGACAATTGCCATGGAATTTTCCACCAGGCAGTTTTTGAACTGATTATGGATCCTTCATAAGCTACAGAGAAGTTCAAAGGGATCATTAATTAGAGTAAAATCAGGATGAAAATTGCAAGTATCTGCTTTTAAAAAAGCATCAAGATCAAATGAATCACAGACTTATCAGTTAACCCAGCTCCAGACCAAGCACTATGAAACTCATAGGTGCCATAAGAATTTCTTTGGAGCCCATCTCAGGTATTTCTCTAAGGACACACTTTACTTGCCTGATTGTTAGCATCTCATATCTTTTAAAATGCTTTAAAGCATACCATTCTTAAGCCCCCTGAATATCTTTCATCCTATTTAGACTTTCTTAGTACCCTTGGCCATATTAGCATCAGACAAGAAGATTCAGGTAACTGAATAGAGCTGAAAGTCAAAATATTAAAAGGATTTTGGCACCATTAGGCTTGATTTCAGAGATCTGTTAATTTCATTTGCAGGTATGCAGGAATCATTTTAGGTCACCTATGAACTTTGCTTCACCTGTAGCTGCATCATAGAGCCACAGAAAGGCTTGGTCTGGAAGCCATAGTAAAGATCATCTAGTTCCAAGTCCCCTATCATGGGCAGGGATACCTTCCATTAAGTAGGCCGGGTTGCTCAGAGTCCCTCCAATCTCACCTTCCATATTTCCAGAGATGACACATCCACAACTTCTCAAGGCAATCAGTTCCAATGACTCCCTTTTTCCAATAGCTTCTGTGGATTTCTTGGATATCTGAATGATCTTTTACCTGCAGTCTCTTGAAGAAAAGGTTTTCATGTCTGATTTCATTAGGGGATTATGGCTGGTGAAATTTGGCCAATTCCACTTACCCTGAGGCAGCATATACATGGGTGTAATTTCAGATACATCATAGTCCTCACTCTTCCCTCCTGGGTGCATTATGATGTGTGTCTGAAGGCACAGGTGAATGGGAAGATGTGGATAGAGGAAAGGTTTTATGGACTCTGATGTATCTCCATGCTGGGCTGATGAGGCTGAAGGCCTTCTAAAGTAAATCTGGTTCATAACCACCTTGCTTGGAGCATATGTGGAGTGAATCTGAAACTTTTTACATATATATGTGTGTACCCATACCCTCTTCATTTTTATAAAGAAAACAGTCATGATTATGCTGAAATCTATGCACAAAAAAAAAGAAAAAAAAAAAAAGAAAAAAAAAAGTGTGAAATAATGGGAAACCTTCACTAGTTGTAGACAATGAGTTCACAAAAGCCCTTAGAACATGTGTTTCTCCATTGCTGTTGGCATCCTTGAAACATTTGTGATGTCATACATAATTTCTATATGAAAAGCTATTAGTTTTAGTTAACATTTTTAATGTGTGTATCATATAAAATGATATTGGTCACCTGTTTCAGGATGCATGCATGACACCATAAAGTAAAAACTTATTTTTAAGAAAATTTCAAAATGCTATAAAAATATTTAAATGCAATGCTTGTTGTTCAGAAACTTAGCCTGTGACAAAATATAGGATTTTTTTCCCAATTTTTAAAAATTTACGTTCATTAGTTTCAGTGTGCTAATTTTTTATTATCCTTGCAATGCTGTCTGTGTGGGACTGTGTAGTGTCTATTGATGTGTGAGGGAGGATGTTGAGCAAAGAAATACAAAAATTCTTGAAACACTTTACTATTGCAAGAAGTAGCAAAATACCATACTTTCTGGTAACCAAACTGGCTACTGGTTAACATCTTGCTACTCACTAGACTTGCATAAATCTTTTTAAATGCTCCCACTAATAATTTATTGTGTTCTCACTGTTCAGTATATTAAAATCATATATAGAAAAGTCCAGAACTAGTTGTCTTACATCATATTAATTATGCCCATAAAATTTCTAAGAGTCTACCCTGATTAATTACTTTCTGCACTATTAGCTATAATAAATCTAATATAAAGTTGACTTTAAGTATTATTTATATCTACAGAATTATCGGCCAGATTTTCCAACTACTTTAAAATTTTGGGGTTTTTTTAATTGGTTAGGAAATAAGCATCACGTACTTTATGGTGAATGTGAAAGATATCCAGAAATTCAGTAAACTCACTTTTACTGTAGTTGCCAAAATGTTGTCTTGAAATACCCATGCTGTTATAGAATATTTGTCACATAGCTGTGTGAGGAAACAGGTTACAAATAAGTTTGTTTCAGGGTGAGAAAAAGATTTCCATTCCATTAATCTTTCATCAATATTTTATTGGATCAACTAATGTACAAATCAACCTTTAACAATATTGTTAGAGGAGGAAACCAGGAATAATATTTGGTTATACAGAAGTTGGACTGCAATGCAAGTGCAATGCCCAAAATTTAGTGCTCTGGACAAAGTAGTAACAGGCAGACAATTTCCTATAGGAAGTTGCAGTCTAGATTGCTCCATAGCCCTCTCTTAGGCAAAAAGAGACCAAATTAAGCACTTATTTTGCTATACAGACAAAAGTATACGATATTCTTGTTAATATATATGTCTAAGGACTTAGAAATTAGAATTAAATAGAAAACATAATTTAAAAAAAATTGTTATGATTATCCAGGACTTTTCTTCTAAATAAAAGCATGTTTTTCTGGACTTTTTGAGATCTGATTCATATTTGGAGATATCTATAAATATGTCTTAATAGACTAAATAAGGTGATTTCATGCATTCATATTTGTTGCCTAAAATTAGGTGAGATCAACTGAAAACAAGTAAAACTGGAGGTATGAATCATCAACTTCAGATGCTGCTGCATCTGTACAGCTAGAATGAACCTAGTATCTATCTATATGGGTTCTGAGAACTATCCTTTACCTTAGTTTGCAGTAATTTGCTTTACCTTTTGCTTAGATTAAGTAAGTTTAACAGCTCAAAATGTTTTTGTCTTTGTAAAGCATAATATATACTACAGTTTTCTATAAAAGATTGTTATAACAATGATATAGCTATATTTTCTACTAGTAGTAATATTTGCCATGGGGGAAAATCAATCCCTTTTCC
Organism: Acrocephalus scirpaceus scirpaceus; assembly: GCA_910950805.1. Taxonomy (NCBI): domain Eukaryota; kingdom Metazoa; phylum Chordata; class Aves; order Passeriformes; family Sylviidae; genus Acrocephalus; species Acrocephalus scirpaceus. The sequence goes on along the minus strand of OU383774.1, from coordinate 63,009,437 downwards.
TCAGACTGTCCAAATGATAGGTTTCATATAAAACACTACAAGATGAGAGTGTAAGTAAATATAAGTTTATTAATTACTAATTCAGATATTTTCAGTTTTACTGAGAATAAGTCAAAGACATTAATACATTCATTTTCATTGTCTAGTCTTAGTGTGCAAGCAGGCTCAGTAATCTTAGGAAATTAGGTAGTTTATTTTTATCTTTAGTATAGCACTAGACCTTCAGGAAGAACTATCGTCCTTGGGTGTCCCTCCAGTCTTGAAAGTGCATAGCTGTGAATGCAGATGAACAGACTGTGTGTACAAGGGCACAAAGGCTTGTTACAAAGAGCGACATATAAAGAAATTGGCATCAGAAACATGAGAGTCCTTGAGGACTGTGGAGAGACCGTAACAGGAACAGTATTATACTTAACATTATTTGTTTCCTGCACCTTGGACAGAATAATTTTGCTGCTGATCTGTTCAGTGAGAGACAGTATGATTCTCTCAAATTTTTTCACTTGTACTGTAAGATTTAGCGACTTGTTGAAACTTTTTCCCTATTGAAATTACCACATATAGGTAATACACTACAGTAATATATTTTAAATGAAGTTAAAATTAATAAGCTGATGATTTCACAGCAGAACATTTTAAACTTTTGCTATTCATCTTTTGTCTTCTTTTCAGTCATCTAGACATTTTAAACTATGATTTGGAAGTAGTCTGTAATATAATCCAGTTATTTTGGCCTGAGAATCCAGTCAAAAATTCAGGTTTCAATGCTCTGTTTCCAGTAGGAGAAGAAACTGATTAATTTGAATCATGAGTTTCTGATGCAATTAATGTTGTTTATAAAACAGATACAAAGGAATTTTTCTTTTTATTTATGATTCCAGAATGGCTCAAAAACCAAGGGATATCACTTCTATTTCCTGTATCTTTTCTACTAATAGGCATATCATTTCCCAAAAGCTTTCCCCTTGCCCTGAATTCTACTACTATTACTGGGCTTCTGCACTTATCCATTATTATTTCTCTGCTGAAATTTTGACTCATGGACCTACAGGTAAATTTGGAAATTCTCACTGCTATTCTCATTCCATTTAGATCATATTCTTGAGCAGATTTTGTGTACCTTTCTTGAGAATGGATTTTTGCCAAATAAGGATATTTGAGTTTCAGAAAATATTTTTTTTTTCTGGAGTATTAAATGAAGAACATTATTACGACCACTAGTTTCAATAGTATTTTCTTTATCACAAAGAAAGCTTCCTTTACATTTCCATGGCTGAGTTACCAGCTACAGCTGGGCTTACTAGTATGAAACTGGGACAAGTAATCAGGGAGGCTGCATTAGGCAGGCTCAAATCATTAGCTCAATCATTATCAAACTTCTGGGAAGAAATAGCCTATTTCCCTTAGCCGTTTCCCATAAAATAGCCTGGCACAGTTCCTGGTAGAGTGATTTTCAGGTACTGTTAGTAGTACAAACGTGCAGGTGTGGCTGCACTATAAGGTGCAAACAGAAGCCTCAAATTTCATTAGGCAGTCTGGAGTCATGTAGTGAAAAATTACCCAGCTTTGTTTTATTAGAACTCAAAGGTGTGAATCTATAATAATTATAAGTAGCTCAGTTAGGACTAGAAGTGGCAGCCAGCTTCTGTAAGATATAGTGTTGTTCCTATCTTTTTCTTCATTGGTTTAATCATAGAACGTGAGGCCTCCCCTCTTCCTACTCACTTTTTGCCTTTTCCGACTCACATGCAGATGAGCATGATAAAAACCTGACAATATCTGTATTTAGACTTGTGCTAAGATGTAGGAAACTGACTAAAGTGGAAGAGTCCAGTGGGTATGTCTGAAATGGCTTCTGAACCGAATCTATACTCAGCCCTTGTAGGACTGTGGGACAATCTTGTACTTTATATGCATTATCCTCTAATTAGCCCCTGTTACAGTCCTGTCTGCATTGTGAGCACTGAGATTAGCTAATCAGTGACCACATATTTTGATTGGTCTGGAGTGACCAATTTCAAACTGACTAGCTATCTCTGTGAGATCATCCCTGTAAGATTTAATTATCATGTCTCTACACATGAGATAGCATTTTAATCAGGCTCAGACTGGAATATCAATGTAAAATTGTAAATACTTCCTGCTCAGCTACAAATACACTTTAAAGGCAAAAGGGATATCAATTTCTGGTTTGGAGCTTTTCTTAAGTTCATAATTTCTTTTGGCAGTGCTGATGTAACTAGTGATTCATTTCTCCCTAGTCTACCTGCATGACGTATGGTCCCATTACTTACTTCTCACCCTTTTCTTTCTACTTGGTGGCATCAATCACCCTACACTTAATTGAAAAGTCATTGTGGCATATCTTGTGAAGGAGTTGGTGGAAGTTTTTAATAGGTAAGAGAACTTCTGTAATGAGAAATTAGACACCTTGCTCATATTTAGACATTTCAGACAGCTAGTGCTGAGTTCAGCAGATCAAAATAGGCATGTATTGCCATTCAAGATGTTATTAGTGCTGTTCTTCTTTTCCTTAGATAAACAAAACACATTTTCAGATGGTGATATTTAGTGTCTATCAGCTCCATGAAGATGTCTCAGACATCTTCGCGTACTGTCAGTTTATAGAGAAATAAATAGAATTCCTTAATTTAGATAAAGTTAATGTTACTCAGTATCATTTCCAATTGTCTTTTGGTTTAGCTTATTTTGTTTTGGTTTTAAATGAATGAATCAAGACTTGATTTCATCATTATTATTGCTTGTTTGTGGATACTGCCATTGATGCCAGTATATTTTCTTAAGTTAAATAAACAGCAGAATTTTTTTTAAAAGAGATGCATAAATAAGCTGACACTTATGAAAATATGGCAATGTACCAATGTCTTCATTAATGGACAATTAAATAAATGTATTAAATATATTTCCAACAAATTGCTTTAGCTTCAAAATAAACTTGAAAGGAACATATGCTGACTTCAAAGTTTTCTCATAAAAAGGATCATAAAGTGAAGGAGCACCATGCTCTCTAGCACAGCATGAACTAGATGTTTGTAGCTAACACAAACTTATCACCTACCAATAGGCTAAATTCTGAACCTTAATACTAAGTGAACTTCCCTTTTTTTGTTCATGTAAATACAGAGACTTTTCTACCATGACAGATGAAGGGGGAAAAAATCAAAAAAAGTTAGGGGCACAAAGCTATCATTTTTCCTGGGTTAGTTGCATTCCCTAGTGATTCTACTGAGTGATGGAGGTTTCATATAAAGATCAATGACACTGAAAACTGGTTTATAACTCAGTGTGACAGCTAGTATAGTCTCAGAATTGCTTTTTTTGTAATCCACCCTGTCTTTTTCAGTTAGCAAACATTATCCAAATTACAGTTATGCCAAATATAGGCAAAACAGATGCTTCTTACAAGCTACAACTAATTTCTAACTGCAAATTTATGAATACAAAAAAATTGATTGTCAATTCAAAGTGTATTACATCAATGGTTAGAAGAGAAAAGAGAAAAATATTGTTGTACTATGATGTGTCCTCATCAAAGTCTAAATCTTTATTGATGTTTCTGGGGAAATGGGATTGTGGTGACAAGGCTGGGTAAAGATTAAACTATAAGGTGGAGAAAATCCTGACAGAATCCATTCAGATAGAATTTCAGTTTCAGTTCTTTTCGGTAGAGAAACGTACATTAAATAGAACAGTTGCAGTAGATGTGGAGTTATAAATAAATTTATAACCTCTGAATAGCATATACCTGTAATTTCTACATAAGTTAATCATAAACAACCTGACAAAACTGTCAAGTTAGATATGTGGAGAAGAAAAAAAGTAAACCACATTTTTACTCTTAGGAATGCTGTCCTTTGGGTACTAGCCATAGTGCATTAGTATATATACTTTCAGAGAGAACTAAAGTATTCCTTGTGAAACTGTAAGAACAGTCATACCAGGTCTCCAGCCCAGTATCATTGTACTAAATGTATTTAACAGTGGGTGCCTAAGAAGAAGGATGTGGGAATCTGTGTAAGTTCTTGGAATTGTTTCTTTTTCTCCGTGATATCGGTATGGCCACAAAGAAAAGGCCTAGATATAGGTTGTGCAAGATTCCTGTTCAGAATTAGAAAAGTATGTGTTTCCTTGCTAGTTGAAGCAATTAAAAAAAGACTATAAAACCATAAAGGTTTAAGGAGAAAAAGAGGGGAAATGCTGATAAGTCAAAATTATTATAGATACTGACAATTACATCTTTATTTTTGTGGCAACTGACCATATGTTTCTTTTGTCTTCTAGTCTGACAGGTAAAGAAAACTGCTTGTTATTTTTAATTCAAAAGTTTTATTGATTAGGTGAACAGCATAGCTTTTTTTTTTTTTTTTTTTTTTTTACTTTTCATCAACAATGGTTCCCCAGAAGCATGTAATGAACTCACCTTCAAATTTGGGATAGGATACCTGAGTTTGAATTTTTTCATGTTAGGAAGGATTTTGAGACTTTATCTCCCAATTTCTGAAGGAATAGAGATATTATATTTAATAAGTATAGTTATATTCTTCTTTTTTTCCTCAATCCTCACTCCCACATTTTTTCAATGAAAGCAGCAATGTCTGCTAAATATTGTGCTGACCTGATTTTTTTACTATGTTTTAACTGTACTAAAGAGTATCTCCAATTCCAGCTGAATCCTTGAGGAAAGCAAGACTGTGCAGTTTACTAATGGGACTAAGTATCAAAACAAGTACATAGTACTCAGCCATGCCAAAATGGCAACAGTCCTGGCTTTTCATGGCAGCAGCATGACATACATCTTGAGAAATTTCCTGAGGCAGTCTTACATTTCAACAATCACTTCTCAGGATGTTTTGAGCATTATAGGCTTGAATTTTGGTACTTTAATTAATTCTGAGTGGCACATTTGGTGCCCAGGAGCCTCGCATCTGCAAAACAAAACTCAGAATTTTTCTCTGCTTTTATGGTTCTTAACTTCAGTTGATCTCTTACAAATTCTAGTTTCAAGTATTTTGGAAACATAGAATATTCAGACACTACTGAGTAATTATTCTTTATACATAGATATGTATTTATATGAAGATAAATTTTGTTTTTTATTTTCTTTCAATTGCAGTTCTACCTGAATGATTTAGACAAATGATAATTTCAAGAGGAGACTCACTTAAGGGGCAACTAATACAATTAATGAAGTCAATTTCTTCTAAGTTTTACATATAATGGGAATAACATTTTATCCTTTATAATGTTCTGGAAGACTGGTAACACTGAGAGCCTGAAACTGCTTTAAGAGTCAATGATGACTTACAGGCAAGGCAGATCACACTCAATTCAGTAAATTACACAGGACTCTGACCAAGACAAAAAACCTATTTTCTTTTCCTATTTATACAGATTTTTTTAAGACTGATTAAATTTTTGAAAGATTGTCTGTTTAAGGAAATTAAGTTTTATCTCTTATTTTCTGGTAGACTTTATAGGTTTCTTTTTGTTCAAAATTATATTTGTTTTATGAGAGATATCTATTTTGTTAAATAATCCCCTCTTAACACCTAAGAAAAGCCAAGAGTATAAGTGCAGCATAAATAATTATAAATTTTGGAGCCTGGAATATTAATATCCACTTCAGGAGAAGATTTTGGCTTCCCATTCCAAGAGGAGGAAAATTCCATGGACGTTTTACAGAATCCTGGCATTTACATGGAATAAGTGCAGTCAGCATAGCAATTGTGGCACAATGACCTTTTCTATTTAGTCCTGTAAAAGTACTGAAAAAAATTAAAGAGAGAATTAACCAAAAGTGTGATAATGTATAAAGCTATTATGTGCTTGAAGTTTGAACATTGTATGCAGATCTAGTGACTCCATGTCTTTCTATTCCTCTCTCTAACTATACTACTATAAGTAGAAAGAGACCTAAAATATTATGTAACAAAATATATGCAATATACGTAACAGAACTGCACAAGAGAGAGATGAGGAAAGGACTGAAGCAGTTTCTGTACAAAGAAATATGAGATCCTATGGACTTTTAAGACTGCAAAAGATTTTGCTGGGATAAAAGTGAAAGAGAAAAGGGAAAATAAAATATGACATAGTGCTTAACATAGAGAAGCTAGATAAGGAATAGAAATTTACGACATAAGATTTGGATGACATTGAATCAGAACAAAGAGCAAGTATTTTTAATTAAATTATAGAAATAACTGCCACACAAAGCATATTAAAGTGGAAAACATTGTCATGCACAAAAAATGCATTCAGAAAAAAATAATGATAAAATCATAAAAAGGGAACTAAAGATGATGTTTGAATGTGATCTAAACATTAAAATTAAATTAAAAGGCAGTAAATTGTACAGACAAATTATTATTCTTTACTTAGCCTGTTGTTTTAAAAATCTATCTAGTGCGCACTGTGAATTTACATGGTGGGTTGATCTAATTAGGTTTATATTACCTTTCTTTTAAAAAAAAAGTGATTTTCCAGTTTTAATTTTCTTAATGCATTTTCTTAATGCCTCTTCACACCTTGTCCATCACTATGTCACTGGTGTTCCAAAATTGATGCCTACCTTCTTGCTTAATATTGACAAAGAGATCAACCCCTCACTTCTGGACCATTATTTTGCCACCAGGGCTTGTTTCTCTCCCAGTTCATCCCATCATTGCAGCAGTAGTAGACACCAGATAAGCTCCTCCATACTGAAATGATAGCAGTCTGAGAAAGAGCTGAAGCCGTGCTTAAGAAGTAGAGACACAATTGTGGAAGAGGGCGGACCAAGGGGAATATCTGTGGAGAAAGCAGTTGCTGGCCAGCAGGACATTTGTTCCTCAAACAAACCTCACAGACCCTTTCCACCCCCCTCATTTGTTATTGATGATTTCAAAACCCTCCACTTGTGTTTGCAAACTCCTCTCTCTGTAATCAACACTGTCAATGACACAGCATTGAATTTTTCACCTCCAGGATGAAGATGAAGCAAATCTTTGTCCATAAGGTACGACAATTCAATTTTGCTTTCAAAATGCTGAAAGATGGAGAAGGCACATCCTTATCTGTGCCTACATTTTCTTTCCTTTTTTTTTTTTAATTTTCTTTTTTCCTTTTCTTTTTTTCTCCCTTTTGTGGGTATTTTAGCCATGACCAGGTGTGCATTGGGAATGCTAATGACTAGTCTCTTGGCTAAACACTTTGAGCGACCATACAAATAGTTCTGTTTAAATTAAATTTAAAAAATGAAAACTCTGTTTAAATTAAAATGAACTACTGTTCTGTTTAAATAAAATTATACTGATTAATTAGAACCCTTTCCATGTTTTTTTCAGTGCTTATTACAATAGTGCCCATGTAAGAAGAAAAATTTCTCTCAGATGGTGAAAACTAACTTTCTGACCTCTTTTTCTGCTTGAACAAGTGATAATGAGGAAAGTCTCTTAGTTTCTGTACTGTCTCATCTTACATTATTTATATTTTGCCTAGTATAAGAAATTCAGAACTCAGGTAGGAATTCTGGGTTCTATTGTAGCACACAAGCAATTACAACATTTAGAAGGGAAATTGTAAAAATTGCTTTTACTGGTTCTTTCCTGAAAAAATTAGTAAGAGACCTTGGTGCTGATATTGAAAACTCCATTCATTTATTGTGATTTAACGTCAATTATTTAAACCTTCACAATGTACAGAAATGCTGTAATGTGAAAAAGATGACACTAAAACTTACATTATGCTCAGAAAATATATTCATCCACTATAGTGTATATTTTTTCCCAAAGAAATGTGGCTTCACCTCAATGACCTGCTGACACAAATGAAGACTTCAAAATTCTAAAGTGATGAGAAGATCTGCTAAAAGAGCTTGTGAATAACTATTCTCACATCATCAATGAACATTCTCTAAGATGTAGTAGTGGTCTATTTGAAAGTCTCTTCTGGGAATTCTGCTTTTCAGAGTGCAGAGAGATGGCACATTTATTTCTTACATAACAAAGTCACAGAGTTCTAGTAGCTGAAGGTCTGAAAGCATTTCCATGACAAATTTCTTTTTTCAGGAATGTATAGGTAAGCTAAAAACAAACAAAAAAAAACCCCAAGCAAACAATGATTTCGGCAGAATGTGATGTTTTGAATAGATCATAGCAGTTGAGGGATAAAATGGAGGAAAGATGGCTTTTCTGTGTAATACCCCACGCTGCTTCTGTGGAAATAATTTCCTCCTTTCCTTTGGGCCAGTTCAAGTCAGCTGTCCTGGCTGTGCTCTCTCACAGCTTCTTGTGCCCCTGCTCACTGGCAGAGCATGGGGAAGTGAAAAGTCCATGACTTAGGGTAAGCACTACTAAACAACAACCAAAGGGTCAGTATGTTATCAATGTTATCCTCCTACTAGCTAATGAGAAAAAAATGAACTTAATCTCAGCTGAAACCAAGACATTATCCACCCTTTATTCCATACCATAGAACACCATGTTCAGAATATAAATTGGGGCCACCTGGCTGGGAAGGTTTGATAGCTACTTGGGGACAGGTTGAACATTGGGTCGTAGCTGATGAGGAATTTTACTGTGCATCACTTCTTTCTCTTGGGCTTTATTCCTCTTTCTCCTTTTCAATTCAACTATTAATGTTATTAGTATTTATCTTTACCATTATTTTATTTTGTTTCAGTTATTAAACTGCTCTTATCTCAAGACATGAGGTTTACTTTTTTATTTCCAATTCTCATCACTGAGGGCAGGAGGTTGCTGGTGGGCTTGTGAGGGTTGGTGTTGAGTGGGTGGCTGCGTGGTTCTTAGTTGCCACTATGTCGACTCCTTTTGGTTGCCTTGGAAATTACATTCAGACCTCCTACTCATAGGATGTTTCCTGATAAGTGGAGCTTGGTGGATATGCTTGTCAGGAGAACAAAAAAAGCCCATGCAAAGTAAGGATGGTTCAAAAACCTGTGACCTTGGTGACATAATTGGTCTTTTCTTCCAACAGTCTGAAATTTTTCCTCACTACAGTTCAAGGTCAAGTATGTGAACCTGTTATTGATATAGATTCTTAAAACAAAACCAGAACAGAAGAAGAAAGCACACACTCTCCAGCATTAAAATGTCCTGTCCTTTCTTCATGGTTAGACTGCGCAATTTTTTTAAAATACCACTTAAGGAAAACATTTTGTAGGAGACAAAATCTTTAAGAGTATTTTTAAATTGTTAACCTTCCATCTACCAGAAAAGATCCTGGCTCACAGAGCAAGGTATTATTGTTATCAAGTAATACTTATTTGGACAATGTGAGCTATCTTCTGCTATTTATTTAAACTATTCAAGAACACTGATTATACAGACTTAAACCAAGGTGGAAGCACAATTATTTACTGTTGTCTTTTGGATTACTTTCCCTCTGTAACACAGAAGATTAAACATAATCGTTCCAGCTGGAAACATTTTATAGCTTAATCAAGGACAAACTCAAACCAAAATAATTTTGCCTGTTATTTATATGGTTTATGAAAAAAAAGTAAAAATAGTTGAAAATTGTAATTAGAATTTATTATAATAAAGTACTTGGATAGGATTTTTGGTGGTTTTTGTAAGGAAACCTTTTTTCGCATCAAAGTGCTATGTGGAAAGAATAGAAAGGATAGATAACTATTTTTCTCTAATCTAGAGTGTATTAGAAGCATTATATGTGAGTTTGATTTTCTTTTCTTTTTTTTTTTAATTAAAAAAACTTCTGTGTCATCTTTCTTTCTATTTTTTGCCTTTTTCTTATCAAATAGTTTATATTTGGATGCCCATTTTAAAATTTATTTTTGGTGACCAGAACAATTGGTTTAAGCAAACTCTAAAGATGATAAAAGCTTCATTTCAATTTTCTACTCTTTCCTTGGATCAGTCAGAAAATATTGGTTAATGGAATGGATTTTGGTGAGTTAGAACAAGTCTTTTTTTTTTTTTCAGACTTTTCTGTAATTGAAACTTTCAAAAACTGTTCAGGGAGATCTCAGTGAAATATCTGTCTGCACAAACATTTTAAAATACTTTCTGTCTTAAGTCCATTCAGGCCTTTTAAAGAGTCCATGCCTTATTGTAATACCAGCCCTGACGTATCCACTTATTGCTCAATATAACAACAGTAGATTTATACTTTCTGAGCATATTGGTTATTTTTGTTACATTTTTAATGGTGGGAGGCTTGTAGGAGTGAGTTTCCTGTGGAAATAATTCAAATTTGTCATAGTTCCTGTTAAGTGACACAGCCCTGGATGTCCTACAGAACTGGGACCTGAAGGCTGGCCAAGAACTCACTCTTCTTATGTTCTTATTCAGTTACAAAAAAGTGAAGATCTGCTGGAATTTAGGATCTGAACTTATAAGTCTGGAGTTACACAGATACGAGCACTTTTAATTTTTCTAAATAAAACAGACAAACCTCTTAATGTACTAGTTTTAACAGCTTCTGTCATACAGGATGCAATGTACTGTTTATAATGACAGGAAATTTCTTTCTATTAGGAAAACAGTCATACTGTTCCCTTTACAACCCCAAACACACTTAGAGGCTCTTAAGATAAAAAGGGAGGCACAATATAATTCCCTAATACCATACTGAATTCTTTTCACTTGGATGGCTGAATAGTTCAGAATAGCTGTTACCTTGAAAATAAATGACTGTGCTGAAAGGAGAATTAATTAATTCAGATAAAGTAAATAAACTGTGTGAACTGACTAATGTAGCAGAAATTACTGGGTGCTGATACTGCTGTTTTAATTATTAAGCCCATATTAATTAATTTCAGAGCTACCTTTTTTGAAATCCACAGCTTGACCAACATTCAGAGTACAAAACATGCCAAGAGCCAAATTTTGTTTAGTAACACTTTTGTAAAGGCTGGAACTGAATCTTCACACAACTAAATGTGATGAACTTTAAAAGAAGGTGACAGTTTCAATAAACAACACAGGATCCAAATTATTGTGCGATACTTCCTTGACCACAAACTGAGAAACAAAATTTGATTGTGTCAACCTATTTCTTTCACAGAAGAAGCTGGACTTGTTAATTGCTAACAGGGTTCTCAATATAGAGGGAAATTATTGTCTCTTTGAGAGCTGCAGGAAAATCAGTGATAATGGCTACCCATGCAGAGCTCCTAGATACAGAGTGATTCAGTCATGACCCATTGTGATATCACAACCTCACTGAACTTAAGAATGTGTGAATGGGTGAGAATGAGTTACCTTATATTTAGTAATTAGTGCTGATGAATCTTGTACCTACAGACATAAATAATATAAAAATTATTTATACCACACTTTTTTCCCTAACACATCACATGTGAAGGACTGTTTCAGATAGTGACATCATTGAAGTAGCTATTTCTGCTGAGGAATGCTTAGCAGAGATTTTACTATTTGTATTTTATTCTAAGAAGACAAAAAGGAAGGTATATTATATTTAAGACTCTCTTTTGTAATGATTACTTCCATAAACTGCTAAAAAAATTTACAGCCAGCAAATTTATATCTGCAGATCATACTGCAGACAACAGTAACATCAGTATGGTAACTAAAAGATACATTCCCAGAAGGATTTTGTTTTCTAATCCCTCATCATTTTGTTTGCTTCTTAAAATGAGAACACCTGTAGTAATGATTTCTCCTGACAAGCTGAAAGGCACTGAACAGAGAACAAGTTTAATAAAATGCTTTAATTACAATCTTTAGTATAACTTCACCATGTATCAACACCTCTTATGAACTTCCTAATCACTTGCTTTTTCTTGTTTTCACTTGAAGCAAATTTAAATTTTTTGGAGAACTCTACACACAACTTCAAGGATGGGGCACAAATGTCTTTCAGAAAACCACAGACAAAACAGCTGTAAGAAAAACTCTTTTGAACACTTCATGTCATGTACTTGAATTAAAAACATTTAAGGACAAAAAAACTTCTACAAAAAATCTTTTAAATGCAATTTTTCATGCACTAAAGTTGCTTTGCCAGGATATTTCATCAGATAGTCTGCCAGCAAATAATCCATGTAGACCAAATCCCTGTATAATTTTTAAAAAAGGAGTTTATAATTTTAAATATCATAAATAAATAAATAAAAAGCTTAAAACTATTTTTAAAAATAATTTTTACTCTTGAGATAGAAGAATTAGATTGATTACCATTTACCATTATAGGCAAAAACAGACTTGGCTTGAGGAAAAAAAAATAATTTATTGTTGGTTGAAAAACTGTATGATTATGAGAAATAGTTAAAAAAAAAAAAAAATCAGCCCCCAGACTCCAAAACATTTTCTACCACCTCCACTGTCTTTCCCAGCTTCAACTTCATTAATTTATTCCCAAATTCTCTACCTCTCCCTCTTGAGCTGTGCAGAGCAGATTGTAGTAACTCGTAACAATTTCTCTGATGCACTCTTTCCTCACACTATTTCCACAGGGGTCTTTCCCAAGGCTTCAATGTGGACTGCTCCTCCACAGTCTCTTAGCTGGCTGCAGGGGAATAGTTTGAATTGGAAAGGACCTTAAAGATCATCAAATCCCAATATCCCTACTGTGGAAATCTTTCACTAGGTCAGGTCACTGGAAGGCCCTCCAACCCAGCCTTGAACCCTTCCAGAGAAGGGGTATCTATCTCCAACTTCTCTGGGAAACCTGTTCCAGTGCATCACTCCCTTCCTGAGGTTCTCATTGACCTACTTCTCAAACTGCTCAAGATCCCACTGGTTCACATCCCTTCCTTCAAACATATGAGATGCACCACTCAAGTTGTGTCATCCCCAAACCTGCTGCAGGTGCATTTAATTCCACTATCTATGTAATTAATAAAAATATTCAGCAGTAACAGTCCCAGTACAGACCCTTGAGGGACACCACTTCTTTCTGATTTTGATTTCAACATAGAGCTGTTGACTGCAACTCTTTGGATGTGTCCATCCAACCAATTCCTTATCCATCAAATGGCTTGTCTTTCAAACCCACATCTCTCCAATATAGCCACAAGGATGCAGTATGGCTTTACAGAAGCCCAGGTAGATGATGTAAATTGCTCATCACTTGTCCACCAATATAGTCACTGCATGGTAAGGTTAGTCATACACAATTTGCTCTTTGTGAAGCCAAATTGGCTGGTTTTTGTCAGTTCTCTGGCATCCATATTACTTGACATATCTTCCAACAGAATGTCTGGTCCTTCTTCATGTTCACATGACTGCTTCTCACTTTTTTTTTTTTACAGTCTCAAGATTTTGTGACGTGTATTCCACCTTTTCCCAGCATCCCACCCACAGCGGTGGGGCCTAGCCATGTCCTGCAATAGGAGAGATGGAGCTGACTGGAACCATTAATTAGATGTTAAACATATATTGTACTAAAAATGTTAATAATTATCACATGTATTATTTCCCTGCTTTTCTTACTTTAATTTATTTTTTTCCTTTTTCTTTTTTTTTTTTGTAAGGAACAGAAGGTGTGAGGTGTTTTCCCTCCTTCCATGCATACATCTATGGTTTTGCTATCTTCCAGGAAAATTGTTTCTAGAAGAGTTTGCTCCAGTATGTTTAGTAGTCATAGAAATATTTCAAATTATAACATGCTAAAATAAGATTTTAAAACACACTTTCTCTTTTGAACAAGATTAAATTCTAGTTGTGCAAACAATTTTTTTGAGAAGCTGTTGTCTATAGACTAAAAAAAAGAATCAATGTTATGACTAAAAAAACTTCCTTTTAATTCTTTTAATTGAAAGAAAAGTAGAAGAATTCAGTTTCTGTAATAAATTAAAGAAGATAATAAATTATAAAAATAAATTTTAAAATGTTCATTTTGATAGTTATATTTTTTTACAAAATAAACAAAAATTAATTAATATTTATGCTGGTATATATTTGTTTTGTGCATTTAAAGGAAATCAGATTTCTATCACTTTATACCAAGCTTTAGACAGAGAAATCTTTTCTATTGTTCTAAGACTAGCTCTGAAGTTAAGAAATCATGATTTTAATAAATGAGCCCCATATGAAAAGCTTGGAGGCACATGAATCCAGAAAAAATGTGAACCTGATCCTAATAAATGTTTTCTGGAATTCACAGGTATCATTTAGACACAACCATCTACAACTCCAATGGTGCAGCATGTGTTCTAACTTGCACAGCTCTAGCTTAGAAAAAGGTGCCATAGGCAGTTTATTTCATATTTGATATTTTTTCTGCCTACCCTTTAGTACCAGCCCAATGTAAATGAGATAATTTTAATTTTTAAAATAATTTACTCTTCCTATAGCTTTTAATCTATACCTAACTATATGCAGAAGTAGTTTGTTCTTCTAAGGACTGGATCATAGCAACTTGCAGTTTCCCAGATGGAAATTCTGAACAGCTGAGTTTCTGCTGTTTGCTTCCTGGTACAAGAAAAGACATTTGTAGATCAAGCAAGCAGCAGATGGAGAACAATTGGAGTATATAATTATTCGGCCTGGACTCCTTTTAAATGGGAAGGCTGAACTCTATCTATTTGGCTGGGAAGACAGAGGAATGCAGTAGCACATGGTAGATAAACCTTCCAAAGATCCTTTAAAATAAATCTAGGCAAATATGTGAAATAACTTCATCAGTTAACAGGGTCTCTTTTTCTGTGAACTCCAAAATCTGGCAAGTCATTGTAGGTTTCCTTTTGAAGGTTGAGATTAATAAGCAACCTACCCAAACACTTCTGTATTAATAAACTACATTGATTTCAGTATGTTACCTGAGGACTCCATCTGGTGACTCTCCTTTACTTTGCCAGATTTTGAAAAGCTGCAGCCTTACTGTGATCTAATGCCAAAATATTAAATCCACTGTAGGAAAGTATTAACACGTTGTGATTCTTGCTCTGTGGAAGTGAATAATTGAATTCTGTGACTTTTTGAAAAAGCCCTCCTAGGAGCATTACATTTTGTAAGCTGACAGCTAACAATAAGACTATGTGCCAAAATCAGTGTCTAGAGAGCTATGATTATTTTCATTAATTATTCAAGATTAAATGGACATATGAAGGAAAATACAGAGGGCATCAAAACAGGAGTGATAAAGAATTATGAGAAAAAGAAGCCAATCAAATTAATTAAAATACCAGTAAAATCTGTAATTAGAAACAAATAGAGGACAGTAAAATATTTCAGAAGAAAAATGGGAAGAATTGTAGGCTCTTAAGATATCTAAATTACTTTCTTAAACTACATAACCAAATCAGAAATTACTCACATATTTTCCATACAATAATCTTCGTAGCAAAGAGAAACTAAGGATGGCAAAAACCAGAGTAAACCTTTGTTTATATTAAAAAAAAATGAAGATAAGAATTACAACCACATGTAGTAAAACTTACTTTGGTTTAGAAAATCAATGCTTTAAACCAAAATTATTTTAATGATGGAAGAAAATTTTAAGATGACTGATGTTTTTACTGTGTTAACTCTAGGAAATAATCAGACTAAAGCAAGGAAAACTACTAATAAGAAAATTTAAGTGGGAATAAAACCATACTTAAAAGGTTACCAGCTCCCTCCTACTTCCTGGATTTTGTCTTCCACCTTATTTGAACTTTCAAAAGTTCAATTGTGCTCTATGGAACTATGGCAAATCAAAGGCCTTGGATCCAGACATAATATAATGAAGACTTCATCTTACATTTTCTTTACATATTCAAGTATTTAAGTGTTTTTTTATGTCACTTTGGAAGGACTCTAACTGGAAAATAGGGTATTTGTGAATATGTATGAGGCTTCCTTACCCAAACTCATTTCAGCTAATTCAGGAAAAGCAGATGGTTTCTTCACCTGTGCATCACAAGCAGAATAAGCTGTGTGCTTATTCTTTCCACTGACAATGAGACTTCCACGGTACTCCTTTGTGGCCTCATTTCTAGGTCTAAGTCAGGCAAGACAGTGCCGAGGCATTTAGATGCTCCAAACTAAGATGTACAGATGTGCAGCTGAGTGTCCTGACAACTTTTGAAACCAAGCAAAGAAGTACCTATGGAATTTAGGCAATGTACCTGATGGTCGACAGAGGTTTTACAATGTCCTTTAGAGACTGACATGACTCACATTTCTCACCTTACATCTCATTCAACTAAATACACTTTTGGGCAGTACAGAATGACTTAGCAAAATTAGATAACTTTCCCCTAAGTTATGAACCAAATACTCCTAAAAATTACATTTATTCATTCTAATAGGAACTATTCTAACAATATTACTAGGATCTTAATCTTTGTGTACATCATTATTTATACAGAAGAAAAATAGATTTCATAGCCATCATTTTTAAAAAAAATCTTTCCTGAAAATTAAACCTTTTTTTTCTGGGGTTAGTGGTTCAGATATACAAGGAGATAGGCTATAATCATAAATAATCAATCTTTTACACACTTTTGAACTTTACTGTATTTCATACGTTTGATTTTACACAATGAAGTACAATGCTTCAAAACAAAGATTAAACAAGAGTACATGAAGAAATAACAAATCTATACTGCATTAAAAAGAAGAAAAAATACAATTAGATTATTTTATATGTTGATTCTTTAAAGTGTAATGGGTACTATTTTGCTTCAGCCAAGCTTATGTGGGTACATATGCACACACCATTGCACAAAGGCATGTTGGCACAAACACAACTGCACATACAGACATGGATAGAGGGAAGTACTGAACAAAAATAACAGATGTTAATGCTTTGTCCTTTCAAGTCAAAATGCTGACATTTTTCGAAGTGGTCTTGACAAAGTGCTTACATCTGGTATATATTTAATAGTCTTTATTACAATCAGTATGACTAGAATTTGTATCCCATGTGCATTAATAATAATTACCGATGTACAGGATTTGTTCTACCAGAATTAAAATTCTATTAATTGGATTTTATATATTAAATACACAGTGGAGTAGGTAGAATGTATAATGTAAAAATGCATAATTTTTAGAATGTTTAGTAGACAAAGTGAGAGATACTCATAAAGAAAATTTCATCTCGAACAGTTGCCCATCACCAGTTTACAACTGAGAGAACTTTCTCCTAAGTATTGAATTGTATCTGACTTAAATTACAATAAAGAAAAGATTCATCTTTTTTAAGCTGAATCTTTCATAATCTAAAAAGGTGCAGTATCTACTGTGTTAATCCAGTGGTATGAGAAGACATAGTCTTCCTAGTCTGCCACAAAGAATACACTTCATAAGTTTCTAATGCTTCAATGTCATGGCTATCTTAGCACATTAACAATGACTGCATTGTGCCCAACATTGTCTTCACAGCTATTTTTTCTGTTTTAATTTTTTTTTTAATGTTTGGTTTGGGTTTTGGTTTGGTGGGGTTTTTTTGAGGTTTTTTTGGTGGTTTTTTTTTTTTTTTTTTTTTTTTTGCAGGGGGGAGGGTGGATTTTTGTGTATTTTTTTTTATTCAGAAAAGTACAATACTCAATTGAAAGACACACAATAAATTAAGGTTACCCTAATTTCATGCCACTAAGGCAGGAGATAAAATTAGCTCAAAAGTAGTGGAAGATACAGGGTTTAGAGCAGATATGTTACATGACAGTCAAATATATAAAGAAGATACAGTGATTACTGATTCCTGAATATGGCTGATGATTTTTAATCATACTTTCTTGTTAGAAATGGGCAATATAAAAGACCTAGTAGCCAGTGTGAAGTGGCTGCACTAAGCACATGACATCCAGTTAAAAGCATTGGGACACACTTCTATACACACTTTGTGGCTATACCTCTTACTGATACAATACACACAATACAATGTTAATATGAAGTAAGTCATCCGTGATTATTGTTTGGAGAGGAAAAGTAAGTGTACCTAAAGACTGATTACTTATTCTCCAGCTGAGGGAGTTCAGGAATCTACATCCCGTGCTGTGGACATGGAAAAGTTTGAGAACTGACCTGTACCATAGCAAATTTGTGTTTCTTCTGTGTTTAATACACTGACAGTGCAGTCATACCATACTACAACTATATTAATATCCTGAAATTTCGAAAGGAAGAAGATTAGAATGAAAATGAAAACAGAGAAGAAACACTGCCATATTTCTTCTTGTTGCTGTTTTAGCTAGAGGAAATAACCTCCACAGTGTAGAGACATAAAGATTTTAAAATTAGCAAAAGACAAGCAGAATCAGATGATCTGTCACACTAATTAAACAGGAACATAGATTTATGTGTCAGTCACTTAACTGTCCTTTTTATTTATACATAATTTTGGAATACATGATTTTCACTTGCAAGAGTCCATAAATACTCAAATATTCTAAAATCTCAGGACAAGGAGAAAGTTGTTTTGCTTGAAGAAATCTGTATATTTTACAGATATACTAGCTGTGAAAACAAACAAACAAAGGATCACTATTACTAAGGATCATCTTGTTTGATGATGGAACAATCCAGACACATTTTCATGCAGCACAATCCATATATAGTCTTGCTTTTATTCTTTTCTGCTTGTATTTTTTTGCCTACTGATACAATTGCTTTATTTACCTGGGTTTTTTTTTTTTTTTTTTTTTTTTTTCTTTTGCATTCTGTTTACTTCTCTTATGAGGTCTGCTTCAGTAATCTGAAGATGGATGCTGAAGCTTCAGTATGAATAGCATAGACACTGGAATAGAGAATATATACATATGATATGAGGCTCAGGAAAGCATGCAAGTGTCTTGGAGGACAGCAATAGAATTCAAAATAATCTTGACAAATAAGAAGCATGTTTGAAATAATAGAATGCAATTCAATAGAGACAACGACAAGATACTCAGGCAAAAATAACAAATTGCACATGTGCAAATTAGGGAACAACTGTTTAGGTAAAAGTTCTGCAGGTCTCCAAGTAACAGGATGTCAAGGTCAATATGAGCCAATAAAAAGAATCCCAATGATCATAAGTCAGCAACATCAAAAAGTGGACATTGTGACAAAGCATTTATTGTGGCATACAAGAGGTATACAGATATCCATTTAGTCAATTCAGCATTCATGAATACACTTGCATACTCTGTGAAATTTTCTTTCACTGGGCTTTATAGTGAACAGATACCAATTGGTGTGAGAGTCAACTGAACAAAAATACTGATTGAAGGTCGTGATTTTATAACCTTCAAGGAAAGATAGAATTAAGAGGAGATTTAGGAAGAACATGTTAAGAGATTTCAAAAAAATAAAATGCTATTCAAAGAAAGGTTTATATATTCTCTGTATTAGAAAAGAAGTAATGGGCTTAAATTGCAATAAAAAAAAAAGACTCATTGTCTAGTATAAGACATATTAGAAAACACTTTAGAAAGGAAAAGGTAGTGAAAAACTTGAAAGTTTGCCAAAGAAACCTGTCAACCTTCTGTCATTTGAGGTACTTTTAAGCAGATTAGATAAATGTCTGTCAAGAATGGATTAGTTTTCCAAACACTTTTTCATACTCATAGTATGAAGATTCTGAATTGACTTTCCACTTTATTCTTCATTCTGTTCTCTACATGTTTTCCTCTTTCCAGTCTTTGATATTTCTGAGATGCTTCTTATTAGTTTTTATGAAGATTCAGAAATAATTAGGGAAAACACTGAGAACACAAAGCTGTGCTTATGTTCTTGTTCTCCCTGTGTTGTATTTTATATCTTTATTTCTCTTATTTTGTTGTGGTTTTTTCTTCTTTCCAGCACACCATCTGGTTTCCTACATAAGTGAAACCATATTGCATATTTATACCCACTGTCATACCAGTGCTGATTCTGAAGCTGTTCAATATTAAATCTCTGTGAACTTTCCTTACTTCTCACCTCAGTACCCTGCTATCTTCATCCTTCAATCTTTCTCTGTACTGCTCAGAA
The DNA here is from genome assembly GCA_910950805.1 of Acrocephalus scirpaceus scirpaceus. Classification (NCBI taxonomy): domain Eukaryota; kingdom Metazoa; phylum Chordata; class Aves; order Passeriformes; family Sylviidae; genus Acrocephalus; species Acrocephalus scirpaceus. The sequence continues at coordinate 62,989,548 of OU383774.1, read as the reverse complement.
AAAAAGAAGTACTGTCTATCATGTTGCTCAAAACTTATCATGGATAACCTATAATTAATTATACACTCACATTCTTCATATATTCTCTTACCTTTCTACCACTACCTTTCATATCAACCCCTTTTTCTGTAATCACTGTGCATACTGAGTTTTACGTGAACTGACATATGCAATTAAATTTTACTGTGAATTCCTGAAGTGCTGGAGTAAATTTATGTTTACTGGAATTGTGTAGAACTGACAAAACAAACAAGAATACAAAAAAAACCATGGAAATGGTCATCAACTATGTTACAAAAAAGATTTGTAAATGAACAGAATTTTTAAACTCTGGTTCTCTTTCTTGGTTTTGTGGGTTTTGGGGTGATTTTCCTAGAAAACTGAAATCCACAAATTTGCCATTTTCCCCAGCATAAGGAACAGTCTTACAAACAAAGGTTTGTAACACTCAGCAAAAAACCAATTTCTGCATTTGAGCATAGGTTAAAAATGCATGTTAAATTATACTCTCCATTCAATATCTTACTTATATGCTGAACTTAGTGTTAAAGGTGAATTTGTAAATCAACAGAAGGAGAAAGGAAAACACCTGTGATTTGCTGATCATCTGTGAATTCTGTAAAACATTGGTCTGATGATATATTTGGGGAAGGCTGAAGGTGTGAAGTCTGGATATATGTTCTGCATATATAGTTACCAGCTGATAGATTAATTTATATAATTTGCATAGGCAGATGGGTAATATTTTTAGTATTAGTTTTAATGGCTTGTTATTGAGAAAACATCTGCTGAAAAAAATGGAAATGTATCTGTAATAAAAAAAAAAATTCTATTAATATTTGTGCTCTTACGAAGTTTCTAAAATTTTATAAATTATGCTGCTAAAGGACAATATTACAGTAGACTGTTAGCAGCGTATCTGCAGGGAAGTGTATATGTTCATGCATGTGTGTAGTCATCTTAATGGAAGTGAAGCAAAAATAATCAGGTAAACAAGTTATGGTTCATTAATAATTGTCAAGTAAAGTAGAAAAAAAAAAAAAAAAGGAAAAAAATAAGAATCCAGACACTTCCACAACTGAATTCATCCTGGTCTCTAAAATAAAAAGTTCACTAAATCACAGAGTGGTTGAGGTTTGAAGAACTATCTATAGGTGACTCTGTGCTCGAACAGGGCCACACAGAGATATTTGCATAAGACCATGTCCTGGCAACATCTTAAAATTTCTGGGGACAGTGACTCCATAGCCTCTCTAGGTAACTTGTTCCAGTGGTTGATCACTTATCTTCATGAAAAAAAAGTTTCTTTCTGTTCAGCATGAACCTTCTGTGTCTTGGTTTGTGCTCAATGCCTCAGGTCCTGTTATTTTCAGGACCTCTTTCAAGACTCTGCCTCCTTTACAGATTTGCTTCAGATATTCATATATGTTGATGAGATCTGCCCTGAGCCTTCTCCATCCTAAACAGTCCCAGCTCTCTCAGCCTTTCCTCCTATGGGAGAAGTTCCAGGTCCTTCATCACCTATGTAGCTCTTTACAAGTAGAAATAGAAATGAAAGTCCAGCAGTTTTGCAGCCCAGAACTGAACACAGTACTCCAGGGGTGGCCTTAGCATCGCTGAGAAGGGAAGGATTATCTCCTTTGATCTGCTCTCAAGGCTCCTCCTTATGCAGCCCAGAACTGGTGGCCGCCTTTGCCAGAAGGGCACAGAGCTGACACAGGTCCAACCTGCTGTCTGTTATTTGCTCCCTCTAAGTCCATTTTTCAAATCTGCTCCCAGCATGTGCTGATGCATTGAGTTATTACTTCCCAGGTGCAGGACTTTACATTTTCCTTTGGTGAACCGCCATTCAATTATTTTCTGAACTGAGCCATGTCACCCACAGATATTCTGTGTAAAAGCCTTGCAGGCTCGAGGCAGTCAGTGCCTCTGTCACTGGAGAAGTCATTGCAGGATGAAGGGCAAGAGTGTTTGACAGTACTCAGACATTTCTGAAGGATATTGTTCAGGGCTTTGTGGACTCCTCCTAAAATGCCTAGGGGAGGACCCAAAGGTGGGAGAACAGGTGGGTCTATTTGGATGGGGAAGCAGTGGAAAGAGAAAAAGAAGATCACAGGGTCATGAGAAAATTCAGTTTTCAGAGCTTGCCAGGAGGTCCCTAGTGAAGTCTCCTGCTCAAAGCAACATCAGAAATTGTGACAACATGATTCAGGGCTCTTTAAAGCCTTCCCTTGGAGAAGCCCCAGGGATGCAGACAACATAGACTCTCTGGACACTTTGCTCCTCTCTGGACTGCCCCCATAGGGAAAAATGTTGCCCTTTCTGTCCAGTGTAAACTTGTCTTGCTTCGGGTGAGGCCCACTGCTTCTCATCTTACCATCATGCACTGCTGTGGAAAACCTGGCTCCATCTTCTCAACATGAAAGGTGTAGGCCTGCTGCAAAGATCTGCTCTGGGCCCTCATCTGGGCACCTTTTCCCTGAAAAGCCACCTCCATACTATTCAGATTCATTGTATGCCTGCACCATATGCAGGACATGATCCTTTGCTTGCCTTTCCCCAGGGCCTCCTCCTCATAGCTGCTTTGGTACATCTGACTCGGAAAATGAAGGAGCTGGCCTGTTTCTGGATCAGACCAAACAGCAGGGACAGCTCCTTCCAGACTTGGTCACTAGGGGTGCTGAGCAACTGTCCATATCTCAGGAAGCCTTGCAGGAACAAACCAAAGAGAACTGTGCCTTGTCTCCCCTTGTTGTTTAGCTTATCATGTGTCACACCCTCCTGGCACCCACAGCCCCTGGGACAGCCCCTGCGTGGGACCCAAAACTACTCACACCTGGGCAGACAGGAGACAAAGTATTGGAAGAGACTGCCTTCAGTCTGTGCCTGGAGCTGCTTTTCTCCACCAAGCCAAAGACTGAGAATCAAGACCAGGATCCTGCCGGAGCCTTCACACCTTGCATGTGCGCCCACACAAGTCCTGGACAAAACATAAGAGGATAGAGCTTGTGGCTGCTGAAAAGAAACAAGACTGGGGAGTGTCTCAGTCACTCTCTGACATAAAAGAGTTCCCAAGAGCCACCACCATTTGTCCAGCCAGGAAGACAAATGTCCCAAAGGGAGAAAGCCTCTTTTGCAAGATAGCTGGTACCTTCTTCTGACATGGGTTTTAACCTCAGGTGTACCAGATCCTATGACGAGATATGTTCCCTGTGCACAAGAATCTGGCAAGAGGCAGCCCATCAATGCAGGTGGAGAAGCCCTGGTGATGTCCTCAGTCCCAACAGAATGTTATCCCTTGGCTCCTCTGAGGGCTGTCAAGGGAGAAAGATATACCCCTGGTCTCCAGAGGGAAAGTCCTAGACATGACAGTGATTGAGGTTGGAAGAGACATCTGGATATCACCATGTTCAAGCAGAATCCTTGAGCCCACTGCCAAGGATGGCATGTGTACATCTTAGCCCTGTGTATAAAACTAACAACAGCTGGAAATAATACTGAAATTAATTTTATCCTGTTTCAGATGTAAAAATTGAAGTTTACAATGGTAAAGAATTTTCAATATTCTTATTAAAGTCCAAAGCCTTACCAATGAGATGGTGATGTGTTCTGAATGCTGAAAGAACAATCCTCTTTAAAATTATGAGTGATCTTGTTTTGATAGAATTAGGGTAAGACTCCTCTCTCAACTTTCTTCACTAAAAGTTTCTTGTCAACTTGTGTATGTGTGTAGGCTGAGAAAGCAAATGTGACCATCCCAACTGAAGGCCAGATCATTGTTTAGAACCTCAAAATGTATTGACAAAACAGTGAGGTTTTGTTTCCTTACAGAAAGAAAAAGGAAACATGATAACTTTTTTTTACTTCAGTTGTGAATATAATGTTCTTTCTCATATTTCGTCTTCCATATTGTTTTTTAGCTTAATCTCTATTTTCTTTTTTTGTTTGTTTGTCTGTTTGTGGTTTTTATTTTTGTTTGGTTTGATTTTTGTTTGTTTTGTTTTGTTGTTTGTTTTTGCAAAAGTAGAGCAATGAAAAGGCAAGCTTAAATGTAGAAGAAAAGGTCAGTAGACAGCATTTTAGGCACTGAGCTTTAAAACTCAGTTGTCATTTAAATTTAGAACATATTTCCTCTGATTCTGAATTCTTTCCAGCTAAAATTTTATGTCCGTGAACCTTCATAGATGTTTTCTCATCTGCTGCTCAGCATGCTTATAGCAGCAGTTCACTAGAACCATCTTCCCATTTTCTCCTAGCCAGTAGGCATGCTTGAAGCTTGTTTGAAATGCTTTCCCTTCTCTCTTCCCCATTGTAAGGCAGAACTAGTTGGACAAGGACTTTTTCGTTCTGCTGGTACTACCTGCTGTTATTTCACAGATGACTAACTATAACACACATAATATGATGAAGACTTCATCTTACATTTTCTTTACATATTCAAGTATTTAAGCCCTTTTTATGTCACTTTGGAAGGACTCTAACTGGAAAATAGGGTATTTGTGAATATGTATGAGGCTCCCTTACCCAAACTCATTTCAGCTAATTCAGGAAAAGCAGATGGTTTCTTCACCTGTGCATCACAAGCAGTCTGACTGTATGCTTATTCCTTGCACTGACAGAGACTTCCATGGTACTCTCGTGGCCTCATTTCTAGATCTAAGTCAGGGAAGACAGTGCTGAGGCATTTAGCTGCTCCAAACTAAGATGTGACACTTTAGGGTACAGACATGCAGCTGAGTGTCCTGACAACTTTTAAAGCCAAGCAAAGAAGTACCTATGGAATTTAGGCAATGTACCTGATGACTGACAGAGGTTTTTCGATGTCATTTAGAGACTGACATGACTCACATTTCTCACCTTACATCTCATTCAACTAAGTCCACTTTTGGCCTTTTTTGGGTCTAGCCTAGATACTAAGCCCAGTGTTAGGAATCCTATTAAAAATGGTTTAATAAACTGTGATGAACAAAGTAATATATGACTGCCTTAACAATATTAGTAATGGCCACACTATGCGGTCATAGAGGCTCTTGTAGATCACATTCTTAGCAATCTCTTTCTTTACAGGTATTGTAAATTCAGTCAAGCATCAGTCATTCTATTAGTTACTTCATACAAGATGTACCATAAAACCAGCCCAGGCTTCACACAGGTAGCTGTACTGAAACTGATTCTTCTGGCACTCAGGGCATGCCTTAAGTATTTATCCTGATTAGCGTGTTTGTTAATTCTTTAATGCTCTATGACCATAATTTTTATGCTCGTGTAAATTTTAGTTTTGAAAAAAACCCCAGCTCAATAATGTAAATAAAAAGTGGATTTGATATTTCAGCAGTGTAAATTAATAAGCAAAGTATGTTAAAGGTTTTCAAGAGGATCATGTTCAAAGTCTCACTGCAAAGTGTTTATTCCAGGTTTTTTTTTGTGATTAATGGGAATAAGGATATTGTGATGAGGTCCTAATTAATTTGCCCATAAACTTTTACAAATCAATCAAAACTCAGAAGAGATCAGTCACAGTGTAACCAAAAAGTAGTTCTGAAGCTAAGTAAGTATTTAAATTCTTGTGTAAAACAACTACAATTTCTTTTCTCATATTTACTCTTTACAGTGTTTTTCCACTCAGTCATGCCAATGTATACAGATACCCATGTGTAAGATAAAATATTCTACCTTTGTTAACATAAATAGAATTTATTAGTTCATCAGAAATCTATCAAGTTCATTAACATAAGCTGTCATTATGCCAGCAAAATATATTGGATTGTGCATTCATTTTGTAACTATAGCTATACATTTGTAAATATTTTAATTATATACTATGACTATGAAAATAGTATTAGAATCCTTGCAGCCACAACTTTTATCATCAAGTCTTTTCAAAATGGGGATGGACCAGATTAACATTCATGTACTTTTTTTTTGTAGAAGACAGAGAGATTTTTATTTTGAGTCACTGTCGCCCTGATTTTTCTAGCTTTCTGATAATTCTCATATTAGAGTCACAGTTCTCACTTTCTCACACATCTTTCATAGAAACAATCCCTTGTTTTCTCAACTACTATCATTGTTTACATACTTTGTAGAAAGAAGAGACTCTTGATTGATAGTCAGTTTGACCAACACAGTTGAGAGGTGAGCAAACCACCCTCCAATCCGCAGTCATATTTCTAAATCTATAAATGATGAAGTTTCAAAATAAACCACCCTTCCTCAGTCTTCTCCTGCTCCTTGCTGAAAAGCTCTAGTCTCTCTGTCATCATTTTGTGTCTTTGTCATCATTTTCCATACTCTTTGTATTTCTTAAGTAATCTTGCCTCATTTTCAATAAGCTGCATAGAATAGGCATTTAGCATGACTGAACATGCAAAATTACTAGATTTGGTGTGTTTTTCACAATGCAAGAAACAGCTCAATTTTACATTTCGAACTTTACTGAATTTGTGCACTACAGTTTTACAGGTTAAAACCATTTAGCAGAAATTCATGGAGAATACGAAAGATACATCTGCAGTGGGGTCCTTCCTAGAGAGGAAAAAGCACAAAGCTGCATGAATTTCTTTCTTGTATCTCTGATCCATGTGATTATGTCAAGAGAAGTATGAGCATGTACTGAATTAAGAACTGCCACAACCTGCTGCCCTAAAGGACATGAAAGAGGTGTATCTTCTAAGAGTCACACAAAACTAAAATCCTACCTGAGCATTGCTGGTCACTGAAATTCTCTGTTTCAAATTATGGAATTATAGAATCATTGAGGTTGCAAATGCCCTTTAAGACCATCAAGTCCAAAAGCCAGCCTAGCACTACCATCACATTCACCATTAAATGTTAAAAGTGAAGTACATCCAGGATGGAGATAAAATCTGTAACCAGTTTTCATAGAATGAAAACAAAATAATAAAATAAAAAATATATTGAGAGATTTTAAAAAATCAATAAAAATTAAAAAAACAAGATTTGGTCTGTCTTTTAATTAATTAAAATCTCATGGCACATCAAAAGTGTGTAGAAATGTGTAGTCATTAGTGTCAACAAATCTATCTGATTCATGCTATCTGAGAAACATTTTAGATTAATTCATTTAGTTTTGAAAGATCTATTAAATTGAAATCAATTAACAATCAGTGGAAAAATGACTTGAAACTCTTGTTGTTCTAAATGCCTCTATCCATTGATGTCTAGTTAGGCTTTGCAATGTAGCAAAAAAAAAAAAACTCACAATGTGCTAGACAGACTGATGATTAGGTCACACATTGGAGATAAAGGCACAGTTCTCTTAGGAAAATCAGCCTGAATTTTATATGTATCACAAACTACAACTGTTTTAGTGTAAAACTACACTGTTTGCTGTGAAACTGCTGGAGTTGTCTTTCTCCATACCCTTACACTTCCAAAGTCCCATGGACATACATATCACTAAGCATGTCCAAGATAATAATGTTTAGCTCAAGATAATAATGGAATAGTATCTTTATACCCTCCAGTAAATATTGAGCTCAGTCTACTTTATAGAATACTTACAGCCCAACACATCTTTATTAGTTGTCCAACAACAGAAATGCACAAGCATTTAAATTGTGAATTAGGATAAAATTTGAAAGTTAAGGTATTTTGTATTTTACAAACATTTCAGGTGTGCTCACATGCCATTCATCCCAAATACTTCCATATTCTCCCTCACAAATACTTCAATAAAAATACTTCCATCACAAATACTTCCATAGGTGTCAACATTGTGGATTTTTTGGATTTCAGCTTGTGATTTTTGTATTTGTAGTGTGTCATTTAGAGAACTAAACCTCAGCTAAATTTTTTATGTTGTTGCAATTCACTGAAAAATAAAGAAAAAATATTGTTATTTTTAGAGGTTGCAAGTAAAGAAGGATAGAGACTAGTTTTGGTGAGCATAAACCATAAATGTATGTCAGCTGTTACTCTGTGAACAATACTTTGCTCTTGAAGCTAATTATTAAATGAATATTTAAAAATGAAATTATTTCCACCTTTATGACTAATGTAATAGAGCTTTTAAAGCCATTTTGTGCTGCTTTTTTGACCTGTCTTTTGTCAGTTTTACAAGCAACTGATGAGACGTCAGTCTTTGTCAATGCAGAAATAAGATGGTTCTTGACATTGGGGTTTTCTCATTGATTAAATTGTCATGGTGTATTCACAGCCTAAATGCTGCCTTCTGGTCACTGTCCTTTTCTTGTGTGGAAAATGACCTTTGTGAGTGATTGCATGCCCCAGATGTGTCAAAATGAGGAGGATGCAGCAATCCAAAGTGGTAACACCACAGAAAGTATTAGTCCACTGATTATCTTGTAAACTGGAGGGAAGGAGTAAAAAATAGCCAGAAATTGGTTTTTGTCAGTTTATCATTGAAAGGTAATTTAAGGTCCATTTACAAAATTTTATTTGTAATTTGTGTTTTGCTTTAGAATATTTTCATGATTGCCTTGCATTGCTTGTAAGGATAAGTCTAAGTAGTTTTTTGAGCCACAGGTTCAGTCACTGCAATCCTAAGTCTGTTTTAAAACTACCTATATATTCTATTTGTAAGGCTATTAAAGAGTTATAGGAAACTTATAATATTAGGACTACTATATTTTATGCCAATATGGAAATATCCCTAAGAGTCATTATTATTAGTGGGAATTTCTGGAGTGTAGTGTATTTTGGCTGTACTCCACCATCCTTCAATTGATCATCTGTCCTGTAGGACTTAAATGGAGTGTCAGAGAAATGATATAAAATTTCTCCCTTTGCATTACTGAATTATCCACACTCAGAACAGAGCAAAACTTTGTAATTAACAATTCTTTCTGAAAATAATATACCTGATACAATTAAAGACTTTCCTTGCAACTTTGTCAGCTTAGCAGAAACTTCACAAAAGCCAAGCAGATGGGTAGGTTGGAAGGCTTGCTTGAGTGCTTGTTTTTCTGCCTACTCGCATACTGGTCCAATGACTGACACGTGGTTTCCCTGGCTCCCTAAAATCCCACCTGTCTGGGTGTGGGCTGCCCAAGTGCCTGGGAGCTCTGGCTAACTTATTGTACAACTGATAGTATTCAGGAATGCCATGGCTTCATGGATAACCTAGGCTGCACGGTTTCCTGGGCAGACTGTTTCTTGGCTGGCTATGTATTTTTCTGGAGCTCTGCCCAGAAAACAGGCATGGTCCCAGTTCCCCAAACTAGTTGGACAGATCCAGATTGCTAGCCTACAAATGACAAAAAACATGAATTCTACCTTCTCTGAAACAAGTTTTCCTCAAAATATTATTTGTTTAAAGATTCACTGTTTGGGTTCTTCATTCTGATCCAAAAAACCAAAAATGTGTCAAATTTTAAAATTTCTACAGAGTGAAAACTCAGGTTCCAGAATCAAATGACATTACAAAGAATAAAGGAATTTATTACAATCAGCAAAAGCTAGAATCAAACAAGGAATAAAATCAGGTGAAAAATAAAGGCACATTTTCTCTTAGCAAAGAGAATCACTACTACTCCTATAAATGCAGAGGGAAGTTCAAAGTTGTAAACTAACTGTAACTGCAGAGTCACATGGTAAGACAGTTCACAGTTCTTCATGTGTTGACTTCTCCAGAAGTATATTAATTCCTCTCAATCATGCCAGTATTTTTAAAGCAGCAGTGAATCAGAAAAATATCTAAAAACAATTTCTTGATATGCATACAGTGCCTCTGCTTCTACCACCACTGATGCTACTGTCACAAGAATCAAACACCATTAAAATAGTTTTTCTATTTGTTCATATATCCAAGGCCAGGATCAATGTTTACTTCCAAGAAGACGATATAGATGACATTCCATTGTGAGAAATTACCTCATTCAGAATATAAGACAAAAAGTAACCTCCTGTTTTATTTTGGTGTATCATTTGCTTGGAAGATACACAGCAAAACTAACAATTTGTAAAACATGTTCCTGAATCCTATTGTTTATTTGTATAGCTTAACAGAAAGAAAGGAATATTCCATTAAGCATATTCCATTAAACAACTGAATGGAAAAAAGTACTAAAGGTTCTTATTTTGCTGACCTATTGATGGCTATATTTGCAAGTAAAAGTGCTTCTCATGAGTAAAAGTCTCGGGGTTAAAATACCAAAACAATTAAAAGTTGAGATATTGCTTCATTGATTTTTTTGTTCATGGTCCACTGAGTAAGGAAGTATATTCGGTCAATCAAGCAGAAGTGATAAGGCCATATATACACTATCATGTTAAGTTTTACTAGGATTCAAGTTTTTCTATTTAGTCTTTGGGGCATATAGAAGAATCCGTGCAGTTTTTATCTGTGTGAAATGGAAGAGTTACACTGCTGAAAAAAATTTGTCACATTCTAGTGAATAAGGCCTCTTAGGCATCTTCACCTGCAGAGTATTTTCTGATGCAGACCTGGCTCCCAGAGATGACAACACCATGTACATTGTTCCAGGCTTCACTTGTTGCTGCTAAACTTGCAACTCTTATAACCCGAACAAATACTTTGTGGGGGAATAAGGGGATAGAGGATAGGGGGGAGGAGTGACTGGGATTCAGCACCACCTGTTCTAAGGCTGCCATCAGTTTAAGGCTTCACACTGCCTAGGAGACAGCAGTCATGACCTTGGTCACTCTGAGAAAAGTAACACTAATATCACAGAAGTTCTGTATCTCTGACGGGACCTGACATGGAATTCAGTCAACTATCAGCATAAATTGAACAGCAGCAGAGCACTAAGTCCAGGGAGTCAGAATGAGTAATTCCACAGTGCCTTGACAAGATTAGCTACCCAAGCAACATTATAACTAATCAGGGATGCACCTAAAGAATAGAACCAGTATACTTGGACCTGATTGTTATTCAGCAGGAAGTTTTTAAGGGCCTGAATTCTCTCTCCTTAAGCAGGATATGCCTAGATCAGATTCAATTATCTGTTCACTCAAATTAACTGGCAGGACTCAGATACAAATAATCCAGAAGAAAACTGTGAAGCCTTGTCAGAAAAAAAAAAAAATCATTCAAATGATGGGAGAAAAAGATGAATTTTTACACAGCAATGTAATTGGTGGGGGAGGGAAGGGGAGGAAGGGGAAAACACAGTTTATTTGAAAACAATAACCAATTAATTTAGATATTGTGAAGAAAAAATAGACTTACAGGGGTGTTTAAAGGTTATATGTAAACGTCAAATTACCTTTAACCTCAGGAAAATCCTTGTAGTCACTTCTGTAGCAAATATGGTATTTGTCCAGCTTTTGGGAGCAGATTGCCTACATCCTTAAAGCACAATTAAATGGAATGGTACTTTGACAAACACAGAGAAAATAGCCGTGAACGTTATTTTCTAGAAGTTGTATGGAATATGGATATAACACATGCTAGTCTTGTTTTATTTGTACATTAAAATACTGAAGTCATCTAACATTTTCTTGGTAGCAAATGATGTTGTATGACTCAAATTTTACTTTAGCTCTGCACTTAAAATATACCTACTCACAAGAAATGGAAAATTATTAAATACTGTAGTCCAACCCTCAGAAAATTGAATGAAACTTTCATAACAGTTATTTGTTTGTAGAAGTCATTTATGGGAGTCTTAAAAGGCTGAAAGCTTTTCTTGCTGATTATGTACATATTCTGCATATAGATTATTTACATGTGAAATGTTGCCTCAAATACATTTGATTGTATTCTTTCAGAAAATGTGTATTGAAGTTCTGTGACTGAGGAAGACAGAAATATTTGTGTTCTCATTTGGACTCCGGCAATTTGGCTGCTGCTTTAGCAGTAATGCTTTAAAAATTATGTAGAAGTAATTCATTTCTTACTCTTCCAGTGCATTTTAATACAGTCTAAAGGTTCTAACTCATGTTCCTTCCTATCAATATTTCACTAAAATTCACTAAATGTAAATGCTGCATTAACAACAGTGTGCTTTTAGTACATCTCTACTTCTAGCATAGAAGAGCTAAACTGCTTGGGTGACATCCAGCTGCAACACTCTACAGATTCATTAGGTCACTGTATTTCATAGAGGTTGAGAATAATACATCTTGTTTTCAAAACAGACTGTTTCTTAGTCTTCCATTAGTATCCCTATTGATACCTATTTTATTATTACTTCATTCATTGAATGCCACTGGTTTTGTCCATCATTTCTTGTATCCCTGAATCCTTTAATAGATGAAACAAGACATGTTTTTTAGAAATTATCTTTATGGGAATAAACTCTGGTTCTAGAATATTTCAGAACAGTGTTTCTGCTTTGATTCTTTTTTATATCATACCTGAACTGATTGCAATATCTCTTGTCATACTAACATAAGAAAGAAAGCAAAAAAGGAAAAGGTGGTTTCCTAATGGAGAAAGGAGTAAGATGGAGTACATAGATGAAAAACTATTCTTTATTCTGAGGGTCAAATTTTAATTCAAATCACTTTTATTGGTATACATAAAAAAAGATGAAGCTAAGAAAACCAAAAGTGAAACAACAGCAATAATAGCAAATATAATAATAGTGTAATCCAGAACCATAAACACATGAGTTTAATACTTGCATTTTTAATGTGATTAAGTAAATTTTTAAGCTGCATTTAACACATGGGATACAGGTTACCCACTCCTATCTACTGCCAAATGAATGAATAGATTTTTTCATAAGGAAGTCTCTTTTGACATGTGGGTTATCTGATTTTTGGTGACTATTTTTCCTGAAGGGGGTCTAACCTAGAGTCCTGTGAATTTTTTTCTTCCCCTACAGAGGGCACTAGTCCTTTTGAGCAATGAAAATTTTCCAAATCACCTTCATAATGAGAAAACTTTGAGAGTTAAAGGGATTACAATTTGATTATACAGTAAACTTTAGATGACAAGCTTAGTCAGAACAAACGCCATAAATCCCTTCTATTCATTATCTTTGAGTTTTCTTGCTCATGGGTCTATGCCATTTGACTATTCTCACTACAACTTTGTGACATGTGTTCCCTGCTCCTATTACCATGCTGACAGTTATCTTTGGAGAATGTCATGTAGTGCAGTATCTGTGAATACGAAACTAGCTGATAATATGGTAACCAAAGAAAAGGAAGTGTTTTTTCACTATACAGGAAAAGTAGAAGCATTTAGCTGAATTGACAGCTACAGTCTGCATCCAACTTTTACTACTTCAAGGGACTCAACAAAGTGCTCAAATGCTGTACAACATAATTTTGCATATCTATTAAAAGCTTTCTCAATCATGTTTTTTTTTTTAATAAAACACATTAAGAAACTCAGAAAAATATTAAAAGGCTATATGGGTAGAGACAGCAACTGTTCACAAATGAGCAAAATTAATGCTTTCTACAAATAAAAAAAAATAATACTATCTAAGATACAAAATGGGAATGCCAAGCTATATGAGCAGTTTCAAAGAGAGAAAGGAAATCTGTGGTGGCTTGACAGTGAGCCCTATGGCTTCTAACAGAGTCAGTTAAAACAAAAGAGGCAAATAGAATTTTATCACTTCTATCATTATTTTACCAGGCATTGGCACAGAAAGTAAATTCAGCTGATTTAAGCTTCTGCTGGATTCAACAACACACATTATGGCTGTAAGTATATGTAATGTCCTAGAGACAAGATCTTCAGAACAATTTAGTGTAACTCATAAAACAGAAGCAAATGGTGTATCTGAAAGGTATCCTCCTGTAAAATGCAGTGCAGGATGATATTTATTGATCCCTAATTTGGTTTAGTTGCCATAATTACTTCAGTGTTATATTACCGTATTTCATCTTTGAAGAGTATGCCATAGCCTCACTCCTGTTTTTGCGAAGGTCTCTTTAATCTACTGTGTCCATAAATACTGATACATAGGAAGGAATGGTGTATTTACTTTTTTTTTTCTTTTTTTTTTTTTCTTTTTTTTTTTTTTTCCCCAGAAGGAGAAACATAAAGAGACATAAGAGAGCAGCCTGAATTTGTCTGTTCCTTACCACAGAAATCATACTGAAGTGGGAAATTTTCACTCACAGTTAAAACATATTCTGGAGTCACAATACCTGATTGTTAAAGAAGAAGCAACTGTTCTTAAGCTGCTTCTGTTTTGCATCATTTCTCATTTGCTTAATTCATCACATTTTTTACAGATCTGAACTAAAAAAATATTACATAAATGCAGATTGATATTCAGGATAGCTACAGTAACATAGCAAAATATCCATAAAAATGTAAATAGCTCTTTTCTGTCTGTTGTGACATGCATCAAAATAATGTAATTAATGCTGTCATAAAATGATTAATAGAATCACTGTGATTAAAAGTTAATTCATAAGAATAGAAGACCTATTAATCTTTCTTTTTAACTCATCAAGGATTATATTAAACAATAAGACAAAAATTCTGAAGCATAAAAGTGAAATTCATTGGTAAAACTTTTATTTTCCCTACAGTACTTTTAACATTAATTTTAAAATCAGTCAAAATCTTTCTTTTATTGCACAATTTGTTAAAATTATATCTCTATATTTTGAAAGTAAAGAGAAAATACATTCATAAATATTGTTGGCAATTTAATATTATCAAATGTTATTCAATTCTTCCCTACCTTTCTGTTTTTCTCTACTTTTCTGAGAATATCTGAGAATTTGGAAGGTATCATTTGGAAACTTTGGATATTGCAATTCAACACTGCACCAGAGCATAATCTCAGAAAAATATTAAAAGCTGTATAAAAAAAAGTGTATATTTTTAAACATGACATGAGCTTTGCCACTTATATCCTTGCAAGTTAGTTATTGCAAGACACATGAAATAAATATTTATTGATTATGTCAAACTGGACAAGCACTTTGCAGTACTTTGAGAGCCTGTGGGTATTCAAAACTAAAGCAGAACCTCCAGATAATTGATGAAGCATCAAAATACTGAAAATGCTGTACTCTAATCTAGTGGTAAATAGTGGATGGAAGCATCACTGGTTTGAAGATAAAATAGATTAAAATGAATACAGATTACTCTTATGATGCTGAAAAGCTCAATTACTGAGATTGTGAGACACATTTATGTGCAGAGGTAATGTAATGAAGATTAATAAAAGTGGCAAGCCTAAGTTTTGTTTTTTGAAGTTTCGAAGAAATGCATTTAAATCTTCTGTTTCCTACTCAAGATCTCAAGATGTAATATAAAAATAGTCTATTATTAAAGATTTTTAAATGTTTTTCTATTTTTACAGTTAGGGATATTTTTTAAAACTCAGAAGAATGAGAAAGAAAATAAGGCATATATGTCCGCTTAAAAAATTCTTTTTGTTTCTGGGATGATTTTTACTAACAGAGATCTTCAGGAAAGTTGTCACTGCTTTGTACAGTGACTAGAGCTCTTTTCCTTTCTGTTACCTCTGGTTTAGATTAGACGGTCAAGCATATGTTTTCCATGGATTATGCAAGGAAGAGTGTTAAAGGAGGCTTGGGCAAATTGAATAACCTATGCACATAAAGCCAAGAGCCTCTGATGATACTTGTTTGTAGAGCGACTGGATATGTTCTGGGAATTTGATTGGAGGATTTGTTGTCAGTGGGAATGTTTATAGTTGCCTCCACATAAGTTTAAAATGTATGCTCTTGTTTGTAAATAGGAGGAGTCAGTTTAAAATGTCCAGGTTTTGGCAGGCTGGCAGGAAAGAAAAAACTTTATACTATGGTGTGTTTAAAATAACTTGAGGGCAAGACAGAAACTATTCACAATCACATTGATAGAAACTCAGGGGAATGAATTAGGGCAATTTTTGCTCTCCTTTACACCAACATAAATCTGGAGTGACTCCACTGAAATAGATAGCCAATCCCAACATAATAAAATATAATTTCTTCCTTTTATTATTACTGTTAGAAAATAAATAATAATGACTGGTGTAAGTTATAATTTTGTGGCCTAATGAATTTCCTCAGGGCTTCCCTTTAGAGTAGAATTTATTGATAATGTGACTTTAGCTGTTATAATAGATTATTTGCACTTTTAAACTTCTTTCTGTTATCTGGCCACTTTTCATTCAACCCTACAGCTAATTCTTTTGTTATCTCAAGTGGGGTTTCATTGTTATAGGGCAACACAGAGGAACCAGCTGACACATCCCTTTTCCCCAGACTGGGCTGCAAGACAGTCTCTGTAAAGAAGGCTGTCTGTGCATATCACTTTAGGGTATGATCCAGCCCCATGTTGTTGTTGTTTAGGTTATACGATGTTCAGTAGCCAGTTTTCAGGACACATAAGAAACATGACACCTGCCCCAAGCAGTTTGCAATCCAAAATTAGATATGCTACAGTGAGTTACAAGTAATGATTTTTGTTGTGGAATAAAAGCTGGTGGGCTTTAAAAAAAAAAAAAGAACAACACAGTAAGTTTACATAAAGTTTCAGTTTCCAGATCAATTGTAGTTGTAGGTGTTGTATTAGCTAGTCAAAGGGTTTCCAACTGCTAAGATAATTTGTCTGAACTAGAGATTGCAAATGCAAAATAAAGACCACAAGAGGATGCCAGAATGAGATACCATTTAGATATACAATTTATCACAATCATTAGATCAGTCTAATTTTTGCAGAGGACATGGTATAGCTTTAACTTTCATGGCTGCATAGCATTAGGATCATGGTTAATTTAGGAAATACAGTTCTGCAATACTGCAATAAAGAGGATTCAATTAAATCTGGGGTCAGTGGGATTTTTTTTTTTTATGAAAAAACTACTCTCCATAAAAAAACTACTCTCTAGCACATTCCAAACTTTTTGCAATGAGATGTTAAGCAGTTTGCTAGAGACAGAATATTAGAGGGAGATGGAAAAAAGATCCATATTTTTAGTGCTTACTTTGACATTGAAGCTGGCATATATGCCAGTAGTAAATTTTACCTTTTTGGTATTTGTACAATACTTTGGCAATGTAAAGCAGTGGTGTATTTGTGCACAAGGAAATATTCATTCTGTTCATCAGTTAGAGATAAGGAAAACCAAAACAAAGATAAGTACAACAGCCCTAAGTGACTTATATGGTACATTAATCTGGACTCCTATGTCAACTTTTGCATATTAGAAGTCTATTCAGTTCATATGCCAACAAACTCTGAACATGTGAAAGAGGAGCAGCACAGTAGGAAGATAAGCTCCAAGTGTGCTTGTCCCTGCAGTTTAATTCTCCAGCAGTCTATGATCTCTGTTGCGAAGACTCTTTGCTCTGGAAGGTTACCTCTGTCCTGAGGCCAAACTGCAAATATCCAGTTCTACTCAGTTTCAAGGCTATTTTGGAAGAGTAGAAACCAATAGAATATTCTGCTAACCCAGGACTAGCCCCATTTACTTAGTTTATCAAAATTAAGAATATATCTGGTAAAACTAAAATAGAAAATATATGATTTTATAATCCCCATTTTGATTTTTTATTAGTTGATCTTTTGAATTTTCAGGAACACTTCCAACACAGCTTAAAGTCTGGAAGGTAGTAAAAGGAATTTTAAAACATTCAAAGCAGTATTTTTCTTTTTTAGAAGAAATATATATCATTATGAAATGGCAATAACTGTCATCTCTCTAGGTCAAGGGAATACTGTAGGAACTCATGGACTAATGGAACCAATGGATGAAGTAGATGTTGTTAAAAATGCGTTGAAAGAGAAGCATGAGGAGATATATTTAGATCTTCTCAAGAATCTCTAGGTTTTCTATTTCTCTGATTCAGACATGCAGATGTCTCTGTTTCCTTGCCTTTGCTTCTCCAATTAGAGACTTCATGTGTAACTTGGAGATAAGTTTAATTGAAACTCCCAAAAACTTCATCTTCTGAAATCTCTGTGATCTTCATTCTTTAGATAGTACATAAATAGCTTTACCAGTATCTCTTCAGCTGTACAGCTACTTACTTATTTATTACTCTTTCATTTCTGTTACGCTGCTTTTGTAAGATTTGATTTTAAACTACTGTCTAACTAGAACAAACAATTATGCAAATGAAAAATTAGATCCTTCAACACTTCAGAGAACTGCTACACATTCAATTGTTACAAGAAACCACAAAGAATCAGTTAATTCTAGAATAATTAAACATCTGTTAGCAAATTTAAAGAAGAAACTGAATTTATTGTAGGTCTGTAAATACTCAGCATCTTGGCAGGTGGTATTTTTATGGAGCAGAGAACAAAACAGAAAAAAAATAGATGAACTAATTTTTCTAGGTAAGGGACATTACTGCAGAATATATATAGAAAATACTATCACTTTTTAGTCTTGGGAAAGCTTTGTTGTTGCTGTTCATTTGTTTTTAAGATTTTATTGCAGCTTTGGAGCTCATTCCATTTGGTTTTACATATGGAATTGTCTGTGCTAAATTTGCTTTTTCAGTAGTTCAGGTATCATGTTTCTCACATACTGCAGAAAGCATCAGGCAGTTTATTTCCATGGGATATTATAAAGAGTGTTACTAGCACAGCAGAGCCTGAGGAAAGAGCAGAAGATATCATGGAAGGCTGCTGATCCCTACAAAGTTCAGTTTATATTGGAAAGAATGCCACATGAAACCTCTACTCTGAAGTGTCATCTGAGCAGGCACAATTGTCAGATGACAGGCAGATGTATATTGTGTACAAATAGCTGAGAGGCATAACTGCAAGGCAGGATCACTTGGGATCGCAGATGGTAAATCCTGATACAGGTAATTTGTGAGGATGTCATTTTATCATTACAATTCCCACTTTGCTTTCATCTTAGGGATTTAAAAGTTGGAACAATTAGTCTCTGAAGTCTGAAATAAAAATTCAAAATTTTCAAATATTAATAATAATATAAAAATATTTTTATAACATGATAAAAACATAAAAAGCATAACATAACAACATGATAACTGATGTTGGAACACCTTAGGAATGTGATAAATTTCATAAAAACATATTGAGGCTAATTTGATTTTCCCAGTAAGAGGTTATGGCTAGTGACCATGGGCAGATGTCTTCCACTCCTGTTAACATCAATGATTTGCTCACGTTGCACACGGCTGTGGTAATGACTGTGTCCAGGTTGCAGAGAGAGGGCAGAGCTTAGTGCCGTGTGGGCGTGGCAAAGTTGCTATTCTATGCTCTTATGCAGCAGGGGAATGAGGTTGAGATGCTGCTACTCAGAAGTTGTTGGCAGCACACAGCCCTTTTCCAGATCTCAAGAGGATTCACTAAAGCATCACTGGGGAACCAGAATAATCGATAAGATGAAAAAAAAATCAACTTTAATTTATGAAGTGCTGGGGATTTTTGTTCCACTTTCCCTCCTACTCTTGGTATTACCTATAGAAAAGTTATTTTTGGATGTAACTCTATGTTAATCTCATTGAATCAAACTGAAGATGAATTCTTAAAAAGGAAAGCCTTTTAAATGAAAAGTTATTAAAAAAAAAAAGAAGCAAGGAGAATTTTAGGTCAAGGTTAAGGTCAGGTATTCTACGTTTGACAGTGGTCATGATTCTTTCATATATATCTCAAATATATGGTCAGGAACACAAGCATTGATATAATTATATATGAATATTAAAAACGTGATTTTAGGGGTTTTTAATTATTAGCCAGCCTGCTAAACAAATATTAACCAGCTTTTGGCTATGCCCTTGTTAGATGACAAGGGTAATTAAATTATATGCAGTAAGGACTCTTACAAGATCAAACTCTTCAACTATTTGTTCTGTTCATTCTCATTCCATTTTCTCATTATGCACATGGAACAGTTTTCTATGGAACTCTGCAGTCGCCAAACAATTTCTGAACACAGGTAGTCATTTCAATGCAAAAGAGAAATTGCAAACTGATATTTTCTTTATTCCTTTCAAAGTGCTTTGTCTTCATGAGAAAATAAATACAAGTCTACTGTGGAATACTTTTTTGAGAATTATCTCTTCTTAGACCTGTTTCCTAAACCATGAGAGAATAAGATATTTTCTAGCTTATTTATCAAAATTCACTGACAAAAAGATTCACTATGTGTAAGTGAAAATTTCTTTTAGAGTAAGGCTCTGATCACAAAAGTATATCATAAAAACCTTTATATATTGACTGAAGATAATTTCTTTCTGTGAAAAATTAAATTTTATTGAATATCACCAGAATTTGGAAAATATTATCATATTCTTTTTTTTTCTACACATTTCCCCCAATATTTCCTGCTACAAAAGGTGGCAAAACATTTATTTGTTTAAGAAAAATTTCCTTTAACTCAGGAAACTTTCTTTCGTATTTAAGCTATGCTTTGTACAGGATGACAGAAAAAACATTGCAGAATGAGTTTTTGCTCCTTGTAGTGTATGGCATACATAAATATTTAAAGAGCAAATTACCTGTCTCTCATAAAAAACTTAAAGCATTGTTGAAAATTACTTTCTATAAATTCTACTAATATGTATAATCCTAATACAGGTAAAAACGTTCAGATAATATATTGGAGGCAACAGTTCGATACAAAGAGATAGAATTTGTCTCTTATCATACTTTTAGCTGAATACTGAATTCAGATAAAACCACAAATAACCCCTGGCAATACAGAGTGCCACGGCATATTCCTGTTGTATCACAAAGATGTGGGTTATGTTTTGCATAAAAATTACTTGAGGCCTTTTTCTCATCTGGAAATCAGAAACTGAGTATGTCAGTATAGTGGTAGCCCATATGCAGTGTCAAGCTTTCTGAGATGGACCTTTTGTTTCCCTAAGAATAATTTTTTGTCCTGTGGCTCTGGATGTAAAACAAACAAACAAACACACAAAAAAAAAAACCTATCTCAGATCTTGTGTATTTACTAATAATGTTGTAGAGCTTTTTTCTTCTCAGACTTAGCAGACAGGGACACTGACATGATTCTAAGCAAGAAGAAAAGGTCGGCTGGGCCTTAGAAAACAATCAGTTGCTAGTATGTGAAGCATTGTTCAAAGTGTCTTATTCTCCCCCTTTTGTCTTTTTTTTAGCTAAATATGTCTCATAGTCCTCATGTGCTCGACTGTAAGTGAGAGGGACAGGACTCTTGTCACATTACAAGAGGGGGAATGGTGGTCCTGTGGCTGTATAGGGATTGACAAGGGGAATTGCTGCTATTCTGTCTCCTTTTCTTATGATTCCTCACTCTGCAAGCTCTTTGTTAGATGTCTTCCAGTGACAAGGCCAAGGCAAAGTACCAGTTTCAGGTGAGAGTAATATTACTTTTTCATATGGCAAAATTATGAAATGTATGTCATCTTCCTAGGTGAGTCAGGGATGAGCTATTTAACACTGAAGACATTTCTTTCTTCTGCTTCATTTATTATTGCTGGGCATGTGAGTTTGGAAAATTATGGACTTCAAACCCCATAAACCACTGCATTGACTGAATATGGATCTCACATGCTTGCTTCCAACATGCAGGAAAGAGGTATATAGACCCACTGCCTTCAAAACAAGTTTCTCAGCATGTGCATGGAATACTTCTGAGACCATAAACATGAAACCTTGCAGTTTCAAGGCAACAAAGGCACAGGCAATAAGCTAAAGACTGCAAAGTAGGGTAATGTAATGTAAATTTGTATTATGTTCTCCTCCTAAACAAGGAGGTTCTTTCAACCCCCTATTTTCATTATGTGATTTTATCTTCATTATGTGATTTTATCTTCATTATGATGCTACACCTCTTCTGCAAAGATACTTCGTATCTTCTTTGGCATTTTTGCACAATATCACTTCCTTGAACTAGAATCCCAATCTTCTTTTTTTACACATCACAACCCCCCATCTGGACATCTTCTGTTTCCAACACTCCTTTACCACATTCCCTTTTTTGAAAGAGCAGATCCCAATATTGCCTGTTGTGATCAGTGCAGCAGAGGAGATGCAGAAACCACACCATGGAACAGCACCATGGAAAAACTTCTCATCAGTCCAAAGCGGTGCCTACAAAATTGATAAAGGCTTTTATTTAAGAGAAATAGCAGTGAAGTTCATCTAGAAGCTCTTCTATCCTTTCCCTCAATATATGGCAAAGCAAGATTGGGAAAGCATCTAATTTGTATTTTTGAAGGGTTTATTTATTTTCTTTAAAGTCCTTAACACTTCAAAGGGAACTTCATGTGGAAAGTTCTAAAAACATGCACAGTATGGGAACTGGAAAAATTTGTAAGGCTTCACTACATTATTGTAGCTGGAAATTACTAAAAGTAAATAAATAAACATATGCCACATCTGTGGCTTTCCAAATCATACTGTACACCTGCAAACTGCACAGATGATCTCTCTTCATACTCTGGAGGCTATATTTAATTCAATATACTTTGTGTAGACTGGATAGTATGTCAACATACATTTCACTGTTCTAGTCAAATTGGATTTCAAAATAGAACAGGTGACTGTAATTTGGTCAGAATACCTGCCGTTGAGGGAGCCGACAGCTCATCCCAATTTACTGTCATCAGCAAACTTACTTTGTATTCCTTCAAATTCTGCATCCAAGTGGTTAATTAAGATGCTGAAGATGTTACGACCCAACGCCATGAGGTCACAGTAACCCAGATTCTTTTTGGTAGATCCTTTGGGGTGGATTAGAGTGAAACAACAACGAATGATCAGTGTTTTTAGATGTATATAAGTAGAGTTTATTTTAGAACAAATTGGCTGCAAAGGAGAACAAGTGTGTAGCCATTTTCATTGTTATTATCTACAGTAATATACATATACAAAGGTGTGTAAACATTTTAGTTGTGTTTATGTCTAGTAATATGAAAATATGTAAGCATAAACTATAACTTAAGAAAATTTATAAAGGAAAGAAAGAAGGAAAGGATAAGAAAGCCTTGTGATAAGACTTGGTTGTTGCAATTTGGATGTCTGTTGGTCCAGTCTTGCAGAAGTGATGGTTGCAGACTGAGTGAGTCTTTGACACCTTCTAAGATGCTACAGCTGCCTGTTACATAAACACAACTAAGTCACTTAAGGTCCATCATGGCCCAGCAGCCGAGATGGCTTCAGGCTTTGTGTGAGTGTCCTGGTATTTCCCTCCACCCTGCATCCACAAAAGGGAATTATCACAGCTGAATTCACTTGAGTAAGGATGCAGAGACAGTACCTACCTTGAAGGATTTGCCTCTTTCTTTTTCTTGTTCAAGGCCTACCTGTAGTCTCTGATTGTTTGAGCCATTAACATTCTGGTCACTCTTCCAGTATCACTTGTGGATGCCCCAGACCTGGGATGGTTGGACAGTAGTATTCCCTTTATCTTATTGTAAATTCCTCTCACAGTACCAATTTCAGTTAGTGGGCATATCGAGACGGAGCTGGCTTTGGTGGTTGCACCTGGACAGCTATTTCTTTGCAGTTTGCTACAGTGGGCAAAATTCAATGATTTTAGCAATATTTAAGCCATTAACAATTTCAGTCTCAAGCAGAGGAGAATTGGACCTAGAGGCAGAACCCCGAGGAACCCCACTACTGACAGGTCACCAGTCTGACGTTGCTAGAAATGATACTATGTATAATTTTTTTTAATAAAACTTTAGTCATGAGGTTTTTTTCACCTTTTCCCAGGGGGAGAGGAATTGATGTTTCTTTTCAAAGAACTGTTTCACCTCTGGAGGCCTGATGAGTGTAGCATCTCAGCTAGGAGTAGGACAGAAGACAGGCAAAATGTCATTAAATGAACATTAACTCCAAACATCACACCTGGCATGGTCAGAGATTCCCAGTCTGGGAAAAGATAGAGAAGAGAACAGAAGAGTGAGAACCTAATTAACATCAAAGGTGAAGGAATCAATAACAAATAGGAACCCAAATACCAAGAACTCTGTAACTTGGAACCAATGAACATTGAATCAATTAATTTCTCTAAGTTTTGACTGTATAACTATGTGAAAAATCTAGTAAAAGCTGTGTGTGATAGAATGATTTTCTCTGAACGATCCTGGCAATGTGAAATGATTTCTGTTGCACATCCTGCCCAGAACAACATCCTGTAATGTCTTAATTCTCTAACATTAAAAAACGTTGTTGGAGAAAAAAAAATTGTTTTTCCTGCAGTTCCAGTGACAATGATACCCTATTCACAATAAGTCTATGCCCAACCTGTGAGCCAGTTGCTCATCCATCACATGACACGGTTATTAGCTGTGTGCTGGACATTTTGTCCAGAAGGATACTGAGAGGTAGTATCATAAGCTTTGCTGAAGACCAAAAAGGAATAAATATGTCCCAAAGGGCAGTCACCTTGAACCAGCAATTTCAACTTGGAAACATTTTGATTCACTGGTGCATTTATATCCTGTACAAACTACTCTTTGCTATTTGAAAATATATTTTTGCTCTTTATAACTCTTCCAAGTACGCAAATTTCACCATGATACACATGAAATGCTTAAGTAAATGTTAACAACATATTTCCACAAAAAAGGCTGTTTCCTTGCGCATATATTATACAGGGCAAGTTTCAGAATGAGGGAAGGAAGCCATTGATATTGACAATGCAAAGAAAGTTCCCATTCTCTTAATCAAAACAGGTGAATTTTGAAAAAAACAACTAATCCATCTATTTAGTTCATTTTTCTGTATATAGACATTTACATCTCTATGTCAAGAAGAGAAATTGCCATTTAGACATCAGTTTTCCTTAGTTTCTGGGTTTTTTTTCAGATTTAAGGTGATAGTGGATTATAAGAAAGAATAGAGAGGTTGTGGCTGCTGGTTTGTTTTGGTTTTTTTATTTGTTTTTATTTCCATGTTTTTATCCATAACACATGGAACTGCATACTTCAACTGCTTCATTTTCATGGTCTAATGTTTTAAATGCTCCATAATGACCAACAATTCAAAATTCATACTCTGTGTTGTATGCTACTAAGTGTTCATCAGCTCGGCAATGGGATAGTCATTTTCGGAGACTATAAATTGAAGGAATAGATGCAGTGAATTAATCAGAAATTCCTTGAGACTGAAGATTCTCTTCTAGCCCTCCAGATATGCTCTGCAAGAAAAGGAAGAAGAGGAGCTCAGGAATGAAACAGCGTATCCACTACATGCAGTTTATAGACTCTTGCTTTAAGGCAACTTTTTCTCACACCAGAAACTTAAATAATACAATAACTGTTACAAAATTTGTTCCTAGAGAGACCTGGAGAAATACAATCCTGGACAGTGTAGAGCTGTACGCGATAAATTAGTAGTAAACATAATAAAGGATAAAATCAATCAATGTCTGGATAAATACAATATATTGGGGGGAAATATCCACAAATTTTCTACAGGAAAATCATGCTTTATAATGGTTTTGGAATACTTTGAGACAATCATGGAGGTAACATGATCTGAGTTGACACCATTCAGAGATGAAACAGAATTCCTTTCCAAAAGTCCTTGAAGGAGCTCAGCAACATCTTAGATCTTAAGGACAAATGGGTTCTTGAATGGAAAAAGGAAAAGGGAAGGAGCATGGAAAGAGAAAAGGGAGTGACAAGGAGGAAAAGGAAGGCAAATGCATGGGGATAAAGGGAAAGAAATGCAGCTCTATCAAGGCAAGGCAAGTCATAATTATTTTATATCTGAGTCTGACACTGTTAGAGTGCTTCAATAATCATGCTAGATGCAATGTTCCTGTACATTTCAGTGCAATAAAAAGGAGAGTTGATGGTGGAAAACTGGTCAAGGCTGCGTGACAAAGCCATGGAATTACTGTAGTTAAATGCAAAATCATGAATATAGGAAAAATCTTCATTTCACATTTAAAAGTCTTGGATTCTGAATGACTATAAGTATGTGGTTCTGGCACTATTTTAGATAATCCATGAAAATAGCTTATCTGAAGTGACTAGAGATCTGGGGGATCTTTGACTTGCATGTTGAATATTGTGTGCACTCCTTGTCAATATCTTGAAAAGGCTGAAGTAGACCAGGAAGAAAAATTATAGAAGATAGCAAAGATCACCAATGTTCTTGAGCATCTTCCATACTGGAAATTACTAAGTAAACAAATTTAAAATCAACCAAAAAAGGGTCTTTTTTTCACATAAGAGATGTTTATACTGCATCATTCATTGTTGCAGAATATTGAGTATGATGAAAGTGTAAGGTGCCTTAAGAAAGGAACCAGACAGACTAGTGAAAGAAAAATCCAAAGACACCTTTGCTCTAGCAAATCTAGCTCATGAGGTTGCTGATTTGCAAATTGCTGTAGTCTGAGGAAGAGCTGTCCTTCACAATTTAAAATGGAATTTGTGAGCTATCTTTAGAATCAGGTAGGAATAACATGGATCTTCAGCCTCCTTCACTCTGTGCATTCTCAAATGATTATTGAAAAAAAGGAAGGTGAAATTTTGTCAATGTTATTATTATTTTTGTTCCTATATTTCTAATTTTTTTTTCTCTTCCTCTACCCTACAGTCTCTCCTGGAAAGCTCTTGGTTTACTTGAGTTTTAAAACAAAGTGGTTAAGTTTAGGCTGAAATCTGAAAAAAAAAAAAAGGTTGTAATGAGAATGTTAAAAACAGAGAATACTGAGATGTAAGAATTTAAATGTTAGGACGTAGGTACAAAAACATAGAACAAGGTATTAAGTCAGTATTGCAAGATACCTACCTAAGAATTGCAGGACAACTTTATATTGAAAAAAACCGAATTGTTTGAAGGTTATACTTAATTATGAGAATCCAGATGGTATTGTTGAGGTGTTGTTTTTACTCATCACAAACTGTCCAACGAATGACTTAGATTCACTTAGAACACAATAAACTGTGCTATCATCAAATCAGTTCTTATTAGCTGCATCAAAATAAGCAGGACTTGTTAACTACTATGTCCAGAGGGAACATGAATAAATGAATACCTGAAGTTTCTGAAAATAGTATCACTGCACAGACTGAATGAACCAAAAGAGTCAAGTACTTCAAAATTGAGCTGTAATAAAGAATGAATAAAAATACACCACCCCATAGTGCAGGTTTCCTAATCAAGGTAATAATTGTTTAAACCTATCAGTTAGTGGGAATATTAAAAAAAGACATTAATAATAGACATTTCTTAAGATAGTGCTTATTGGTAGAGGAAAATGTCAAATATCTGCTGCTCTTTTAAGAAAAAAATGACATTTATGCATAATTTTTTAATTTTCTTTTTAATCCCACATATATCTTAGTGAGACAAATTATATACATTCTTTAAAATAATATATGAGGATGCATTGAGGCTATTAAAATGGTTATGTAATTTTGTTTTCCCTTTCCTTCAGAACCTTTTTTTTAATTGATTATATATGGTAATGTTAATTATAATCGTCTTGTATAATTGGTGGTCACTCCTACCTTTAATATCTCTGAAATACTTATATATGTGTGTATTTATATATGCTGCAGCTGAATCATGGCAGATCCTGGACTGCATGTATAAATACTCCTAGTTTATTGATTTGAAGTAAAGTATAAAAGAATCAAATTAAACCCCAATGAAGCTGATTGTATTGTTCCAACTGACTTCAATGAAGTTTTGATCAGTTTTTCACATTAGGGATCTAGAGTAGGTTTTAGGTGATTATCTTTAGATAATAACCCTGAAAAATGCTTATATTAATAGTATAAATTTCTTCAGACTATGACTATAAAGAATATAAATTCTTTATATAGAATACAAAAATTTCTTGTGGAAATATCAGTTCCACTATAAAAATAAATTATACACCAAATAGCTTGAAAAAAACCCCAAAAATTGTCCTTGGAGTATCAGAAACACTGTAGTTCAGAGCTGGCAAACAAAATGGATGTTTGAGGCTTATGAAACACAGCTACCTCTGTCTAAAGGCTGTGTCAAAAAAGATTGTAGCATATATACTTCTAAAACGAAAATATTTGATAACAAAGGGTCTAATCACTGACAACAGCACAAAATTCATTGTTGAGAGGTTGACAAAGCTCTAACT
Organism: Acrocephalus scirpaceus scirpaceus; assembly: GCA_910950805.1. NCBI lineage: Eukaryota > Metazoa > Chordata > Aves > Passeriformes > Sylviidae > Acrocephalus > Acrocephalus scirpaceus. The sequence continues at coordinate 62,961,616 of OU383774.1, read as the reverse complement.
ACCTTTGAAGCATATTTGCACAGCACTGTAATGCTTCATTCAAAGTAAGTAGGAGAAAAGTTATTTTTACTACTTTCTTAAGGTAAATCAGATTTATTTTTCTCCATATATTTAGTCCTAATTTTCATGATAAAATATCTAGCTTGCACATCTGAAAAGAGGGTTTTTAAATGTCCTGTCTGTCTTTGGAATAAGTGGCATTTAGTCCTTCTATTGACCCTCTTTCTACATGTGCCTGTGTCATAGTTGCTCGTATTACACTCCCAGAGTCACTTTGCATATAGAGCATAGCTCTCCCTGCTTCCTTAGTAGTTTCAACTTACCAAGAAACTGTTTTCTTTGAAGAAAATCTAGAAGTTGTTGAAGTATTGATGAACCCGATTTTTTTCTCCCTGAAGTTGTTTTTAAGATTATCCTTATTCAGACACTATTGCTTTGCATCTTTACAAATTCATGTTCTTGGAGGAGTTGGTAATGTAATCTCTCATTAACAGCACAAAATAAAATAAAAAAAATATGAAATATAGTTTATTATCTCATATTAAAAGTATAAAAACTGTTCCTCTAAGTCCATAAAAGAGTATGTGTTTATTATTGCCCAAGACTCTGTTGTCTTCTGGCTGACATATGGATACCTTCCAGTTCTCTTAATTTTCAATGCTGGTGGGACATAGTCACTGAAGGTGACATGTGGCATGTGTCACAATTATACCTTTGAGATCCAACAGATGTTCCAATAACCGTCTTTCATATCTTTTAAGTTTATTCCTTAATTCTTCAGTTTAATTTTGAAGGAGAGTTAAAAATATGCTTAGGCATCTAATGCCTGCTGTTATCACAGAATCTGGTTCCTAAATGGCCTCAGAAATTTGACCTTATTCAGTGGACTAGATGTATAGATTTAATTTGGATTCCAGTAAGTAATTTCACTACTTTCAAGACGTATGAAAAAGGAGAAATGGTACTTCACTTGAAAAGGGTTATTAATTTATCTGCATGGTACTGAGTACATAGTCAGATGTAGCAAAATGCCACAACTGGACTCAGAATTTTAAGTTTCAATGAAATCAACAATGAATAGGAAGAAAGTGCTTTAGCAGATCAAGCGTTACTCTAGTGCCCAGATCAGACCACCTCTAAATTCTGCTATTCTCTGTTTTCTCCAGAGATGTCTAGATTACATGCATAGGATTACATGCACTGAGAAATCCATTCCCTTTCCTAAAAAAGTAAAATTTTGTCAATGAAAAATTATATTAATTAGTACCTGTTGGCCTAGTATAAAGTAGTATTAACCAAAACATTGCCTTTCAATTTTTTTTTGCATTAGTATTTTTGCAGCTAAATTAAAAACTGTGAAATCTTTAGGATAATGATAAACTGTTGCAGTAAGAAAGAGAAATCTGCGAATAGAAAGCTCAGCTTGTTTATCAGCAAGTGCTGTATAATCACATATTTTAAGAAACATGTAATGCAAAAAGATAGGAACAGCAGCTGAACAGTGAGCACTACTGAAGCTGGATGTTAAAAGCAAGGAATGGCATATGTGGCATAGGAGAATTTTGGGACCTAGAGGCAAGGTCAAATTGTCTATAATGTCTCTAACCATAAGAAGTTCTCAGCTTGCAGCCTCCAAGCAGTGAAATCTTCTGTGTCATATTTCTTACCAGCTCCCATATCTCCTGCTTTGACTGTAAGATAACCTCTGGTTATTGTGGGATGTTGGTTTGAGATGAGCACTGTCAACAATATGCACTGTCTGTAAACATCTGTACCATTTGCCTCAATTCACTATAAATTGTTCTCTTCAGGCTTTTAATTCAAACTCTGCTGTTGAATCTCTCATATAATATGTAGACTATTTTATTGGGAAAAAAAAAAAAAAGAGTATCGAGCTTAGCAAAGCAGAACACATCTAATCAAGTCCCAGTTTTGCAGGTATAAAAGGAGGTGGCTTTCTTTAACTGATGCATAATTTGAAATTGTCCTGGATTTCAGTGGTTGCTTCATTGTTTATTACTATTTTGACCCTTGATGTATTTTCAATATAATGATTTGTTTAAAAGAACATAATGCAAACATAAAAAACCCCAAACCACAGAAAACTAGAAACATTTGTACAAGTGAAATGTGTGAGTATTTTTTAAAACTTGAGAAACTGACAAGTGAAGTCAACTACTTGTAACAGGTCTTGGTCGTGTCCTTTTTCGGACTAAGATTTCATTTACAGTTCTTTGTATTTAGTAAGTGTTCCAAAATGTTGGTTTTTTTCATATAAATAGCTGATAAAATTTTGTTGTTGTTTAACACTTGTAGGCAGCTCAACCCCACATAGCTTTGCACTTATTCTCCCACAATTGGGATGGGGAAGAGAATGGGAGAGGAAAAGTGAGAAAACTCATGGGTTGAGATAAAGACAAATTAATAGGTAAATCAAAAATTGTACATGCAACTAAATGAAAAAAAAAAAAAGAAAAGAAAGTAATTAATTCACTCTTTTCCACCAGCAGGCAGATGCTTAGCTATTTCCAGGAAAACAGGGCTCCATCATGTGTGGTGCTTACTTGGGAAGACAAATATCTTAAACCTGCATGGCACCTCTTTTTCCTTCTTTCCCTGAACTTTCATTGCTTAGCTTGGTGTTGTGTGATATGAACTGACCTTTTGGTCAGATGGGGTCAGCAGTCCCAGTTGTGTCACCTCCATGTTCTTGAGCATCCCCAGACTCCTTGCTTATGGAGTAGAGAGAGAAAAACAAAAATCTTCCATGACACTTTGTAAGCATTGTCAGCTAAAACAGTGGTGTGTTAACACTGTTTTGGTCACAAATCAAAAACCTAACACCATATGAGCTACTATGCAATTAAAAAAAAAAAAAAAAAAAAAAAAAAAAAAAAAAAAAAAAAAAAAAAAAAAAAAACAAACAAACCCCAGCCAAAGCCAGTACAGCTTACAGTGATCCATCAATACAATAGATGCCATGTCCAATACACTCTCATTAGATATTTCTTTACTTCCCGTCCTTTGATACATACACTGACATAATTTACTTGGTCTATGAGCCATTCCTGTATAGTGCCTATAAAATACTCATTGAGATCCTTTAGTCCATGATTTCAGTCTGTCCATCATGGTGGTCACTCAGGATGGAAAACACAGGGTGTTGCACAGAGTTACTGTGCACCAAAGTCAGCTCATGATATATCAGTGCTGCACTTGCACATTTCTTGTGAGGCTCATCCTCCACTAGTCCGTGTGTTTCTTTTTATTGTACTTCCTATAACATGTAACTCAAACAGTAGGTTACAAGAGTTCAAAGGTACATCCATTGCATATCTAATTATTTTTGTATTCCTTCTTAAGAACTACACTTCTGCTGCTGTTCTATAAAGAAATTGGTGTGAACATTTTTTAGGATAAAACTAAAACTTGAAACTCCTTTATACATGTATATAGAAAACTCACCAGTTTTGAATAGAGAATTTTTCAGACAGGGCACTGGAAAAAACCCCTGATACTAAGGCAAATAAAGACATCAAATAAATTAAATTAACTCTGTTTATCTGTATCAGCTGAGAATTTGCCCCTCAAATGATACAAGTGACAAAACTCAGATAAAAATATTCTATTTAAAAATGAGAACAGAGATTTAAACAGATGTACTCTAATTCAGACCAAAAAAATAGAATAATCTAATAAAACACCACCAAAAGCTCTAAAGAAAAGCTGAAAACTTACTTTTATATATTAAAATGCATGATGTTTTCCCTCTGTGGCGGGGAAACAAAGAAACAAAAGAGGTCTTTTATTGTATCTATTGTCCCAGAATAAAGCTTTTGAAACAAAAGAGAGTATAGTAAACTTTTAATTCAGTGCTCCTCACAGGCCACTCAGGAAGAGTTAGACCCCCTGAGTCTAAAGCATCTTCTTAGCCATGAGTCAGAAATAGAGGGAACGCACCGTGTTAATTTACCTTGAGCATTATTAGCTTTATTGGCATGGCAGGATGAGTAATTGCTGATTGAATTTGACTTTATAGGCATCCAAGTCCTTGGATGTACCTAGGACTTGGGTACAGAGGCTGACAGATGGTCATGAATGATTCTTCCTAATTAGGGAAAACTGAAGGAATCTATATGCAGAATTCATGCCTGGATAGTTGTCCATGGGACATATGGCAGAATGTTAATGAATATGTACTTTACACTTGCACATATATTTAACAGAGAACAAGTATTAATAAGCAATGTAACACCCATCAGTGCAAAAAGGATCTTGTGATTAAAGATTACATTTTTAAGTTTTCCAAAGCAGGTTTGTGTGTTTTGATCACCTGGTGTGCAACAAGACTATCTTTTCCTCTAGGTAGCTACAATAAATATTGTTCTTGCTACACAAAACAATGCCTTTCTCTGAAGTTGTTACCATAAAGAAAGATAAAATCTAAAGTCAGGTGAATAAATTTGACATATTTATGTAAACTTTTATCAATTTTAGGCAAAATCATAAATTTTTCACTCCACCTGAAGAAGAAAGGTTACTATAAATCTGTTGTTTCTCCTCTTTGTCAAAGACAGCTGAAAGAACTAAAACATACAGCCACTAAGGCATAATCAGAAAACCTACCCAGCAAAATAACTTCTTAGATGACCCTATCTGGAAAGTACAGGATTTATTTTACAGCTTGTGGCCTGGGGTTCAGAAAAGAACTCCTATGACTTCTCATTCTTTGCCTTCACAGTTTGAAAGACCTACTGTAGAAGGAAAGAATATATTTTGAATATGTCTAAAATAATGTACGTGGAATAAGTAAGATCACACTTGGGAAACTTATCTCTATGCTAGAGCTTCTCTTCTTGTCAAAACACTCAAGTAAGACTCTCAACATTTTCTTCCACTATATTAATATTCTCCTCATATGCTCTTTTTATTGATAGTGTATGATTGCCAAATTATGTCTTTGCAAATATATCTTAAATTAATAATTGTTGTCTACTTTTCAGCCTTCTACTATAGCTGAGTTTTATACTTTACAAGTTATTCCTTTAAGATCTTCTATCTGCTTACTTTTATACTTTAAAATTATTTTTATTTTTAATAGTAGTTTATTTTAATAGTAAGTCTTACAGAAATTAGAGAATCAGGGTTATACATATATAAAGGAAAAGAAACCTGATCACACTAATGTGATTAAAAATTTTAAAATTAATAGTTTTTTAGAATGTATATTGAATATCATTGAATATTTAAATGTTTACCGAATGATTAAATTTAGCAATTTTCTATATTCTGACTTTTACAAAAATATAATGGTACAGAAAAACATTTATTTGTGAGGCACACTAATAGCTTATAAAGGACAGAATCTGAATAAATTAAACAGATGCAGAGATTTTGGAAATGAAAAAAAAAAAACCAAACCCAAAAAACCATTTAATCAAGTAACAGATACCTGTGAAAGTCAAAAGTGAATGAGTATAATCCAAAATATTTTGCTCAGAAATGCAATTTGAGAATATATTTAGCTTTTAAGGACAATCCACTCAAAGAAAATTTCATTCCTCTCTGATATCAAAGTATAGTAAACAAAAGAGATAAAGAAAAGCAGAACATGAAATATAAATGGGCATAATTATAGTAATATTTTTTCATAAGATGCTAAGGCTCTTGCATATGAAGAAATGTCAGTTTTAAACTAGATAAAAGAAGTTTCTTTGTCAGTCTTTTGAACATTATTTGTGAAGTGAATATCCCTACTAACTTATTGTGGTTTAGATTCAAGGTGTCTTGCTTTTTACAGGGAATTTCATACTAAAACACTACATTTAAATTTATATTTTTTTGTTTGTTCTGAATAAATGAATTTAAAATAGTGTGCTACCAAAAATTCACCCTCAAACCAATTTTTTAAAAAAAAGTATTTTTATTATTAATGCATACTTGGAATCACAAGGAAACCTAAAACTAGGACTCTCTGGGTAATGGATTGCAGACTATTTTTATCGTATGCTTTCTTGTCATATAAACTCACATTTTCTGTGTTACCACTTATATCTAAGTAATTATTCACAGAAGCATTATTTTTGCAGAAACTCATTCTTTTTAGATTTGAATGGTTTCTAGTTGCCTTAAAATATCCATGTATTAATGAATGAACATTATATTTAAATGCCAAGTTGCTCTCCCTATGAGCTGCTACTACAGAATTTATAATACTGCTGTAGACTCAGTTGGGGGATAGAGCTAGTAAAACTAATATTGTCACTAGGATTTCTGGACACGCTACGGAAAATATAAATGAGTAAAATTGCATTTTTGGAGATCACTAGGATGGCTTAGGTATGTAAAGAAGGAGACTATTCTCTGATGAATAATTTTGTATAACTTAGCCACAATTTCTAGGGTCTTGTTAGGTCTTGTTACCATTCTGAACACACAAATCATCCATAGACTTAAGCTGAGTGAGCATTTAACATTCCTTCAATAAATTTGCATTTACTTGACATGAAGCAACCAAAACATATTGGAAATTCTGTTCACAAAGACTTAAAATAAATGTTTACCTTCTTATAAAAATTCTGTAGAATGATATTGAGTTCATATATATAGATATCTGCAGGAATTTTCAGCTGCAGTTCAGAACCCATGTAAGCTTTCTTCTGTAGTTCTGTTTGCCATGATTATTTCAAAGTATTTTGAATTCTAGATGGATTTTCGGTTAGGATTCCGATAATACCTTTTTTTTTTCCTAAGTCCTATATGTTTACCAATATGTTATAAATTATCTGTTTTCACATAAAAATTTAAAAATTCAGGAGTATATTTTGTATCAGTAGCATAACTTACAAAAGTTAGCTTCAGTATTTGCACAATTTTTTTCTCTTATATTCTAGTACATTTACATGTTTTCTGTCCTGAAAATGAAGAAAAGTCAAATAGAGTCAAATAGAAGGAATACAATTATTCAGTTCAGGGTAGGTCTTTATTTGACATTTTGGTGAAAAATTTAATTTAAATGCTCTATAGAAATAAAGAAAACAATTGTATTCCTAAGAATGCCATACAGGAGAATATAACATCCTTATAAACTTGTCCCTTTTAGAAATTTATGAGATGCCAGCATTTTGAATACCTTCTGTTCTCCTGGTCTCCCAAAAGATATTCTCTCCAAGTATAAGGAAAAGAGAAAGTACTCAAATACACGACCAAAAAAAAATTTAGTACCATTCAACCTGAAAAGCAAACACGAAAATTAGAAGGAAGAATTTATAAAATCATTAAAAAATGCAATAAATGAAAGGGGAAAGTTTTTTTTCATTATTTCTTCCGATGATGAGCTGTTAGCATGTGAGTTACTAGCACTGACACCAGCCTACTGTTCAAAATAATACTTTCCTCCTCCTCAGTCCTGGGCTCTGTGTGAATCTACTTTTAGCATTTTCCTATCAGTCTGCTTCATTGTTGTCAAGTCTCAGCTAAAATTTGAAATACTGCATGACAGTTTCCCCACAGAAATGGAAAGAGAAAGTTAGAATGGAGAAGATGTTTTCTTTTTCATTACAATTAATTTTTAGATGTATTTCTGATTCTTATGAACTTATACCTGTGGAGATATTCAACTTTTCTTCAACAATAACAATTCATTTATGGAAAATAAAGCAAGAATACAGCTAATAGGCAAAGTGCTATCTAGGTATGGTAGATCAAATCAATATAATGGAACTAATAACTACTTAACCTTGTAATCCACACAAGAATATGATGATTTTTCTCTCTTATCTGTAACTTTCTGGAAAGAAAATGGTCACATAATTAACTAACAAACCTTATTTATTATTACATATCATACTTATGCACTATGGTAATCAATGTGAGTTTTGCCAGGGACTTCAATTGCCAGTTGAAAAATAAATTTTCTTCTCTAGCTGTTAAGAGGAAAAAAAAGCTATTTTTTTCTCATGTATTTTGTCTTCACCATTTCTTCAGCCTCTGCAAATATTTAAAGATAGGCATGTGTACTTATTAACAACTACTCTAACTTAGTAACTGTAAAGACTACTGAACCAAGAGCTGTGTTTAATTTCTACTAGAAGTCTCTTGGATCATGAACACTAGTAGAAAGATGAGGATTGGGAAAAAAAAAATAAAATAATTTGTTCTTATCAGGATCCAAAATACTTCCCTGCAATGCCTCCAAAACAGCAAATCTATTGGCCCTTTGGAAATTCTTCCTGTTATCCTGCAACCACAACTACTTGGACAACGCTTTGGTCATGAAAATGCTGTTTGCTGAGTTGATTATTGCTGTACAATATTAAAAAAAAAAATTATATATCCACCAGCAAATCTGGCCTAGTAGTTTTATGTTTTTTTGATCTGTTCCTGTGATAAAAGCCTGTTTTTAATATTAGAGGATGCATATTTTTTATTATTAGAGGATGGATACTTCAAAGTATCTTCACAATAATCACTGAAACATCAGGTAAATCTTGCTTAACACTATGTCAGAGACAGTAGCGAGTGCTGGGGGATTGGGCTCCTTTTGTCTGTCATGATATGCTGATCCTCCTTATGCTCACACTTCCTGAACACTATGGTGTTACTAACATACAAGATAGGCAGCAGCTATCATACATACCAGCTAACATACAAGATTGACAGCACTGGGTTAAGCCAAGCAGAAATTTTAAGAAGCCTCAGGGAAGTATGATATGAAATATCAAACCAATATTTGCAGACAGGTTTTAGCATGGCAGAAGAGGTAGAGTGGTAAGTTTGCTGAAGAGGAAAACAAAAATAAAATCATGGAATAGAAATGGAATTACCAGAGGACGTTAGTAATTAAAATGTGAAATTAAAATAATCTTTTGTTGTTTCTGTGCTCTGCAAAATAAGTCACAGCAGATCACAGAACATTCTGAGTTGGAAAGGACCCACAAGGATCAATGAGTCCAACTCTTAAGTGAATGGCCCATAGAGGGATCAAGGCCACAACCCTGATGTTATCAACCCTGTACTCTAACAAAGTGAGCTAATCTCAGGGTCAATAAATGATCATAGGAACATGTATTTTTCTTTAAGCCCTCAAGTTAGGGTTAAAAATTAATTACGATGAAAAGCTTTTTTCAGCTGTGATAAAATCAATCAGTTTTGTCATTTACTTTAAATGAGAAAAATTACAACCCAGTAGATTATGTGGTGTTCAGCCTATGAATACTATTACTATATGAGCTCAACAAAAGTACTTTATTAAAATTTGTGGCAAGCTTCTTAATGTAATTTCATTATTTTCTTATATTTTATTAATTAAATATCATTGTAATGGAATTTAATATGTGATTTTAAGATGCAAAAAATTATGTTCTATATCTCATTTAGATATATTTAAAAAATTAAACTTTTCCAAATGATGCTGGTATATGCACAGCACTGAATAATATCTGTATTATTATCCTCCTGCATATAGATCAAAAGGCAACATATAAGATTAAGATCACTGTAGAGTGGAGTTTGCCTAATTGATTGCTGCAAGATTCATTACATCAGGCATAAAAATAGAAAAAAAGCATTCAGTTTAGTTGTCCCTGTCTCTTAAAACATAATTCTGAAGTTTTAACTTTAAAAAGTATTCAAATCTCTGCTTAAATCTTATCAAATTCCAGTTAAGTTAATTAAGCAGATGTCTAAATATTTTGGTGAATAGGAAGATACTGGTGAGTTGAAGTCTATATTGACTGTAAAAAAAATTCCAGATACTTAACAACCGGTTGTCTTCTGGGCACACACAGCAGCTTTACACAGAATATAATTCTTTTGTGTAAGCACCATATCATCTCTAATATTTTTTCATTCATAATCTTACTTTCACAAGCCTGTGAAAGAATCAGTGAATACTAACTAGTATGTGATGTGATGGTGTGAAAAAGCATCACAAAGAAGGCTCAGTTATTGTCTTTATGGTAATAATCAGTTCTTGACTTCAGAAAGAATGAGATGCCACAGTAGTTTCCTTGCAAATGGGGAAGGATATCACTCTACCTATATGCTAGAAGTTGGAATATCTGTATGTCACACTGAGCAAAAATAACTACATTTAAGTTTACATGGGAAAACTTCATGCTACAGCTCAGAAAATGATAACTGTAACTTGGATATCCCTAGGAAGAAAGACTAATGCTGTAGAGAAATAGATTTTTTTACCGTGATTTTTTTTTTTAATTCATAAAACTGAAGAGGATATTATTTTCTTGGTAAACTTTTAAGAGTTCTGATTTGCTCCCCAGTTAAATTTTACTTTCTATGACACATAATTATTAAATGGTAAAAGTTTCAAATTCTTGTTTCCTGTTCAAAAATGTTCCTAAGTGCAGTCACAGGTAAGTGTAATCCTGTAATTTCAAATGTCACTAGAGAGTGGCCCAGCATAAAGCATTATCCTGTAAAAGGAATCTAGCTATTCCAGCTGAATTTGAGTATTTTTCAGTCAGAAGATGCAACACTGCATATTAATGTAAACTATTTCTAGAATTCCACTCCTTTACATAAAAACCACATAACATAAGCTCCAAATATTGTTGTATTGTTTGGAAATTTAAAGATGATAGATGCTTGCACTGACAGAAAGATTTAATCATTGCCAGCTGTCAAACCTTAAAAGCTATGGAGTGATACATTATTGTCACTTGCTTTTGTGACTTCCCTTTTTAATGAAAAAGATACAGATTATATTTAGTGCAAAGGAAATTTCCCAAGGCAATAGAACACAATTTCCAGGGCTTGCATACTTAAGGACAACATTTAGTCTTCACATGAACACTTGTGAGACTTATATTAAAGCCTAAAGGAAAGCTCTGATTCTTGATTATAAATAGTTAAAGGGATAAATTTCTATATATTTATAGGAATATAGAAGTTTTGTCTTGAGACTTTATTGAAAGTCACTTTTTTACATTGAAATATTCACACATATATGAAGACACAACCCTCCCTATTCCCTACCCACCGTGTTCTGATGAGTTTAAATATTTAGCTACTAGTTTCTAGTCAGTCTTCCAAGAGGAAGATAAATATTGGAGACTGAACCCACTTTTACAACACTTACTCTTCCAGCTGGGTTTGAACTTGATTGATCTGCTTCTCCTTCCTTTCTTGTTACTATTTTATTATTGGTCTATGTGAATTCTTCATTCTGCTGACCATTTCCACATTCATTCCATTATGGTCCTCTCATGACTTAATAGTTCCAAATCCTCAGGTTCAAAGTTTACATTACTTTTCTCATGCAGAATCCTGTCCCTAAATTTCAGAAGGAAAGCAGTAAATAAAAATGGAGAAAATAGGAAGTCAACTTGCTCTACGTGAATAGCAATGAAAAGGTGAAGTTCCTTTCCATAATATGTTGTGAGATTGTAAGGAAACAAGAATAGACATAATGATGCACTGCTAATTGCATTAATTAAAACTGTTTAGCATGCTAAAATCTAGAATGAAAAAATCAAGTATATCTTCATGAAAATATATCTGAAATAAACACATCAGAATTAAACGTAGAACCTACAATAAGAATATTTTCTCCATTCAGAGCAAATATTGAAAAAAAATAGTTTCCAGTATAGAATCACTCCTGTTCCTCTAGTCCAGTTCAAATCAGCACTATTGAGTCAGCCTAGTAGGACATTTACTCAATCTGGTGGATGTGTCCTCATCTGGTATTCCAGTTTCTGCATATAGCAGTTTCTCCTCATCTCAGCTTTTTATACTATCTGACAAGCATGTTCAGCTGAAAAGGTAGCTATTGTTTAATTACTTATTGTTTTCTAAATTAGAGAGCTTAAACCTTAAACCCTTACATAGTATGCAGCAGTGGATCTATCTCTTTGGTCATTCACCAGTTACTAAAGGATTTTCAAATACATTCTGATTTTCTGGCCCAAATAAATGATATTAGTATGAGTTTGGAAACAATTATAGAACAAAGTTCATTTATAGCTCTGGTTTCCATCCAGAAAGATGTGGTGAAGGTGGTCTCACTTAGATGAGCAGTCTGTTTGGATAGGTTTCATGCTGTGATGCCATACCACTTACCAGTCACTTGCCTCATATTTCCAATTATTCATTCACCTTCAGAAAACCTCATTTTCATGCTTCCCTAGAAAAACTTAGAGGGCAGTGGAATGCAAAAGGATATTAAATAACATGAGCATACATATACTTTTCCTGTAGCTTGACTTCAGTTAATGGGCTAACCAATATTACCCTCAGGAAATATTTTGACTTTTACCTCCTACTAAGTTCTATAATGGTGTGTATTCTCTGGCATTCTGAGTTTCAGTACTGAGGTCAGGCATTTATCAGAACATGTGTAGGATGTTTTCAATTATTTTTTGTGAAAATCATAGAAGGAAAGAAAAGAGGGAATTTTTGAAGCTCTGGCCTTGTGTGGATGGTACTCCTAGGTACCATATCCAGACTTGCCGAAAAGCAAAAAGGAAATTCCTCAAAGAATGGAGTGAGAGACTTTGCATAATATTATACACAGAAAAATATCCTTATGTTTGTGAGAAAGGATGCTTTTTGCTGCTAGTTTAATACTTTATATTCACTTGCATTAAATAAACAATTTACTCAAAGAAATAAAGAAGAAGACCTAAGAAAAACTACTAAATTTTATACTCATTGGAATGGCTGTACCTCAATTTCTTAATTTTAATTATATCAAGACAAAATAAATGGAAAACTTACTATGATATCTTGGATAAATAGGTGAATTTGTGTCAAGTAACTAAGTGGATTTACATTATCCAAGAGGAGATTGATTCTCACAAGGTTTAAACCAGAGAAAGCTCCAACAGAAATCCATTAAATACAAGGGCTTTTTTTTTTTTTTTTTTGTCTGTGGTCATACATTGCCAGTGATAAGGTACACCTAAGAAAAACCAGAGAGGGCATTGCTCAGATGGGCGATGTGAATTGTCAGAAAGGATATTCCAGACCATAATATGTGCCCTGTATATGAACTGGGAGAGTTTCTCAGAAGGCTGGCCAGGAATTGGATGTCCCATCCCTAAAAGTATTTCAGTCATGGACAGGACTCTAAGCAAGCTGATCTTTTATGAAGATGTCCCTGCTAATGGCAGGGGCTTTGGATTAGATGGCCTTTATAGATCACTTCCAATCTAGATCATTCTATGATTCTATGATTCTGTGGTTATATACTCTTTGTGTACTTTGATTATTTTAAACTTTATTCAATATTTCTTTAACCCTAGCCCCATAAATCGTCTTCTTTTTTTCCTCAGAAATAAATCTGGGCCCAAGAAATAGTAACATGATGGTCAGTTTACCTACTTAGGAGAACAGAGTTCTGCATTCCGTCCAACTTTCATGTTTGCAAATGTCACAATAAACACAGTTCACTACCCACTGGTCACATTCCACTGGTGAATCTCTTATTCTACTACTTTACTCTGCAAGTTTCTTTCATTGGGATACTACTTGCCACTGAAATTAGTAAAATAATGTACAAGTTATTTCCCTCTGGGGACTGATGACTAAAGCATTTGTACTGATTAGTTAATCCTTGGAGCAGTACATACCTGTGGTGCGTTATGCTGTGTAAAGAAGTGGAGTCTGGGTAGATCCACAGACTGACAAGATGTGGGAAAGCAGAATGAGATCTGAACATCAGAGGTTAAAAAGAACTAGGAGATTTTCAAAAGGATGCAGAAAAGACTACACATTGTCCATTTCAAGGTAAACTACTGAAAGCTTTTAAAGTAAAATAGATAGGAAATATTAAAACTCTGGAATCCAGAACTGTGGAAGCTTCAAGAATCAGTAAAATAACCAACACTGTTAAAAGATGATGTTTATCAAACAGATTCCTGTAAGTCTGAGCTCATTACCTGAAGTTGTGGCAACCTAAGAAAATGGAAGACGTAATTGGTAAGTTCATATGAGGATGTTTTAAGCTACATGGTCAAGTCAGCTTGTTTGGGGGGTTTCTTTATCAGACAAGTTATCTCTGCACTGTGTACGTTGTCTGGTGTAAAGTTAAAAATAGCTGTATTTTCAACAACAGGTCTGAGAGTAACAATAAGATAACTTTACTGATGAGCTCAGAAAACAGCTAATTCAAGAGCAGGGGAATTAATTAACAAAACCCTGATATGTCTTTGTTTCTGGAATACTTGTTTTAGAGTAGTGAATAATGAGAAAAAGTCACCATACTCATTAAACAATATTTTTTTCAGAACATTCTTTTCTATAAATAGAAGTATTTCCAGCCGTATACCAGTTAAAATATCTGGAGGTGTTGCTGGGGATGCAGTTATCTTTCCACAGCACAATGAAATAAAAGTTAAACAATAAGCAATAGATGCTGTCATACACCTCTCAGCAGAGATCTGGATAAATACACAAAGAAATGATTACAGGGAGTGTCACTGCCATTTTTCAAGTTGTATTGCACTGAATAATACACAGTGAAAAGGAAAAGAAATTATTCCCCTCTGTCATCCCATAGTCAGCAGATATTTTGTTGATCTAGTACCAGTCAGACAAAAAAGGTGTTTGATCCTACATGAGCAGGCACCCAAAGGCCTTTAATCTGTCACAGTCATTAATGCCAATGACATTTTCACTGACCTGCTAGAATCCTTTAACTCTTTCCAGACAACATTTTGTGACATATCCATCCTTCCAATTAAATCTGATGATCACTTGGTTGAATGAATATTCTCAGGAGCAAAGGGAAAGAGTGTTGTCCATTGTCTTTTTAATTACAGATGACGATGATGGCCACATGACACTTAATTATCAAAATACTGAGTGGATTTGTAATTTAGCTTCCAAATGACCTTTATATTAGAAAAGTCAGTGTGGGTTAGTATGGCACTAAATATATCAAAAGAGCTAGAAAGAGATGAAATATTGCACTCTGTACTGGTAAGGATTTAGAAAAATAAATGCATGATGGAAGTATAGTTTTGTACTTTTACCTCTCCTGAATGTTTTAGAGGCGAGCATCTTCATTTGGAAGTCAGAGAATTATTTTTTCTTGTGGCATGTGTACAAAGCAAGAAATTCTATATCATTTAAAAAATTCGCTAAAACAAAAAACTGAGGTAGAGATGTTTGTGTATCTTTATTAAACAATCTCTGAGACTTTCAGGAAGAAAAGCTCAGGTGTACTCTATTTCCTTGTGGGTTTACGTGTAAATCTTTCTGTAGTGTAAACAGACTAGGCACAGAATGACTGATTTTGACCACTATCCTCAGGAACTCCATGTGCTGTGCAGACAAAGCTTTTGAAAGGTTCAGTGTTAGCTATTAGGGAGACAGATGGGATTTGCAGGCAGACTGCACTCCAGATAACCTTATAACAGAGGTGCTGAGAGCCATGAAGTTACTGGGCTTGCATAGTTTTACAGCCATGGAAGTGAACTTACAGGTGTCATCTGGCACCATTCTGAGCCAAATCATACAGAAATTTGAGCTGCTTTTCTTCACAAGGCCAGGTATAGCATTCTGATAGTTCTGGAGATAGCTGTTCTCCATCTCCATCATCTGCAAGAAATATCTTGCAGATTTCATACCAGAATGTTTACTGGAATGGAGATCTGCAAATAAACCACTTCCTTCTACAACTACATAGTAAAAAGGGGGTTAGACATACCTAAGTTTTTATAGGTTTTCTATTTCTATTACTGGTATATAGAGGACAGATACTATAGGGGGAATAAAGGTCTTCTCTATCCAATTGACATTTTCATAGCTATGGATGACCTTTCTGTCCTTCAGTTAGCATTTTCAGGTCACCTTGCTCCACATTGTCTTGTCAAAGTCAAAACTGAAACTAGAAAAACAAGAGCCTCAAAGCCAGATTGTAAATCTAGGCAGAACATGCCTGTTTTATTGAAGGTAAGTGCTCTAAACTATCTCCTGTCCTCACATCTGCCAAGTTCAACAGGATGAGAGCCAGACAGCAGATACTAGTGAGTGGCAGACCTTCACACAGAGGACAATGAAGTGTATCAAGAAAAGTAAGGAAATCACGGAAGTTTTAAATATGAAAATAAAACAGAATTTTTTCCAGATGTTAGTGTATGAGGTACTGACCTTCTATATTATGCTGTGTGCTCAGGAGAGAGCAATGATCATGACTCAGGGAAGCATCACTTTCTAGTTAGTCATTAATTGGTGCACTATAGAAATATTTTCTTCTCTAGTATGGTCTCCTTTCTTCATGATGCCTCTGCACAAGTGTGAGAGTCTACCAGGTGCAATGCAGTAGAAGGCGGTGCTCAGTAGAATACACTTTTTTGCCTCAGTTTCACTTTTTCCTGTTTACGACTATGACATAGAGCTACCATAATTTCTGAAGTGTCTGCTCCCCTGCTAGCCTTAGGCATTTGACACAGCAGGATATGGGGGTACAATTTTACCTTAACTTCACCTCCAGGCTGCACTATGATCTTAGAAATGCTCATCAGGCTTTGGCTTTGACAAGCATTACCCAGGTTAAGCTCCTCTTGCACTTATCAGAAACAATGTCTGTTTTCAGGAACTTATATTGTCTAATGGGGTCCTTGTTTTAACAAACAGGTGTGGATGTTTATTTTTCTTACCTGAATAACAACCCAAGTGGAACAACATTTTCATTATTGAAGTTCCAAGGAAAGTTATTGACCTAAATTACATCCAGAATGGAAAATTATTATGCTTTGAACCAACTCCCTTGTGACCTTATAAACAGTGGTCCTTAATGAGACTCTTTGAGCTCTCCCAGACTGCAACAGACTGTGACCAGAAAAGTCCCTCTTACTTGTAGAGGAATTTCTTAGAGAGCAGGGGCATGATTTGCTATGGGATGTAGCCTGAGTTATTTTACACTAGGCCTCAGTTTTGGGCCTGAATTAGGCCTCAGATTTGGGCCTTGTTAGTAGTGAGCAAGCTTGTGGCGCAGTTAGAAATTCTATTAAGGTGTGCTTGGATTTAATTAATGTAGTTTTAGTAATTTTACCGTGGTGACCTTAAAGTTAAGATTGTTTACATTCCTTTTTAATCTAGTACCAATTAGAAAACACCTGTTCGCATAAACTATCTGAGACTGTATATAAACCACCATTTTGAAGCAATAAACGGAGAACATATGATATGACCAAATTGGTTGGACCTATGTTACTCTGTCAGCCTCCCATGAAATGCCCTGGCTTCACTTACTGGGACACCTCTCAGAGGCAGTGAACTCTCAAGTTTGCTATGCTTGAAGAGAACCACTGGAAGCCAACGATGGAGCTTGGGCTATCTCCACTTCTTGAGGTTCAATCCTTCATCCATTGCAAAGAAGCAAAGGAAATTTTTCACAAGGTCTATATACATACCTTGGATCTTTAGTGTGCATGTGATTATGTTAAAGCAATTGTATTATGAACGTTGCTCTCTTAGATTTTTTAAGTATGTTCGATGTGTAAGTAAATTAGGTTTAAAAGTGAGTTCCTATTGTGCTTAAAGTAAATTCTACAGAATCTTTTGTTAAGGCTTTTGACTGAGTGCTTTAAAGTTTAAATTCTTTTAAAACATTTGGCCTAAACCACCAGTCAAGCCAAGAGCTAAATTTGGAGAGGGGTCCACTCTGAACTTTGGGAATCAGCAGGAGAGTCTGCCTTATTCTTTTTTTATCATTATTGTTTCCCGTCTTTACCCTTTTCCATCCCTAGCTTCCATGTAGATAATTTTGGGTTGATTTTAATCTGATTTTTCTCCATATGCTGTAACAATTTAGTAAGTAATAGAGTGAACAATAGCAGTAGACTTGCCAACAATTTTTGTCCACTTTCACTTTTGTATTAAACCTGCTTTTGCCAGCACCTTTGCTGGTGATCCTTTGAGTAGCCTAAAGACCCGTTTCTGACAAAGGATCACAGACAGTAGGCAATTTGGAAAAAAAAAAAAAAAGAAAATCCAATCTCATCACATGTCAATGACAAGGAAGAAGAGAAAAGGGATTTGGTTGTCCCAGTTATATTGAAATTAGGCTATCAGTTCTGGTGGTGGGAGGTCCACCCAAGCCTTCTCTGTTTAAGTGTCTGTCAAGCATAGTCTGAAACACATATATGCACAAATATATGACCCTGCTGGAGCTTCTGAATGTCTTCTCAGCATGATGTGCAAATGCTGCTATGCTCTGTTAATCTAAATCTGTGTGAAATATAAGGAAAGTAATGTTCCATATACTACAGTAATAGACATATGATCTGAATCTTGCATTCAAACCATTCTATGAAATATTTAACTATTATCTTGGGTATTTTCAAAGTCATTGGAAAGAAGATGAAGAATAAAAGGGATCTACAGGGGGTTTTGTACATGTTCTTAATTTGGAAACATAAAAGAGCAGTCTGGCAGCTATCTTTTGCAAAATTATCATAAGAGGGTTCTAGATTCTTTAGATTAGTTAGCAAATTTTTCTCTTGTTTGAATATTTTTTACTTAATCAGTATGCAGAAGCAACATAGCAAATTGGTCTGTCTACCCCAGGAGTGACTTCTAGATGCCATTGCATTATAAATCACTGAAAAAGCACTAAATTCATAATGACTCTTACATTAAACTCACTGAATACATCATAGTACATTTAATGGCCCATGCCCACCCTTTTTTTCAGCTACATATATAATTGGAGAGTTGTTATTTCCACAGTTTTCTTTGTATATGTGGATTGTATTGCTTTTCACCTGGTTGTATGTTCATGGTTTTGAGTAGCAGATTTTTGTAGGTTTTTTTTTGTACAGGATAAAAGCTCACCCTCCCGATCATTATTTCTCCTTTGAGTTCTCTGAAAAAAATGCTTTCAAACACTCTCCTCTCTCTCTAAACATAAAGACAAGAAAGAACAAAATGAAAATACAGCAACTACTCCCTTCCTCCAGTATTAGCTTTTTCTTCCTCTGGTAAGCCCAAGTGGTTTGAACTACCAATAAAAAGGAATTTGTTTTTCTTCTACTTTAAACCTTCCCTATTAAGTGAGAGTTCTGCAGATCACAGAGCTACAAGTCAGTTGCAGAATATATGTTGTGATAAGTAGAATTAACCTCTTGACCTTCAATTCTCCTCTCCTATGATGCACACAGATATTTCTCTAACCATGAAGAAGTTTTTACAGACAAACAAAGGATGGCTTTTTGCCACTATTTCTCACTGAAAGTTGAGCTAGTAGTCCAAAGAATTCAAGTTCTTAGGCTATTTTAGCTGTACTTAGTGAAATTTAAGTTGCACATTTCTACAAAAGATCTCTTTTCAATGGCAAAAATGAATCCACACTTATGCATCCACCCCATTTTGACTTGGAAAATGAAATGGCACATTTATGCTAAAAACCAGATTTGTTGTACTTGTTTATTAATTCTTATAAAGGTGTATTTGCAAGCATCCACATGCATTTCTTAATGTTTTGCTTTTTTTAAAAAAAAAAAAGCCTGGAAATGAAGCTCTGGATGTCAAAAACAGAAAAGTATGTTCTGTTTTTTTTTTTTAAAAAAAAAAGAGTAACTGAGAAAAATTATTTGACTATTTCTATTAGGGATGGTTCTGCAAAATCTGAAATTCCGCTGAATGCAATAAAGCTTGACAATACTTAGAACCTGACAAAATTAAGCCAAAGTATTTCAGGACAAAAATTTGTTGGGTTTCCTAGAAATGGAAGCAACAATAAATTGAATAACAGATGCAAATGAAAAGCTATTGTGTTATTGATCGCATTAGAACCAAGAATGAATATCTTACACTGTAAATGATGACCTATATCTCTTTGTCACAAATGTTTTAAGTTGATTGTTCAGCAAAGACAACAATGGATCAAGTTTTGTGTGAAATTAATTTTTTTTTTCTCTGATGAGTGAGAAAGAAAGAAGTAAAATTTGAATAATAGTTTCCATGATAATTTTCTGGGCAATTTAGGGAACAATAACTCATTAATTTCCCATTAATATATGGGAAATTATGTAAATAATTTCATCACAATAAATTCTATAATTCTTCTGAGGAGGTGTCTGTGTGTTACCCCTTATTTCACTGTTTCAAATGAAATTAGAAGAAATAAAGATATTTATTCAGATAACAACTTTTAGCTTGTTTATAAGAAATAATTTTAATTTTCTTAAAAAAAAAAATAAATTGACTTAGTAAAACATTGTGTGAAGCACATCATTTTGCCAAGACAGCGGGATGTATGAGTCTGGGACATTTGCATCCTTACATCATACAGTAATGCTTATTTTATTTGTGGACATAATTACAAAAAAAAAAATCTCTCAGACTGTGCTGGTACCAGAGGACGCAATTTGTACTTCTGGAAAACTATGACACATTATTTTGGGTTCCTCACTTTATAATTAGAAACTTTAGGAAAGTCGCATATTTGCACATCTGCTGGGAAAATACACGTATTTTCAAGCAACCAAGTTTTCTAGAACAGGTTAATCCTGAAAGGTCTTTGGGCTCTTCATTGTATGGCACACTTGTACTCTAAAAGGTCCTAAGTACTGTACAGAAATAATAAAATATTCCTCTTGTACAATCCCTGTAACTAGTGGAATAGCCTCTTAATCCAGTTAACAGGTCTTAAAAATTTACTAAGCTAACTCTGTCATGTTACTTCTATAAGCACATGTTCTTTGCTCATGAGAAGTAATCTAATTTCAGTCTCTAATGAATGACTTGAACCAGCTTACTGCTGTTCTGTAACAATGTTTCCAAACAATTTCTATTATTCTTTGCTATGTTCTGTGACTTAGTAAGCTTCTGCAGCTTAATAGTGAAAAGGTTTTTGATTTTTGTGGTTTTATTTTTTTAGAGTGGTCTGGACATTCATCCATTCCCACAAGGACACCAAGGGATGAATTTTGCCTCATGTTAGTATATATGAAATTTCTTGACAAAGGAGAAAATCCCTATCAAAAAAATTTTACATTTTCTTCAGGTGAAATTATCTGGTTTTAGGTCAGTCATGCAACATTCAAAAGACAGTTCATTGCTTATAAATTTCTTTCTAATATTTTTTTTTCTGAAAAGTGTTTTGTCTTGGTTTGAAAGACAGTTGTCTGCTAGGGAGGGGCACGGCCTCCTTTGGAATGGAGAATTCAAACCCCCTCCCTCCAAATTATTACAATTTTGAAAATTAAGTGGGCTCTCAGGCATAGATATGTGGCTTGGCTCCTCTTAGAGTCATGCAGACCTCGAAATGCTGCTGATGTTCTCCTGCTCCCCTCTTCTTCTTCTCCAGCAAGAAGAAGCAGGGAGGCCCCACGTTGGACGCCAGCTTTAGTTTCCTTGAGGTACCTCCGTACCCCAGGGGTGCTCTCTATTAAGCAGCACAGAACGGGGCGTGACAAACCCCCCTTGCGAGTTCTGTGGGTCCTGGTTATCGAATCCTCGGTGCAGGGACAGATGGAACAGCAGCACGGGTCTTGGGGGTTGAACAGAGGTGGTTTATTCAACGCATTGTGGAAGCCCAAGACAATTATCTGCCACGTGCAGAGGCTTTTATATACACAGAAGGCAGAATGGAGTCGGGGTCAGGGTGACTACCCAATGACAGCAGAGCTTGAGAGGGGAATTAAGGGAAATAACACAGGTAGAATTGGGCAAGGGAAGGATTACAACACCTGGGTTTGACCAAAAACTGGGGAAAAATCAGGGGTGTGCTGGGTTAAACCATAAAATGAAAATATAGATAAATATGACTTAAAAAGCAAACTGCAACAGATACGGGGATAGGAATAACAGTTCTTTACCAGTGTGTATAACAAGGCAAACAAACAACAACAACTACAGCACTAATGATAAACAGAATCCGGCACCAGGCAGACCTGGGGAGGTCTGATCCCGGTGCCCCTGCAGGACTTTGAGAGCACCCAGCTGGAACGGTGGAAAATCCCAGGCTGGTGGATGGGACGTATCAGAGGCTCCATTGGAGGTAGCTGGATTGGCAGGGATGTCCCGGCAGGGCAGTGTGGGGATACAGTGCAGCAAAAAGCCCCAAAGCAGTGCTGAGGAAGCAGTGGAGGTGGTGGGACAGGGCCAGCCCAGCAGAGCAGGAGGAGGCGAGCTCAGAATTCCTGGACACACAAGCAGATGATGGTAGATTTCACAGGACCAGACCCGGTGGGACAGTGAACTCCTCCTGTAGCAAGCAGCAGCCTGACCGTCCTCTATCTGGTGCCAAGAGCAAGGGACAACCTATCTGCTCCCAGCCCCGTCCTTTATCTGTCCCAAAACTTGTATTATCTTTCCCCTCTGAGAAAAAACTCCCAAAGACCAAAATTGATGTAGCCTGGTGATACACTCTCCTTTGGCAACTTCTTTATTTTCCTCAAGCACCCATAAGTACTCAGTAGTTAGTTTCCTGGCAACTTATGGGAAAAAAATCTGTAGGAAAAAAATCTGTAAGAAAAAAACCCAAATCTAACTCCCAACATGTTGCAGGGTTTTAAATAGCTTCACTTTTTCTCTCTCTGGGAAAATATATAATAGTTTCTTCTGCTAAGACCAGTGAGAGCACAGGAGAAAGGAAGCTCACCTGGGAAGATTATCTCTTACACAAAAGATCTATGCAGGTATACATATATATGTATTTTAAAGAACATTTGGTGCCATTTGATGTTGGTAGCACAGTGGATGTGACACTGAATGAGAAATTTGAACAGGAAGAAGCAATTGTATTATATAAATATTTATTACATTTCTGAAATAGGTTACTGCTTTTTTATTTTCTCCAAAGGGGGAAAACCCTGGTTGTATCGTTAATGCAATATATACATCTCCAGTTCTAAGAGATGTATATATTGTTCTGGATGTTGAATTGTTGTTCTCTTTTCTGGGCTCTTAGGGTAGTCTCATAGGTTTTATTCTGCACTTCTCATTCAGTCATTTTCTTCTCTGGTCAGCCTAGATTTTATCATTCTATCTGGCCTATTGGCTAATGTGTAATAAGAACTGCTTTGAAATTTGAGACAGAGAATCCACTTTTTTAATCCTTTCCTAAAGAGAAGATGACACATCTGAAAGCAGGAAGGCATAGGGCCCAGGCCTCACTGCCAGTTTGTAATCATTTGGAGCAAGATAGATTAGACAAGCTGTTCAGATACAATAAATTCAAAGTGTCAGACTTGTTGTTGATGTATTCTGTGATGTGCAGAATACTTGGTGCAGACATGACAGATGCAAAGTATGACAACAAGGTCCGTGGCACCTCTGAGATGCCTTGAGCTGGAGGTGTTACCTTTCCTTTCCTATAAGTCTGGTCTGGTTAAGAATCATGGGAAGAGAGAAAACTGTCCTGAGACATTATGTACTCAAGAATAATCTCTCCTGTTGCAGCACCTTTTCATATCACCTTCTATCTTCATATTCCTAATTGAATTTCATGTAGCATTTGAAATTTCTTATCATAAAAAACTTTCTATTTTACTTATTCTTTTAACATTATTTGTTGTATATTTGGATAACCTGGATCTTAATACTTTGTCAAATATTTCAGCATATGATAAACACAGTTTAAAAGGGCTTTTTTCACATTCACTGACAGAAATCTGAATTAGACTTTCCGGGTTTTTTTAAACTTTCTTTCAACTTAAACTTATTTACTACGTGGTTTTTGAGTTGTAGATAACAGAACTCTCAATAATGTTATCAAGTATTAAAAAAATCCTTCTGATATTTATTTCTTTAAATTTTTATTTTGTTTCTAATTTCTACATATAAACTTGATTTGAATTCCTTTTATCCTCATTCTTCTATAAGTCTTATCCATTCTTATCTTTTTTGCTGCTCATATATACTCAACATGGGAGCAATTTTATCACTAGATGGTCTAAGCTTTTCTAAACATTATATGTCAGTGTGTTACATGTCTGCATTTCCTTCATACCATCAAGTTCAGATGTCACTCTGACCCGTGTGTGAGCATCCTGTTTTATTTAATTTTCTTTTATTTGTCATAAAGGCTGTGTTGACTCCAGACACTTAAAGATGTTTGCAAGATGAAATTATGGTAATGTTCTCTTTGTAAGTTTAGTGCTGTTGAAGTAGAATAAAGGCAATATTGAGCCAACAAAACAATGTATTGCAATTATGGTGCAGAATAAATGGCCACAGCTTGCACTGAACGTAGAACATGTCAGGCGAAAAGGTACACTTGTCTTTTCTTTTCAATTGGTTTTCACAAGATGAAGCCTTTAACATCTGTAATCTGGCTTCCTGCCAAGCCAAGAAAATTATGAACATGAGAGTAAATAAGTACAGACTTTTCTTTCTGAAGATGATTTTGTGATTTTTATTTTAAAAATGCTAAATGTGTATCTTGTTTGTTCTTGTGTACAAGTATACAGTAATTAATAGACTCTTTGTTTTACTTAGAAAGGCAGGTTTCCTAAAAGAGCAGTATTTAGCTGACACATCTTTAGCTGCCCATCTGCTCGCTTTGTTTTTTATAACATGACAAATTCTATTTGTTTCTTTTAGGTTAAAATCAGAGTTCCACAATAACAAATACCAGTCTCTGAAATTAAAGCTTGTCTAACATGTTTTCTTCAATGATAGGTGATGAAATTTCAAATCTGCTTTTTCATTTTTTGTTCTTGAATAAACTACATTCAAGCTACTGAAGCTAATTCCTCTTCATCCATGTTGTGTTGTTTTACATTCTGACCAAAAAAGTTAATAATCACTTTTTGCTTCTTCTCCTTTAAAATCATTCCACATATTCTCATGAAGAGACATAAAGGCAACTCTAACATGATTCATTCACCTTGCTATGCATCTACATGTTAAATTTCACTGGGTTCCTTATTTGGAATGGGTAACTTTCAATACCTTTCCTTCCTTGTTTCTCTCTACCCTTCTTGTTTTAATTTCACTTCAGGTGTTGTGCAAATTTTGACTGAATGAAAAAGGAGAACTGTAAGAGAGAGGTTTACACTGATGAAAGGTATAACATAATGTAAAGTAGTAAATATTAAAGAAAAGCATTAATGAGGAAGAGCATAAAAGCAAATAAAGATATACATGTGCTTCTCTGTCTGAATCTAATTCTAAGAAGGAACTAGTAGGTCCAAAGCAGAATGTTAAACCTGGAAAAATATTTACATCTTTGTGTAAAGGACACGGGTTATTCAGACTTAAGTATATATGGCTTATATATTCCTTAAATATTTTTTCATCACTGTAGATAAATTAATAATTATATGACTTTTATGACTGTATGACTATTCAGTAGATATTTATGCACATGAACCTGTATACCTACTTAGAATAAAGGAAAAAATAAGGTTTTGAAAAAAATAACAGTAGGAAAAAAAAGCATAAATTGGGTAATTTCTGCTTGGATAAAAGGCAAATTAATTGTGCAAAGCAGCAATGAAAAAGGGTCTCATTTATTTTTACATTTTACATTTTCAGGGTATAAAAAGGAAACAAAAATATACCAAGGAAGCATGACACTTTCAATTTCAGATTACAAAAATATCCTAAAGTAATTATAAATTCAGATGATACAATAACTAGGGGAGCATCTGACACACCTGGAGGCTGTTCTGCTACCTTTCAAACGGACCTTGATAGGCTGGAGAGTTGGGCAGAGAGAAACCTAATGAGGTTCAGCAAGGACAAGTGTTGGGTCCAGCACCTGGGGAGGAATAACCAGCACAGGCTGGGGGCTGACCTACTGGAGAGCAGCTCTGCTGGGAGGGACCTGGGAGTATTGGTGCATGACAAACTGGCCATGAGCTGGCAGTGCCTTTGTGGCCAGGAGGGCCTGTGGTATCCTGAGGTGCATGGAGGGGGCTGTGGCCAGCAGAGAGAGAGCTGATAGCACCCCTCTGCTTGGCTACACAGTTCAAAGACAAAGAGGTACAGGAGAGGGCCCAGCAGAGGCCCCAAAGGTGATGAGAGCATCTGTTTTCTGAGGAGAGACTGTAAGAGCTGGGCCTGTTTACTCTGGAGAAGACTGAGAGGGGACCTCATTAATGAATATAAATATCTCAAAGGTGGCTGCCAAGAGAATGGTGCCGGACCTTTTTCTATGACCTCCAACCACAGGACAAGGAGCAAGAACCATAAATTGAAACACTGGAAGTTCCATCTCTACTTGAGAAAGAACTTTACATTGAGGGTGGCATAGCACTAGAAGAGACTGCCCAGAGAGGTTGTAGAGTCTCCATCCTGGAGATATACAAAACCCACCTGGACATGCTTCACCTGCTTTAGCTGACACTGCCTTGGTAGGGTGTTGGATTGAATAATTTCCAGAGGTTCCTTCTAACCCTAAAAATTCTGTCATTGTATGAATTATAATTTATTTACTTTCTATTGCTATTTTATATTCTTCTGGATGTCCAGGAAAATTATTACAAATAAATAATTCTTTTTATATATATTCCATAAGAAAAAGATACAACTTTTGCCACTGTAACACAACCACAGACAAATGGAAGTTCTTGTAGGACAACTTCAAATTGCATTTTTCTCTTTGCATTCTATTTATTTTGGATAGATTTACATGCATTTAAAAGCAAATGCAACTTGCACTTGCAAATAAAAGTCTTTGCTAAGTCCAAACAAATGTATCACTACTCTACAAGAGATGTTCACTTTTCAGAATCAGTTCAAGTGACTGGGTCCTAAGGGTAAAAAAGAACAGAAAAACTAAAATAAAAGAAAGAAGAGAAATGCTAAGCATTCTGGGTGGTGTGTTATGATCATTTATAAAATAGATTGTTTAAAGGATATGTTTTATTATTATCCTTTTAAACTAAAACATTGTTACTATGAATATATGATACAGTGTATAATAGCACAATAAAATTGCAATGGGATAGATAGCCGTGATGGAATGAGTATTGCTTCAGTGGTGCATGCCAACTTATGGAATGCTAATGCCAGCTGAAGTAACATTTTCTGGTTCAATGAGTCAGGCTATCAACATCCTGGAAGCTATCTCAATGAGCATGCTTTTGTTTGTTTCAGTGTTTAAAATATCATGGATTAAGGGAATATTCACATGTATGTGAAGCATTAGATCTAAGAAAACATCCTTCTCTTTTCTTTTTTTTTTCCTTCATTTTATTTTCTAATTTTTTATTGCAGACAGAATCTTACATTTCAGTTGTGGAATTCAAATGTGAACGATTAAAAGAATTACTGTAAGTATAATGTAGAAATGTGAAGCTTTCAGGGACTTTGCTTGTCCCTTTGCTTTGATTTCTTGTGGGTTTGTGAGATTCTTAGTTTGGGTTTGATGAGTGTGTGTGTTTATCAACATGTATACTTATGTGCTCCTCATTTTGATGCTCTGTTTTGGTTTTTTGAATGGGTACAGGGACTTTCTCCCTATCATTTATAATATGGCCTTGTGGAGTATCTTCAGGAAGATACATCATGATAACTGGCAAGCTAAGTTCCAAATATGATTCAGAAACTATATACCTGTGCTAGTGGTTCTCTTTTTAGCTCAGGGGTAGTTCTGTACTGTTTGGATTACACTGTACCTGAATAATTTGAATCCTCAAGAGAGGAGCTATGGTTTCATGCATCTACTGCTGATTTGGCATTGATTTCATCTGTTTCATTTTTTAAATGGCTTTAAATTAAGCATTTGTGCTCCTCAAACATCTATAAAACTGAGCACCAAGAAATGACCCATGTGGACCATGTCATTGTTATTTTTGCAGTCCAAAGCAAAAATAGCTTTAGCCTCTTTTCACTCCCTGTCCAACCATCTGAGTGATGATTTCATTTATCTACATCAAACAGTGCTGTGTAAATGGAGAAAAAAATTATGAATCTCAACAGGAACATTCAATGAGATTTTAATTCCTGGTCATTCCACAAGCCTGACAAACTTTGATGCTAAATGAAAAAAAGGAAAAGAAACAAAAATCCAATCAACCAAATAAAATAATCAAAAAACAACCATCCAACCAAAACGAAAAAAAAAAAAAAAGCTTTCAGAACCATCTGTTTTTCTAGGAAACCTCTCTAAAGTTAGGAATTCTTGGCATAAATAATAAAGAATAATTCTAGTTTCCATTATGAACACAGACACCTGTTTTTTATGTGATTAAACTTTTCAAAATCATGTTCTCTTATAAACAGGGCATTAAATACTTGTCACAATTTTAAAAAGGAAAGTAGATATTTCTGTGATTCAAATTCAGCAGCTCTATTCAACATTTTAGCCCAACACAACAGAACTTCAATACTATTACTTAGGTAAAAGTAGAAGACTAATTGAAATTTTCAACTTTGAATGTCTGCATACTTATGCTGAGTTCTCTTTGTAAAGTTTCTAAGATGTTCAGAATTTCACTCAAACCCCTGAATGCCATAAAAGTTGAATAGTAATTTCTTAAGTCAGTTACTGTATATCTCAATCAGTTCCCTTATCACCTTTGTTTCTGCACCGTTCACTTACAAAATGAGGAAAATATGTTTTTCATTCTACAGGAATGTTGTGAAAGTAACAGAGACGTCATGTTTGAATTTTTGGAATCATGTGGGTCAGACTCAAAGGCACTCTGGTATTAATGATCAAATTCACTTTGCTGTGCAAACAGACTGGAATTGTTTATATTTTCATTTGAAAACCTATTCCTAAATTATTCTGGCCTATTTGAAAAGAATAATTCACAGGTGTGGCATTTACCTTCTGTTTTGTTACACAATGATTCCTGTTTTTTAAAATACAAAGATTAATTAAATTCTGCATGTGTCTTGAGGTTTAAACAGTCAATTATTTTAAGGTGTCACAGTTTTCTGTCTTGCTTTTCCTTTTCCTTGCACTTTTTCTCTTGTTTCCCCTTTCCTGTCTCTTTTATTCTGTATCCCTACAGACATTCTGATCCTTGAGTATGGTCAAAGACAGTCTGAGGACACATGGGAAAATAGTGCTGTTGAGAGAAGTTATAAAGTAGGAAAGTAAGAGCGTTTGATTCTTACATATCTTTACTTTGCAATTGAGGTTGTCAATCCTTGCAACTTGGTCAGCTTAATATAAAAGATGTACAGTAATACAAAAAAAATGAATTAATATTAAAAAATGAGTATAACCTTGTGTGTCCCTTGCTAACTGTAATGTAAGGGTTGGTGCACAGAACATTTAAACTAGCTTTTTCCTTTTTTTCATTATTACGTACTTGTGTAAAAAGGTTAGTTTTAGAATCTTGCTCCAAAATAATTTCTTTTATGCAGACATTTTTAAGCAGAGTTAAGAAGAGAAATGCTTTTAATTCAGTGATCCCCGAACCATTTAACAGCTTCTCAAACTAATCATTTGTTTGGAAACATTAACCAAAACACCAGTGAAACAAAGTCACTTCTGAAAAGAAATATAGCTGCTCGAACACCATTGTTGGGTAGGAACCGGATAATGTAAGTCAGATAATTAACGTGCAATTATGTTAAAAAAAAAATTCTAAAATGATGATCATTTTGGAATGTAAAAATCCTCATGAGTGTCTCATTGTGTTCTTTGTTTTGTGCTTGTGTCTTTGTATACATATCTAAATACAAAATAATCAGAATTATCTCTGCTCAACTATACTGAACGCCATTGAAAACATTTCTTTCCCAGCCACATCCCTAATCTTAAGTGGAAAGAGAAAAATTACATTTAATATAGCATTCAAAAGAATTTTTGTAAGTGTTTCTAGCTGAGAATGTGTCCCAGTGTTTTCTCATTCTGATACTGTATTCACGTTTAAAAGAGTTTTAAAACAAGATTGTTACAAACATGAGCAAAAATGCCCAGAAACTTAGTTTTAAAAAATATTACATCATAAAATTTTATAACTTCTGGGGATTTTATTGTTGTTGGGGCTTTTTGTTGTTTTGTGGAGGGGTTTTTTTGTTGATTTGTCTATTTTTTTGGGGCTTTTGTTTGCTTTTTTGTTTGATTGTTTGTTATGGTTTTTTGTTTTGCCTTTTCTTAGCTATTCATTCTTTATTTTAAAGTACACTTTCTTTCTATCCATTGGAAACTGAGGTATATACATTTCAGGTGAAAATTGTGCCTTAGAATGAGTTATATAAGGTTTTAAACACTTTTTGCTATATAAAGGTAATTTGGAAGTCAACAGAAGACAAAAAGTGCTATATATTACTGTTGTTTTCAGGAACAATAAATTACTCTAGAGCAAAAATATAATAAATAATTTTATTTATATAAATAAAAATTATATATTTATATATTATATATAAAATATATGTTTATATTTATATATTTATGAATTAGACCATATTTTTACCACATATTGTTGATATTGTGCTTTAATTATGACCATAATCTAAAAGTACTTGAATTAAAAAACCAGCAGATTGGAACAGAAAGCAAAAATATAGAAGATGGGCATTTATTGACCACTAACCTTCTCATATATTTTAGAATAAAGGATTTGGAAGAAATGAATTGACTAATTTTACTTTGGTAACCTAGTCTACTAAGGGCAATGACACTACTCCTTTACAATTTTACTTAGGTGTTTTTGCTTTTTAACATCTGAAATTTCACAATGAATGTTAAAAGGATGGCAGTGTTCACCATTGTCTGACATGGTTCCTGGAGAAATTCCCCGCGCTCGCTCTCACTCCCCGGTCTGCGCCGAGAGCGGCGGCCCCCAGGTCTGCCTTTGACCCGAGTGGCGGTGCAGAGCAATGCTGTGCCTGCTCTCAAGAGCAGCCAGTGGCACAGCATCTAGGATCAGGGTAAAGAACAGAAGGAGCCTTCCATGTGCTTCTCAAAGGGGTTTACTCCCCGAGGGGGGCAGAGACGAAACCCCAAAAATCAGCATTGTGCAGTCTTTTAATTGAGGGAGTACACGGGGAGGGTACAATTCGTCAACTAATCAGGGATACAACCGGGAGGAGATTAGGGACGGGCTCACGATATGACAACCAATAGGAAAGACAATGGGAGTGGAAAGGGTCACGTGGGCCAATGGGGTTTCGTGGAATAGGGGAATTCCTGGGAGGAGTTTAGGCAGGGGGTTGGGACAACAAGGACTGACAGGGAACTTTCTGGAATGAAGGGCAGGGATTAGGGAAAATTGACATTTATGTAGATGGGGTAAAAGGCAGGTCTAGAGAATGAATGACAACCGGGAGAGGTAGTAGGAAACCTTGGATAAAACCATCCACCTGAGGGGAGAGATAGGAACAAACCATTCAAAAGGGTTTACAAAAATATGCGTAAAGAAAATCGCACCGCCACAACTGTCAGATCGTGACTGCCAACGTAGCAGGGAATCTTAGTAACCAGTGGCAAACAATTGAGTAATATTTTCTCCATGGTGAAGATACTGATACGCAACGATGAAGTCACCTTTTTAGTATACAGTAAGTTGAAAATTTTGAATTTTTGACTGTCGTTACAAGGCCTTTTTTCAAGATTGTGAATAATTTCTGTATACATCCTTTTAGCTTCTCTTAGTATGTCAGCATTTTTCTCTAAGTGGACACTAGACTGGTAAAAAATATTCAAGCAGCAGTTTTATGCTGTCTAGATTCCTTCTTTAGTCAAATATCTTTCTTTTCAAAATAAATCTGAGGCTTATTGTTAAATCTTTTTGCCTTGAAATTGCCTTGAAATCTATGATGATATGCAAAAACATACATCACTATTTTCTAAAATTTAAATAATTTTTAAATTATTGGCATCACCTACACTAATTGATTCAATACATAATATTTTAGCTCCATTAAAGACATTTAAGTTTGTAGACTCTATAGTAGCTTAGCTATGAATGCTGAGGAGGTAGTTGCTGTCAAGTTTCAGATACTTCTTCACACACCTACAAGAAGATATGTAGGCTAGGATTCATTAATTATTACTCTAGAAGTTAGAAAATTAACTAATAATCATAAAAACTGTTCATTTTGGGCTACTTTTCAGAGCCAAGAAGATGAGTTGTCTCTAGAACATGCTTCAATTTATATATGTTAAGCATCTAAACCACATTATGAAAAGAATTGCTCACTGGAGGCCTCTGATATCCTGGGATTAGAAAATGAGGCTGAGCTCACTCGTAGACACCTGTAGTCAGAATAAGAACTTGAATCTCAACTTGAGATTTTACTCCTTAATAGAAAGATGTTAAAAAATTCACATACTTGGAGCTAGGCCAATATTTTAATTGATTGGTGGGACAAAAGGTCAGTTGACTGGGACTTGTCCTTACTCTCTAAATTTCAGGAAGAAATACCTTAGAAAATGCTTATGAAATAATGTATGAATTTTATATGTCAGCTTTCTATTTGTTCATGCTCTCTATGTCTTTTGGAGCATAAATTGGTTCTGGTAAATTGTCTGATAGATACTATCTGACCTGAAAATAGCAATATAAATATTAGAAACACTATACATAAATGTGCCTGAATTTATGCAAGCATGGTCACACATTACTTTAGCTACAGCTGTCATGCACTTGCAGCTTCCTGCATTAATTATGTGTATTTTATATGTTTAAGGTTCTGTCTCCGTCATGCTAGACATAGATATTAGAGTTGACATTTAAAGCAAACTCCCAGTTCCCTGTTTAGTACATCTTATTTATAGAACCGCCTCAAATATTTCCTGCTTTTTACCCAATGTCCAAATACACTTTTTGATTTTTTTGTCTGTTTTGTTCACTTCTAGTAACACCTTCTCTTTAAAAGCCAAATGTGTTTCACAACATTTCTTACAGGAAAACTTTGGTTTAGTTTTAGTTTTTGAGGTTTTGATTTTCCACCTGTTCTTTGATCATTTAAAATAAATTATAAATTCACACATGAGTTCTCACTAGAAGTAAAAGCCAAGCAGATGTTGAGTTGAATGACACATCTGTTGGCTTGAGAAGAAATTATATGTATGCCAAATTGAATTTGCACTTCATTTTTCTTAGGAGACTGAATCTCACAATGGAAGCAGGCACAAAATAACAAAGAAAATAATGGTTTTTAAGTCATTAGTTCTATTGTAAATCCATATTTTTATAATAATATTTTGCATCTTTTTAGTTACATTAAAATCCATTTAGCTTAGAGATGAACAGTACATCGAGATACATGACTGAGCTTATAAGAATTATCATTGGATATATTCAATGACATATTAACAGTCAGTATAAAAATATAGAATTACTTCATGTCATCGTGCAAATATATTTTTTGAGCAATATAGTAATTAAAATCAGTTTATAATTAGATAATGAAATATTTTACTATTATGAAATAAATGGCTTAATCTATTTCTAACCAGGAAACAGTGCTAAACTCAGTATAATTTCTAAACAGCAGAAATAAAATTTTACACTGGAAAGAACTGAGCAGGCAGATTATAAGAGAAACACATTCATATCATAAAAAGGATTTGGGTTATTGAGGGTGAAGTAAGAATAACATTTATTCAAATGTTCTGAAAAAGATTGTGTTACAGAGATGATAATACATTTTGAAAATGCAATAATGAAATATCTTAATAACAGTTATTAGTGAAAGGAAATGTGCAGAAGTTTGTAATACAGAAGCAAAGAGACACTGAATGAAATTGAAAAGCAACAAATTTGAAGTTGATTAAAGGGACCACATCTTTACGTGATACAAAATTAACCTGTAGTTTTCATTACCACAATACATCCTTGAGACAAGAGTTGGATTGATAAAAGGATTAGACAGTTATGTAGATGATGAGAACACTCACAGCCACATTAGAGAAGATAAACAGAAAAAAAAATTTAGCACATAATTTAATCACTAACTGGAAGAACAGATAAAACCTTAGCATTATGCAAGTTATTTCATAAAATTTTATTCCTGTATATATTTTTTGTAATTTTAATCTGGAAAAAATCCTTTTTCAAAGACTGGTGTGTCCTAATCAATTTTTTCATTCTCATTTTTTCTGAGAAGGTAAAAATTTTGGTGTAATGTCTTCCTCTTCATTCTTGTCCATCTAGAATCTCCTAAGGTTTATTTTTATGTGTTTTTCTCAGTGAAGTCTGCTTACATGTTCCTTGGTTCCCTGATACTCAGAGCTACTGTTTTCTTTGTTATTTTCCTGACTATTTTTACTGAACAGTATAGGGTCACGTTTGTAACTCACCACCACAATTTCTATTCATAATCTCCAATCTGTGGTCATCATTTCACATTTGCATTATTCCACACCACAAAATTTATTCTAAGGTCACAAGCAATTCAATTAACTGAACATAGCTGCTCCCCACAGGTTTAATTAAAGTTTAACTCAAACTAATTTAAATAATAGTTTCCTTTTACTAGTTCATTGTTATGCCAGTTAAACAAACAAACAAACAAAAAATCTCAATTCAATACAAATCCAGTCAATTCACAGGACTTTGCACTGTTGAGGTAATGGAAATTTGTTATTTTTCTTTAGAAAATAAAGAAATAATATTTACTGGGAAATTCATACTATCATCAGGATTTTATTATTTCTTCTTCCCAGTTAGGGTTAAATGACGTTTCACTTTTGCATTCTTCTTCTCATTTAAGGAATCATTAACTCAGTACTTTGGTGCAGGGGAGCAGCAAGATTTAAATAAAAGAAAAATGGTAAAACAGAATAGCTTGTTTTGGTCTGGATGTTAGGAAGTCATCTAGTCCAACCCATTGCTGAAAGATTAGTTTGCAAGTGGTCTTGTCCATGTGGACATTGACAATCCCTATGAATGGAGATTTCACAGTCTTTCTGGTCAACCTGCTTCTTTATTTAGTTACCATTCCAGTGAAGATCTATTTTCCCTATTTGCAGTAAGAAATCTTGTTCCTGCACTTTGTGTACACTAATTCTTCTCCTTTTGCTTTGCACTTCAAATGAAGAGTGCATCTTGCCTGTAATCATCTTCCAGGTCACTGAAGATGATTCAGGCCCTTCTTCCACTGTATTCTCTAATCTGAACCAAATCAACTTCCTTGATTCCTTCCTGTTTGTCTTTTTTTCTATGCAGAGCAGTGGGATACTGAAGGATAAACAGCTAAGCTCTTTCTATTATTTGCATCACTTGTTTCAAAAGGTGATGATAATTTTCAACTGAAAAGAAAGAAAAAGACAGTTTTATTTTCTGTTGTACCCAAATAAAACACGAAATGGACATATGGAACTGTTGATCAAATTGGCAATATATGCAGAGGAAAATAATACTGAAATGTTAGAAATAGTTTAAATGAGTTATTATCTGACTAGTTAAACTTCATGTTGCTGATGTTAGACAGTATCCATTAACTGATTTATACCTCTTAAAGCTACTTCTGATATTTTTATCCCATACTGAAGCCTGCAGTATAGTTATAGCTTAAGTTAATTTTTAGAAATATTACTGCTGACATTATGAGTCAGGTGACCTTAAAATTTCATGTCACTTCTTCTATCGAAAATCATGAGATGAACTTTACAATGACCGGAACACAGAGCTCCGCAATGGAAGAAATAATATAACTTCTTTCCAGTAGTATAGGTGCTCAGAATCACAGCAAAAGTAGAGCAAGCAGATCAAAGGAAATATAAAAGACTGGAGTTGCAAACCCTGTCAAGACATGCATCTTTAAAGAAAAGAGTTTTAAAGTGACCTTGTTTCATTATCAAAGACTATAGTTCACATTCTGCAAATAACACCAATCTTAGATGTAAAATCAACTAAAGTAAAATAACTGAAATTAAAAAAAAATAATAATTCCAGGAAACAGCTATGATGACTATGGTAGATGAAACTTACATGTCTTCTCCTTATTTTAGATTTAGAAAAAAACATTTAACCATAGTTAGTGAAAAGACAAAAACTTAACATTTCATTTAACAGTAGTGTATCAGTACTAATAGTGTATTTGTAATAGTAATAGAACCAAATATAACATTTAAACATCCTTACTCAATATACAAAATGCTTCCTACAACAGAAAACAACATAGAAAAGCTACAAGGAAAAAAAAAGTGAATTAAAAGGTTCTTAAAGATCACTTTGAAAAGAAATTTACTTGGATTATTGTTAAAAAACTTGTGAGAAAAATCATGAAACTGCTGATCAGATCTTTGACTACTGCTTCTTTTCCATTAATAGTATAATAGAAAAAAAACCACAAAAAGCCTCATCCTTATTCCTGTTAAAAATTGTATTCTGTTTTACAGTCCCAAGGCCAGATGGCAAATGGTTGTCTTTGGACAACCATTCATAATGGTAGATCCTGTTGAATTTCTATCCCATAATGTGGTTTCAAATACTTCATAGAAATATATCATGAAAATATCTCATTAAAACATAGGAGAATATTATTCAGGAAACCGTAATTTTAATTCTGACATAAAAATCCTGAACTCCAAGTGAGATATACAAAATATTTCAAAAGCTGAGCCTAGGAATTATTAATTCTGCTTCATATTAAAAATCAAACACTTGACAGATGCAGACTTTTTATGGATTACTATAATTTTTCATGTGTCCCAAATGTTAATGACTCTTTTCCTCTGTTCCACAGGGAACAATTATCCCTTCTTTTCAAGTGCTCTGACTCAGTAATATAATTGCACTTTAAATAGAATAAATATGTTTAATGCATTTTAGGTTAATTTTTGTGTTTCCTGTCTTACCTGCTCAAAAGTTTGTACTTCTACATCTCTACTAAGGGACGTAAAAGCTTTCCCCTGAGAAGCTCATTTTTCTTTAGTTTAGAAGAGGATAAATCTAAAATCTTTGTGTGTTCAGAGATCTAGATGGTAGCAGACTGAATGACACTTTGACAGTGACCTTCTTTTCCCATAACTAAATTTTCAAATGCAACTCTTGTCTTACACTAAAAAGGGTGAAAACGATGAGACTCAAGTTAGTTATCTGTGTTTTTTACACTTAAAATAATTCTTGTCTATCTCAATTAAAAGTTATTTTCCCTCAATGCATGGAACTGAGGTTGTGCCACTGAGGTCAGCATCTGAGACAGATCACTCTGTAAGTACCAGTCAACACTCAGTAAAAGGAATAACGGGTATAATTCACCACAATTGCATTTCATGTAAAGATAGATAAATAAATATGCAGGAGAACGTTTTTATTTTTTCCAATAATATTTTTGTTTTTTCCACCTAGTAACTTAATAAATCCTGACAGTGATTAGGATGTCAGTTCTGGTGAGATCACAGTAAGAGCAGGCAGTATGGAGAGAGATAAGCAACCCTGTCAAATTTTGTACTTGAAAGTTAGATTCCAGATCTAATTTAGTAAACGGATTGAAGAGAGGCATGAGACAATGAAACCAGAAAATACATTTCCAGATCTGTCTCCAAGTTGCTACGATGATTTAATCCAGCCATACATTATCTCTACAGCCCCATTTCTGCACTACTAATAGAGTGATTAGACTTAATAGGAAGTATTTGTGTTAGTCAGGTCTTTCATAATGTAATACAATAAAGAAGTTGTTGTAAACATTAATTCTTTATTCTTTCCATATAATTTTCAGCACTTTTTACATTGTTTCTTTATTTTAAGGCCATTCCAATAGGTCT
This sequence comes from Acrocephalus scirpaceus scirpaceus, assembly GCA_910950805.1. Lineage (NCBI taxonomy): Eukaryota > Metazoa > Chordata > Aves > Passeriformes > Sylviidae > Acrocephalus > Acrocephalus scirpaceus. The sequence continues at coordinate 62,924,067 of OU383774.1, read as the reverse complement.
TGTAAGCCAACATCTAGGATTCTCTTTTCTAGCTACTTGGAACCATAACTGGTCCACTTGGGTCTTTAGCTTTCTATCAACATACTTAATTTTTCATATTTTCCCATATTCCAGATAAAGAGAACACAGTCCATTACTTATTGATTCAGAACAAGGGGAAACCTTAAAATATTCAGTTCTTACTTGCTTGTGAACTAGATACAGCATTGCTCATCCAATAGACTGATGCTAAGCCTTTCCAGTTTGAGTTAGAGCTTGGATGTTGCAATTTCCTTATTCACACTTTCATATTTAAAGTTTACTCTAGAGCTAATAGTCTTAACTTTGTTCAAGACTGGATACTTTCTGAATTGGTTGGTGGATTGGCTGGTTGATTGGGGTTTTTTAACTGTTTATTGTGCTTGAAAACATTTTTATTTCAATGTTTTCAAACATATCTTTCCTGCAGTTTTTCAACGATCATAACTTTTATGTTCATTTGTTACTGTAATGTCCATTTTTTTGATTGCAGACCTGTGTGTTTAGTCTTGATCTCAAGATTGTATTTTATAACCTTGTTCCTTGAAGTAACTGCCAGCTCTGTTCTTCATGCACTTGAGAACCAAACTTGGTTTTATTTCCTAATACAAAATTCACATTGACAGAGACCTGCCTCTTGTCAGTATTTGGTACATATATCAGGTTTATTTTGCCCCTCCTGCCTTATCCTCTTGGTAAGCAGATGAACCTGTCTTCTGTTCAATATCACAGTTACCTGTATGTCATCCTTATTTGTCTTAAAGCTCTGGTCATTCTTTACTTCTACTGATTACGTGTTTTCATCATAGGCTTCTAATATTAGTGCCCTAGCTTACAATGTACGTTGTACCCAAAGTATGTATTCTATCCCCATCTTCATGAGCTGTTGAAACCAGGTGGGGCAGTGCTTCCCTTATCTTCTGTTAACGAGTCTAACAATGCCTTACCCATGACTCATAGATAACTCCCTCTGGGAGTTATCTCTGTTTAATGGGCCATCAAGGACCCACTGCATGACTCAGAATGAGATCAGCCCATTGTGAGATCCTCCGCCCAGGGGGAGGAGCCAAGCATTCCCACCTGGATATAATCCAGGGTTTGGGACAGCACAGGCAGTCTTTCCCCACTGGATTCACAGAGGACAAAAGCTACCAGACCTTTCTACAGGATCACTGCTTCAACAAGACCATTTCATCTGGACTGCTACTACCACCCTAACTAACAGGGTATCAGGTTGTATTCTGACTCTGTCAGTGTTTTTTTGTACTATTGCATTTATTTTATTTTACCTTTTTTTACTTCATTTTTTTTCCTCTTATTAAATTCCAAGTTTCTGACTTGGAGTCTCTCACTGGTTTTGCTTTCAAACCAGCACAATAAGACACTCCCACATACCATTTCAATAACAACTTCTTTATTGCACTGTGTTGATCTCAGGTAGATCTATCATGTCACTACTTTCTGATTACACTACACATAATATTCTAGTGTCTTATCAGCATGTCTTGCAACAAGACTTTAGCTCCTCAAGGAATAGTGATGCTCCAAAGTGCCACAGTACGCATCAATTTTCAGAAGGTTTCTCATTCCATTTTAGGCCTTCCATTCCTTCAGACAATTTAAGGGTAAAATTGATTCTACTTTGTTTTTATTTTGTGATAAACCTTAGTGATTTATTGTCTTTTAAAAATTGTGTGCTGGAATTTGTGAGTTCACCTTTCAAGGAAAAGGGAAGCTGAATTCATTTTTGTTCATTTTTGTTTTCTTTCTGTAACAAGTATCCTATCTACAGTTTCTGTCTTTCAAGACATTTATAATACAGAATTACAACAGACATGACAAAAAAAGGATTTCACTAGTATACTCCAGTATGCAAATGAAGCACTTAATCTAAATTATAGTTCAACAAAGTGTGTAAGAAAGTACCAATAGAAATTTATGACTGAGATCCTTATCTTACAAAATTTATTTTGTAACATTGTTGAGAGCACGAACAATTTGATCTGAAATATTTAGAACAAATATTTCTACCTCAACTGTATGATAGCTATGTATTCATAATAAATGGAAAGTAAGTCTTTTGTATGCATTATGAGACATTAAGAGGAGGACGTTTGATTTAGTTATGTCAGATTGTTTCAATCCTGTGGGAATGTAGTGAGGGACCAAGGTAGGGAGCATCTGCCATTTAACATGTCAAACTTACAGGGACCAGTGGAGCTGACAGGCATTGAAGGAAGAGTGTTTTGCAATTTATAAGGATTAGAATACTAATTTCTGATGCATTTATAACTCACACAAGACGTGTAAGCAAACTAACCTGCAGCCTTACTGAGTATTTCTGCGGCTACTAGTGTACATAGTAAAGCGACTAACATAAAAGTGATTTTTTTGTGGCTTTAGTGTCCTCTGTGAAATCAGTGATGGTGTTCTCCTTAACTGCCATGATTAATGACAAAAATTTTACAGGGAAAAAAGTATGTGTTGTAAGTTTTTTTTTCAAAATAGTAATAAGGGAATAAATGGTGACTGAAAAGTCATAAATGTGACCATGAATAGCCATGTTAACTGCAGACAGCAGATGCCTTTTGTAATAATGATAATTTCTATTAAAAATAGAATTATAGAATTAAAATGCAATAAAAGTTTTTCAAAACCTAAAAAAAACCCCTTTTTAAAATAATTTGCTGCACTTTATGTCTGCAGGTCTATGGCTATAATTTTACAAACAAAACTAAGCAAATAGTGAAAGGTTTAAAAGTTAAGAACACAAGTTGCAATGGAATTAAACTGATTAAAATATTTTTTCACCATTTAATCAAAAATCTCTAAAAAAAATTCTTTCAGCATATGTCATATCACTTTACTCTTAAAAGAATATTTGGTTTGCATGAATATAATGACTTTGCATTATTTCTCTCAGTGCAGCAGATATATATCCCATGAAACAGGACTTCTCACTTTAAAATTTAACATGATGCATGTACAAAATTTTAATATACTTGGAGTTTACAGTTTCTGCTTTATGGTAATTATCAACAATACTGCTACTATTAACTATTAGGTACCAAGCTCAATTGATATGGCCGTTACTGGCCATCCGCTTCCTGTCAGTTCGTAGGCTTAACAGATTCTCATGTGGCTCTCATCATCCAAACCTCTGTAATTTCAGGGAAAAGTTTTACTTATTTTTTCATTAAATTAATTGAAAATAAAGTCATTACAATTTCATCCCATCAACACCAAAAGGAGAATTCTTACCTGCATATTATTGACTTCTATTTTTTTTTTCAGTTCATTTTTCTGCAAAAGCAAGATGAAGAAACATATCAAAATGATTTATTTCTATTATTTGAGAAATAATATGAAAATAATAGGAAAGTTTGAGGTGTTCGATACAGACCCAAAGAGCATTCTATGAAAATGAGAAAAAAAGAAGGAGAAAATGTTTCAGAATGGAAATAAAGCTGAGGATCTGGAGTTCTAAGCTGGAGCTCAGGGCCAGTGTTCTTTAATATTGTTATAAATGATCAGGATACAGGAATAAAATATACATTAAGTAAGTTTACCAATGATACTAAACCTGGAGGAGCTGTGGATGCCCTTGAGGGCAGAGAGGGCCTTACAGGGAGATCTGGACAGGCTTGAGAGCTGGGTGATTGTCAGCTGTATAAAATTTAGCAAGAGCAAGGACAGGGTTCTCCACCTGGGACAGGGTAATACTGGTTATTCATACAAATTGAGTGATGAGAGGCTGAAGAAAAGATTCACAGAAAGAGAAGTGGGAATTTGGATTGATGGAAAATTGAACAGGAATCAGCAGTCCCCTGGCAGCCAGGAGGGCCAACCCTGTCCTGGGGAGCATCAGGCACAGATCACCAGCTAGGCAAGGGAGGGGATTGTCCTGCTCTGCTCTGAGCTGGGGCAACCTCAGCTCGAGTGCTGGGGGCAGTTTTGGGCAGACAAGAGTTACTTGGTAAAACAATGGCAAGTTCATAATATTTATTTAGTAACTTTCTCCATGAAATATTTTTTAAGCAACAGCTAAACCTATACATCCTGTACTTTGATGAGATACACAAAGAATATAGTATTTTTAATCTTCCTTAACCTTCTGCCTAGAATATCTTACAATGACTCAAGTTGGATATTTAGTACCTATGAGGATAAAAATACCTATCTAACTTTGGTGCTTTAACATGGGAAGAACCTCATTCTGGTGACTTTCTATGATAACTACTTCTTTCCAGGCAAAACCATCCAGGCCTTTAACTTTTGATCACTATGATTCTAAAAATCAAATTCAAATTATTTGCCTAGATTAAGTGGCCTGGCTCTCATTTCATAAAGTTTAGTAAGTTCTACACACCTGATTTATTTCCCTGGCTTCACAAACACATATGCAAAACAAAGCAAGCAAGCCCTTATTGTTTTTATCTTTTAGTTTCATCAAGTCAGTGTTTACCTGTAGTCCCGTATTTTTCTCTCAGAGCATTACTTATGCTGTTCATTTTTGTTAGGCCCATTTCTTTTACTCTGGACAGTAAAGGAAGTTCCAGTCTCTTACTCGATTTTAACCTCTGCTTTCTGGCATTAGTAATCATTTTAGTTTCATCAGCACTTCTCTTGGGTTTCTGATATGTTCTAGCCCAAGTTTCTGGGCAATAGGCAAGTATAACAACCCAAGTGTTAAGTATGTAATAATCATATTCCTTAAAATAACAGGAATAATACAAATAATAAGTATTAACTTTGATTTCATAAATAGAAAAAAAAATGTCATGGAATGTGCAACGATATGCTGTTTAAAAAAGTGTGGTATAAATCATATGCTTGTATAAAGCAAATCTTATGCTATATTGCTTAGATTCTACTGAGACTATGCTATAGAAATATTGAAGAGAGATGAAAATGCAGTTTTGAATAAAACATTAAAACAATGGTGACAGGAGAGATGTCATTTTATGTAGTTTATGCAATGTGGTTCGTAGAATCAAATGTCTTTCATAAAATGGAAAATATTTAGCATGATTAATTTTAATTATTTTCCTGGCTAAAGATTCTTTCAGAATTATATGGGGTGCTATCATATTTTTTCTCACAGGACAGAACACATATCTTTCTGTGGGGAGACCTAGAATTTTCCCAGGATTGCTCATGGCTCTGTTCCCTTTAGAATTCTTCAGATTCCAGTTTCAACAGTTTTCAGAAGGTTCATATTAACTTTTTCTTCCATGTTCCCACTCCCCTCTCTGCTTTTCTTTGAGTCAAACCTGTCAACTTTCCATTGATTTTGCTTCTTTAGGCTGACAACCTGCTCTGTCTGCCACAATTAAAACTGTGGGAACTTTTTCCATGGAACTGAAAATCCCTAGACACATCATAATTTTAAAAGCCCTCAGGGGCTGCATAATAAATATAGCATGATACATCAAATAGGAATAACTGAAAGAAGGTTTTCTCCTGAAATCTGAGTGAGAGAGAGAGAGGGAGGGAGAGAAGGTGCATATGCATGTATAAGCCTGTATGATGTTTATAAAATATAAAATACTGAAGGCAGTATTTAACCCTGCCTTGGCAACAGCTCTCCTTGTGCACCTCAGAACTTCCTTTTAACCTTGTGGCTGCAGGCAGCTGTGGAAAAAATTCCACATAACGTATATATCTATCATCTAATTTTAGAAGCATTCAGAGTTGTATCAAATGGTAACATGTAGCTTGGCCATTGGTCTGATAAATGATCTGAAGTAAATGGCTGTGCAGCTCTGTCTACTTTTATTTCTTTTTAAAACAGAACTCATGGTTTCTCTGTCCTTTACAATCTTCTCTGAGCTCAGTGGAGCAACTATAATGTTGAAAAGTTTTTACTAATTGCAAAAGAAGAAAACATTAAATGACAATCATTTTGAGGGCTGTTGGACCTGAGTTTACGCAATCTCTCTTTCATTACTTTAAAAAATGTAGGGACAGATAATAATCTTGAATTCTAGCATAGTCATGAAAGAAAGTGTGGTATGTTTGTGTTTGTTCATTTCATTACTGTTATTATGTTTACTTGACAAAGTTTAATTGATTTGGGGTATTCACAATCACAATTTAAAAGAAAGGTACATGAAGTAAGTGGCTGAAATCAAGTTTATCAGTAAACAAATTGAAACACAAGACTGAAAACTGCGTACATGCTAATGAAGTTAAGACTTACTTCTGCAAAACTTCATAAAGAAAATTTATATTTCTTGCTGAAGTATAGAAATAGAGTTAGTAATAGATGTATTTCTAGACATATATAGCAACATCTTCATCTGTTCTTTCCATTATTAATAGTTTTCTTGCAGTAAAAATACTTTTAAATATCACTTAAATAAAGACAAGTGCTTAGCCAGTAATTTTTGTGTACTGCACAATGTATTTATTTGTTGCATGCAGCCTGTGTAATTGAATACAGTATTTATTCAGCACACATTATTATTTAAAATATGGCGTATCCAGACTGCCTGTAAAATACTCACTTCAAGTTTTTTGCAAATCACCAGTGAAATTTATTCAGTTTGCCAAATCTTACAAGGACTGTAGCAAGGAAAAACAAAAGGAAAAAAAAAATCTTCTCTACTGTTTCTACTTTCAGAAGCTATGCTGTTACCTCTGACACAGCGCAAAAAGCACCATGCACTTAAGTGTGACCCATCACTTAATCTTCTTGATGATTCTGGTATATACTGGGAAAACAAAAGGAACACAGACAAAAGGAAGATTTACTGATGTACACTTGGCTACATGTGTCCTTCTCTAATGGCTTAGATGTGCATGAAAAAGAAACAAGGAAACAAAAGAAATAAAAACTTTGTATCTTTCTGAGATATTTGGGATAGGAAGTCAGAATGTGATAACGACCCAGGCAATGGTGTTGGGCATGTGGAAAATCACAGAGATCAGTCTCAGTGAGGCCATTTGTGGTTCATGCTGATCATTCTAATTAGAAAGAAGCAATGCAAAAAACACCCATTGGAGGAATATATCCATACGAGCCCAACATCAAACAGAAGCCCAAGCCAAAGGTCAAACCCTTACATCTGACACCCAGCCTGCCAGACAAGGCATGGGCAGGGTCAGGGTGCTGCAAGGGCCAGCAGCAATCTGTGGACTGAGGGCCATGAGCAGTGCAGGCGCCCCCTAGGGATCCATGAGGCCAGGACTGGCAGCTTACTCATTAAATCTTCACTATTAGGCTACTGAGAGATATAATGTTCTTCTAACGACCTCTTTTAAAAATCCCTCAGTGAAAGCTTCATCCTAAGCTTCATATTTTATCCTGTCAGATGAGGAACCAGGGTTCCCATGCTAACAGAAAAGGAACTTTATATATGTACTATTGTGTCTATTCCTTCAAATAGGCTCTATCCTGTGACACAGATACTAAATTGGATGATCTCCAGAGGACCCTTCCATACCCAAACCATATGTGATTCTGTGACTTCTATAAAACTATTTTGTTGACTGGTAAAGAGGTAGGTGTGTATCTATCTTCACCCCCTACTGAATTCAAAACAAAGCCAAACACAGAAGGTTCATAAGCTTCATAAGTTAGGTACCTAGCAATGAGTGAGTCACTATCGCTTTTCACTGAAGCCACTGAGGAATAAGACTCATACCATTAAGAGGTTAATTTTTCGCTACTTCACTTCTACAAATCCCTCCTTCTACTCTTTCACAGACCCTAGAGTACTCTGCATGGCCTCCTAGTGCCACTCCAGAAAGGTCTGGGTCTGTAGTAAGTCTAACATCTGTCAGTCCTGGTACACATCTGACATACACTACAACATCTCAAATAGGTTTAGACATCTATGTTCACATAACAGAATAGCTCCCAGTGGTGTCTGAAAAGCTATGTGGTTGACCAAATGCTGATGTCTATTTTAAGATGAGCTGAACAGTTCTCTGTGGCTGCATTTAGTTGCTCACAGTTAGATGTTTAGTGTCATTTTTAGATGTCCTAGCATATCTATGTGGAACTGGCAGATATGACACAAGATATGACTTGAGTTCTTCTGGTGTGACAGCTGGAAGTCAGATTAGATACTTCAAGGCATCTCAAGCAGCACCAGACATCCACATTTAGACAACCAAATTAATCTGCTAGTTCCCACTGTGCACCAAAATTTTCACTGTATTTGATTCTTCTGGATCACTATTTTCCTGAGGAATGTTCCCCATCAGTAAACTAGAATAGAAAGAAACTGCAACAGCAATTTGTATGGGAAATTACATGGCTCTTTAAAATAAAGAGATAAAACATCCCAACAAATTAAAAACTAAATGAGTGCAAATAACTAGTAAAAATAAACATCCAATGGATAAGATTACTTAAAAACATAGTAAATTCCTCAGCACTTGATGCTTTTACAAGAGCGACCATTCTTCCTTCTGAAAGATAGATTTGTATCTAATCAGATTTAGCTGTGGTAAAAGATGAAAGTACTGTAAAGAATTCCACAACCTTTGCATTGCAAAGCCAGATTAAGTAAATATAAGTGATTCCTTCTGCCCATAAAAGCTTTCTGTAAACTACTGGACAGAAAGCTATACTGTAAAAGTAGATATCTTTAACAGAATTTCTAATCACTGTAGAATTGGATTTTTCTCTTGGGAAAGAAGATTTTTTTTTTTTTTTTCCTAAGGGAAGCCTAGCAATAGGAAGTGTTTAATTTCACTATCTTTTTTTTCAGAGAATGGGATCAATCTGGATCTTACTGTGATTATACATCTCCTTAAACGGCCTGCAGTACTTTAATTTGAAATATCTAAAGCTTGTGTAGCTTGTCTATTCAATGGGTTTAAATTGGCACAATTCTGTTCACCCAAACTGATGTATAATAAATGGTGAAAGAAAAACTGTGTCTTTTAATAATGTTTTCATTTAATAGCTGTAATGTTTAGAATTACTTTTAAACATTTCTGCAGATAAATCTGAGAACCTGATTAAGTGATGGAGACTTCTGAGTGACATGAAATGGCCATAGACAAAAACACAATTGGGCAGACTGAAGTTATAGAAGAACTATATAAATACAGAGCCTGATTAACCCATTTTGAATTTTAAGCCCTTAAAGATGTGTTTAACTGCAACTGCTATGTGTGCAAGGAAAAAAAAAAAAAGAAGAAGAAAAATTTAGTTATCTTCTTCAACAGAAACTGAAGTGTTGTCCTTCTGTTTTTATGTTCAGTTACAAAGCTGAAAGAAGTGTTGAAAAAAGTGTCTGTGAGGCTGAAGGAAGCTCCACTCCTGAAAGTGAAATACACGGTTTATCAATCTAAATGCAGCGTTTCATTGAGGTGCACTTTCTACCTTTAATAAAGGTCTGAAAATTTAACATACAACCTTAATTTAAGAATGCCAACAGAAACGAGATTTGTTTTTTCTTCACTAATAGGCAAAAATCAAAATCTCCCATATTTTCCAAACACCTCAAGTAAGTGAGTCATTTTAGTCACCAACTGAGAAGGCAAACAGTAGTGTTTAATACTCAGACGAATATTTAGAGCAGAGATTATCAGACTTGGGCCAAGTATTTTCATTACCACCCAGCATTACACCACAGTCACACATTTAAGCATGCCATGGTGCTAGATTGTTGTACATTGAAACACACTGTGTAGCCAAGACTCGCTGTGAATTTGGAATGGTGCTGCATGGCAATACTAAGTTTCAGGTCTATTGAGCAGTTGTGCTCACAGCGTTCCTGTACAGTTGTGAGACATGGATCACCTTCTGTTATCATGTCAGCAGATTTGATAATTTCTAACTGGTATTTTTGCTCTGTTTGTAGGATTCAATATCATAACCAGATATCCTTCAGCTACTAAACATCAAAAAAATATGTTGATGTTTATAACTCTCCACTGGATTTGTTCAAGTTATTTATGTCTTTTTGTACTGTGTGACTAAATTGGAGTAAAGTATTCCTGATTCCCACAAGACGCTGATGTGGAACAAGTCCAAGTGCACGGTGATGAACCTGGGTAGGGGCAATCCCAGACTGTGAGAAATTCTCACTGAGAGCAAGGTCTGAGGAGGAGGACATGGGGGGTCTGGTGGATTAAAAACTGGACACGAGGCAGCAGTGTGCCCTCACAGATCAGAATGCCAAAAGTATTCTTGACTGCATTAAAAGAAGCATAACCAGTGGGTTGAGGGATGTGATTCTCCCCAACTACTCTGCCCTCATGACACCACTTGGGCTACAGTGTCCAGCTCTGGGGTCCTCAGCACATGAAACACATTGACCTGTTGGAGTGGGTCCAGAGGAGGGCCACCTAGATGATCAGAGTACTGGAGTACCCCTCCTATGAAGACAGCCTGAAAGAGTTGGAGTTGTTCAGCCTCAGGAAGAGAAAGTTTCAAAGAGATTCCCTTGTGGCCTCACACTACTTTTGCAAACACAGTAAGTGACAGAGCAAGAGGGAACAGTTTTAAACCACAAGAGGGTAGATTTGGATTAGATGTTAGGAAGAAATTGTTTACTGTCAGGGTGGTGAGGCACTAGAGGGTGTTGCCCAGAGAAACTGTGAATAACCCATCCCTGGCAGTGTGACCTGGTCTAGTGGATGGCATCCCTGGATTTGTCCGAGGGGATTAAATTAGATGATCTTTAAAGACTCTTCCAACCTAAGTCACCCTATGATTCTATGATTCAGGCTAATGTCATGCTGAGTAAAGGAGAATGATCACTACCCTATGTCTACTGATAAAACTCATATCAGTGAATTTTCAGCGCAGTAAGGTGTTTGGATTCATTACTGCCAGGGCATGAGGAATCCCAGCTTTTCTAGCAGAGTTATATTGTCTCAGGCAATCAGCAAACTGTACTAGCACAGGACTGGCATGTGCAGATGCAGGACCTTGCATTTCCTCATTAAGAAGTTCCTGTTGTGTTATTCTACCTACCTCTTCAAGTCCCTCTGGCAGCAGCTGTGCTTTCATTGTGTACTGACTGCTTACATAAAGTTTAGAGTTATCCACAAACTTAGTTAGTGTGTAGTTTTCCTCTTTCTTCTCTAGGTATTGGAAAAGGTATTAAACACGATAGGACACAAGATAGACCCCTCAGGAACTCTACTTTTAAATGGCCTCTGGGTAGACTAAAAACAGTTAACCTTTGTTTTATCAAATATCTGAATCATCTTTTGTTCTTGTCTCTTTTCACAGCCTGTAAAAACATCCTAGAGATAGCAAGGTTCAGATAGAAGACACTGTAATTAAACAATTTTTTTTGCATGAGATGAATTCTGGCAGATGTGAGCTTTCTAATTATTTTGTTTTCTAATACTCTTTGGCAAGATAAGTATAAATGACATATATGTTTTTCTCACTGTCTTTAAATATTTTTTCAGATTATAAGAATATGAAATAATTCCCAAGTCAATCAAAAGTTGGTTATGTGTCTTGTGGATTCATTATCCCTAATGCACTGTAAATACAAAAACAGGGTTCAGTAATGGAGCTATCTTGAGTTCCTTCATATTTTGCACTTACTTGCATTTGCTGCCAAATTGATTACATTTATGACAAATTGCCTTTGTCAAAATGCTGTACACATGCATATTCACTTCTACACTTCCCACACTGACAGCTGATGTACCAGCTTGTTACAAGTTTTTCATGGCCATCTTTATGTGAACTGATTTTTTGAGATGTTTGATCTCATCCATAATTATCTATTGCCTTTACGGAGTAACATACTGACTTAGCTAAGTTTTTTCATAATTACATAATTAATAAATAATTCCCACTCAAACATTGGAACTGATGGAAGCTTTTGATGGTGGATAGAGAAGCAGGATGAACAACTTAGAAAAGTTGGTGACAAACTTTGCAGATGAAATTATTCAGAGTCAAGATAGTAGCATCTGCAATGGATTGCAGAAGGACCTCATTATACAGTGTAATTTATCAGCAAAGAAGAAAGGGAAAAAAAAATGGTGAATCAATATAAATATGTGATGCACACACATAGACCAAACTGCAATAAACTTTGCTGTGTTGATTTCAAAAATATGAAACTAAAAGAGTTAAAGAAATGAATGAAAGAGTTGTTGAAACAAATAAAGCAGGTTCGACTCTAAGAATAATTAAGGAGATGACTTTTCAATAAGAAAAGAGATGAGAGGTTTACTTTAAAACCATGAAAGGAAAAAATGGAGAATGAATATTCATAGTTTCTTGTAAAGGAGAAAATAAGACACAAACAGAATATCTTAGCTTCAAAGAACATAGAAACAGTATTTTGGCTAAAACAGCAAACGTATAAAAAAAGTTAAGCCATGGAAATTATTGATAAAAATGTTTAAGGAAACAAAATCTTATACGGATTCAAAAAATGAGTACAAAACACATGGTTTTGGGGACAAAACAATAAACACCATTACGAACAAATGAATCACCTTTGCCTTTGGAAATCTTTCAGCTGCTGATCCCTAGAAGCAAAATCAAGGACATTTATAACTAGTTTCTTACACTTTTTTCCACAAGCAACATCTGACTAGTACATAAGGGAGGATTGCGTAAGAGAGGATAGTGGATAATATGGACCATTGATATTCAAATTATGATATTGAAATAACAACTGTAAAATTAAACAGATTTGGGTTTTAATTTTAATAAAAAGGAAAATATGTTTCTCACTTTTTTATATTATTTTAGAATAATTCTTCTGTTAATAGGAAAGTGTTCCATGGATATTTATTGAAGGACCATTTCTTTTTACAAGGCCAATAATCAGACTCAATTTACACTTTAGCATCTCCACTTTTTATTGGCTTGACCCAGATGATGTAGACCAAGTAGTCAATCAGAAGTAAATTTGCAACAATATATTAATATGTAGCTCCATCTAGCTTTACTTTCAGGATAACCCGTATCAGAAAAAAGTTCTTTGCAAATCTAACAGGAGTTGTTTTGTCTGAACTGATTAAAGAAGAGTTTCAGAAGTAAATCTTAGGGTCACAATGAATGTTGAGACGGAAGGTGCCACTTTCCTTTGTTCCCAAAAAAAATTGGGTCAGCATCTCTAAACTGTTTACTCATAGCAGACAGAAATGTAAAATTTAGATTCTTTTGTATCTAATTTTATTAGTATTTCTTATAGAATATTTTATTTTCCATTTCTTAAAGGCATTCTAATAGTCATGCAAAGATTTTAGAGCTATTGTTCTGAAACTGAGATATATGTAACCAAAAGTTTTTTCACTCTTTTTTGCATTTTATAGTCTTGAGAACAAAAGGCTTTATATTTACTTCTGCAATCAATAGATGCAATGGGGATAGTCATATAGAAGGAGCATGCTAACAGTTATCAAGAAAGGAAAAACATATGGTACCCCCAAAGGGCCAAGAAGCATAAGGAAACAATACAATTGAGAACATACATGATTAAAACTTGTCACAGTCCTCATTGTCCCAATCCTGGCCTGCTCCTGTAAAATGGAGCACCTCCTTGCCATTATGTTGAGACAAAGGAGGTTTCGACAACATTCAACAATTATGCCACTAAAGAGAAATTGTGATCTTGTCAGACAAAAGTCTTTTAATATCAGATAATGGTCTGTACTCCTTCTCACTTTCTTAATTATTTAGGAGTACCATATTATTTTAACTTCACAAACCACAGTTTGTCAATGATCATTTACGAGAATTTACAGACTTCTGGAGAAAACTGTGATTCATGTAGTGAAAATCCTTCAACACGTGTGTTTATGTTTTTTGGATTAATCATCCTTAGCACTTTTAACAGTAATGTATTTACCAGAAATAAACTTTGATGTATTATTCCCACAGGAAATAAAGAATTAGAGGGAAAGACAATATTTTGTCTGCTGCTCTGCTTGATGCAATAACCTTTTCAGAGTCTTTGGTTACAAAGATCCAAGTCACCAAGACCAACCTTGTTCACAATTTTTCCTTCTTCATTATGATTGGAGATTCTGAATTTGCTTGAATTAAATTTTACATGGTGGAAAGCTAAAAGTGACATTGATAGAATTCAAAATATTTTGAAGTGTGCTAAAAGATAATGCTTGACAAGGTTTTTTTTTTTTTTTCAGGGATGCTTTGAAAATGAAATAAAAGCCACTGAAAATAGATAAAAGCTATTTTTTGGAATCCTTCAGCTAACTTGTTAGTGAGAGTAGTGAACATGTTAACGTGTTTTCAAATGCATTTTGGGAAACCTTAAAACCCTGAACACTTTCATGGAAAGATGTAGCTTTAATTTGGATATGTTGTCATTCTTCTGGAATTTCAAATAAAATAAAAGTCCAATAACATAAATATATATCCCACAGGGCTAAATTAGAAATGTTTTTTCAGTCTTTGACACTGAGATGCTTCTATATTTACCTCAATTTTAATTAACAGGTCTATTTTTCATATAAGTAAAAGCATACTAAAGGAAAGCCTTGTAAAATCATGGCTCAGGCTTGCTACTTTGGCTAAGTAGAAGAGGACTATGGGAAAGTGACTCAGCTGAATTAGAGGTATAAAAACAAGTTGTATAACCATTATGTGTTCTCCTCGTGCTGTATGGTGGTTGGTTGGATTATGTTTGTTATGGTTTAAAACTATGGAGCTGATAATGGCTGACTGCTTAAAAAGGCCTGAGTTTTCCTTTGCACCTGCCTGGGGACTCTGCGTCACTACAGACCCTCACCTCACATCTTTATATTAACAAAATACAAATTTACTGATTTACCTGTAATTTCTCCTCAGAAATGAAGTAAAAATATACCATTAAGTCTATTTCCTCTGTGTCATAGAAATAGAAATATGGTTTATCCCAAAACTGTGAATTAAATAACAAGTGTAAGGCTATGTAATATTTTCCTTATGGCTCTGTTTTCCAGACTCACATTATAAAACACATTTCCAAAACACACATAGTAAGAGTCAGTATAATAGCAATCAAATGATCTCTAAGAAAAGAAAAAATTACAAACATACACACACATGTATATACCTATATATGTATTTATAATTTAAATTCCCAGTGTTTTAACTGATCTTATGACTCTAGAGTTTTAACTAACTGCAACTTCTGAAAATTAGCAGTTGGCAACACAGTAATTTCTTCATGCACAAATACTGCTTAATGAAGGAATTCAAACCACGTTTAAAGACTTAAGTTACACTAAAAAAAAAAAAATCCCCAACTGTGAACTGACATAGTCATACACTTTCTGCAGTCAAAAAAAGTAATCAAAATTTGCAGCAGTATTCAGAGGTAGTTCTTTCCTCTTTGTAATTCAGATCTAAATTTCATTGTTTTATTTTTAAAAGAAAACTGAGCAACATCTGAATTATAGATTTTTAAAAATGCAATAGATATGAGAGATAATACATTCAAAACTACTTCAATTAGGACATATATCAAAGTAATTCACATCTAATGCTGTCTAAGTATTGCTGATCTATTTCTCCATAGAAATAAAACTCAAACTGAAGCTTTAATTCAAATTAATCTGAAAAAAAAATCATTATGAAGTAATTTAAATCTTATGTCACATAATAGACCACTTTCTTTCTGTACTTTTGTACTCCAAATAAGTACCTCACTATGATTTAACATAAAAGACAGATTTGCAACTACTTTTTTTCCTTTTTACTGATGACTTTTAAAAATTTTAATTGATCTATCTTTTTATAATTATGCCTATACAATCACTTCTTTCATATAAGTGGATTACTGCACTTCTGCCTTCAGAACACCAGCTGTGCTTCACTGGTAGTTATTGTTGTAAGTCCAAAGCAGAACAACTCAAAAATCATTTTACTGACAAAACTCTGCTGTGTTGAAGCAGTAGGCCACTATCTGCATTTCTCTCCTGAACTCATTTTTAAATAATATATTGTATAACTGAACAATTCTCCCCTGTGCTTGGGGAGCTTATTCTCTTTTCCTTCATCATTTCCAAACAGCTCATTTTTTTCCCTTGCTATTATCTCCAGAAGACTTCAAATTCTACAGAGCTGCAGGTGACTTTTAACAGAAGTGAGGAATAGATACAATGGATAATTTAAAGCAAGATAGACCTCAGTAGAAAGGAAGGTTGCCTGCAGAGTGAATGGATCCAAATTTTAATGATGTTTTTTCTATTGGAGTTACTGTTCTGCTCTGTTTTGAGACATAGTTATTATTCTCTACTTAATATAATTTGTCATTTTTGAGCTCTTTGCCAGATTTCCAGATCACCAAAATTATCATCTTAACATCTGCCTTTTTCTTCCTTTATATTTTTGCAGAGATGATCAATTTATTATTTTTTACCTAGTCCAAATTTTTGTTTTTTCACTACCTCTAGCAGCTTTGTAAGCAGCTTCACACCATCATGTTTCACATTTACATTTGGTGCCAAGTCCCTTTCTACTGATTATCTCAGCTGGAATGCAGAGAGCCGGGGAGGAGGGGAAGGGTTTAGCAGTTATGTCCTGCAAACGAAATCATCTGTTATTCAAAAGCAGTATGTGGTGTTCAGTTCTCAGAACTGCATACAGAACTGCACTTTTTCTTTTGCCCTCTGACCTTGAAAATACCAAAGGAAATGAATAGCGGAAAAGTTAGTATATATGAATGACTACCACTCAGGTAGAGAGATTAAATGTAACTGTGATTTGAGCATGAGGCTTATTTTTGGATCTAGGGGGTTTTTTTGTTATAAAATATAAACCCTCTTCAACCAGTCATGATCCTCAAGTTGGGTCAAGTCTGAAAATTACAAGGAAAAAAATACTAATATTTCACAAAATGTCATAAACAACATTTACATGGCAGGTTTTTCCAGTATAAACTTTCATCTAATATAAAATATCATTCTCTAAAGAGAGACTAAATAGAAATTCTTACGGCTAATATAAACAAAGGGGCTAAGAAAGGATTTGTATCTTTCATTATACTTCAATTATGGCTAGAGAGCAGCTCTTTTTTGGTCATGCTAAATAGGTTTCCAAACAAGGACAGTTTAACCTCCAGTATTGGTGTGGAGGTGGAAGATAAATACCTCAGGAATACCCTCTAAATACACCAGGAAGGCACTAAATGTTACAGGAAATAGGGAAACAGGCCTGACACAATTTTGACAAACAGGGACAAGATGACAGCCTTGCTCTGTTTCATGATGCATAGTAATCCTTACACATTTTATCTAGGAAGATCATATATACTGTTAACTGTCTTCTAGATATTCTGAATGTGCTATAGGAAGCTATGAAATAAACAAGCATTTGAGGTGCTGATGTCATCTTATTATGGTCACAATTTACATGGAACAGGTTTTAGAGGTATCACTTTGGTCAAGGTCCATTGTGAAATCATCTCCAAGACAGGAAACTTAAAATAATGAATAAATCTCTTCATTGTCACTAAAGATTAAAACAGTGAACTGTATTTTGAGGGAAAAAATGTGCCATGAACCCCCAAAAACCCTTCTCCCATGCACATCCAGACTAGTGGATTTGTTCCAGTGTAGTAATCCTTCCCTAACAATATTGATAAGTTTCTGTATGAGAAAGAAGGGGAAGAAGAAGCTTTTGGAAGATAGATGGACAATAACGTGTTGCTTGGGTCATAATGTGCATAAATTACAACTAGGAAAGAACCTGTGGGACTCACACCCTGTTTCTTGGTATTTACCAATATATTTACAGTGGTTTAAATGTTAAATTAAGAAGTGACTGGCTAAAAAAAAAAAAAAAAAAAGCATAGTAGAGGAACTATGATAACACTGAGAGGAACATTTATGCTCTAGAGAAGATATATGGTTGAAATGAATATGCACTTAAATATTTAAAGGTTTAAATGCAGGGTAGCCACATTGGATAAAGAAACATGTTTCACTGGGGCCTCTGTGGATTTGTACACGCAGCCCCATTCTTTTAGATATTGAACTGCATGTTTTACATGAGGCTAACAGGACTACAGAAAAGTGTGGGTAATCAACCAGCTATGCAGATATGCAAAGGCACCAAAGCATAAGCAGTAAATGGGTTTTCTGTATCATTAACTTTCTATGTACTTTCTTGGGGTAAAAAAAATCCATACTGCTCAAATTATTTGCGGTTTAGAGGGATGTTTTTTCCTCAGTAACATGTGAAGCTGGTACCTTCAAGTGGATGGACATATTTTGACTTTCAGAGAGAAATTCATTTCCCTACTCATAGATGTCTAGTTCAATTTGTTATGTCTTAGGAGTCTGAGTCATTTACCTTGCACAGAAACAGTAGGAGATTCCTATCTAAGTAATGTGGCAGATAGAGAGCAATAAGAATACTTGTGGGTGTCTAAAATGTCTCTGGATATCAATGTTCAGGCACCTGCATCCCACTCAGGTTCAGAGAGAGTAACAAAGAACTGTTGGATTAAGCATCACAGACTAAAATTTACTAGGGAAGTCTATGACAAGCAAAAAATTGTCTCTGTAGTGGTGTTCAGAATGATATGAAATATACAACAGCATGTAAAAAGGCTGTGACTTTTTTTGCCTCTTCATGGCTATGAAAGCTGTACAAATATATATATTTTAGGCCACACAATCACACACATTCTCCAGCAACAAGAAAAAACAATGCTGTCACAGACATGGAAAGAAATTAACTCCCTGGCTTCATCTATATCTCCGACTACAAATTCAGCATCAATGGTTTATACAGGAATGTGGTTTCTTAAAGCAATTACATCTGATTATGCTGGTGGTTAGCTACACACATTTTCCCGTGTCTTCCATGGGACTTGTCCACTTAATGGGATTAGCTTGCCCATTTAATTTGTGATTATAATTTTTCATGGAATAGCCATCTGAGACACAGAACTTAAAAGACTCTTTTAAAAAGCAAGAGGATCAAGGCTGTGAAAAGTCAGGTTAAATCTCTTGAAAGTAAATATTTTCTTCAACAATATAAGGAAAAAACATTTGGGAGAGAGTCTAAGGTATAAAATATAATACATATATGACTTTTAGGTGTCAATAAATGTCATCTGAATGTGAATTAAAATTCTGTGACTAACAGATCAAGGCATTGTGTCCCCATCCTTTTTACCCTGGTGAATCATCATTCTTATTAAGAGTAATTCTATCCTTATTTTATTTATCTTTAAAAGAGCTTTATAGAAATACTTTACACAAAGCAAAAATCTTCTCAAGTATTTAAAGTCGTGTTTGTATTTGTATCACTGGACAAGTTTAAATATCCAAACTATGTCACAAACTGAAAATAAAAGATGATTTTGGTGCTATCAGGAAGTTGTACTGTTCTTTCTTAGTGCTCCAGACTGTAGCTGATGAAAAAAATTAACGTGAGACATAGTATTTGATATTATAGAAAATAGGTAACTTATTCAAGTGATCAAATCTGGGATCAAAAATTCCCAATTAAAAATGAAAGGTATAAACTTTGAAGAAAAGGACGAAAATTCAGAAAATCTTCATAGGTCATGGCAACAATGTAGCTAAAAATGACACTGAGGAAATTCTTTGAATCCTGTTTACTCTGTCACCATTTTTAAGCATAACTCATGGATTCTTCATTCTGACAATGTTCAGGAATCTAATTATGAGAACATTATTACTGAAATTAAAATGATAAGCATAATTTATGTCAGAATGCAATGTTTAAAATGAGAAAATACTACTAAAAATATTTACCTAAATTACTTTGAGAGTAAAGTAAATCCTATGTAAAGGTTTTAGTCTTACTATTGGTTTCCAAGGACATTTTAATTAACTAATATGTAACTACAATATGCACTACAAATGGAAATCGAGCCATATTTACCTGTGTAAATGTGTTCTCTCATAGATATTCATAATGAAAAAGCACATCAGCAATTTTGAAGCAGGTCTATGATTCAGCAGTCAATAAATATAACACTACTTGACAACACTGAGCATTTGAGCATTATGTTGAAAAATAAAATTCAATTAATAATTTCTACAACTGATAATTATTAAAATTAACTAAGACTTGATAAAATACAATGTTCAAGTATATTAAAAAATGTTCTGAGGTCTTAATTTACTTTAGTTTGATAAATCTTCAGTGAGACAATGACAAAACATATAATTTACAAAATTTTCTAGGTTTTCACTCAAAATGAACATATTTTATCCAATCTCCAGCAGAAAAGTGGAAATCCACTCATATTTCGTACTGTTCCATTTATACTTATTCTCTTTTAACTCCTTTTCGTTCTTGAAATCACATCTCTTGTGAAAGACATTTTATGCTGTCTTTAATGTAGCACAAAGACTCGTGGGAAGAATTTTTGTTAAAAAAGAATTTTAAAAGTTTGGCATACCTTATGTAGTGTAATACACCCACTGGGAATTAAACATCTTGAGTATGACAACCAGTAGTAGACTGGGTGGTCACCAGAGTCTCTGTTGCATGATTCAGGTGACAGACTGTCCTAAGTTACAATGTAAATTGTGCCCAAAGTATGTATTCTATCCCCATCTTCATGAGCTGTTGAAACCAGGTGGGGCAGTGTTTCCCTTATCTTCTGTTCATGGGCCCATCAATGCCTTGCCCATGACTCACAGATAACTCTCTCCGGGAGTAATCTCTGGTTAATGGGCCGTCAAGGACCCACTGCATGACTCATAAAATGAGATCAGCCCATTGTGAGATGCTCCGCCCAGGGGGAGGAACCAAGCATTCCCCCAGGGTTTGAGACAGCACAGGGAGCCTTACCCACTGGATTCATGGAGGACAAGAGCTACCAGACCTTTCTACAGGATCACTGCTTCAACAAGACCATTTCATCTGGACTGCTACCCACCACATAACTAACAGGGTGTCAGGTTGTATTCTGACTCTGTCAGTGTTTTTTTGTACTATTGCATTTATTTTATTTTACTTTATTTTACTTCATTTCTTTTCCTCTTATTAAATTGTGTTTCTGACTTGAAGTCTCTCAGTGGCTTTGCTTTCAAACCAGCACACAGACCTCAAACTTTTGCCAAACCCTTATAATCCACCTGGCCCATGATTCTGCATGGCCGCTTCAGGGTATGCATGACCAATTTCTATCACCTGACACTGTGTACAAAATACCTATGGACTTATCTACATTAAAACAACAACAACTACACCCTACATGACCACTCTTGCATTTTTACAGGCTTTTTAAAATAATCTGCATATAGTTTAGTAAATTCTGCATCAAGAATTGACTTGTGAAGTTCTTGGGGTGACCATATTCTCCATCCAGTATGTAAGTTAACATTTCTTTAATACATGACAGAAGTTTTGTCTCCATTTGGACTAAGCACAGCTGGAACTTCCTAGGGGCATCTCCAGAACCCTCTGAAATATTCACCTGGAAACATTAGACAAGTGCTTAATTGTAAAGGTGGTAGATATGTTAGTAATAATCAATCCTCCTGTTTGAAGCTGGTGCATCATTTCAAATCTATCCATTGTCTCACTTATACAGAGAGGAGGTGTATAGCTGCTTATGAATACCTGAGGAATTGGTTTCTACATATTTGGGTTGCAGACAGACACTGTTGTTGTAATGTCATGACATTAGTTTCATCTTAATAACATAATTATAAATCAAATTTCATAGACTTTGACATTATGTTTTCCATGTAATTTTAGATGTGTGAAGAAACTTGCTAGGGAGAACTGTTAGAATGGACAGAAATTTTATGCTGGTATTGATAACAAGCAGAAGCCAGCTTTTAATAAAACTAAAAAAATTGTGAAGTGAATAAAAAAGATACTACTGGCACTGAATACCTGTCATTCCTACGCTCTTAATTGTTATTCTGACAGGATTTAAGAAAAGTGTCCTACCTCTTGACTTCTCTAAATCTAGTATACTTTGAAGCTCTCTTGGAAACAGTCATTCATTATTCAGGATAGATGAATATCTTAAATATTATTTAAAGTAGATCCATAATGTGGTGATAGCATACAAATGTTATTATTCTAGAGTTAGGAGGAAAAAAAATCATGCATGAATGTAGAAACATTACAAATTTAAAGTCTTTGAAAGATCTTTATTTTTTGATTGAGTATCTCTTATGTGGCTTAATAGAGATTTGAACATAGGTTTAATTGAGATGTCAGAATATCCTTTGCACATCCATAAAATGAAAACTACATGGACTGCTTTTTGTAAATATTTTAAGATTCTGTGACAATCAAGTCAATTTTACTGTCATATTAATAGGTAGGTGATTAGGTGGGATATAGAGAAGAGATTTCTTTCAGCTTTCTGTTAGTTTTATAGGAAGCAAATTGTCAAATCACATAGAAATATGGTGTTGCTTTTTCTGTATGTATGAAATATTTTGAATGTTGCCAAGTTTGTATAATACATATCTTATCTGCAAGTTAGGCACAACTGATTCCGTTGCATCTAAAATTTTCCTTGCTCTTGAAATGTTTGCAAAAAATTATCAAATATATTCATAGGACAAAATGCAGCTGATTTTGGCACTCTAAAAAACAGAATTGAGAAGTAAAATTTTGGTAATTGTTGCAGTCTGTTTTAAGTTGCAGTCTGTTCAAGCTGAATTTTGTTCAGGTTTTAGAGATTTCTGAAGGTGTGCGGTGTTTCTTTGTTTAATCCCAGTCTGGGATTTTGTCTCAACACTTACTGCTGCCAGTTACTCAGACTACTGCCCCTTTTCCTGAAGATTCTAAGCCAATCTGTCCCTAAAACAATTTTCATTTATTCGTATAATTAGTTTTTCCCTCACAAATTCTCTTATTAGTTTCCAAAAATGTTTGTCTACCTTTTTCGCATCCATGAGATTGGCCAGAAGCTCCCCTGCATCCGAACCCAAGGAGTATATAGCCCACCATGCCTGCGGTTCTTTGTTTGCAGTTGCAATTTGGGAATAAACTGAGATCTATAAGCAACAGATCTCCCTGCTAAACCCTGTCCTTGTCTGTGCTGCAGAAAGGTTTCTAGGCAGCTGAACTGTAAAATGTTCAAAGACACCCGAACCGCTGCACGGGACGGAGCGGGTGTCCCACCAATATCCCCCATGCAGGAAACAAAAAGCTAGCCAGAGATTCCTAGTATTTGTGAGGCGAAAGGTAATGAAGCCACTTCCCTGCAACAGCAACCATTACTTTGTGTACTTCATACTGAGTCAATAATTGTTTTGTTTTCTGCTTCTTGCCTTTACTGTAAGATTTCCCCAAAACCTTACATCTCTAAAGGTCCTAACTTCAAATGTGAACTTACAGATTTTATATCAGTTTCTCCTTTTGCCGCCAGTGTTTTTTTAGAAAAAATAGGTTTTCCCCCCCTGAGTTTCACACAAATGTTTATTAAGGACAATCATACTCATCTCAGTCTTTGTTCTGTTCAAATGGCTTAATATCTTCTCTCATAGAATAGACTCACTAGTGTGCTTTATCTCAAGTTTCAGTTTATTTTAATTTTAAACAGATGAGCAGTCAGTGTAACTTATTCTGACTTAGTCTCAGCAGTAAATTGTGAAATTACTTGAATAATCTTTGCTGTTACTGGAAGTATCTCTGTAATTTTTTTTTTTTTCAATAGTAACATCATGTAAAGGGAGGATCATCATACTATGGTCCCTTAAGGTGACTGCTATTGTCTACTTTCCAGGTGTCTCCAGCTGAGGTTTTTCTGCCTAACAACAGAAGTTCCTGGGACTTTTCATTTTGTACTGCTTTCATGTAATTTCTGTTATCCAAGTGTTTAGAGTTAAAAAGTTCTTTCTGTATGAAATCCCAGATGTTGCCTCACAAATTTTAGAAGTAAATGTATTAGTGCTAGAAACCTGATCACGCAAAATATAGGCAAAAACAAAGAATACACTCTATATTAAAGTCCAAGGATTTAGCATTAGTCTAACTAAAACCTTAATAGTCTAACAAAGGAATAATTAACCTAATTAGAAGGATGATAATGCTTCTACTCCAAGTTATCCACTTATTTAGTTATACCTAATTTTTAGAAATGCCAAGAGACTTTCTAGAATTACACCTGACTTCATTGTTATTCTGACCTTTACACTGTCCTTGTGTGTTCTAATTCTTTACAGAGAAAACAGGGGAGGTTACAGTGCATTGTATCCCATGTTCCTTTCTGAGAGTAGTGTATTTTTAACCTTAATGGCTTCTCTCTCCTCATACAAGGTCTGTCTGAGATTTCTTTTGCTTGTTAACATCAACGCTTACTTGCTCTTTCTACATGGTCTTAAACTTTCTTGTTATATCCAAACTTATTGTATTTTATATATATAAAAGACTTGTTCTGTGCTTTCTTCGTTATTAGTAAAACCAGTTTTACCCAGCTCCATGGGCTCTGTTCCTTCATTGTCCAGTAATTGCCCAACAGCCCTTACACTTGGTGCTTTTGTTCTTTTCTCACATTCACAGTTTTGGGGGGCCTAATGTGTTTTACAGGTGTCCTTTGCATTGAACCATCATTTACAATCTTGGTCTTACAAGGCATTAAATGTATTTGGTTAAACAGAATGTGGAGATTTCTATTTGGTTGGTTTTGTTTGTTTATTTTTGTTTTATCATGAAGCAAGTAGCCTTCTGAACAGTGTTTAAGAGGCAACATCTCAGGAAAAAGAAAACAAAAACCAAAGCAAAAAATCCCCAACCGATTGGGAAAAATCAGTGTCATTCACAGAGATCCCTCTTTTTAGTCAAGAAGGGATAAAAGGGGAAACAAGATTGCTAGTCTAATTGCAGATGATTGATTTTTAAACATCTTTTTTTTTCATTTACATCCCTTTTGACTAAAATTGGGTGATATCAGTGACTGTTGACTCCTTTTCTGCACTATCTGACTCTCATATATGGTCACAGAAAAATCAATGGAAAATAGTGTGCTAAAGAAAAGATGCTCACCACATATTCTATTTGGGGTCTTGAGGATTAAAAACATATACATTATGGTACTTAGTACCATCTTCTTATAGCTCTGCAACAACGTGATTTGTTTTACTCCTTCTTTCATTTTTTGGTTCCTTTCTATCACTTGAATTATGAGTTTTCATGGTCTTTGAATCCTAGGTATCTATTCTGTATCTTGATTTTATTGCTTGCTCACCACTATTCTTCATTCAATGAAGTCAGTAAATGGCCATAAAGCAATCTTTCTCAGAAGTACCAGATTACATTAAAGCAGATTAGATTAAAATAGATATTTCATCTATTTCTTGTCACTAAAATTCTTTGTTAGAATTAGATGAGTCTGTTGATTAGATGGAATACTCTTATAGCAATCTTAAAAATATATGGCAGTTCATTACTCAATAATTTTCAAAAATTACCTGATTGATTATAAGAGTGACAAATTTTATTGACAGTAGGATAGGGAAAAAAAGCAACCACCACTTACTTTTATAAGACACAAAGACCAGCCAGGTGCCCAATTCCTATTGAAAGTAAAAGGGAATTGTAATCATAAAATTGTTTACACCTCTGAAAATCTCTTTCATAAAGAAGTTTGCCTCCAGTGATCAATCTTCACAAGTGTTTAGTGTAAAGGATCTATTTTTATCTTAATGAAATATGGATATAATACCTTGCCTTGGTGATTCCTTGTATGTTGACAATATTGACTAATGTTTCTCAAGCCTTCTCATCCATTATTACAAGATCTAATACAAATTCTTGGGAGATACTACAAAACCAGATTGAGGGAACATAATCTTCTCTTTGTCTCCTGTAGTTTTTCATTCCTAAAAAAAGTAAGTGTAGACGCTTGCAGATGAAGATAATACAATGTTTCTTCCATTGTACACTAATTTTCTGCAGATGCAAATAATCACAATATGTTAGACACTGAAGAATTATGAACATTAAGTTACAAGATTACATTTAATGTATGAAAAAGGATTTTAAAGGTTTGATGTGTGGTTTTACAAACCAGTTTATATTTTGCCAATGTCTTCAGAGAAAGAGATATGTTGAATAAATTTCTGATAATAAGTCTGGAGACTCACAAAGGAAATTTCATATGAAAGGTCTTTCTCCCTTGTATTGCATACAATAAAAATATGATAGTAGAAAAAAATGTGTCTGACAGAAATGTCATTCATTACTGTTACAACTTGCTGGTTCCTAAAACACAAAATAAGTTACTCAAGAGCAATCTATCCCTTCAAACCTCATTATTTTCTATGTATTGTAATATTGCAGCAAACTCACTGTGGAGAGGGAAATACACTAGCACAAGCTAGTAATGCCTAGGACAATTTCAACCACCTAACATGGGTCAAATATTGAACCTATTCCTTGTTTCTCTTTAAAAAGCACGGTAGAAGTCTGGTCTGGTGGCGAAGGTGTTGCAACATTCCTCTCTAGGAGAGTCTTTAAAAAGACACCTAGATCAATGGAGGCACAGGCACTCTCAGACTCAAGATGATTAGCTCTTTGTGCATTCTTAGGTGCAGTGATCAGCTCTCTGGTGCACTCTCAAATGCAGAGTGATTTGCCCTTGTGAAGCTGCCTGAGCAGCACAGCTGCATTTGCCACCCTGGGCAATGCAGGAGTAAAAGCAGCAAGATGGGATCTTTCCAGTCTCCAGGAGAGCTTCTTTATTCCACAGGGTCTGGAGGGGAAAGAGCCAAAGGGTCCAGGGGAGAGGGATTATATAGAGTAGCCAGGGGTGGGGGTTCACAACCTGGCCAATGGGGAAAGGAAATGGAAAGGGACCAATCAGGGGAAGCATCCAAAAAGAACCATATAGGAGGGGTAAAAACCAGGAACAAAGGGAATAACCAATGGGGTATGAAACCTTAACATAGAATTGCAAAGGCTCAAGGTTTGAAGTATTTTTTCTCACCTTGAGCCACAAGGAAAACTCCCAAAGGGACTTTCCCAAGGAGAGTCCCTGCGAACTGAGGCAGCCTAGGGGCTGCACATGGTTTGAAGAACTTTTGCTCACCCTGAGCTATAAGGAAATCTCTCGAGGGGACTTCACAAAGGAAAGCCATTACAAACTGAGGCAGCCTGGGGGTTATGAAGTCTCTAAGAGAGTGAATTATCTTCTATGGATGGTCCAGAGACCACCACAGTAGACGTATCACCTTTTCACTCAGCAGCCTGATGATGATAGTGATCATGAAAGACATGAAAAACATACGCTTTGTTTGTTCTTGAATTCAAGGACCTGAGACTCCATTTCCATTGAGATTAACTAATTATTAGTCTGAAGATTATGCAGGAGAGAGCTATCCTCTCAATTCTTTCTGTCAAAGGTGCTCCACTATGCATAAGATGATTAAATATTAACTAGGCATATGTAAGGCTGATTTTATGACAAAATGGAAGAGATGTATAACCTCTTGTAATTCTAATCAGCTTAGTGTTGTAATAAGGTATTGGGAAAGGGTGGGACAGAGAAGAAAATAAAAAGAAAAACAAAAATAAAAGAAAAACCAAAACCAGAGGTGAACTATATCTCTTCTAATTTCAAGGCACCTGCAGTATTCAAATCTTCCAGGATTAGCCTCCACTGCTGGTTATCAAATACGTTGATTCTGTGCATCCTCTATGATATCTGGCAATTATCTTGTGACATCTTGGGTTTCCCCACAGTATCTAAAATGGCACTCCAAAGTTAAGGCAAGTGAACTAAGCTTCTAATCAACAGCTGAGCCAACTGAGCTTCCTGAGTTATTTGTCTTATCATGAAATATACTTTTCCAGATGAAGAGTTTTCATATTGCCTATAGGCTTTGTATAATTGCCCTACTGTAAGTGTCAAGCGCTAATTAAAATCATCTGGACCATCTGAGACATCTCCTTGGCACTGGCAGATATGATGCAGACTATGGAAAAATTTGCTCCTTGTATCCAGCTTATGTGGCAAGGTTTTGGTAGTGAGAGGGCTGCAAATGTGACTTTTGTGAGAAGCTTGCCCTTCCATGTTTGACAGAGACAATTCCAGCTGGTTCCAAGAGGGATCAAAAGCTGAGATCATCAGTGACATTAACAGCGGTTCTGTGATAACATATATAAGAAGGGATATAAAACACTGGGGAACAGCAAAATGTGAGAGAGGAGTAAGTAAATATGAGGGAAACAGCTCTGCAGACACCAAAGTCAAGAAGAGGAAAGGAAGAGCAGAGCTTCCCCTGAAGCCTCTGGCAAGGCTCATGACTATGTAGTTTGTTCCCCTGCAGCCCATGGTGGTCCATGGTGGAGCAGATATCCATCTGCAAACAAAGGAGAGCCCCAGGATGGAACAGGTGGAAGTGCCCTGAAGGAAGCTGCAGCCTGTGGAGAGGAGCACATGTAGGACCAGTTTTTCTGGCATGACTTGTGAGCTCCTGGGGCTCACACTGGTGCAGGACTTCATTCTGGAGCAGGTCTTCATTCTGGAGCAGGGATCCCATGCTGAAACAGAAGACTGTGAGGAGTAAGGGAACAGAAGAGGCAACCTGTGATGAACTATGCACAACTCCCATTCCTCATCTCCCTGAACAGCTCAAAGGGGAAGAGATAGAAGAATTCAGACTGAATTGAGCCTTGAAAACATTGAGAGGTTGGGAGAACTTATGTTTTTAGATTTGTTCCTAACTTCCTGTTATACTAGTCTGTTATTAATTGACAATAAAATAATTGTCCCCTATATCGTTACTATTTGGGACTGCAGAGCGTAACGACATAGACTCCGAGTCTTTAGGTTGGAGGGCTTATAGCAAAAGTTTATTGAAAGATAAATCTCTTTTATACAGTGTTATGATACAAATGACGTGATTGGTCGTTAGAGCCAACACCGCTTTCTAAACATCTTTGCCAGTAAACAGGTTGGGAAAACATCAGGTGACAGGGAAAAAATATCTACAAGGATTGTTTGGATTCCTCCTTATAATTTCCCATGCCAGAGATGAGAGAGCTATGCACTCAACATTTCCATGGGCCTCAAGCTAGTGCCTGAAGCCTAGAAATCTATTATTTGACCACCGTCAATCCCCACACCCCTAGTCATGTCTGTTTTGACTGTGACAATAATTGCAGAGTGATCTTACTGTTCTTATCTATCCCATGACATTTTTGCTGTATTTGCTCCACTGTCCTGTTGAGGAGGGGGAGAATCGGTGGACACCTCATGGCCAGCCAGGGTCAGCTCACCATATTACTCTACACTGACAAGTAGATAACAAGATTCATAGCTCAGGATATCTCAAATTATACTAAATTGCTGTTTGAGACAGCTGTACTAAGCACTTCATAGCTACTAGAGAACATATCCAAAGCTGCGCAGCTCCTGAAGTAACAAAGAGATTGTCAACTAGCTGGAACCAGGTATTCCCCTGAGCGTGGACCTGTTAGACACTGTTAGATACTGAGAAGACCACTGAGCCCCCCAACAACCCCTAAATAGAGGTGACTATTTCAGGCTGTGGAGTCATGTAGATAAGTAATATAATACTGACACTAATTAAGAGGTCTTTGTATGGCTTCTGGAAGGCCTTGGGAATGAGACTTGCCAGACTTTCTTTGCCTCAAATTCTTTTAAAACTCAAGAACTTCACTTTTACACAGTTCATTTGTAACTTTTTGGCTATGGGTAATCTGCTTGGGTTTTTTCTTTGTTTGTTTGGGTTTTGGGGGTTTTTTTTGCTTACATTTTGATGACAGAACCAAAGTTTTACATTTAAAACAAGTAAATATTTTTATCAGAATGATACATTTATAACTCTAATGTGACGGTGTAGTACAGAGAGAAATACAGGCCCATTAGGAGAGCAGAAGCCTTGAAAAAAAGAAACACAGAATACTTTAAAGGGGGAGTAGATGCAAGATATGACAATGCCAGAGGCACAGACGAGGAGTGGAAATATTACGTCTTTAAGCCTCTCACAGGCAGTTAGTTAAATAATCTCATATAGAGAGTTGGATGAAACATATTTCAGGAATAATCAAAAGAAAAAGAACTGCTGATTACTGTAAAACTTTGTTCCCCCCTAAACCAGTATTAATTTTATCTTTTCTATTTGTTTCGTTGCTGTTGTTCTGTAATAATTGAATTTGAAGTAATAATAAGTATTTGGATGAACTATAAGGATTTCAATCATACAAAAAATTTGTTCTTGGTTTTTTTTTTTCCTGCTTATCCACAAGATTTTGAGTGTAAGCAGCTGACAGGTCAAATAAAACCAGTGGTGACTCATGGGCTGTCACCTGGCCAATAAAAGTCAAGAAAATACCCTAGGATATCACATATGCCTTTAAAATTTCATACTTGTGAGTAAGTAAGTCAAGGCTCTTTTGACTTTAGTGTGATGTTACCTCTAGACAGATAGCTAATGTTTACACTGTTTTCAGATACTTGCAATGATTCATGCTGTATTATCACTGTCAAGAAAAAGAGGCAAAGTAATACTAGTACTATTGGTGCTAGTGTTTATTTATTCATCCTGTTTTCTTTTATACAAAGTAGTTCAAAATACTAAAGCCACTCGTAATGTAATTGCCATTTGCATGATTTGGAGAAAGCATGTCAATTATGGAAATCAATGAATAATTTGTGATAAATTGATCCCCATGGTTTCCCTGAAAATTGAATAACAGTAAATAAATGTTCCAATTGATTAGATCTTTAGATGCAGATCTTTGGCAGTGGTGGAAAGGTGTATATTAGGAAGGGTGTTTGTAGGAGCAACATTAATAAATTCATAAATGTGTATGAATATATGCATAGAAATAAAAGTTTTGCTTTCTCACCTTCTTTCACATCCTTCTAGATATAATCTCCTCCACAAGTCAGCACCCAAGTCAACCATCAAAGCCAGGTTAATGCATTCAATGAAAGTGCTGGACCTACCACTTTTTTAATTGTTGCAGCTTTGACTGCAGTGTGTTCATTACAACTGATCATTATGACTGTGGAATAAGATTTCAAAATTAATGCAACACACAGCCCTGATATAACTGAGTGGACACCTCTTCCCCCCGAATCTATTCTGTAGAAGTTAACATTTTATTGCCTTTTTACAAATGGAAATTATTATAAGTAATAAGCTCTTATAAAATCAGGACTTCTATTCTTACAGGACTGCCTAATTTCCAGGATCTACCGAAAAGAAAAGAAAAGAAAAGAAAAGAAAAGAAAAGAAAAGAAAAGAAAAGAAAAGAAAAGAAAAGAAAAGAAAAGAAAAGAAAAGAAAAGAAAAGAAAAGAAAAGAAAAGAAAAGAAAAGAAAAGAAAAGAGAAAAGAAAAGAAACAAAAAAAACCCCAAAGTAATGCTTTAAGAAAGTCTCAGAGTGCTACAGTTTCAAAGTTTCTAAAAGAAAGTGTGCTCAAATATTCTTCCTCAAGGATGTTGCATATGTTCATTTTCTTTTAAAATTACTAAGATTTTTCTTTTAAAAAAGAACTACCTGAACAACAACAACAAAAAAATCCCCATTAACACATGATAAAACCCAAACCACCCTGAAAAGACATTGAAGCCCAGAGAAATTGAAAACCAAAGTGTAAATGCTGTGCTCTGTATGCAAATAATTCATTCAAACTTTACAATGAATATGTCCCAACTAATGTGTACATTTTGTAGATTTTGGTTTAGGTGTAGGTTTAGGTTTCTTTTAAGAAGAAGATTGCTAGAAAACACCCCTCTCATCTCAATTTTCTAATGTGATATAAAGATTCTAAGAACTTCTATTAATCTTGCCAGGGCAAAAATCTATCAAGGCTGTATAAAGTACCTCTTTTCTATTAAGAAACATGCTTGTTTTTATTACTTTGTGTGATATGTATGGGATCATAAAACCCAACACAATAATTGTTAGGTTATCACTGGCAAAATAAAACTCTTCCATACAACAAATTTGATGCTAGTCAAGATGAAAAAATACAAGAATCTATTTTATATATATAATATATATAACATATTATAATGATTGTGTTTGATTTTAAAATGCCTTTATCATGAAGCTAACCCTGGTAATCTTTGTGGAGTATTTTCATGGAGGAAATTCTTTGTCTCTTTTAATATGAAAATGCAGAACAATTGGAATATTAATTCATTTTGAGAGTTACAAAATACTATGAAATGGAAAACAAAAGTTTATAGAATTGCTATGGTGCATAAATGTATGAAGTATTTGTTGTTTTGTGTTATGAACATGAGACTGTCCTTCGAAGTCATATAGTGCAAGTTCTTCTGTCCAAAATTTCTCTTCTAGTTTGCTTTCAAATTTTTTTTTCAAGTAACTGGTTCTAGGCTATTTTTTCATGATTATGACAATCGATATTAATACTGATGAATAGATAACATTACAACAGAATTTAACTTTAAAAAAGAACACACTCATTTTGCAGTGTTTCTTAATATTCTATTTTGAGGGCATAATAATTTTAGAAATTTCAGGACAGGTACTCCACTAAGGAGTTAATTTTCCTCATCATTAACATTTTTGGTTGCCATAACTCCACTACTTCAAAGGACTTTTAATAAGAGAAAACTAGGGTGAACAACCCTCACGTGGAGAAAGCAAAATTTTATCTTTAATAAACATAAATCACATTGTTGTGATGTTTAAAGTTTGAGATGTTTTACATACAGGCTATCATGGCTTACCATAAAAGCATCCTTCCTTTTCGTGTAAAATCAGCTTAATTATGATGAATAAAGGCAACACAGTTAGGGTCTGAAGTCTACTGTGAAACATACTGACTTATACACTCCTACTGAAGAGCCAGCCCCACTTGCTCTTGGCCTTATGAATATCTGCCACTTCACTGCCTTCTGACTCATTGCACCCGTGCATCCATTCCTGACACCTGCTCACACTGTCAGGTTGTTTACGAGCCCACACAAAGTTTAAAGATTATTATGTGCACTTAATTGTACATAAAACCTAATTCTAACAAGAAGGTTTTAGAAAAAGAAATTTTTCATTGTCGAAGTGGGACAGACATAGAATTTAATTCTGTCCCAGGAAGATTCTGAGGTTAAAGTATGACATTTTTATGCCTAGAAAAGCTATGTAAGGTTATTTTTAGTTCTTTTTATGACTCCCTCTGAGTCTTGTATGGCTTGACTGAAGATAACTAAGGGAGCCTGGATTTTCAAGTGGAAGGGTACAAAATTAGTCCCAATACTGTTTTCTAATTCTCTAACATAATTATTATGATTCAACATTTGAATTGTTGTAATCTGTAGAGTCTCAGACCAGGGATTAGGCTGAACACATTTTAAGAAAAGACAGTCTTTCTTCCCCCAGAGGGTAAAAAATATTTTTCTCGCATTTAAGTTGACCAATATAAATAATTTTTAATTTAGCAGTGTGTTAATAGTGTTATCACTCAGATTCATATAGATCCTTTTATGGTATCTAATTGAAAAACACAGCTTGAAGCTAAAGATGGGAAGCTGCATTTGGTTACTTTTTGTTTTCTCTGCAGTCTGTCTTTTTTGCTGTGGTGCATTTCATCACCTTATGGACAAAGGAGTAGAGAATCAGACTCAAAATTTCGTGTTACTTCTCCAAATTGACCACTATGCACTAACTGTATGTTGTAATTTAGCATTGTGCCCTGCAGTGGATCTGTTGGAGAAGGCTGGAATTGGCTCTGTTCAGTACCAGACAACCTTATACTCCCCTCACAGCAGCCAAACCCTTGTCCCTTATACTCAATGCAGGTAACACACTGTTGATTTCTTCCTGTAAATTATCCAAAACCATGAAAACTACTCATATACCATCCTCTTCCTGAAGTATTATTCTGTTGGTCCAAACATTTTCCCCCTCATCTAGCAATGCTGCTTGCTCAGTCATCTGTCTACTTGGTTTTGGTCTCTGACTTTTAATTCTACTTCCCTTTCTCATGAAGGCATCCTCAGTGACTTTTTGCCTTCATAAAAGAGAGAAAAATAATGGAGATTATCAACAAGGACAGGGAAGCCATGTATATCATTAAAGAATGAAACATGGTACTAAACTTCCTTGAGCACTGAACTTAGATTGTCTGATGTATTGGTTGCAGCAGCAAGCTGTGCTTGCTGTATAGGGGATGTATAGGGGAAAACATATTTAAAAAGGGGTAAAGTGTTGTACAGCAGTGTGTTTCTTGACAAGAAAAAAAAAAAAAAACAAAAACAATGAGAAATGACCCTGCAAACCTGAAGATCAGTGAGGGAGGGGAGGAGCTACTACAGCCATAGAAGCAGAGATTCCCCTGCAGCCCACAGAGGAGACCAGAGAATCATTAAAATTAGAAAAGACCTCTATGATGATCAAGTCTAACCATTAACCCAACACTGTCAGGTTCACCATTAAACCATGTCCACAACCACCACATCTATAAATGTTTCATCACTTCTACAGAT
This sequence comes from Acrocephalus scirpaceus scirpaceus, assembly GCA_910950805.1. Classification (NCBI taxonomy): domain Eukaryota; kingdom Metazoa; phylum Chordata; class Aves; order Passeriformes; family Sylviidae; genus Acrocephalus; species Acrocephalus scirpaceus. The sequence goes on along the minus strand of OU383774.1, from coordinate 62,889,708 downwards.
GGCAATTCCACTACTTCCCTGTGTAACCTATTTCAATACTTGACCATCTGTGAATAAACTTTTTCCTCACGTCCAATCTAAATCTCCCCTGGCACAACCTGGCTTCTTTAGTCTCACAGAATCACTGAATCATTAAGGTTAGAAAAGACTTCCAAGATCACTGAGTGCAAACTTTGACCGAACACCATCTCATCAACTAGACCATGGCACTAAGTACCACTTCCAGGTATTCCTTGAATACCTCCAGGGATGGTGATTCTATTGCCTCTCTGGGCAATCCATTCCAATGTTTGACTACGCCTTTAGTGAAGAAATTCTTCCTGATGACCAACATGAACCTCCCCAGCACATCTTGAGGCTATGATAAGGTCACTCCTGAGCCACCTTTCCTCCAGGCAAAACTACCCCAGTTCCCTCAGCTGCTTCTTATAGCACTTGAGCTCCAGACCCTTCACCAGCTTCATTGTCCTTCTCTGGACATGCTCCAGCACCTCAATGTCATTCTTGTATTGAGGGGCTCAGAAATGGACACAGGATTGGAGGTCTGGCCTCATCAGTGCTGAGTACAGGGGAATTACAATATGAAGGTTGCAACTGTAAACAATGCCTTTGGACAAGAATCATCTAATTGAAGTGTATTCAGAATTTCCTATTAGATATTTTTCTTGAAATTGAGTACCATAAACATCTTCTGTCTAATTTAAAATGTGGTGATTAAATATTATGGCAATACGCTTACTGCAATGCACAACTACCAACTATATTTGTCCTTTTTTTTATGCTTTTACCTTTACTTCTTTTGCAGCTGTTTCATTTAAAATCTATTAATTTCCTTTTTTTTTTTTTTGATATGTTACTTGATTTCACTTATTCTTTTTAAAGATTTTTTTAATCTCTGTCTACACACCTCTTCTGTCCTCTCAACCTAGCTCAACTTTTTACACTGTAGATTTTACTTCTTCATTAAATTATTCATCCTTTTCCTTTGCTTTTTCCCCCAATTCCCACCAGCATTTCTCACCTTCTCAACACTTTGTACTTATCCTTTGATCCTTTTACTACAAATATCTTGACTTTCTGTTTTTCTACTTTTTTCTTCTTTCTCAACTCAGTTTGCAGTTGTATCACACCTCTTTTCACTTGTCCCATCTCATACTTCTGTCTTCTCATTTTCTTTTTTTTTTTTTGTTTTATCATTCATTTGGTGTAGCCAAGACTTGATGACATGAAAGGATTAAAGCTGAAGTGCATTGGATTTTAGGAGGCTTTTTGCAACCATCTGCTTTTCTGATAATTAATATGAAACTCTTTCCATCAGTTTTCCCAGTTCTATTTCATCTCTGAATTTAGTCTTTCTGTGGACTGGGTGAAAATTAATTTAGACCTCTCTCTTCCTCTTTCACAACAAAAAGGAGGGAAGGAGGGAAAAATGGATAGTGCTTTATCTCTCTGGGAGCTTGATACTCTTATTTCAATGTAAGGAACCAGATTATTAACCTAACAGAATTTAGGAATCTTTAATGAAAGCAAAGTAAATCTCTTTCCTCACAATATAATCCTCCTTCTTTTTATAGTTTTATATTTTTCAAGAAAAACAGATTTGATAGAGTACCATATGAAGTTCCCTGTTCTTGTGTTCTTTTGTTCACTTTCAGCAGGTGTTAACTAATATTTTTTTGTTGATGTAAAATAAACAGGAGTTGCTTAGGGAGCAGTTCTGGAGGGTGAACATTTTTTATTTCTACATGTATGTGAGCATGTCTTTAAGAGGGTCAAATGAAGAGAAACACATAGGGAGAACAGAAAGACAGAAAAGGATAAGACGTATGAAACTGGTTCCCCAATACATAAGTTATAACGTACTCTATACACTATATTGCAAAATTTGATTATCTCTAATGTGCTCCAATCCCTCATGTCAACTATAATCAAGTATAAATTTTCCAAATTGATGATAGGGATGGAGTTATACAACTTGAAGTGGTTGATGATCTGCCTTATGGACTGTGCTTTAGTAACTATGAAAAACTATAGAAGCTTCTATAATATGTGTGGAACTGGACAGCCAAAATAAAAATACTTAATTTTAAATACTAATTAAACAGATTTTTTGTTGGAACTTGTTTATGATTACTTAAAAGTTCCTTGTTTGCTTGTTATTGCTTTAACTTCTAGCTGTCTGATTTCAATTTAAAATAGTAATTGCTAATAATAGTACCCCAGAACAAGGTGGTTTGAAAAATCAAAACAGACTGAAGGGAAATCACATATCAGGCATGGTCTAGGAAAGCATCTTATAGCTGGATATCCAACTGTCCCTGAGAAATAGAGGACATTTTCTCTGTTGTTGTGATGCTTCCGAAGCTGTTTTCTTCCCATGAGTGCAAAAGCTATAAAATACGTAACAAAGCTCTATGGTTTTCTGGGCATCATTTTTATGGAAATGCATATAAATTGCATATAGGAAAGATTAAAAAAAAAATCCTAAATGTACAAAAAAATAAAATAATTTAAAGTGATTACTTATGATCTGACCCTACAAAACTAATCTAAAACTCCCAAAGAGCTAGGAGTTGTGTTATTTTCTGCCTTTTATTCTGAACACTTCTATACCACAGTGCTAGAAAGGAGGAAAATCCTATAAATCAAAAAAAAGCAGCATTCTGAATGAACTTTACAACTTCTTTGCCTAAATTAAAGTGAATTAAACTGTGAACAGTGATGGAAAAGATTTTATTACTTTACTCCTATTCATATATTTCATAAAGAAGAAACAATGAAATCATAAGTTACATAACCATTTACAGAAACTACAAATGACCCAATGGTTAAGTAAATGTGGTAGATCCCCCATATTACTGCTTCATAAAAATCAAATTACTAGCAATAATAAAGTAATATGATATTAAAAAGTAGCAGGGATTAGTTCCCTTAGACTTTCTCTGTGTTCTGGTGCACTTGATGTTTCATTTTCTTGTGCTTTACAGCAGGACTATTTGTCCTTGAAAGCATTCTTTCTGAATATAAAGGAAGCTGTAGTCCTTATCTAATCAACACCAGACTTGGAAATTTTCCAAAAAGAGTGTTACTTGCAGCACACTTGAGAACAGATTTCCTTATTACACTATCTTGACTCTGGTATGTTCCTGTTAGCCTTGTGGAAGAAAACTGGTTCATAGACTACACAGGACACCCAAAATGTGGAAGTCCTTACAAACTCCTCTACTACACCCTAATGACTGGATTAATTGTCCTAACAGATATTCTCATCACCCTGTATTGTATTTGAATTTATCACAATTACTCTGACTACACTTTAGTCATTACTTGCCCAGGTTATTTTACCACCCTATTTTACCAGTACCTGAAGCCAGAAAAGCCAAGAGTGAAATTTGTGAGTAAGCAGAGGTGCTGCTGGAACTGATATCCTCATTGATGCATCTGGGCCAAAGTCTAATACCAACGGGTTTTACAAACCTAGGAAACGTTTCTGAGGTTGCAAATTCCATGCAACTCTGGGATTCACCTTTAAGCCCCTGAACCGCAGTGCTGGCACACCCCATGGAGAAGATTAATCACTGTCAGATTCACCTGGGTCATTCACAAGTCCATGGCTGCCAGTCTCTGTGCACTGACCAATCTCTTCTCTGACAACGCATGTGCAGAGCATTCAAGGTATTTGTACCATGTTGGGATTGCACTGTGTCCCCTTGCAGAACCTTGTTCAACCCTTCCTATACTTTCTAACCCATTTCTCAGTGCATCATCTCCAACCTCACCCCAGCTGTGCCTGAAGACCAGCAACAAACACTTGCATGGTGTAGATCTAGTATGCTGGAGCAATTGATTGTTTATTACTTTTCCTTCTGTAAAACACTCCTTCTTTTATAAATCAGAACTACTTCTTTTCAGGTGCCTGCAATCTGCAATTAGCAAACAAACATTTCTTTTTTATATTTAGAAAGACTTGTTTTCATCTTTTTTTGTTGTTTTTGAAAGAAAAATTCAGATTGGTCAAATAAATTGATATTTTCTAAAAAAAAAATTGTTGTATTCATTTGATTTCACTCAGAAACTTCTGCGTGAGAAATTCTTTCTGTTGAAAATGAATTCAAAAGTTTAAATTATATTCTTACAAAATACTGTTCTTAGATATATTACTAATTTATCCTCAAATTAGTACCTAATTACCTATAATATCCTGACATTTCTCCACAGACATTTTGAAATTACTGTTGATTTTAATGCTTTCATTTGGATATTATTATATGGAAATATCTGCCTTGTTCCAGAAATGCACAGTGTAATTTTTTTTTTTTGTTACTGTACACCCACAGCACTTTTCTATTGTTCCTAGTATGTAGGAGGAAAAGTAAAATGTATGATGTTTCCTAGCATTATACATTTTCGAGGTATTTTGGAGAGAAAAGTAAACACACTGAATTCTAGTCTTACTGATTGTGGGGACAAAACATATAAAATATTCTTTCCACAGCCAATTTCTCCATAATCCCAGTCAACATCTTTCTAAAATTTAATCTGGAAACACAGCTATGCTCAAAATATTGCTCCAGGTCAAAGTGAAAATGCAGCTTAAAAAGAACTATGACTTTTTGTTAGCCTGCTTTAGTGTTTTAGAACCATAGTATTCCAAACTGTATCATTAATACAGAAAGTGCTTTATTCATAAATTATTTTACAAAATAATTTTTCATAGTGATTATTCTTTTTCCTGTGTTATGTTTATCCTTTCTGTGGGTCCTAAAGCTGTCTCTCTAGCCTGCCTCAAGTAGGATGTGGTTGCTGACAAATTTACCACACTTCGAGGTCTCCCCTCAAAATGATGTTTTCAAGGTTGGATAAGGGTTTGTTCCATCCTCTTCAGTGGTAGCATTATCTTGGATTTGTTTTCACATTTAATTTGTATCACTCTCATTCGTTCTTATTCATCCTTAGCTGAAGTTTAGAAGCTGTTGAACAATCGTTCCCAGCCTCATTTGCCACAAAAGTCTCTTGAATTTTGCACAGTGATGATCTTATGAGTGAGAGCTTCATCAAATGTGGTGTTCCAAGGGCTGCTCTGACAGACCTTCACTGACCATTTTGAAAATGCACACAGATTTGCAGAACATATTTGTTTTGGCAATGGAAATCAATTCTAATACTCAGATATCCACAGACACACAGCATGCACTTCCAGGTGTCAGATTGCATAAAAAACCATTCTTCTACTTCTAGAATATTTATCTGGAACTCTTTTTTCTGTCAGTAATGGGGTTTATTTCCTTTCTTTGTCCTTCTAATTCTGGAATTTAAAAAAAAAAAAAAAAAAAGTTTTGATGTAGGAATGACTTTGAGTTCAAGCAATCAAGGTTTTTAGTCTTTCAATTCAAACTGTTATTTGCCCAGCACCAAGAAGGAATGTTGGATAGAAGCCGTTTCTTTCTTGTAATGAGCATGAGCCAGCAATAAGGCTGATCCTTTTTCCATCATCCATGTTAAATTATGCCACAGTTTCCAAGAGATCTTTCCCACCTTCTGGGAACTGCTAAGATTGCTCCAAGCCTTTTTCACAAGGATTGTTCTCTATATAGGGTGGGCTATATGGTGAAAGCAGGAAGGCTGAAAGCATGTCCTCAGTTTCTGTGCTCATATTTTAAAAGAAGACTTTTAGGCTTCTCAGATGCATGAAAAGTTGATCAAAACTGTAGATTTCAGATTCTTTGTCTTAAATGTCAAAGAAAAAGGTAAATGGCTGAATGGTTGCCATGGAAGAAATATGTAACAAAATTAGTAAGTTGTACAGATATATGGTTTTCCCCTCATAAAACATGCTATTGTGTTCCAAGTGAAATTAAGCACCCCGTTCATTTTGAGACAATAATATGACTGTAGACTGTCTGAATTTGTTTATGGATTGCCTTCACCCACTATCTAGAGTTCTGAGTGACATAATATGTGCTGTTTATGGTATGAATGTTAGTATTCAGTTAAAGAAATCTTTGCTGATCGGACCTGCAGATACCTTGCAAATTTTGGTAATAAATAATCTTGGCTGTGCTGCTTTCCCAGTACATGTTCTGGCTGCTCCAGTTTGGTTGCAAGGTTTAGTTTTAAACAAGAAGTAAGAGTCTCTTTAGTAATTTGCTACACTCCATAACACATTGTTTGGCATCTGTTACCTTCCCACATTATTAAAGCAGGTTGTTGTACATTACCCCAGCTTAAATAAATATGTCACATTACAAAGAAAAATCTGTACTTAGATTGAAACAGTAAAGCTATGTTTGCTATAGAATTACAAAATATAGTCCTAAAGTGTTGTGGGAAAAAAGCATCCACACAGTGGGGCTACTCCGGGGATGAATACAAGTCTTTCCTTACATTACCATCATCATATGAAAGGAATGAAGGCACTCTTGAGGGACCTCGTTAGAAGTGATATTTTTCCTTTCAGTGTTAGAGTGAGGAACTTGAAAACTACATTATAAAACAGAGACTCAATCCTTTCATATACTTTTTGGGTTAAAGCAATCCAGTAAGCGGGAACAGCTGTGACTTTAATCACATAAGAAATAAACCCTTCCATTATACCCTGCTGAATGCAGAGGCAGAATGCAATAACTAAACACCAAAGAGCAAGAGGCAATCAGTGGGATATTTATTTCCTTTAATTGTTACATGATATGTTGATTTCTGTTAAAGTAAGGTTCATTTTTTAAAAATCATTATTTACTTAGATACAGATGAGATTCATCAGCAAAATTCAGTGAGTATTTTAAGGCATTTAAAGGTTAATGTCTTATTCTTCAACATATTTTTGAAACCTATCTTGTCTTTTAATGTTTTACACATTAATTTAGTAATTTTCCATATTGAAATTCGCATTTGGTCAGTTACAATATATGAGCAGAAAAAATCACTTGGGTCTATAATATGTTCTGCAGATTTTCTCATCTCCACAAAACTTTCCTTCCAAAGTTATCCAAATGGAGATGAAATTTTTACCCATAAAAAGCCCAAATAGATAAATATTTTAATTTTTACAAATATGAAAGACTTGCTACACTTAGTGATTTTTTTTACATAAGTAAAAATTCTAATTTGAGGGCCATAGCCATAAGTGACAAAATTTCTCTGTGTAAAACAGAAAAAATTAAAATATCTTTGAAAAAAACATAGTATAATGGAAGCTGAGTTTGTGGGGATGGTAGAAAATGAAAAAGAAAATAATAGTTCTAGGATGAAGCTGTATTTTATAACTAACCACAACATTTACCAACTTGTATTGCATTTGTTTTCTAGTGCAAACACCTAAAATAATTTGCTTCTGTAATTGCACATATGTCAAGCCTTAAAAATTAGGAGAGGAAGAGATAGAGACACAGGCAGAGGCATTCACCCCAACCAACTTTATATTGCTGTATCTGAATTAGTGATCTTAGGGATTTTATACAGATATGATTTTTTCATAAATCTGTCTTTAATGAAACAGTAATATTAAAGTTAGGTACCTCAGGTTTGATCTCATTCTAAAGCATTTGAAGATGTCTTAATTAGGTGATCCAAATTAAATACTAAAGCAGTTATTTCTTTCCATTTATGGTAACCGAGCCCATGAAATCTAATTTTGGTAAATTCTACCCTCTGTGATTTTTTATCAACATCAGAAAGCAAGTCTCTGGCAATGCTAGGAAGAGATTTTCTTATGTAGTCCTTTATAGCTCAGTGTAAATTTCAAAGTAGACATTGTGCTGCAGAGTGAGATTAGAATAATAAGAAATCACACAAATGGATAAAATTTATTTGGCTTCAAAATATGTAGTGGCGCGTTTTATACCTTTTTATTTATTGTTAATATTTATAAGTTCTGTAATGGTTTTTCCCAAGTTCCCCCCTGTATTTCTCCCCGTTTGGTTTCCCCCTGCCTTTGTTCTCCACAGCCTGTCACTCTCTGAAAGCCTCTCCTCTCCTTCCAGAGTATTCGGAGAGACTCGGTCCGAGATTGGAGCAGGTTGGGGAATCCCCCATCCCTTGTTTCCCATTTGCTGTCTGTGTGACATCCATATCTCCCTGACTGGCTTTCCCTCTTGTGTCCACCCCCTTCTTCCAACCCCATTTAAGCTGTGGCCACGCCTCGGGCGGGGACACTCTCGAGAGAGGCTCAGAGAGAAGCGTGGCTCCCCTGCGAAAGGCAGGTGACAATAAAAACCATCTAGCCACAAAGCAGCCTCCTCGCTTCCTACCTTCGTCAAGCCTCACCGACATCTCTCCTGCAGCTCTGACCCACCGGGGGGGTGGTGGCCGGTCCGCCTGCTGCCACCAACCGAGTTTGGAAGTATCCCGAGCCAGGGCTAGCCGGGAACAGCTGGAAGCCACTTTCCAGCCAGGTACGAGGGATATTTTCAAAAATACAAGTAAACACTACCTCAGACCTTTTACATGAATTAAGCCTGTTCTGTTACTCAACAGAATTTAAATTTTAAGTAAGATGATGGACAAAATTATTTTCTGAAGTTTCTTCTGCTTGAGAAAGTCTATTACATGTTTTTAATGACTTTTCTACCTTGCAGAATCACTGACGATGCTTATTTCAAATATATGAATTAACAATAAAATCTCAAAGTAGCTTAACTATCTACCTATATCAATGGCTTAGAAATAATCAGAAGATCCATCAGCTAAAAAGGGCTCATGGCATTTTCTCATGCTTGACAGACTTGCCAGGCTGCTGAAGGTTTCTGATCTATTATGGGTCTGCAAGACAAACTCTGGGCAGCTGTGCCAGGAGAAACAAATCAACAGAGCTTATGTTGTGAAAACTCTGGGAAGACTGGTTCTGACAAGGATGGGCTGAGTACAAGGTGTTTCAAGGAACAGAAGCCAATGATGTCTGAAAAAAGGAGAAGAGACTATAGTAGAGGGCATAAGGGGAACATACATGCTTGGGTAAGAGTCAATGAATATGGTTTCAAACAGCTGAAGTATGCATGCCTGCTACTGAGTGAGAATTTCTTCTGGTGTGCTGATGAGCAACAAATACTTTTAGGGAATATTTCACCTGATTTACCTTAGAATTAAATTAATCTCTCCCTGCACTTAACTGTAAAGGAAGTCTGGTATGAGTGATTTGTGTATGCATGCCTTTCTCATACCTGTTTAATTTTGGCAATGTTTTGGTCCAAGCCATCAGTTTCCTTATTTACAAAAGCATGAAGAATTTCCATCAGTATAACAAGACCAAGAGGATATATTTGAAGTAAACTTTACCCATATATGATTTAGCAAGTCTTGTACATCAAAGAACTTGACATCCTCAGAAGATGTCCTTCAAAAATATTTAGAGTATATGAATTTCACATATCAGTATAGCTGATGTCTAGACAGTTTTCTGATACTATTTTAAAAAACTTGGTGTGTCCAGACTTCATTTTCCTCCAGATCTCATTTCTTTCACTAACTTTTACCTCTTCAAGCAACATAAATAGTTGTCCTTCGTCCAATTCCTTGGATACTTGGCCTGCCTGAAGATTTGTATCTCTTTACTTTACATTCGTCTTTCCATGTCCTTCTGGATTTGTGCTTACAGATGAATTACTTGCTCCAGTATTTAATGAAATTGTGAACTATATCAATCATAGTGTATAGCTCCCTTGTGTTCTTAGAGCTTTAGGTCATTCATGTACGATAGCTATTTAATTGTCTATTTCCCATTAGTCTTAGCCTATCTCCAGAGTAATTTCTATTTTTACAGAGACAAAAGAGTTAAACATTAACACAAAAAAAAAAAAAAAAGTAAAATATTCTAAACTATTTTAATAAGTTTTTCAGTAAGACTGATTATTTTTAGCAATTTTTTTGTTGTTCAAGAAGTACTTTGTTGAGTATATGAAAATAAGGAAACATCTAGGATTTCTAGAGTAAAATTTCAAAAAGAGTTGAGAATGATTTGAGGAAAGATTGCAGGAGCAAGGCTTTGGGGTGTTGGTGGATGCAAGGCTCCACATGAGACAGCAATATTTTTTTGTAGCCCAGAAAGCCAAACATAAAAAGAAGTGCAGCCAGCAGGGCGAGGGAGGTGAGTATCCCCATCTTGTGGGGATACTCCAGCTCCAATTCTCAGCTCAAACAAGACATGAACCTGTTGGAGCAGGTAAAGATGAGAGCAATGAGTATGATCAGAGGGCTGGAACACCTCTTCTATGAAGACAGAGTGAGAGAGCTGGTGTTATTTAGCCTGGAAAGCAGAAGGTTCCAGGAAGACCTTATAACAGCTTTCTAGTACTTAAAGGGAGCCAATAAAAAAGCTGGAGAGATTTCTAAGGGATGTCTCAGAGAGCAAGAGACAGCAGCAAAGCAGTACAGGTGAATGTCCTCTTTCTTGTAAATTTCTTCTCTAAATTTGAAGCTACATAAAACTTTTCATTAAACACTACCGCTCTGAAGTAAATTGAGTCAGACACAGAAAAAAAGAACGATGAATGCCTTTTTACTGCAGAAGACATTTGAAATGGAAAAAACCCTATGACCTTTCTACTCTCCAGTAGAATTCTGTTGGTGATTTTCTGTTGGTGAGCATCACAGGAGCCTCATGCTAGAACAGCTGTCTTCCAAAAGATGTGACCGACCCCAGCATTTTAAAGTCAGCTTGTCTTCACCGATTCTGAGGGAAATACACAGATTTACTAAAGATGAGATTTTTCAGATGCTAACCATTTCACCTAGGAAATGGTGAAAACTCTAGCGAACTGTAGTAATCATGACAACAGCTCAGTATATTATTTATACTATGACTGTCTATGCAGAAGTTTAGGTAAACTACTTTTATTTTTCCAAGGAGTTTGCCTCTTCAAGCCTCTGTATGAAAAGCATGAAACAAACTGTAATGGCACATCTACGACAGGATCTTAAGACTCTTGGCCAGACTCCATATTTCAACTGACAAAACTGCTCTTCCTTCTGTGTAGACAGTACTGTGAACTATGACGGATCAGATGAAAATTTGCCATATATTGAAAATCAGCCATATTTTGTTCCTGATATAAAAATGATGAATCAAGTTAAAGAGTATATTTAACATACAGAGACTGATTCAGTTAAGTAATAAGAAAATAATGAATCTGTTGATACTTTCAAGCCAGTTTCTGTGATGGAGGAAGGGAAACAGCTATACAGAGGCTGTTACTCACTATTCTGGCATATAGAGGTATCGAAATTCTTTAGATGTAAATAATCTTGCTAAACTCAGGAATCTACAACATAGATATCTAGAGCTACACTAGACCCTTTAAGGGGATATCTTCAAGATTAATGGAAAGAAATAGGTACCCACAGTGGGTAGTTCATATATTCTAATTTAGAACACTACTCAGGCTGAACATTGCTCCAAAAATGCCTATTTTTCTCCACTAATTACAAAAAGAAATAGCACTTAGAAAATTGTACTAAGGCTGGGTTATTTTTTAAAAAGACAGAATGTTCCCAGTCTTGAGCTAAAATTTTTTCTTCAGGGTAAAGAAATCCATACTCCATAAATGAGGTTCCACTTTACTGTCAGTAACTAAGGGGTGAAAAAATTACAAACCATCGTTAAAATTCATTGGTTAGAAACAAATTCAATACATTTAATTTTAGATAGCAATTAAAGCAGAAGTAACTATTACTAATTAAAGTATGCACAAAAGGAATCACATATTAAACTTTACAATAACTCTATGCAGCTTACATTTCAATCTTTTAATCATAAACAGTGGTATTTTCCAGAATAATTAAAACACAACATCATACTTGCTCTTCAACCAGCAAGCGTAGATTTCATTATGTCAGTCTAGGAAGCTAGATAGAAATGTTTAGACTAATTCTATTAATATCCATAATTTACATTCTTGCTTTCTCTTATTATTTATAATCTTTTTTAAAAAAATTCCTGGTTCTCCTGACACTGTTAGGATAGCCAGAAATTAATCTCTCTGTAGTTTATTGAGCAAATCCTTCTCAGCTTCAGATGACGTATTTCTTTCATTTTCTTTTGACTGGGTCAAAATTTTTACATATATATCATTTCATTGGAGCAAGGAAATTCTATTTCTTCCCATTTTTGGTATTTGACATAATGTCAGAGGCTTAACATAAAAATAAAAAATGGCTATTTACCATCAACCTTTTCTCTGAAGTACGTATTCCATGTTTCATCTAAGGACAATCTTGCCATAGAAATACTCTCCTTGATACCATTCAGAGGGTGACTATGTAAACAACTAGTTTTTCTTTGTTTTTACAGTTCATGCAGAGCAAAGATGCAAAATTCCTGTGGAGAGGAACTGATAGGCTTGCCTCTGGAGAATAGCATGGATCTAGCAGCATCTCTCTGTCTGTTATCTAGTTTAATTGTGTATGTTTAACTGTCTATGTTTAAGACATCCTTCTGGGTGACTTTCCATAAATATTCCATCCTTTCCTATGCTTAGATTTGACTCATCTTAGATAGCATCATCTGAATGGATTTATATACCAGAAAAAGATTTCATCCAAAGTGAATAATACTCTCAGAAGTTGTCCCTGAACATCCAAGTCCTTTATAAATGTGAGAAGGATTTCTTCTCTTGTGAACTGCTGCTTTATTTGGTACAGTGTCAGAATCCATATCATCTGCGTCACTGCAATTTTAGTTGGATGATGATTCTTGGCATTGCAATAAAAAAATTCTAGCTTTGCTAGGAAAATTAAAATCCCAAATATCTGATGTTTTTGAGAAAGGTCAGAAGTTTTTCTTTTGTCAAATAGTCTTTGTTAGCTTGTAGCTGGAATTAAAGAAAATGTTTATTAAGCTCCAGACATATGGCACAGATTAGAAAACTACTAGGAGAGATCTCCAATTGGTAGGTTAATATTCTAGCATGATAGATTAATCAATGTAAACCACATAGCTCAGTTGAAACTGCTGTTCCAAATTGCCAATTTCATCTTCATCCAGCAGAGAAAATGTCAACCTTTCTCTCTGCAGTAAAATCTTCTTGTTATAACAATGAAGCAACTCCAGAGTTACTGTTATTGTGAAACATCTGGTAACTACAAGATGTAGCTCCTGTGAGTTAATCACATACCTGTAAAATTAGAAGAACTTACTGAACTTTGTTGTATTTCATGTTTTGTAATACCCGAGTGTGGTAGGCTCATAATTCCATAATCACTTTACCTCTGCACCAGAAATGAAACCACAGATGTTACACTTTGCTGTAATGGCCACCGCTTAACATAAATAAATGATCAGAATAACAGTATTGTTCATATATAAAATATGTACACCATAACAGATACCATGGGACTAAAAGTTGCTGGGAACACACTAAAATAGGTGCAGAAGGCCTCATTATGTACATCATTAAAAATAGATCAGGAGATAGAAAAGTAATGTGAAATTTGTTCTTTTTTAAAATATTATTATTTTTTTCTGTTAGAGCATTTTCTTCTCAAAACTATGATGTGATTTGGAACAACTTCATATCTGCTGGAAGAGTCTTTTGGATCTTTCGGAAGAGACTTTCTTCAGCAACTTAGAAAAGTAAAAAGAAAGTAAAAAATATTTTGTTTTGATAACACAGCTAAAAGAAACATGGGTTTCTAAGTAAGTAAAACAGATTCACCCAAATAAAAACAAAAACAAAAAAAAAAAAAGAGGAAAATAAATTTTTACCTGTTGCTTTTCTTAGATTTTTCCCATTACTTTTGAAACTAATTAAAAATGAAAATGGAATTTTTTTGACAAAACCAGATTGAAAAATATTCCCGAAAGAATTACAATAGCCACTGTTGATCACTGACCACCATGTACCTTCTTATATGATCTAAAGAACAGTTAGAAAAATTATTGAATCATGGAATATCAGATTTTACAAAGAAATAAACTGGTGCTGCACACATATATAATAACTCACTTATTAAGAAAAAAAAAAATTATATACTTATCACTTTATATTAACAGTAAGAATATTGGAATAATTTGTTTCTTTAAAAAGAAGCATGACCACAAATGAAGAATAAATAACAATTTTGGGCATGATTGTACAGGTATGACTGGCAATACTAAGGTAGAGCAGAGGTATTCTTGGCAGGAAATATTAAATATTTCAAGGGCAGTTTCTCCAGGGATAGTTCTGCACCATCACTTACCAGTTCTAATGCATATTTCAGAAAGCATAAAATGTATCAAAAGGACTTAACACCTTATTCTTACAAAATGCATCATATTGAATCATGTGATAACAGAATCAGATATTTTTAAGCAATGTTGACAAAAATGGCACATTCTCATGTTAAAAAACCAGCTAGCATGGGTCTCTTGTAACACCACCTCATGGCCTGTGCTGCTTGTCTTTATCCTGAAATTTGCAGAGACACTTCCCCTCTCCTAATGCTATAATTTTCATTTTATAACATTTAACAATCATTTAATACTTAAAAAGATAACCTATGGTGACTCAGGCCTTTAAGTACAATGATGTTTATTCTTTATTGTACAGGCAATCAAACATTAGCAACACTGATATATTTGTATTATTAAATAAAGTGGTTTATTGGCAGCAGTTGTGCAGATGCCAGCTAGAAGCCTTGCACCACAGCACATGTGAATGATAAATACACTTTGGGAACAAAATTAACTGTGCCTCTACAGTAGTCCTCAGTGCCGGTGATTTTTCCACCAGCTAAAAAGCTTTGGAGATTAAATTTCAATGCATGATTTGAGCCTTCAGTAAACCAACCAACCAACCAACCCCCAACAACATTACCCTTCCCGCCCCCCCCCCCCCCCCTCCCCGCCCCCTGCTGAAAGCCCAAACCAAAATAAATTGACAAAGTCCCAAAAGAAAACCAAAACAACAGCAACAGTCCCCACTCCCTTCTGTGTCGGTTTGGTAGGGACATTATTAAAACTAATTGCATTTTGAGCTCACCGTAGTGGCACATTCAGTGTACAGGAAAAAGGACAAGTATTATTTCTGCCTTCTTTCCCTCCTTCTATACACACCTTTGAAACAAGTGTCTATTTGTACTCCTTTCCCTCCTTCTATACACACCTTTGAAACAAGTGTCTATTTGTACTCATTTGAAGGGAAGACTACCATTAGTATCAATTTTACAAGGTCAAAACTTCTCCTGTGTCTGTAAAGCCTGTTACTGTGGAGTACTGAACACAGCAGAAGAAAACTTCATAAAGTAAGAACTTTATAATTCTTACAGAAATGCACTTTTTTTTGTTTTGCTTTTTGTTTGTCTGGCACAGTGTGAGAATGATGTATATATGGAAGTAATGGAAATTCATCTGGTGAGCTTAATGGGCAATCTGTTACTTTTTGCAATAGTACTTTTATACCATATGGCACACTCAAGTGCTGCAGTCTCTTCAGGTGGAGGGTTTTGATAGTCCCATGTATCAGAAGTGTCAGGAACTCTCAAGTGTTCGTTAATCAACGACACTGCTCTACTATTTTTTTTATTAAGGTATTAAAGTGTTAATGAGATATAACCTTACCCTGCACGAGTCTGGGGTAAATGTCTTCAGAAAATGCAAAGGATGAGAACATACTCTTATGCTGGGCAGTCACATGGCTGCATGGTGAGAACACAGCAAAACACAGTGTCCTTTACTTTTACTGACTTGCTAACTCTTGGTAGAACCAATGGTGCCACAGAGAACAAGCCCCTGTTGAGCTATACAACCACACAGATTTCCAGCTGTGGGATGTGTGAAGAGATATTTCTAGACGTGGAAAGTGACTGCAAGCAAGTCTGTGGGAGGTGTGACCAGGTTCATGAACTGCTCTCCTTGGTGGCTGAGGGGCAGGATGAGGTGGGAGTCTGAGGAATACATTGGATATCTATGATGCACAGAAGCCAACTCAGTGTGGTCACTACAGAGGCAGGTCTTGAACCTGGTTTGTGCCAGGAGCAAGGCAACACCACAAGGGATAAAAGGTTGCAGATGACAGCAGTAAGAGAAACCCCTCCCTGCCTTCTAATTAACCCTCTGAGATACCTTTACAAATATGTACAGGGCCCTGGGTACAATTGTTCAAATGCACAATAAGGAACATGAGCAAACAATCTTAGAGGATAGAATGACCAACCCATTAAAAAAAACCCTTCAATAAGACCAACAATGAAAAGTTGTGATCATTGGTGATTCCCTCTTTTGTGGAAAGGAAGTCAAGACAACATTTTGTAACACTGGGTTGTTTCTTTTGTTTGTTTGTGTGTGGAGGGGTTGGTATTGACTTTGTCATTTTTCATTTGCTCTTCAAATGAAGATACTCTGATACTCTTTCCTAGTATAGCTACATACATACTTTTTATGGCTACTATGATGTATAGTGGCTTTAAAATAAATGTAGTTGAGAGAAAACAATGATTTAATATATTTTTCCTTTTTTAGTTTCATATAAAATCAGCCAACCAAAGAACTAAAAACCCCATAAAAGCCCAACCACATCAACTTGCAAGGTTTAAGTCTGCTAGATACATTTTAAAACATAACAGACACATTATAATGTTTCTGATTTTCCATCACTGTTAATGCTTTTTTTTCTTACATACAGTTACCTATTTTAGCATGACTTATTAAAAACTCTATTAAAAAATAGAATAGACATATAACTCAAACAGATATTTTCCTAACTTCAGTGTATTCTACCTGAATCCATTGGCTAGTTTTCAATTCTGAGCATTTTCTAGCTATAGCATTCACTTTTATTGTAGTGAATAATATCTTATAATAAACATACAATAATCATGTTTAAGATTTTCTGTATACTTTCTTTAACTTTGACAGTAACTCTTATGTAATCTTGCGCAAAACAGTTGAAATTCTTTTTTCAGTTACTAGAGAGATTGCAGTGAAGGCTCAAGAACCACGAATACAGGGATATAAATGCTGATAATGCCCAAAGATCTTGTAGCTATTGTATGTGAATAGGCTTCCATTTCATATTCTAACTTCATGGAGGCATTAACATTCAGACTTGTGGATGACCAAATTTCAGAGCATTAAGAGGTTTATTTCAAAGGCAAACTCCAACAACACAATCTTTTACAGGAAATGCTGTGAATTTCTGCTTCACAGATTTGACAGCAGCCCTGTTTAGGCTGATCTTCACCTGCTGCACAGTTTGGCCTATTCATTCACTCACAGACAAGAACTCAGAAGGAGTAAGACCTCTGATTTTGTTACTAAATTATGATATATTAAGCTTGTTGCTGATCAGCAGCCTTTTCCAGGTGGACATACAATGATCAAGATTCCCTAGCGTCTTATAATGGTCCAGATTTCACTATCTGTAAGTTAATGGTGAAGAAATGACGCGGTTGTGGGAGAAATTCCCCGCGCTGCTCTCACTCCCCGGTCCGCGCCGAGAGCGGCGGCCCCCAGGTCTGCCTTTGACCCGAGTGGCGGTGCAGAGCAATGCTGTGCCTGCTCTCAACAGCAGCCAGTGGCACAGCATCTAGGATCAGGGTAAAGAACAGGGAGGAGCCTTCCGTGTGCTTCTCAAAGAAGTTTGCTCCCTGAGGCAGGCAGAGACGAAAACCCAAAAATCAGCATTGTGCACGGTCTTTTAATCGGGGGAGTACATGGGGAAGGTACAATTCTTTAAAAAATCAGGGATACAACTAGGAGGAGATTAGGGAGGGGCTCACAATATGACAACCAATAGGAAAGACAATGGGAATGGAAAGGGTCACATGGCCCAACGGGATTTCGTGGAATAGGGAAATTCCCAGGAAGAGTTTAGGCAGGGGGTTGGGACAACAAGGACTGACAGGGAATTTTCTAGAACCAAGGGCAGGGATTAGGGAGGATTGACATTTATGTAGATGGGGTAAAATGCAGGTCTAGAGAGTGAATGACAACTGGGCAAGGGAGAACACTTTGGGCAAAACCATCCACCTGAGGGGAGAAATAGTTACAAACCATTCAAAAGGGTTTACAAAAATATATGTAAAGAAAAACACACCACCACAACGAAAAAACTAAAGTATTTTGTAAGCAGGTAATGACCCATTACTTGCCATCTGCAGGAAAACGCCTAAGAAGGTTACACTGAAAAAAAAATGAAGGGCCAAAAGATAAGTACAAACATATTCTGGAGTGAAAAACTAAATTAATGAATTTCTAAATGTTATTTTATTTTTCGTTAAAATCTTTATGAACAGAGAGCATGTATTCCACAGTGAATATTGATAAAAAGAAAAAAAAAATTACTGTATCTATATGGAAGATTTTTAAAATTCTTTTCCTCGTTTCAGCATTTTTTCTATCAGTGACCAAATTCTCATCTTCAACGAGTCTTAATTTTATCCAATACTTAAAAACTATAATTGTATGAACAGATCTTATAACACATTAATGAAGACAATATCTAAGTATCTTCTGCTCCTCCTACTCGGTATGCAATACCACTCTTCACCAAAGCAGAAGGTACAGGAAGGTCTTCACAGTCTTGAATCATTATTGACAACATTTTCGTACACAGGCTACCTAAATTGTAATTAAAAAGAAAGTAAGACTGGGGGAATATAATTAATAAAATGAAGGAGAAAACATAAAATGGAGGGCAACATGAAAATGTAGTTGAATGGAGACTGAGAAGAGACATACAAGAACACCAGAATAGAACTGGTGATATAGGGAAAAGGGAGAAATTGAAAAATGGGGAAAAAAAAAATCCTGGAAACAATCCAACCTAGAAATATCAAGTACACAAGTAGGGGCTGATTTGAGAAATGTTTCAGTTGTTTCTATGAGTCAAGTGAGATGGTTGAGTATTTAGAATGATTTAGCATAACCATTTAAAAAAATTTTCTGAATTACATTTCCACTTCAATAAGTGGAAACTCAAGTATTTCAAATACTTTTATCTTATTACAAGGGATGGATATGAAAACCTGTTCTGTTTTTCAGATCTGTTTTTACAGATTAGAATACAATTAGCTTGTTTTTTCCCCTAGTACTTCTGTTAATTAAGTATACTACACAATTAATTTTTCCTTCTCTTGCTCTATTTCATTCACAAATGACCAAACTGAAAAATCTCAGAACTTTTCTTTACTTCTTATTCTCATGAAAATTGGTCCAGAACTTTTAAATTTCCATACTTCATAGTCTTATACTGAACTTTTAGCCATATGTTAACAATAACTTCAGTTTAAAATTGGAATCTTTCACAGATTAGGACAGAGAGGGCTACAACATTTCTTTTTTTAAAAAGCACAGTGAGAAAACCCCATAAAATATTATTGACTCTCTGTTAAGATAGATGCACCAGGCATGTATGAAACATTGCTTTCAGGAAGTTCCCATATCAAGTACTTACATAAGGGTCTCAAATAAAATGTCCATAGTGAAGATTTAGGGGTATTTTTGTTATCCCACAATATCCCAAATGTCTTCTCAGACCTAATGAAACAGGTTTAAGGGAATCACACACACTTCTGAAGGAATAACTGAATAGTGAATTAAAGCAACTTTCAATACACATCTATCTGTGGGAATTTAAGTGAATCCAAGGAATCTAGATAACTGCTTCAGATCAGATGCTTAACTCTTCAGAAATTAAGCAAATCAGATTCATTATGTTGTTTTGGGTGTCTGTAGTGGTACTTTGATATGTGAACCAAATCTAAGTTACCATTATAGCAAATAGAAATCTAAGATTTATTTCACTGATGCCATTTAGGATCTTTAGAATATCTTAATTGACTTCAGGTTGCTATAGCAGTAAAACTTGGATCTCTCATAGGTTTTGTGTCATCTTTCTCAGTCCCTTATAGATTAGTCCTGCATCCTAGGGCACCTCAATGCCCTGATTTCACACTGATTCACATATTCCATGTTTCAGGCACTTTCCAGGCTACAAAACATATTTGATGTCCTGAGATTATGTCATGACCTTTGTCAAATCATTTTTGAAGTAATTTTTGAGGCAACTTTAGCAACCACTCTAACAGCCTTTGATGAGTTGTTTTTTGAATAGATTTCATTACAGTATTATTTTTCGCCTCACATTCCATGAGAAGACATTGACCTAGTTATTTGCCTGTAGCCCAGTGATAAACATCATAATAAAGGCATATCTTCAAAGATTGTAATGGTTTATTATAAGCACTACAATGTGAATTACATGCATTCTAGTAAGTCCCCTATTATTTACATAATATGTTTAAAGCCTTACCTTATTGGTAAGTAATATGAGTTAAAGAATGCTGAAAACTCTTATCCTGCATATATGCATGCTGGTTTTGGCCATTTCAGCCACTTAACTAATATAATACCTCACTGATGTGTTAGGCAGGGAAAGGTAAGGGCAGCAGGGCAGTTGCCTCATGGATTCACCTGTAGCACCAAAGCAAGAAGAGCAGGGTAGGGATGGTGATAATGACCAAGGTCAGCAGAGAATCCTGTCATCACTGGGCAGTGATGGTGAAAAGGCAGGTCAGGCCCAACAAGGTGCTATGTCTGACAAAGCATATCTACAGGACAGGACTCCCCAGGCTAGAAGTCAGCTTGTGATCCTGGACCCTAGGTGTGCTTTCTCATGACTCTTCTCCCAGCAGTGTGGTTTAGTTGCACCATATCAGAGATGACCTTGAACACCATTACAGAACATTACAGACAGCTTCTAGAAAGCAGCTCTGCAGAGAAGAAACAGCAGTGTGTCCTTGTAGATAAGAATGCAAATTATATCCTGGGGGACATTAGGAAGACCATTGCCAGCAGGTCAAGGGAGGTGATTTCATCCCTTTCCTCAGCCCTGTTGACACCACATCTGGAATGCTGTGTCCAGTTCTGGGCTCCTCAGTAGAAGAGAGACATGGAGCTCCTGGAGCAGGTCCAGGGGAGGGTAAAAAAGTTGATTAAGGGCATCTCTCTAATGAGGAAAGCATAAGAGATTTGGGCCTGTTCAACCTCAAGACGAGATGACTGAGAGGGAGTCTCTTCAATGTCTGTATCTGAAAGGAGGAAGTCCAGAGGGTGGAGACAGGCTCTTCTTGGCAGAGCCAAGCAATAGGACAAGAGTCAACAGGCAGAAAATGATGCCCAGGAAATTCCACCTGAGCATGAGGAAGAGCTTCTTTACTGTGCAGGTGAACACACACTGAAACAGAATTTCCAGAGAGGTTGTGGAGTCTCCCTCACAGGAGGTAGTTGAGAACCATGACACAATCCTGTCCCACGTGCTCTAGGATGACCCTTCTTGAGCAGGGAAGTTGGACCAGTTGATCCACTGTTTCCTTCCAACCTGACCCATACTGTGATTTTGTGATGTAAACAAGATGTTATTGTTATAAATGTTAGAGGCCAATTCAAAATAAAATAACAAAATTTATTAAACAGAATTTCAACACCGAAATAAAAGCCACAATAAAAAGGAAACAACATCGATCGAATGTTGGGTGGACAGAGCGACAGCACAAGAGTACTATCCGACCTCTACCACACCTGATCAGTTCCAGTCTCTGGTTTTTATACAGTTTTTTTCCCTTAAGGCTATGTCCATTGTGAGTCCAGGTATGCATCTATTTCTCAATTCTTGAAAGGAGTCTCAGGTCACATGAAAAGATTTGCTTGATGGTCCTTCCCGGAATTCATCTTGGGAGGGGTGATGTGATCATCTCAGATCTCCCCCAGATCGGTATCAGGTGTTGAGAAGCTGTGAAGTGAGGTTCCTCCCTTGATGGATGGGCCATCTTCCACCCTGGCCTTATCTTTTCAGCTGCAAATGTGTTTGTCTGCACAAGGGACTCTGGAATTCTGGAGACGCCCCTGTGCAATCCCCAGTGAATCAAATTTCTGATACAATATTATAGACACGATTTTATCCATTACATTCATCACAATACCAATTCTTTGATACAATATTATATGCATGAATTTATCTATTACATTTATTACATTATCAAATGATTTTTTATTCTAGTATTGACAGAAAAAACATAATTTCCCAAATTTTTTCCTACTTTTTTATTACCCTTTGTTTCCTTCACCCATTCCAGATGTTCCTCCATCTTCAGGGTTTTTTTCATTCTCCTCTAGTGTTTGAAACACTCTTTCTAAGATGGTGACCACTTAGTCTCCCCCACTTGCTTCAAATATATTATCCAAAAGTCATTTGAAACAATTCCCTAGGTAAAGAAAATTATGCAAAGTTATTATATTGTTCACCAGATAAGCAGATCTTTACATGGTCTTTTCCTTATAAGGAGAAGCATTGTGCCTTACTCTGGCATTGACTATTCTTTTTCTAGTTTTAGTACAGAAATATCTCTGAAATTTGGAAATCCTGTCTTCAGAGTACAGATAACCTGTTGTGGAGGACGTTACAGCAATTGTTGTGAGGTACATAACCAATATAATTGCAGTAGTAGCAATACTACTAATAATAATTCTTTGATGAATGTTTAGCTTTTACTGTGTGTCATGAATAATAGATTATGTCCTAAAAAGGTCACAATATAACATATCTTTAGATAGGTATGCATATATACACCAAACTATGTATGGCTTAGCCTTGTGATAGTATAAACCACAGTATTCCCAGATTAAACTCCTGTTGAACACAGATAAATATAAGTATTTAGGTTTAATTTATGTGCTTAATTTCTGACAATGTCATCTCAACATTTTCACATTAGTCCCTACTTATTACCATGTCACAGAAAAACTGTGTCAGAAAATATAAAACTACAGACAATCTAGTTAAAATTGCAAAATTCAAGAAGTTATTCCTTCGGATTAATCAAACATATACACAGATCAATTTTATTCAAACATGACAGAAAAATAAATCTCTCTCTTCCATGAATCTTAAGCCCCTAGTAAGATATGATTATGTTTTTTCTTGTATGAGTGATCCTGGATGTTTAAAGGATACAGCAGATTATAGAGACTCTTTTACAGTACAAGTGACGTCACATGAGATTTCTGTTGTAACACACTGCACTCCTCTCATTCACAATGTCAATGTCCTTTTACTTTTTAGAAGTATCAATATTTTTCCAGGACTGTAGTCCTGCCTTAGCTTAAGGGTATTTTTTTTCACCTCTGTTCTAACATGGACTTAAGACAACTGAAATAGTATTCCTTTCTGGAGACATTTACATTCAGGGCTACAAAGTACCTACCCTAACCTGGAACGTCTGGCTATGACAGTAACACAGTTTCTTAGAACATTCACAAATAAAAGGAGAGAAAATTCACTTGAGTGTCAAATTGTTGATAGAGTTAGGGGTTTTTGGTTGTTTTGTTTTTGGTTTTATGTTTTTTCCTTAGTAAAACATATCAGCAAAGCTACATTATAATAAAGAAGGAATTAATTGCATGACATGTAGCTGTTTGTTTTAACTGAAATAAACAAACACCCCAGCAGCAGAACGTATCTACCAATCAGACATCATATCATAAAATCATAATATCACCATGGTATTTATTGTTTTGGGCTAAAATATCCACTGACTTGGACAGAAACAGTGTCAGGTTTCCACATACATCTTCTGTGGCTGAAATGCAAAATACAGTGATGGAATTCTCTGTGAGTAATGATTTACACAGAGGTTATTCTTTTGATATTGCAGAGTCCTTCAAACATCAGTGTTGGATAGGTTGAGCAGCATTGTCATTTCACCCAGACACAGAAAAAAAGAAAAAAAAGAGTAATGTTATAAAGAAGGTGTCTAATAACAATTTACTGTACATCATTCCTAACACATTTCACAGTTTTAACCTTGAGAT
This sequence comes from Acrocephalus scirpaceus scirpaceus, assembly GCA_910950805.1. Taxonomy (NCBI): domain Eukaryota; kingdom Metazoa; phylum Chordata; class Aves; order Passeriformes; family Sylviidae; genus Acrocephalus; species Acrocephalus scirpaceus. The sequence goes on along the minus strand of OU383774.1, from coordinate 62,865,929 downwards.
ATGACACTTGATGCACTGTCAGATGCCACAATGAGAAAAAGGATTCCTCACAGCAAGCCTCAGGCTACTTATTGGTAATTGGTTTCATGAACATTTAAAAAGTAATGAAATATTTTTTCCTATTTATATATGAAATGTCTATCTCAGAAACCATATTGATCTACTAGGCAGAATACAGTCATGTCAAGTGTTCCATTTACTTCTGGGAAAATCATCATAATATTCTAGACTCCTATGTACAAAATCTTACTTATGGGCAAAGGAGAAGCATACCTTATATGTAACTAAAGGTAAAAAATTATAGTTAATATTAGTGAAATCTGAAGAATCTCATAACAATTAATTCAGATCTAGTCAGAAAAAAAAAAAAAAAAGAAAGCACAGAATTTCAGGTAAAATTATTAGATACACACATAATTTTCTACCCTTCCCAGTGTTATGCTCTCCTTTCCACTGCCTTGCAGAGTCATAGAATTAGTAATTAGCTTGGTAGTAATGGGTACTGTGAAGTCATCAGCACTTGAAGTTTTTGCCAAAAGAAAGATGATGGTTGTATTAGTGTTTTTTTTCTTTCTTACTTTTTTTTCTTTCTTACTTCAGCATCCATTTGGGGTCTTTTAGACTCTTTGCTACCAAATTTTACTTCTTTCTCTTTCTTCATTGGTCTACATCTCAACATTACATATTAATTTATTAAACATGGTGCCATGGGCTTTTTTCCTACTTGTTCCACCTAAGTTTTTTCCATGTCCAAGTTTGCATTTTTGTAACTGACCATGGAACAGTTTTTTATATCTCTGCTGCCAACCATATGCCAACCTTATGCCCTATCCTTGCACACATGTATGGAGATATTTTTCATTGTCTTTTATGCTGCATCCTTTGTTTTTCAAGGCCTCTGCTGTCCTACCAGGCCTGTACTTCTGTACGTTGCATCATTATGTTGGAACCATTAATATCTCATTCTTCACAAAATAATGACTTATTACTACTGTGTATATAAAACTATGGTTATACTATAAAAAGATTGAAATTATCTTTTAGGTACTTTTTAAAGGGCTTATAATGTTTTGGGGTGGTTTTTTTTCTTTTTTAATATTATAGTGACAAAGACAAAGACCTTGATGAGGTATTATCTTAATTTTTTGGTCCTTAAAATGATAATTTTCAATTTGGCTATATCAGTTCTCTAGCATGTTTATTTCTGTTATTACTGTGTTAAGTTCTGTGTATATGATTTGGCAGTTTAATATTCTTTTGTCTTTTGAGATGAAATATAAAAGTAATATAGAAAAATGTTGTAGCCAAAATAAACATCCTTCAAGGTTTTGATCAATGGACTCCTTGTTTACAATAAAGTACCTATGTACCCTTTTATCTGGTCTGGGTACCCTCACCATTGTGCCTATGGTCCAATGGACTATGACTAAGATTCACTAATCAATCATGCTAAGGTAGATAATGGAAATATTTCCCCAAAAGCCTTTCTTATCTACAACTTTATCCTTCCCCCAGATTTTCATTATTTTGTATTAGGTTACTGTATTGAACAAGTAAGCATGGATTTAAACAGTATTTGATGTACGAAAAGTTAGATGAAATTGAAAACAAGACACAATACTAATCCAAATTAATTTTTTTTTTTTGCAAATTAGGAGCAGAAACTATTGTGTTCATGTTTTCTTGATAAAAAGGAAGGAATTCATTATAAGAACTTGGGACATCCTGGTGTACATATTAACTTTGTCAACCTAATGAAGTTAATTTGCCTTATAGGTCACATTCCTTACTCTTCTTCATCTGCAAAATAGTAATAATTTCCACTTACACAGGAAGCTGAATATGTGGTTAATTGTATAAGCTGTTCTCACAGATGAAAAAGCCTGACTATGCTGCTACTTACACACAAAGAGATCTATTTGTTTACTCTCTAAATAATTAATGCACCTGTGTCTGTGCATGGTACACTTGAAAGCACTTTTATTTCCCTTTAGCAGGCAAAATATAATTTCAAACAGAGTAGAATATTTGACGCTATCATTCCATTGTGTTTTTTTTAAATGTATTCATTTTTAAAGTTAAGAAACCTCACTCAATGCTCAAAAGCTAAAAAAAAATTTCCAATAGTTCTTTATATAACCCACATCATCATTTAGATGCTGATTGCTTAGCTACATGAATTTTCTCTCAGAACATCATGAGACACAGCTGGTTTTATTATTCTACAGGTGATGATGTTGCAAGTTTTCTATTTTAATCTGATCAATAAAGCAGTGTTGTAAAGATTCAAAATATTATTTATATTTTTTCCTATTCAGATCCAAAATAAGTGTAAAACCTGCTAATTTTTAAAATATGTCATAAATAAATCTATAAAACTGAAATAATCTCCCTCTAGCCACCCCCCAGGCTCTAGCTAGCTCAGTTGCTCAGGGGTTTTAGGGAAATATATTTCATAGAGACAGAAAAGATATCGAAAGGGTGGCTCTCACCCCTCAGCTTCAGTCCAAGCTTTATTCTTCATGTGCTGTTCCAAGAGAGCGAGGAGAGAGAGAGAGAGAACAGGAAGAGACAGGGGTTTATCTGGTTTAGGGCCAAGGAAAGATATTGGCCCTGAGCCAATAGGGTCAGGAGTAGGTAAGATAGGGAGGAAGGGTCCAACTACATGGCACAGGCTTCAGGGGGACTCTGAGGGGAAAAACCATTTCTCAGAGGAATACAACATAAGACCATTAATAAATTAGAGGTTTTAGGAAGCTGTAATAAAGCCACATATTTTTACATGTATATTTAATGACCACATTTTATACAAAAAATAGTATTAATTGGTTTTAACCCATAGAACTAAGCTGTTTTTTTCTTCTGAATAGCCAGTGGAGAAGAATTAGCGGTTCTATGATTTGGTGCATATCTCAAGTGAATAGAACTGCCTCCTCCTTTAAGTCTTTCTCTTTTTCTCCATTGGCATCATACTAAATCCCAGCTTTTGTGATGCAGATTCATTGGTATGCCCATTTTAAAGCAAAGATGGCAAGTAATGTATTAAAAAATAGTTCTGTTTCTTTTAAGGCTACTATGAAGCCCAACTTTGGCAGATCAGCAGATGACACAAGACAGATGATTAGAATATGAAGCAGTAAGTATTCTTTGGTTAAATGTTTTTGTGCTTATTCCTATACTTTGATGAAGGTAGTATCAAGACACTAACTTTAGAAGACTTAAAACGTCAAAGATATATTTGAATTACAGTGAAAATAGAAAAAATCATCCAAAATGTAAAGTTACATTAAGAACAAAACTCCAGTTTATCAAGTTATTTAGTAGTAGTCTGTTCTTGTCAAAAATTTACTACACCCTTTTATATAAAAACTTGCAGCTGTTGAATATATCATCTGTATGCTAACTGTAAATAGGCCCAAAACACATAGCAACTCAACTCAAACTTTACAAAATCAAATGATGTTCATAAGATAAAAGAATGGATAAAAAATACCAGAAAATAACACTGCTTTTTCTGACATGAGCTTCATGATTTTGCTGAGAAGGCTAAATCAAGCACATGTGAGGCACAGATTGAATTATAAGGAAGTGTAGTTCTCTTACTAGAAAGGCTTTGGGACACATCTATTCTGGGACATATAATACTGAATAAGTTGTCACACCTTTTAGGAGTCTCGGAGTTCTAGAGATGAAACGTGCTCTAAAACCTCCATAATCAAAACTGAAAATGCTATGATGGAATTATACTATTTTTTATAAGCCCTTATAATCTCTAACTGTGGTATTTTTTTTGCCTAAGGCTATCTTAAATTACTTATTTTTAATTGGTTAGAGTAGTTGATATTTTCTAAATGGCAGGATCTAGGAACAAATAATGCTTTTGATTCACTGTTTATCCTCATGATAATGGGCAGACATTAGTAAGAAAGACTGTTACTTGTATTCAGCAAATGTCTGCTTTCATTTTTATTCCTTGCAAGAAAATAAATCCAATATTTAGACAGTTGAATTCCTCTTATGGCTTTTATTTGCTCTGGGGACCAGAAGAGGAGGTTGTAATTTCCCATTGACTATTATCTGCCATTAAGGCCATTCTGTTTTGCAGTGTTTGCAGGTAGAAATGAAATTTGTCATGTTTGTTTGGGTTTTTTGCAGCTTGGTATTTTGCAAAATATTTATAAAGCTTCCTGTGTTTTGAGTCTGTTCACATGACCTGTAGAAGTCAATAAAGTACTCTACAGGAAATTAAATCACAGATAATTCCATTAAAACAAGTGTTGCATTTGAGAGGAAATTCTGAAAAAGTTAGACTGTCTCATGGAAACCATAATCTTGCTGAGAAAAACCCTACAAATTATCTTCAGAAACCTTAAAGTCAAATATGCAGATTTGATGCAGTCACACTCGACTTTTGTAGTCAAGAGAAGAAGGAACTTCCACAGAACTACATCTCATTTAAGAAATATGAGTCCATTGGCTATAAAGCTCTCAGGGAATATAAAACAAAGACCTATAACTTCTATACATCTAACATTGAGTCCAATTTTGTTTATTCATGGTGTTAAAATATTTTCATGACTATAAGCAGCAACTATGAAAAATGTAGTTAGGATTCCATCATCAGAACACAGAATTTGAGAACTGGAACCCAAGATAAAGCCTGTATTTTATTTCATATGGGACGACTTCAGCATGAGTTAAGAGGGAAACATCTTGAGGATAAAGGTATATATTTTCAGGATGACAAGGTGTGTGGTTTGTTGAAACCTTGATATTTCAAGTGATTTTTCCTTTCTAAATTAGAAAGCCACTGATCTGCTACACAGCTTTTAAAGTTCAACAGCTTTGTCTCTAGGAAAACTGTGTGTCTTCAGCAACCAGAATCATAGTAAATCAGATCAGTGTTCATGAACAGATTTGTGACCTTAAAAAAAGGAGGTGTAGCTTATACTGGGATGAGCACCCATGCCAATTTCTACCACTTGTGTCACAATAGGGCACGAAATGAATGCACACTCACACGCTGAGATGTCTAAGGCAAAAGAGGGGCAGTTTATTTACAGACCTCGAATTTATAGAGTTCCAACAGTGACTATGGATTGGAGGGTGAAATTGTCTCCTCTCAGCTACACTAGTCAAACTAACAGTCTATCAATTCTCTCTTCCTCCAAAAAGGAATGCAAAACAATGATTATTTACATGAAAATGCGTGAGAAACTCCATGACAAAAATGTAAACATCAGAAGGCTTAGCAGAACTTTAGAAGAACAGGGCGACATAAGTGTTCAAGAGAATGTGCAAGAAGTCACTAAAACAGATGCCTGTATTATAGCAAGATATCATATTTTACATGCTCTACAAATGAGAATGAGCTTGGGAATGCTCTTCTGAGTAGATGTAAACATAAATATACTTAATGTTCGGGGCTTTTTCCTTAAAGGATGTTGTTTTCCATAAATCACACTCTTTGTACCATCATGTGTTCAAAATTAGCTGAACTCCTGTGAGCACAATAAAGAGATGAACAAAATGTAAAAATTATATGAGTCAAAAGTGCTGCATTTAAGTGGCTGAAAATACTTCATTAGTGTAAGCTAAAGAGATACCTATTTTTTCTTCCTTGGATATAGTATTTTTAACTAAATGCTAAGGTTTCACTTTACAGAAGAATGTTATTTTTTTATCAAGACATAGGTGTACTATGGCCTCACTCGCATAAAAAACAACCCTGTAATGCAGCCTTAAGTGGAAGACTCTTTCTTAAAAGAAGTATTATTCCTCATAATATCTAATATCTGCCCTAAACAGCGTTCAAGAAATTGGGTGTGATCAAGTAATCTTGCATTGAAGTGAGATTTCAGAGCAAAACAAGTGGCAAAACAGTTCTGTGAAAACCAGTTTGTTAAAATTCAAAATGCAGTTTTCTTTGCTAATTTCAGGGTTTAGTATTTATTATATAAATAATATATATCATCTGTGTTCATATATATAATTTTATTATTATTGATACTAGTAGTAGTAGTGGTGCTGGTGGTGGTAGTAATATATGATGAAATATTTAGAGGTAAGCTGAGATCACTTTTACAGACTCTTCAAATTTATACAAACCTTCTATTTCAAAATTATTTGAAATCCATCTACTTTAAATAGATACAAATCTTTAGAGAAGAGTATTTCTGAATGTCTTCCAACAGACCTGTTAAATTAAGAAAATGTTTACGTGACTGTCATAAGGCAAACCTCAATGACATTTTTCAGATTACATATTTTAATCTCCACATCAGAAAAGTGAACCAACAGAGGGTTTTGTGTACTGTATCATTCCAGGAAGTTTTTGGGGTTTTTCATGGCTTTTGTTGTTGTTGTTATGTTTGGTTTGTTTGATTAGTTTTTTGTTGTTGTGTTTATTTTAGGGTTTTTTGTTTGGTTTTTTTTCTGGAGAAGAAGTTAATTTCTAACTGTTGCAATTCAAAAGGAAATATTCTGAGTCAAAGTTAAGTAGAAACCATGCTGCTTGAAACAGTTAACAAACTTAAGACAGCCTTGATTAAAAGGGAGTATTTTACCAAAGAATTAGCACCTTTACTTTTTCAGATTTATTTTAAATCACTGGTGCATAGAAATTGAGTTCCGGTTAAACATAAGAGCCATAGAAATAGTACCAAATTTTTTTCCTCCATTATTATTCTTTTGCAAAAATGGATTTACTTTAATTTCACACTGCAAGATACTTTGACTTTTGTGCTTTTTAAAATCAAGGTAAGGAACAATTTCTTAACACGTTTTACTAAGAACCAGATTCAGTGTATCTGCTTGCAGTTGCATTTATAGTTCCCCAGAGCCTCTTTATTTATCTACCTTCATTGTTGCCAGTAGATTTTTTGAATATCTGTAACAATCCTAAATATCTGCAGCCAATCTTTTCTCTCTACAGAACTGACAGGCTATTCTATAAAATCTGCTTTTTTCCCAACTCTATCTATGTGTTTATGTCAAAGGGTCACATAAGTATCTACTGACGAGGGAAACAAGCCCTGTGCTCCTCTGTGAGATCTGTTGACTGATACATGGAACAAAGTTTCTGGTCCTCTCTTTGTAATATAAACCACAATGCTATAGATCAAAGTAAACTTCATAAAAACATATTTCATGATAGGTATATATCATGTTTGTGTGACAAGGGTTTGTTTGATTTTATTGTTTGGGTTTTGCTTTTTTTTGGGGGAGAGGGGGGCAGAGCGGTGGCACACTACAAGAGTGACTTCTGTAAGAAGTTGCTTGAAACCTCCACTATGCCAGACAGAGCCAAGCAGAGCCCTCTCAGCTGGCTCCTAGATGGACCTGCTGCTGGCAAAACCAAGCCCATCAGCAGCACTGGCAGCAACAAAAGATTTAAGAAGGGGGAAAAGTTACTGTGCAAGAGCAATTGCAAATGGAGAGAAGAGGGAGAATATGTGAAAGAAATACCCCTGCAGACACCCAGGCCAGTGAAGGGAGGGAAGAGGTGCTCCAGATATAGGAGCAGAGATGCAGCCTATGATAAAGACCATGCTGAACAGGGATGTTCCCCTACCACAAACCACCAAGCTATACAGAATCCATATTCCTTTGGACAGCATCATATGATATCAAACTGAAAAAAAGAAGCCTTACATTCACACACACCAAAATTATGGCTTAGGATCCTAGGGTCACACAGGGGATATAGGTGTGTACTGTGTTGTGTGAATGTGGACAGCTTTTTTGGGAAGGGACAGCACCAAGCAGTATGAACCTGCCAAGTCACCTAGTGTCCAGGCATGCCGAGGAATTAGATCTTCAGCCTGTCTTGTTTTTTTTTTTTGGTTTTTTTGGGGGGTTTTTTTTTGGTTTTTGTTGGGGTTTTTTGTTTTGTTTTGTTTTTTGTTTTGTTTTGTTTTGTTTTGTTGGTTTTTTTTTTTTTTTTGATAAACATAGTAAAAAAACTTTCATTGGTCTCTCAGAATATTCACACGACACATAAATATTCCTGGGGTTTGGGTTTACTTTATAAAAGATTATCACAAAATATTGTTCCAAATAGCACTTTTGAGCACTAAAATACTGTGTCAATATTAAGTATTTAACAACATTTTTCACTCTGCAACAAGAAGGACTATATAACCTGAGATTGCCATCCAGCGTATTATACGGCATCTTCCCGGGTAGGTAGGAAGTGAACACCTGGAACACTCATGGTCTAAAAGATAACTCCTTGGTAACACCTTTTTCTGATATAGACAATTTGATTATTGCAGTTATCCTTTTGAACAACAAGTTCTTCCTCTAAAATATTTTCTATACTGTACAAAATTATTCCTGTCAGAATAGGAACTTAACCCAGAGCCATTATCACACGGTTTCAGAACAGTGACTACAGATTATATTGTATTCCATAGGTATATGATATTACTGTTTACTCAGTGGTTTTGTTGATGATTGAATTTAGGGAAGTCAAAGCTGAATTACTAAATATTTTATCATGTTTTATGTGTCTGAACAAAACCATTATTTTCCTGCAGAATTTCTTCTAAGTCTTAAAACTAGACTACTTCCCTGAGTCTGTCATGGCAGCATCATTACTAAGATATTTCAGGACAATGTATTTGATTTCAGGCATCTTCTTAATAACTTCCCTCTCTGCATGTACATATAGTATAACTTAATAAGTTAAAAAAAAAAAATTGTCTTTAATGACAAAGTATGTTCCATTTAAAGGTCTAGAAAAGAACCAGTTGGGAGTTATTTTGACTTGAAAAGATGCTACGTACTAACAACATCCGAGTACAATATATGAATCTGATTGTTTAGATCGGCACTTGTCAGTTTACACTGAAACATTGTATGGTTTATAAAGAACAGCACAGAAACAAGCTACAATATGTGTGTACTTATCATGTTAAACTCAGTCCCCAAAGGGACTTCCCTGAAGACAATAATGTTTAAAGACTAAATTCATTTTGCCTACCCTACTTGGTATACTGTATGTATGCTATTACAGTGACAGAGGCTGACAGGCAACTTTTAGGAGTTTACATCTTTCCTCCCTCCTCCATATCACTTCTCAGCACCATAATTCTGCTAACATTTCCACTTTAAATTAAATTATTAATTTAAGCTGGATAATTTACTATCATTTTATTTCCAGAGATTAGATGACGATGAACTGAAGCAGTAAAATTTAAAAATCTCTTTAACTTGGAATGTTAAAAATATCTTCTGACATTCAAAACTAAGACAGTATTTCACACCCAAAGCAGCAATTCAGTTTTCTGAATAATCAACACACCTGGGATAAGAGGTGACATTTAAGTCTGCCTAAAATTATCCTTAGTGCTTAGCTGTATTTGTCTGTACACTGGGGAGGTGTCTGCTATGAGGCAACTGGTACCTACTTGTCTTTAAGTTTTGATTGTGATTCAGGGTTACCCAACATTTTTAGATGTGTTCAGATAGAGAACAAGTAAAGACTGACTCTAGCAAACGGTTAGGATAATTGATTAAAAGAGAAAAAAATTAGATAATCTAGAGAACAGATTTAATTTTGACATTTAATCCAGTGTTCCCCTAATAGAAAAAAAATAGTAGCAAAAATGTAGCTACATTTCAAGGAAATAACTATAAAATCACAGTTTGGTCATCACAATAAAAACTATAAACTGTTAGCTTGAAATGATGTTTTGAAATTGGGGTGTTTACCTAGTTAGTTAAATGAGTATGTTCATATATCCCTGATTGTATGAATCATCTCTGGGAATTATGTCCACAAATGGCTCACATGAAGGTACAAGAAATTTATGGCACGAATTTCAGCCTCAGTCACACTGTGCTGAGATGTGGATTTCAGAACTGCGGGGTGAGGTAATAAGAAGAATCTTCTGACTGGTAGACTGTTAATATCACGTTACAGCATCTGAAGTGGAGTAGAATGTGGAGTTCATGTTACTAATCTGTTCCATCATTAATTATTATTTAGTGGAAAGGAGAATTCAGCTATGTCAGTAACATCCCACTTCCATTCTCTGCCTTTTTTTTTAAAGAAACATTGAATTTTTGTATTTCTTTTATGCTTAGAGTCCATTTCAACTGAAGAGTCAAAAAGCATATTCATCCCTGATAATCCACATTCTGGTAGTTAACTTTTTTTACTTAGTCTGAGGGAACTGCTTTTTCGAACTACTAAGTCTGAAACTTGCTTAAAGCCTAGATATTTGACCTCCAGAATAAATATTCTGCTGGTAAGTAGGTTTAATGATCAAAAATCAGACAGCAACAATGCTTTTATTATGATTACATGTAATCTCACTGGGAGTAGTTCTGTTCATCAGTGACAGTAGCTCGGTTATTAGATACTGGAACACCTGTTCTCTGCAAACCAAGAGGCTACAAGTGACAGCAGTCAGCACAGATTATCTAGAAAGCTCTCAGGGAGTCAGTAGAGGAAAAGCTGCATGATCAGTAACATAACTTCCTGTGTCCTGGATAACATCAAAAAATGTAAGTCACAAGGCAGCATAATAGGTTTAGAGATAAAGACAAGATTTTTTGAGTTTGTATCCTGAACTCAGTTTCTAACTCTGTCTTTACTGGGAGTAGGTTTTAAATGGCTATGTGAAATTTCTTATGTAACTTTTTTATCTGATATTTTCAAAACCCAACACTGTAACATAAAATGTCTTTCATTCTATAATCAAGAAAGAATGTTAAGAATTGATTTCATTGTAAAAAAGTATCTACATCATATGTAAATTAGAAAAAAATCAATAAATAATTTCAATTGAAAACTTAGTGGATTTTATTCTGTGTAGTTATAAAGTTACTTTCTATCTCCCACTAAATGGGAATAAGAGATGTGAGTGAAAAAATATTTCTTTCTACATTTCCAGAATTTCAACAGTAGCATGTTAATGTTGCTATTTACAAGAAGGTAATCCAATTTCCCAAATATCTCCTGTTACGCTTTGGTACAATTTATTTACTTATGGCTCTGTTTACAGTAAGCTTTCTCAAAGTAGCTTCTGAGCTTCTGTCACTAGAGAGCAAAAGGTAGACTTGGTGATTAGCCTTTCTCCACTCCCTCTGTGTGAGGATGATTCTCTTTTCTCGCACTGTAATAGTTTTCTTGGGTACCAGTCATTACTTATGACCAAAGAATGATGTTCAGATGCCATATGGTGATATTGTTACAAGATAGCTCTGCATGCAAAAATCAAAATCAATAATAACAGCCTGGATTTGCCTTTATGTGGTGTTACCGGAATTGTCTGCTATTTTCCTATCTTTGTTTTCCTCATTTCTTTTCTTGGAGAAACAAAATGTCTTCCTGTGACTCCTTGCTAAAAAACTTCATGGAAAGCAAGCTCTATGTACCTATTCACATACACAATAGTAGGTTATTAAATCTCACTAAGGGAGAAGAGGGATGTTTACTATAGTTTAGTCTAAGCAGATAATAAGAAAACCTGCAGGAATATGTATGTTACTGTGAGAAGCTACAATAAAAAGTTTTGATCCTGTACTAAACTCTGTAATAGCATTTGTGTCTTCTTTCTAAGTGGTTCCTTGTCTCAGTGAACTGTCTTACACTAGTTTACTGACCAAAGACAAAGTATCAGAAATAAGTTAGAACAGCAGTATGACACACTGGATCCTTAAGTCATACAAATTTAGAATAAATAGCTTTCCCAAAACTCAACATTTTTTAAAGTAGTGTGGGTGGATTTATACAAATGGAACCATGAATAAATGGTTTCCATTTTATTTTATTAAATAAAAAACTCTACTTCTGTGAAGTAGTATCTCCCATCAAATATTAATGCACACGAATAAGATCCCAGTGAGCTTTCTCTTTTCTAGGCTGAGCTGTTCCACCTCATCAGCATCCCTTCATATAAAAGATACTCCAGACCCTTTACCATCTTCAGACACTGTACTTGCTCTCCACTATGTCCATGCCTCTGTCGTACTGTGGAACCTAAATCTGGATCAACTCCTTGCTGTCAATATTCCTATTGATGCAGCTAATGAGACTGGATCCTGGCAGTGTGGGCATGTTGCTGAATCCTGGTCAGCTTGCTATCCAACAGGACCATTGGGTCCCCTCTGCACATCTAGTTTCCAGCTATCTAGGCTCCAGGGTGAACTTGGTACAGGACTTGATATATCCCTTCATGAAGTTCGTATCACCCCAATTCTTTATTTTGTTGGGGTTTGGCTGAATGGGGGCATATCCATCTGTTGTATCAACTACTCCTTCCATGTTTGTATAATCTCTGAACTTTCTGAGGATGCTCTCTTGATCCATTTTTGAGCTCTGGGGTGTACCACTGGTGATTGGGCTCCAGCTGGGAATTGTTTTTAGTTCACATCACTACTTATTTATATAATACAACTTAATTATCAAACCTAATCTAGCTCACTTATTAACCTCTTTGGTAATTATCATAAGATTCCTAACAAATATAATAAACTGTTTGGGTATTCAAAGAAGTTATCTATGAAGACATAATGTGAATTAATCTGATATTACTATGGAGTAAATGTCTGATAACTAAAAAGGAAATAGAAGGGAATGAAATAACTTTAGAGTTAGAAGAAATCTTTCTGAATAACAGAAAGGCATTTTAGGAAAAAACTGTTCAAAAAGGTAGGTATGAGTGCTTCTGGTTTAAGGTCACTAGAATCTGATCCTGCCTTTGTTAACCCCAACCCCTGCCTTAGAAACCCCGCCCCTACAATACCCCATATATAACCCGATAATCCTGTTCCTGCCTTCTCTTGCCTCTCTGCCTTCCTGGCCTCTTGGCCTCTTTGCCTTCTCCCCCACTCCAGCCCGGGGAGGGGGAAAATAAATGATCCCTGAGCTTGACAAACAGACACTCGTCTGGTCTGCTTCCCTGTTGGTACTGTAACCTCCCTGGACATGATCACAAAGTATACTGTTGCACCCCGATGCAACAGGTAGGAAATCAGAATCTCAAATTACAGCGGTAAAAGATCAGAGTTATAAAATGTAAGTGTCAAGTACAAGGAACACAAGGCTCGAAAACGTATTGGGCACTGTTGGGTTAGCATAATATGATACTGACTTTTTTTTTTTTCTTATGTAGTCACATCTCTCTTCTTTTAAGAAACCTTTTCTTCCAGAAGAATCCATTGGTCAATGACAGGGAAAGAGAAGCTATGGTGTGATGATACCAAGGTTAAAACACAGCTACAAATTATAAAGTTTGGAGTATCACAGAATCACAGAATAAGCTGAATTAGAAAGGGCCCATCAATTTTAAGTGTTGTCAATATATGAATTATCAGTGAACTGAATAGCTCCCCAGACCTCTCTAGCTATATTGACCAGGTGTCCACTGATTATATTGACAGCTTAGAATTGCAAGATTTTTACTCCACGTATACTTCATGCAAAAAAATACAATAAAGTAAATATGTATCAGCTGAGATCAGGAGTTTAATGGCCATTAGAAGAATGGCTGAAAGAGCTTTGGGGCTACTGTGGTGTCAACAGGTAGCACAGTTAAAAGAAAACCAAAAACCCCCAGAAGTTTTGCTGATTTTATGAGATGAATCATTTGCTGGATTCCCCTCTACCAAGAGTTGTTTTGTTTATTTTATTTAAAGAAGTGGCTTTTTTTCTGAGAGGTGCATGGAGAGTCTGCAAATACAGCGCTGCCTTCAGGAGCTGAACAGTTTTTTGAGCCATCCAGCATCAGGCTGATGTGAACTGACAGTACTTACACCCAGGTGTCATTGTCTAGCATGCCTCTTGACAAAAAAATGTGGCTTGACAGATCTCATTTTATTGTTTCACCTCTCCGTGCAGTGTTCCTTCACTTAACATGAAATGTTAAAGGACTATTTTTTAGTCCTTTAAAAAACGTTCGCGTTCATGAAATCCTCCTCTGTGCCCACAGATCCTCATGATTTCTACATATAGACTCATTTATTGTCCACAGATACTTCCCATTCCATTTGTAACTTTCTCTATGAGGCTCTTCACTACACTACAGCTTTGAAAATTTATAGGAATTCTTTTTGGTTTTCTGTCTAATAAATTTCTACATGATGGAATGAAGGGTTCAGAAACAGCTGATTAACTGATAAATCTGGAAAATTAGGATCTTAACACATGACTGAAAAACTTCAAATAACTTCACTGTCAATAAATATAAAGCAGAAGCCTATCAAAATTTTATTTCTAATAAGACCCAGAAATTACACGTAAGGCTTGAATTGTTCGTAAGTATGTTTTGGGGTTTTTTTAATTTCAGATTTATTAATTCAAACCGTGTGTGCTGTACCAACAGCTGATCAACAGCAACAAATACTAGATAAAAGCCCCCTGATATTATACAAAGTAACTCATTCTGCTACTTCTGGTGAGCAAATTAGGAACCTAAAAAATGACAAAGGAAGTACTTTTATATACTGGCCATGAAGTGCACAGCAGTAAAAGAGCATAGTTTTGTACAATGCAGAAGAGAAGGAAACAGTTTAATAGAGGAATGGTTCCCTGGATGGAGAATGAATTTAATGTTTAGGTGACCAGTCTTTAAATCTGTACTCTGTTTATTTAATACATTGCATAAAATTGTCCTGAAGAATATACTAAACTGGGGAAAATAATAAAAAGAAGAATAATAAAAAAAGGAAAAATTGTTTCATACTGATAAGAAATCAGTAAGAAAATCTACAGTTGAACGTATGGAGGTGATGTACAGCCATCAAGGGAGGCATGAGACAGCACTGACATAAAAATACTACAAAGTAATCCAGTTGATGCCTAAGGTGCTTCTATTCTCCGAGCATGCAGAGCATAATAAAAAGAGCAACATACACTATGTGCACTTCAGACACTAAAGGAACATGAGATACAGGTTATGGTCAGCCAGTGAGGAAGGGCAGAAATGGGCTGTGTTCGTGCAACTGATGACATTAATGCGACAAGAACCAGCAGAGAGGTAGAAAGACTTGAACTGTCAGTGACAATAACTATGCAGAGCTGAAATTCCTAAATATTTTGTGACATGTTAACAGCAATATAACAAAGTATAGCAGACAAGTACACATTATTGGAGACCATCAGAGACCTAATAGTTGAGACAGTAATAGAATGGCTCAGGGATGCAGGTTTTGGTTACAGTAAATATATCCAAAGCAGAAATCCGTGACACCTTGAACCACAGCTGTCAGTGACAACCCTATGGCATCAATTTCATGTTGCCCTGTACTCACACCTCCTTTACAATAGAAACGATATAAATTTTAAATATTAAGCACTGTTTGTGCAGTGGTGACAGGATGGCATAAAAAAGATAGAGCCAGATATGACAGTAGGTCAAGACACATAAAACAAACATAAATTCTGATTAAAATGAGGGAAAGAAAATTACCATGAATATCAACAAAAAGTTGATAGAACTTTTAGAACAAGCTGGAACAAGTTACCCAGGGAATTTTTTCTATGTCTGCCCTTGGAAGTAGTCAAAACTTGACTGGACAAAACCTTTGATAACCTCAGCCAATTGGATCTATTTTGAGCAGGATTTGAAGTAAATATTCTTTGGACATCCCTCCCAAAATAAATTTTTCAGTTGTTCTAAAATTAAATATTCCAGATTTCGTTGTGGTAGTGCTCTTGTGGCTGTGATGATCAAAGCACTCAACAAAACAAGCTTTCTAGATACACATAACATCTCTTGGCAGAAGGGGGAAGTATACAAGCCTTGGAGAATGCAGAATTTCTTAATTTTTGGGTTAATATACATTTTGGATGATTCATACATATTTTATTTAGTTTAGTGATTAGGTATTCATACCACATGTCCATAACTCTTCATTGCCCAAAGGTGGTGAATTAACCAGGTTCCAGCATTCATGGAAGTAAAAGAATTTCATGGCACAACATCAATGTTTTTCTCCTCAAGTCTTGCTCTTCATGATAGAGGACAATGTTCATAAAAATTAATGTATTATATATTTGGTTCAGAATTTACATACCAAATCCTTTTGGCTTTACCAGTGTTGTCTCTCTCTGTCCTTGTCCCTCCATTTTAACTCAAAAAAATCAGGAGTTGCCTGTAGAAGATAAAATACTATATATAAAAAAATATGGATGCATTGAAAGTAGCTAGATATATACAGTCAAACAATAGATTTTTTTATAAACAAGAGTCCTAAAATTTTCTTCCCTTTTATGAAAGTTAGAAAGCAGAACAGAGTTCCAACAGTGATTATTAAAATAAACACATACCACAAAAAGATGTACTTTACTTTGATTACTGTGAGGGAATAATAATTTTCTTACCTTCTTTTTCATGACCTTTGTACTCATGTTAGATGTCATTTTGCCAAGCTTGGACAAATCTTTCAAATAAAAAACATACATTATTTACAATTTATGTTCACTTTCTCCTTTTGTGATTTTCCATTGCTATTAAGATTGTTTTCCTTCAGATTCAGCTATTTCAATTAGCTTGTTGTTCCAAAGGTTCTTTGCCATGTATTTGTGGACATTTTTATGAATGCAGTACATATTTTTCCTTTTTAATTCGGTTTCATACTTTATCTTTTATGATATATTAAATCTTTCTATTCATATTTATTAAAACATATTTCATTCTTTCCCCTATGCTGATAAGACACTGACGTCAATCACAATTATATGAAAAATTTTCTGCAAACTTAAAAAATTGAAGAATCTTTATTTTTGGTCCAGATTTAAAATCTGGATCTGTCCTAATAAAATGTGCAGATCATTATTTGTACCTCATGTTAATAAATCCAGAACTGAAGGAGTTGTATATTTTAAGAACATTTATTTGAAGTCATATATTGGCTAAATGCCAATAAAACGTTTTTTTATATAATTGTTTGTCCATCTGGTACAGATTGTCAAAATAGTAAAATTAATATGAAAAATCATAATTCTCAGTCTCACTATCCCCACTAACATGGAAATTAGACCATGTTGTAATTATGAAATTAATATGCTATTTGGGAAGTAGTTGGTTAAAGATTGATGAATGTCTGATAAACCCTAAACTGAAAGGTTGCACTTGGAATAGTACAGCGCAGCTGTTTCTTTCCTTGAAATTTTATTTACTTGGATAAGAAACAAATATTATGTATGAATTTTGAATTGTCCTGGAAAAAAAAAACAGTAAGATACAATATCTCCTTCTGTGTGTTCATTTACAATAGATCACCTTAAAGTAGTACATCTCTTCTTGATCTTTAAAAAGTCTGTTTATTTTTTTGAATATTTAGAGAGGCCTAAAGGAACACTTCAGAGGGATTTTTTCTCATTAAACCTTTTATTGCCAATGACGAATCTCATTTCTTCTCCTATTACAATATTTTCTTTAACCTCTTAACAAAGATAGCAAGGAAATCTTGCAAGATTTAGTGATGGATTTAGGCATAAAAAGGACAGATAAACTTCTTTAGCATGTATCTTCATATATGGTCTGAATTCAGAGTATGAAAAAATAATTTATACTGAAAAAAATATCCTTAAAATAATTCTTTTAAAAGATAAATTATTTTACTGGTTCATAGAATGAATGAGTAATCGAGATTTTTCTCTAATGTCTTGTCAAAATACTGCTTCCAATAGTGCCATCATTAAATATGTAGTTAGCTTTATGAATGGTCCTTACTTGTTACCTGTGCAAGACAAGAAAATTTCATTATTATATGAAAAAGAAAAATAAAATTGTCAAGATTCCTAAATTAGCTATAAAATTAGAAAATACTTATTACAGTGTTCAACTAAATGATTGGATATCATTCAATTATGTTTCAATAAAGTGCTGATGCTAGGGAACTTCTAACCAAATGTCAAGCTCCATATGTCAATAATTGAGATTCTAGATTTGCCTAATCAAATAATTCTATTTACAAAAACTAATATAATTGTCTGTAGCGGTGTGTTTTCTATATTTTTATTTATTGTTAATATTTATAAGTTCTGTAATGGTTTTTCCCAAGTTCCCGCCTGTATTTCTCCCCATTTTGTTTCCCCCTGCCTTTGTTCTCCACAGCCTGTCACTCTCTGGGAAGCCTCTCCTCTCATTCCAGATTGTTCGGAGAGACTCGGTCCCAGATTGGAGCAGGCTGGGGAACCCCCACCCCTCGTTTCCCATTTGCTTTCTGTGTGACATCCATATTTCCCTGACTGGCTTTCCCTCTGTGTCCACCCCCTTCTCCCAACCCCGTATAAGCTGTAACCACGCCTCTGGCTCTCACTGGAGAGAGGCTCAGAGAGATGCGTGGCAGGTGACAATAAAAACCACCTAGCCACAAAGTAGCCTCCTCGCTTCCTACCTTCGTCAAGCCTCACCGACATCTCTCGTGCAGCTCTGACCCACCGGGGGGTGGTGGCCGGTCCGCCTGCTGCCACCAACCGAGTTTGGAAGTATCCCGAGCCAGGGCTGGCCGGGAACAGCTGGAAGCCACTTTCCAGCCGGGCTTGAGGAATATTTTCAATTGTCACAATTATTTGTGGAATTAACTCAGAAAAGGGAAAAAGTCCCCCAAAACTTTGGATCATTTCTGATATTCAAAGAAAGATTTCTAATCAAAAAAAAAAAACCAAAAAAAACCAAAAAAAAAAATTAGCCACAGGCAACAAATCAAATTAATTATAGGCATTGATGACTGAAGTGACTTTCTGTAAAACACAAGCACAGATCTATGTGTGCCTTTTGTTTTTTTTTTATTTGACTTAAAAAAGGAAACAAATCATTATTTCAAATTAGAATACGATTTAAATAAAAGTAGATCACATACATTGATAGGTTGTTATATGTCCTATGTCTAAAGTATAGCACCTTAAAACTCAAATCTGCAGGTGCTTTAATCACACAAGATAAAAAAATAAAATCTTCCACCAGCGTGCACTTTTTATGATGCAAATATTACAGAATATAATTCTCACCCAGTCTAAGAAAACTTATTAGGTTCTCATTCCTGGTTTTGCTTAGAATGTTAAGCCAGACACTTGCCAGTTACCAGAAGTCCATGCAAAGGATGGGTATGTGGTCCTTGAAAGTCTCATGGCTAGAAGACCAAATTCAGTGGTTCAAACAGGTGGATCTAGGTATTGTTTCAGTGTTCTTAGGATATTTCATCTGATTCTCCACTTACCAGCTAAGAAGGGTACAGATCCCCCAGCTCTTTCATGTCTTCCAGTTTTGATCTTAGACACCTGAGGACCTCTTACAATCCAGCCAAAATTCATACTTAGTTTACCAAATCAAGGCCAGTGAGTTTGTTTCAAGGGCTAGTATCAACTATACCTTTTCCCTGGCGCCTTCATCTTGTGAGAGACTCCTTCTTTCTAAACTTGATGCAATTGCCTAAACATGACCAGTTGTGCTGGTTTTGGCTAGGCTACATTAAGTTTTTGCTTTCCTGGAAGTGGCTGAACCTCTGCATGCTGATAGGGACTAATGAATCAATTCCTTATTTATCTTTGTTTGTCCACACAGCTTTTCCTTAACCTATTAAATTGTCTTCATCTCAACTGACAAATTTCCTCACTTTTTACCTTTCCAATTCTATCCCCTACTGCACTAAGAGGAGGGAGTTAGTGTCTGTGTAAGTCTTAGTTCCCAGCTGAGGTTAAACACCACCACCACTGCATCTGAAATGCTACATGGTATTTGAGAAATTCACAGGAAGCTGGAAATTATTCTCAAGACCAGTAGAAGATCATATGGAGCAGTAAGAGAGGAAATTTGGGGTATCCCCCACAGATACTGAAGATTTAATTTTATACAGGCTTATTAAATCCTAATTGTATAGCCTTTGCTCGATGGTAGTAATGTAGCCTGGGCTTTGATTCAGTTGCCTAAGCACTAGATTCCAGTGCCATTTGAGGTACATTCAGATAGTCCACATATTTTCAGCTGCTCCTCTAGAAAAGCAGAGTTACAGAGTTATCTCATAAATCAATTATTATATGTTAGTCTCAGAGATGTCTCAGATACCCCAGCACATTTCAAATAACACTAGAAGAGTGGGGGGTGGGCGGGTGGGGGTGGGATAGGAGTAAGTGAAGTGATCCATTAGGGACTGGGCTTTGAATTTCTTTAGAAAAGAGCTACATTAAAGTTAGGTACTAAAATCCCAATTCTAAAGCCTATGTTTCATCTTAGAGTTACACATTTTATCATATTAAGTAAAAATAATCAGATTCATGCTTGATGTACAAAACCCCATTTCAACTAAAACATATGTTTTCTGTCTGTAACTCTTACCTATTCATACGGATATCAGCATTGATACAGAACATTTATTTTAGGGATATTAGGAACTGCTACTGTGCAAATCCCTTAAATAATTCCATTAAAATAAATATATGAAAATAAAAACATTTATCTTGTCAAGTATTTGTTAAAGTATAGGAAGTAACTTTGAAATATAATTTTTTAAGTGTCATTTTCTAAGTCCAATTATCTTATCAAGATACAGATTTTAATTTTCATTTTAACATATTGTTATTGGTCATCTTGCACAATCTTTAAAGAAGTCTGTGATTTACAGCTAGCAGATTTTACATCACAGACACATTTCTTTACAGTGTAACCATGAAGTCAATACCAAGAATATGCCTTTGAAGCCAAATGAAGAAAAGTGTGAAAAGAAGTCTCACAATGTTAAGGCAAAAGAAGTGGGGTTTAATTGTTAGTAAGAGGTACCTTTTCCCTTTATCTAAATTCATGGCTGTGGATCAAGAACCTAGGTATGACGCAGAAGTGTATAGTTGTTATGTATTTAAAAAAGCTCCCCTGATTCACGTTTTAGTTGTAGAGGCATGGCACAGAGATGTCTTTCAAGGATATGTTTCAGCTTCAGTATGTATTTTGAATACATATTAAGCTGGGGGATATAAAATTCGACTGGTATGCTGGGTGCATTGAAAGAATCTGTTCACATTAGACATATGCATCTTGTGACTTACATCACTGACTGCATCTTCAAGGTATAGCAAAAACATCCCATGAGCTTTGTTCAAATAGTAATCTTTCAAAAGCATTTTGGAATATGCCTCACAGAAGTTCTTGTACTTAGGTGTGGATTTAATATTATAGATTATTTCATATAAAAAAATTAAATTACTTTTTTGATGTTCCTAAAATATTACCACTCACACAGATACTGTTGGGGTTTTTTTAACAGTGAGATAAAACAATATCTCAATTTTAGATTAAGTATTGACCTTCGAAATTTCTAATGAACCTTTTTTATTATGCAGTCCTGCATCCCCTATTTTGAATTTCATCCTTGACATTTATAAGATGCACTCTTTTGGAAGGCAGTAATATTTTGGTTTAGCCTATGCTTTTGTGTGGAATGATAGTAAAGCACAGAGATCTCAACAGTGGTGGTTTCAGATAAGATATCAAAATTGTCACTTAAGAAGTGAAACTCATCTGATCTATGTATTTTGCAGGTTCAAGAGATTTACCCCTATAACCCAAAACCCCTATAAGTTCATAGCTATAGTAAATTATAGGTGATGCTGTAGCCCACCAAGACTACCTCCTAATCCTTTCTTTTTGAATCTGGTTTACTGAAGATCCAACTATAAAGATGTCAAAGGAGGAAGATGTCATGGAACTTTGGCTTCTGCTGTAAAGACTCCAGAATGACTTTGCACTATGGTCTAGGAAAAAGATCTTCTCCCACTATAGAGTGTTCAATTCCTAGCCTTTCATCTCTTAAGTAGACTACTTTTTCTCTGATGGTGCAAAAGTTCCTTAGACAGTCTATAAAGAGAAAGGAAGTTGTCAAGATTTCATCCTGACTGCCAGTGAAGGATGATAAATTTCTCCTTCACTTTACAGGAAAACTTAGAGTAAATATGAAAACATCATGAACTTACGTGCTAAGAGTGAAAACTTGCAGAATCATGGCACAATTGGATGGAAGGCATCCCTTGAGATTACCTAGTGGCTCTGGTTTTGGCTGGGGTAGAATTAATTGCCTTCCCAATGTCTCGCACATGGCTGTGTTTTGGATTTGTGCTGAACACAGGGTTGATAATATAGAGATACTTTCATTACTACTGAGCACAGAGCCAAGGCCTTTTCTGCTTTTCATACTGCCACGCTGGCAAGGAAATTAGGGATGCACAGGAGGCTGGGAGGAAACACAGCCGGAGCAGGTCACCCAAACTGACTAAAGGGATATTCCAGACCGTATGGCATCATGCTCAATATATAAAGCCGGGAAAAAGGTGGATGAAAGTGGACCGATGGCATATGTCTTCCAATGTCACCATTACATGTGATGGGGCCCTTTTCTCCTGGAGATGGCTGAACACTGCCTGCCCATGGGAAGTAGTGAATTAATTCTTTGTTTTTCTTTGCTTATGTGCATGGCTTTTGCTTTTCCCATTACCTGTCTTTATCTCAACCCATGAGTCTTCTACCTTTTATCCTACTAATTCTCTCCCTGATCCTGCTGGTGAGGGAATGAGTGAGTGGCTGGGTGGCACTTCGTTGGTAGCTGTGGTGAATCCACGGCACTAGTCCAAAACCCCTGTTTACCTGAATTGGTTATTTGTAGTACTTTGTAGTCACATTTTCAGTATCTTGCCAGGTGGAAACTCCACAATTTCTCTGGGCAGCCTGTTCCAGCATGCAACCACTTGCACACTCAAAAATGCACACTCAAAAAAGTGTTTCCTTGTGTTCATGTGAAAATTCATGTGTTTTAATTTAGGCCCATTGCCCAAATGTTCTGTCACTGGACATCACTGAAAAGACGGTGTCTCTGTCTTCTTTATGCTTTTTTATCAAGTATTAATGCACATGAAAAAGATCTCACTGAGCCTTCTCTTCTCCAAGCTGAGTTCTACCTCACTTAGCATCTCTACCTATGAAAGATGCTCTAGACACTTAATCGATCTCCCTGTGAGTAACCATGGCCTTTGCTGGACATGGTCATAATTCAATGTGTCCATGTACCTCTCGTACAGTGGAACCTAAATTTGGACCCAATACTCCAGCTGGAGCCTCTCCAGAAAAGAGAAAACGGTAAGGATCATCTCCCTTCTGGCAACATTCTTCTTAATGCAGCTCAGGACGCTGCTGATCTTTGTGGCAGCAAGGGCATGTTCCTGGATCCTGGTCAATATACAGTTCACAAGGAGTTCCATATGCTTCAATGTAAAGGTGCTTTTTAACTGATATGTTACACATCATGAGTTACTGCATGGGATTTTTTCTGCCAAGATGAAAATCTTCCTCTTGTCCTTTGTTGAATTTTGTGAGATTCCTGTCTACACAGTTCTCCATCTTGGTGAGATCCCTCTGAATTTCATTCCACCTACTTGGTGTATCAAAAATTCCTCCAGATTTTGTTTCATCTGTAAGTGTGGTGATGTGACCCTAGCTGACTGACAGATGCCCAATAAGGTGCTCTATCATTCCCCCTCCTCAACAGGACAGGGGAGAAAAATATGACATAAAGCTAATGGGTTGAGATAAAGAGAGGGAGATCACTCTCTGATTACTGTCATGGGCAAAATTGACTTGACCTGGGGAAACTAATTTAATTTAATGCAAATCAAACACAGAAACATTACTTAGAAATTAGAAGAAATCTAAAAACACCTTCTCCCTACTCCTCTCAGACTCAACATCACTCCTGACTTACTTGAAGACAGTTCTTAAAGCTTTGTCTCTGTTGTTTCTTCATTTATTCAGCTGTTATGTAGATGGAATGATAATTAAAAATGTATTCAATAAGACAGTATGAACTAAACCCATGCTTTTGTTTCCTGTTTCTTCATATGCTTTCTGACAGGCAAGCTTTCATTCTCTACTCTGTTCTTACTTAACCCTTCAAATTCTACAAATTCATAGGAAAATGGTCTTGAACCATTTTCCATAAAGTTAATGTCATGTAAATATCTTAGTTAACTTTCTGAAGAACATAAACATAAGCAGTGAACTAAGAAAGAAGCCCAAATCTAATGCTGAAGAGAAAATGCCAAGTTTTACATATAGGAAAGATGACAGACAATGACTTGATAATCGTCTTTGTAAAATTCTCTCTCTGAAGACAAATATAGATCAAGAACTCAGTCATCTTGCACATAAAATTTAACAATTAATTTGAGAAGAAAAACATGTCTAAACAGTATGAATTTGGTTAGTGTTTTCAGAAGAAAAAGAAAAATAAAAAATAGTTCAGTCTAATCAAGGAGCACCAAATATCTAAAGCTAAATGACAAACAATATCATTTTTTCAAAGAAAAAAATAATTAATTAATGATTACCTTGGGCTTATTTATTTGTTTTCAGACTAATAGTTTTCTTTACAGACACTGTACCAAATGTTGCTGAGGGTAATATTCTAAGATAAAGAAAAGAGATAAGCTGCAGTTTTGAGAATTCATGTCAGTAGCTATTAAAACCTAACAGTCAGCAGGAAATTATGCCTTTTACTAAATGATCGGGTGAGTTGCTGAAGGGTGACATTTTGTTTAAATAATTCAGTGGGATATACACTGTTGAGAAAATCAAGGTTTAAATTAGCCTCTTGGACCATCAGAACCAATTCTGGTGACAAAACCTCAATTCTGTGAAGGAGTTCACTAGGTTAATCCAGTTTTATTTAGACACATCTCTCACTGCCTGTGGAGTCAAAATTCTAATACTCTTTTAAGAAAAGAATGGAGGAAAACAAAAAGTGTTTGCAATTTCATTTAAACATCATTTGGATTCACTTGTTCTTCAACTATAAACTCATTATTTATAAGGGGCTACTCATGCAACATTTATTTTTGAGTGATGATTTATCGTGTCCCCAGAGAACATTTAGTGTAAAGAGAAAGGTTACAGAAGTAGCATTAATGCCTCCTTAAGACTACATTGATTTATTAAAAAAAAAAAAAAAAAAAAGAAAAAAAAAAGAAAAAAAAAGTACAAACCACAGGGAAGGAAGCTGTATAATTTGATTAGGTAAAAAAGAGCATTAGATGTGAAAATCCTAAACTGTTTAGCTTTGCTTTTCTGCATATAAATTAGAGATTAGGTAGGAGCAATATGAGCAGTTCCTTTGTAATACATAGGTCTAATTATAATAAATTTAGAAAAGTTGAAGTGCGTAATATGCACAAAGTAGATTAAGAGTGCATGGGAATTATAAAATGTCTAGACTTCTTAAAAGCTTCTGATATGACAGATAAAGTTATGTTTTTTTCGTTTTATATTTTCCTATGGGAAACCTATGAATATGCTTGGGTTTTTTTCTTTCTCACTTTTATAGCAAGTGTATGAAGTTTAATTAGCAATAACAAGCTGAAAATGGAAAAAAATATAAAGGAATAGGAAAAGGGCATTGACTAAAGTAAAATCTACTAAAATTATCTAAAGTAAAATTACACAGCAATGTAAATGGAGATGTTTGCCTTAGTAGCCAAATAAAAGTAAAAAAATAAATCTAACATCACATTTTTCTGCTAGCACTGACTGATGTCAAATTAATTGAAAATTTCTTCTTATTCCAGTGATAACTATGTTTTCATCTAAATATGCATTATTCAGCTTTATCAAATATTATCACATCACTTTGTGATATGTCAATATAAAGAAAACTGTAGAGTCTTGCTCATTATCACAGAAATATGGGAAGAAGAAGGCAACTTCCATCACTGCAGCCCATTACCTGGCTTCTGTTTGTATGTGGACTCAGTGGTCCCTCCCAGTTTTCTATGTAACCAACACAGTTTGTAACTAAATAAGAGTTGGTAGCTTCAAAGACAGTGACAAGGTCTTTCCTCTGAGTGTGTTAATATGAAATCTGATGATCTTCTTTCTCTTTATATCTGCGGTTTCACAATATAAATTATTTTCCTGGTCAAAGTGAAAATATTCATGGTAGGTAACAAAATTGCAGAAGTGGAACAGATACTCAGCTTCTGTGTCATATTCAGGAGCAAATTTAGAGCAGATCTTGACTTAATCTCTAATATATATGTAAAAATTTTGATCTGAATGACTTGCATGAACATGAATTCAAAGGTATAATAGCTGTATTATATACGTATTATATAACAACTGTATCTACTATTGTTAAATTTTATAATCAGGGGAACATTTGGGGATGATAAATTTCAGTCTATAAAATTCTGAAAAATATTATGGTCAATATTAACACAGGGAAGAAACAGTAGAGAAGACCCATGAAACTTGCTTGGTCATGTTTAGTCGCTGAAAATTCTGATTAATAAATATGAAAAAATATAAACCCATTTTGCAAAACTGAATAATACCATTTAAGAAAATAAGTAATGTAAAATATATAGGCCTGATGTAATAAGGAAAATAATGTGTAGCAGATGAGTCTGCCTCTGGTGGTCATTTAAAGTGAAGTGCAAAAATAATAGAAATGTTTCATGAATCATGAGCTCAGTAAAGAAGGCTACGGTCTCTTAAATTTGCTATAAGGACAAATTACTGATAAAAGAACTAGACTTTTTCGAAGACCACAGACTTATTCACTGGAACATTGGGTACTTCAGGTTAAAAGTGATCTCTGGAAGTCTCCAGCCCAACCTCTGCTTTAAGCAAGGTCAGCTGTGAAGTCACACTACTTGCTAGGGCTTTATCTATCTGGGTCTTGAAGACCTCGGAGGATAGAAGCAGTATATATCTCAGTATACTGGTCAAGAGATAACATTTCCTGAGAGAGGACAAAACCATGCAGGGGCAACCTATATGAGGCTAAAGAAAGTTGTAAAAAATGTGCATATCTGAAGACATTCAGTGTCAATGTTGCAAAAATTCATCAAGGCCACTGAGGTAGAGATTTAGAGTAGACATGAAGATGAATTTGTAACTTTTTTCTTAGATACAGGAACTAATTTTACAATTATGGAAGGAAATCCATTGAATCTAGAGAAATGCTAGCAAGCAACAGATCTTTGAAAGTGTCTTTTAATCAACAATAAGGAAATTGTTATTAAGAAAAAAATCAAACTCTTAAAACTTGACATTTTATTTCAAGAGAAAATAATGTCCAGTATTACTATAATGTATTTGGGCAACACTTATAGCTACTTTTTTATTAAAAACAAAGGAAAGGTAAGGATTACCTTTCAAATAGTCAGCATTTCTGAACTTAAGATATAAAAACTAAATAGCTAAAGTCACATATATGATAACATGAAAAATAAGCAAATATACCTAAACAGAATTATACATGAAAATCCATGCAATGATTTTTATTTATTAATAGGAAATACTAAAGAAGGTACAAAGCTTTGAATATAGGCCAAGCATAACTAATAATGATACTGGAAAGTACTTGATTTTGTAAATCTGTTAAAATGATAGTAATGTTGTGTGTCAAATAGTGATTAAAGACTAGATCCATCCAAGTATGTAAATTGCTGTTTAGGACTTAGGTGGAACTAAGGTTTCCCAGAAACATGCAGTTGAAGAATCCCTCTTCATTACTAGCCATGGAGAAAACTGACCTCAGGGATGTAGTTCTTAACCACAGACATCTCATACCATTTGATGGCCTAGAAACTGTTGCATAGAGCCAGAAAGGCAGGACTCAGCATTTATAAGAAACTGGCGCTTCTACACAGCAGTACAGCATCCCACACTGAAGTATCTAATACCGTTTGAGATGCCATTCACTTGCTAATTCAAAAGTGTGATCACCTTCTGAGGGTCCTTATTAAATATACAGACCCTTTGAAGATGTCTCAGAAACTGTAGGCTACATCTCATATAGCAGTACTGAGTACCTATGTATGGGCAACTACATGGATCCCTGAAGAATCCAGAGACCTATTTGTCTGAGCAAAGGCCTATATCTTTCTTAGAGATGGATGATAAACTCCTCTGACTCTAATGTCTGGCCTTCTACATGAAATCCCTGAATGTTGTTGGTTTTAGAAGGAATGATCCAATCTAGGGTGCTTAGCAATCAACTATATTTAGGATTCAAAAAATCTTTGGTGTTTTATTCAGGTTTTTTGTTTTGTTTTGCTTTGCTTTGTTTTTTCTTTAATCAGGACATCAGGCATCTCTCAAATGTCAATCACAGTTATTTATTATAACAACCTAAATATTTGATTAAAGAACTGGCTAAGTAAGAAATGCTGTCTACTCCTCTTGGTGCAGATGTGCCTCTGTGTGCACCATGAATGTGCTAAACTTAAAAAGGATAATTACTGAATCATTCATGACCAGAGAATTTGCACTAATGTAAAGAGATGATTCATATTTCAGGATTCATAGGTGTTTTTTATGTTAGTTTGGAGTATTTTTAGTCAATTGACTACTTAAGGTAGTACAGAAATAATGCTAGAAATAGCAGACAGAAATGCAGTCTAAAATTAAGGAAAGGTTGAGCCTTGGGACTTCAATCTAAATCTTATTTAATGATTTCTGTTTTAACAGAGTATTCAGAATACTTTTTTCTACTAGGTTCAAACCTTAAATTGATTTTGTATGAGGAAGAATAAACCACTGAGAAAAAATAAATTTACCTAATTAAGTATTGCTGAATATAAGGTTATTTCTGACACTCATTTGCTACTGCACATTTCTTAGCGCAAATTTCCCAGCTGCTACCTTTGTGTTGTTTCTCCACCAGTAAGATAAAGAATAGAGTCTGCTAATCAAATGTGGTAGTAAGGTTTCTATTAACTGGATTACATAGGCCAAAGTGTAGACTGCATATTCTTACCCCTCTTAGAAGTTATCCGTGGTAAAAACCTCAAGGTTTTAAGTGTAAGACATAACATAAAATAAATTAAAACTGCTGCACAGTTTCTAGAACAACAGAACCAAATGAATATAATTTGCATGATCATTGAAAAAATTATTAAAGCCATGGGTTAATTAATAGAAAAGAAAGGAGAAAATGAAAAGTAGGGGACATAGAAAGAAAAGATAAAAAATATAATGGAATGATACATAGTAAATAGAACTCATGATACAGAACATTTAAAGGACTCAGAACTTTGCATCCTATGGATAACCAGTCAAGGAATTTGTAGTGAGTGCCTAAGTATCATATCTTTACCTTTAGAATGACAAAGAAAGAAATTAGTAAAATAAAATTGTACAGTACTTTAAAATTCAGAGATCAAAATTAGTGAAATCTTGTACCCTGGTGAATAAAAAGGCAAAAATCTTATGATCTTTTCACACAAGCAATTCACATTGTGTTGAGTAATTAACATATGAAAGAATATCTTTATTTAACACTAAAATCCATTTTCTTCAATTTCTTCTGAAATATCTTCCTTACAATTTAGGACTGCATTTAATTTAGTGAGTATTTATAAAACACAGGAAATTAGAGGAACATATAGACCTAATCTGGAAATTGCTCTTATTTTTATTTGTGTCTGGTACGAAGATGAGTCCAGTGTTAGCACTTAACAAATCATGTTGATTACTTTCGCGGGAAGTGCTGTGAGATTTTTAATGACTGTGGCTGATTAGAGCCTGAAATGACAGATCATGAAAAGAGCAGAGTCTTTAAATTAGGCAGTTAGCATTTTGAGTCAGAGGAAAAAAAAGACAGAGGAAAACACGTCCATATTTTACTGAGTCTAACTGAGCTCATCTATGAAATTAATGTTTTGGGAGAATAGGAATCTGCTATATGATTCTGGTGCCTTATCCTACAATATGCAGTAAGATATTTTTCACATACATTGCCATATATTTTCTTCTAAAACTAACCAAAGATGAATTTGTATATCCCATTTTATGATTTGTTTGTAGTGCTCAAATATAACAGGGAGACAAAAGGACACCGATTTCATACAATAAATGTGGTTTGTATTTTTTTAATGTCATTGTTTTGTGGTTAAGTATGCATACCACATGTATAGACAACATTGAATAACATGCTACACCAAAAACTGTATTTATGACTAAAAGATAGGAAACAAGGAAGTAAGTAGTAATTTTGTCCAAAGAGAACCTCAATATCTAGTTAACTCCCTCATATTTTTCTCTATATATGTTTAATTCCTAGAAAGGATTACTAAATATTTTTGAGTAGGGAGTACGCACTATAAATTATATTACTGGACAGGAATCCAGCCTACACTGTTTCTTCAATCTTGGTTGTCAATATAACAACTTGTGAAGCAACCACTAGGAATATCTGGAAAGTAATTAAAATGAGGGAAAAAATTGAGCTTTTCTGTTAAAATATATTTTCTTTTTTAAAAATTGAACAATAAGCAAAACTAACCCCCCCCCAAAATAGCAAAAGGTTTGAAAGCAGGTGTTTCTTAGAGAAGTTGTTGCAAAGATTGGCCTCTTCTCAGAATAGGTAAATAGAAAAATTGAGATCAATCTTGGGAACTAAATTAAAAATAAGGAAAAGAAAGGGGGTTCCCTTTCTTTTAATTCTTTTGGTATTGAGGCACTGCATCTACTTGATGTGGCTCTGCTGCCACTGCCAGGCTGACTATCTCTGTCCTAAGGATGTGTAATACTTTGATGGCTACTTTGACAAGAGAATGCAGTTAACAAGGTGTGTTCACACTGTGCCTACCACTCAAACTGGAATGAATGCTATCAACATTATCATGCAGAAAAATCAAGAGAGTGAACATCTAAAAAAACCCCAGGTTTTTACACAATACTTCCCTTTTGGAAAGATACTTGACTGAAACCTTGGAAGTACCTGTGTGTACCACATAAGAAAATATGCTTCAAACACACCATTTTTCCTGATGCTTCATATAGTCTGCTTGGTGATCCAAGAATTAGTATGTTGCCTATGTCAATATTTGCCTTATAAGGTGTTTACTTGCATTGTATGGCCAGGTTTCCTTTTGGAATTCCATTTTTATAGCCAAGCGACATAACAGTGCTTTGAACTCACCATTCTCAGAATAACCTATTATCTGTTTGTACTCAAAATACTAAGACAGTTTTTTTCTTTAGAACCTAAACTGACCTTTATCTATTTTCATCTGCAGCAGTATCCCTTGTGGGTCACTATCAATTGTAGAACCACCTTTCATAACAAATCTAACAATTTTCCTAAAAGAAAATCAATTCCTGTCATTACAGAGTTCCATTGCTTGGAGCCTGATAAAGAAGTATCCTGTTGGAAAAGAGATATTCAACGAATGTCAGAGAGGTTTGTCCATGGTGCATGTTTGAATCTCGTAATTAAAGGAAAATTATATGGCACTAGATTGTTCTTTTCCTTTTATGGTAAAACGTTTGTTCTCCTACATGACTTATGGCTAACATGCCGGTACTGGATCTGAGGATGAAATAGTCATTTACATGTACACTAGCAACACTTACACTTTTATAGCAAAATATGCGACAGGTGCAGAGTACGTATCTGGCATAATAAAGGCTTGCCATCTGTTGGTATAGATTTTGGAATATGCTGCTATTTTCACCAAGTGATTTAAATAAAAGATATGAAAGAGGAATACTTTTACTAGCTGCAATAGGATTTTTGCAATTTTTTTCCTTTAAAATTTGTCATCAATAACAATTTTACTTCTATAAATACAGCGTGTATTTTACATCTACAGTGATTTTACCTGAAATACTCAATAACTCTTATAAAACTGGCTGATGTAGAGGAAATAATCTTTTATGATATATCACTATTCCTTAAGACTCCAAAACAAACTAACCTGAGAAACAATAATCCATCAAGAAATATTTATGCAGCAGAATTTGTAACAGAAAAACTCCTGTGACCTTAGTTCCATGATGACT
Organism: Acrocephalus scirpaceus scirpaceus; assembly: GCA_910950805.1. Lineage (NCBI taxonomy): Eukaryota > Metazoa > Chordata > Aves > Passeriformes > Sylviidae > Acrocephalus > Acrocephalus scirpaceus. The sequence goes on along the minus strand of OU383774.1, from coordinate 62,834,145 downwards.
CTTTTGGCTTTGACTTTCTTAACGTTGAAAACGTTAAGAGAAATGGCTTCTGTAAGATCAGTGGAGTGACTGCTGGCTACTCAGGATAAGAATGGTAAACATTCAGAAAGATTAAGAACAACAAACAAAAATTTCTCTCAAATTTAACATAATCGGCTTTTGCTAAATATTCTTTGCATGTTCAATGCACATGGACCAGAGTGGGGAGCTCTCTTCTGGGAAACATCAATGCACACAACCTTTAATCTACCTTCTAGACCTACCTCTTACCATTCCAGGGCCTGTTATGAGAAGAGAGGCTTGGAGGCTTGCTAAGAGTATGACATCACTCCCTCAAAATCTATCTATCTTCTTAGAGAGAAGAAAGGTGTGAACTTAAGTTATTAATCTTTTTAAGATGCAGCTCTTCTGTCTGTCTTGCCTTCTGGAGGCTTTTTTCTTTTAACTGTGTATAAATCGCCTGAATGATACGTAAGACAGAAGACCTGCAAACAGGAACTATATTTTTGACAGATTCATGATACCCCCATGAAAATCATGGACACTGCCTCTGTAAAATGAAATTGAATGAGTTTTCAAGTGGATTGATGATTGGAGATTGGTAACTTTAATAATTTTCAGCATATTCCTGGATATTTTTCCCATCTGTTGACATTCTCTGGGATCCTTCTAAGCAGTTTGCTGAATAATAGTTACAGAAACCTTCTCAACAGGCATATGTATAAGTTATATCACATATGGCTCCAATCATTTTTCAGTTTCAATGATATCATGGCGGAAGACTCACATGGCTGGATATCTACCATGAATAGATAAGTGGAGTTTTAGGAAAGATAAGACAGGAAGGCAAGGAGGGAGAGTCATCCAGAACATGAAACTGTAGTAGCAATGAATGGAGCTCAGCTTAGGGATGGGTGACGAATTAGCTGGCTTGGAATTAGTGTCAGTTGGAATTAATGAGCAGACCAAGGTGGAAAATATTATGGTGGATGTCTGCTATAGACCACCTGATGAGGAAGAAGTAGATGAGGCCTTTTGCAGAGAGCTGGAATAAATCCAATGTTCACAGTATTGGTTCTCATGGGGGACTTTATGTCAGTATCTGATAGACGGATAGCCCAACAGGGCACAAGTAATTCAGGAAGCTTATGTAGCACTTCACCACAATTTCCCAAAAGAAGTTATTGAGGACCAATGAGTACAAGTGTTCTACTGGACTGATTAACAAGGACTGGCCAGAGATCTATCTGCATGTCAGGTCCATAATTCAAATATCTAGTAAATAATATACACATATTGTCTATAACTGCTAAGTGTGTGCCTGAACACCCCTCCATTTATGATTTTTTTAAATAAAAAATGTAACTTAGAGCTGTACTAATATTTTTTTAATACTGTGAACATTGAATTTAGAAGAGTGCTTTGTGATTTTAGATATCAGTTAAATATATTTCCTCAAAAAAAATCTCTTAAAAAATTTAGTTTAATTCTACTTGAAACTAAAATAAAATTCTCCAAATTGCTTCCTCAAAAACAATTGAGTGGAAAGGTATAAAATTGAGGTATATGGGCATGTTGCTAACAAATTTAGTAGTGATTTCAGAGTTGACTCTTAAATTCAGCATTGTTCTTCTAACAGAAATTTAAAACTGAATCTTCTCCTAGGTGTTCTAGTCATGAGGGTACACCATATTCTAAGACTGACTATCATTATTGATACGGTTTTATTGCTCAAGTTCATGAAAATAAATAAATTGTTACTGAGTCAAGGCCTGGGTTCCTTACTGTTCCCTATATAGCTAAATAACACAGCAACCCAGACAATTATCTTTTTTCAAGTAGCACACACTGGACACATAAAGTTACAGTACACCTGGCCTTCAGTCTCTTCCAGAATGCATATGATGTCTTAATATATTACTGAGGCACAGTGGATAAGGTTAGAAGGCACTTTGGAATCTACTGAGTTTGGCTCCCGTGCTCAGAGAAGGGTCAGTTTGAATGGGTTGCTAAAGGATGTGCCCTGTCAGACAGGGCTGGAGACTCCACAACCTTGGGCAATCTGCTTCAGTGTTTGACTGCTGCTCAGGCTAAGAAGATTTTTCTTATGTTTAAATGGAATTTCATGTGTTTCATTTGGTAGTCATTGCCTCTTTTTCTGATTCTGGGCATCACGGGATACCTCAAAAGAATCTGTCTCCCATTTTCTTTATTTTCCCTCATCCCCTCGGGTGATGAGACACTGGAACAGTGCCCAGAGAAGTTGGGGATGCCTTATGATGGAACAAGGTCAGGTTTGACAGTGTATTAAGCAACTTGATTTAGTGAAAGATGTCTCTGATGTTGGCAAAGGAGTTGGACTAGATGATCTTGAAGCTCTTTTCCAACTCAAACCATTCAATGATTCTATGATGGGTGTCAGAGGTGTTGGATTAGAGGTCCCTTCCAACTCAAGTCAGTCAATGGTTCTATAATTTATAAAGAGTCCTTAGATTTTTTGGGTTCCAGTAACCCAGATAAGATTAGTTGTAAATGGAGTATCCAACCCTACAATATTCTTTGGTTAAAAAAAGAAAGTAGGAGAAAATGTCAATGTTTGACTATAAGCCTGAATTGACAGCAAGATGACAAAAGACAGACAACTATTGTAAGAGAAGAATTTAACACTGATCAATATCAGCATTTAGTCTTATTCAACTTGACAAAAGTGAAAATATGAATAACAAATGATGTCAATGAGCATGCAGTAAAATTGTATTTTACAAAACCATTTCTTAGAGAAAATATTTCTCCCAGTTAAATATTTACTAACACTAACTGATATTTAAAACTAATTTGGCAAATAAAATTAGGAAATAAATATTTTAACATTAACTTTAAAAATATTGAAACAGCATATAGTCTGGCACATTGTGGAATATCTTATACTCACTTAGTATGACAATAACTCTTTAAGCAGATTTTTAGGATATCTTCCTCTTCCTTGACTACCAGTCTCATCACAAATACCAAACATTTAATAAACACATATGATCTATAAAAATATGCCTGACAGCCCTTCCACTTAATGTGCTTGGAAAAACAAGCCATAGCTAGCAATGATTTAAGAAAAAAAAAATAAAAGTAGCCATATATAAAATATGCCTTTGGGAGATATATATATCAGAAAGAATTTTCTATCATTCTGCTGTAGTAATATAATGTTAACTTTCAATTATTTCATTGCCACTTGATAAGGAAGTTTCAAGGACAGTCTAACATAAGAAAGTGAGCTTTCCAACTGTTCATTTAAAATTAAGGTATAAAGTAGACTAAAACAAATAAGGGTTCTATAAAAAATCTTAAGATCTAGAGATCCATCTTTTATGTAACAGTTTATTGGTCAGAATACTCACTTGAATGAGAGTGACATAAATCTCATAAAAATGATAGTTAGCTCTCCCTCCTTCCCTCTTCTCATTCACATGCACTTTTATTGCAATTGAGATGTACATAGTCCATGGAATTTAGCATAAAGGACTAGTTGATTTTTTCATCAATGATCTTGGATTCTTTGCTTTTTGAGTACTAAACACTTGTAAGCTTATGTACAATAGTAAAAAGAAATCAGCTTTGTATGTGTCTAACAATGCAGCACTTGAGGAATAGCCTGTTTGCCTTGATTCAGACCGGGGGGGGGGGGGGGGGGGGGCGTGTTGGTTGCTTTTTTGTCTGAGGTTTGTTGTACTGTGAGGCTGGAGGCAGAGTGAGTATCTATTGTGAAACCTGAGAATTTCAGTTGTGCACTTTCTAAGGAAAGAAGCAGAATGTTGTAAGAAAACACATTCAAACAAACCTCAACAAGCCCAAGACTGATGGGAAGAAGGAAGACCCCTTTAACTGTGAACATCATACTCTTGACAAATGTGCTGACGACTTACTGTAACTCTAACCCTGAATCTCAAAGAAAGCTGCTGATTCCTGGCAACAGAAGAACACTGAAAGGTGAGCTTAATACTAGAGAAAAATATATAAATATTAGAAAGTTCTCCTGTGTAACAATTTTTAAAATATTATGCATGAGCCATTTCTGTTTGAATTTGGTCAAGGAGTAGGAGCTCTTAATGCAAATAGTCTGCTAATAGGAGCTGAATGTTCTGTTACAAACTGACTTTTAAAACTTTGACTAGACTAATAATAATTTTTTGTGTTCATAAATACAGGATGTCCCTTTTTACCATAACAAGGTTTTGACTATGACACTGAGTGGGTGTGAAGAGTGGAGGTTAATCCTTGATTGTAAACATAGGAATTTTGTCATATTTGTGTGACAAAGAATCCCAAGGTCTGTGGTCATGCTGAAATCTGATAGTGTTGGGTCATGTGGCAGCATGTTAAAATGGTAGCCTTAAGCAACAGAACCATTTACTTTCTTCAAAATATTTCTACTCTTTCTACAACATTATATCAAAAGATAAATAGCAATTGCTCTTTCTTCTCTTTTTACTTTCTGCTTAATTAATGTATTTTCACCACAGACAGTGTGTCTACCATTTATACTAGTATTTCTTGTTGAATGGCTTGATACCAGCACCAAAGAAATTTCACCAGGTTTTTCCTGTGGGAGTATTTTTTTTTAGACAGGTTGGAGTACAATGTAGGAGAAACACAATTCGCTCCAGATCTTATGTTCATAAAGTGAGTGACCTATGGTCAGGCATCAAAGGCAACTTAAAAATTCACCTACTGAACACAAAATCTCATGAGCACATGGAACAGCTCACATCAAGCTTCTACTTTCTGATTATGTTAGGAATACAATACAGAAAGGTGCAAGAAATACAGATTTTTATGAACGTTCTGGAGACAGTTCTTTGCTGGTGCTGGAGAAGCTAAGGGAGGCACTCTAATGCATCTACTGCTGACAAGTAAGAAAAAGTGGTGGTGGATGGGAAAGCTGATAGAAAATTTGCTATACTTGTGATATAACAGAATTTAGTGAGGGAAATGAAGAAAGCAAACAGAAGCATAAAACATTGTTTCTAGGAAATGCAGGCTTCAGCTTGCTCAGGGAACTGCTAGGCTGGACCTTGTGGCATCTTGCCCTACAGGGGCCCAAAAAACCTGGATGATCTTTCAGGACAACCTCATTAAAACACTACAGCGCTCTGTCCAATATGCATATAATTAAGTAGGCATAACTAGAAGCTACCCTGACTAAATTAAATGCCAAAAGAAAGCATATGGAAGATAAAAGCAGAGAAAAGATACCCAAGAGGAACATACAGAAAATGCCATGTAATGCAGGGATGGAATTCAGAATTACAAAGATCAGCTGAATTTCCAAGTAGTGAGTGATGTGAAAGGCAACAAAAAAAAACTTCTATAAATAAATACTAGCAAAAAAGAAGATCAGGGAATTTTCAGGCAACCAGCTGATGAAGAACTTGGAGAAACTCACTGAGGTAATCAATGTCTTCTTTAACTAAATATTTACTGGCAATGTCTGCCATCAGGTCTCAGACTTCTATGCTAGATGAGAGAACTCAGACAGAAATCCTACAAACTACAAAAAGGTTAGATAAGGACCATTTTGACAAACAAGATATACACAGCTCAATGGTATCAGGTGGGATACAGCTGAGGGTGCTGTTGCATCCAAATTTAACTGCCAGTCTAAAGCAGAAAGCCAACTCTGCTTCTGGTATATATCATTGTTCACACAGCCATCAACTAAGACCCACACAGCTGCTTTCTCAATCCAGCCTGGTGGGATGAGGGAGAGAATTGGTAGGGAAAAAAAAAAAAAGACAAAATTTGTGTGCTGAGATAAAGACACTTTAATAAGTAATGCAAAAGCCACATGCACAAGTAAAGCAAAACAAGGAATTCATTCACTGCTTCCCATGGGCAGGCAGGCATTCATCCATCCCCAGGAAAGCAGGACTCTATCATCTGTAATGGTGACATGGGAAGAAAAAATACCATCATTGCAGGTGTCCTCCCCCACTTTCTCATCCTTTTCCCAGCTGTATATGCTGAATATGGTGTTATGTGGTATGAAATTTTGCCTGTTGGGGTCAGCTGTCCTGGCTGTGTTGCTTCCCAATTTCTTATACACTCTCAGTGTCCTCACTGGAGGAGTGGTGTAAGAAGCAGACAAGGCCTTGTCACTGTATAAGCACTGCTCAGCAATAGCTAAACACCCCTTTATTATCAGCACATTTCAGCATAAATGCAAAACATAGCCCCATAATAGCTACTATGGAAAAAGATTAACTCTGTCCTAGTTAAAACTGTCACACCATATTAGTATACACTGATACACAAAGTCTTTGCAAAAGATTTAATGAAGGGTACTGTTTTTTCCTACTTCAAGGAAACTGAACAGGGGATCCCTGCTATACCTTTCTGGCAGCAACACTTCACCTGTCTGGCTAACTCACACTCATTGATTTTGTTGTGCTCTAAAACTGGTTTCTCTACAGGTTGAATTCAAGCTCATCAGCAAATGGTCATAATTTTTAATAGCTCAAAGATCCCTGTCTTCTGCCTGTGTATTAATTTTCAGCCTCAGCTGTCATTCTGTGATTGTGAATTTTACATACTTGGAGGAGATAACCTCTTACTGATGTTTTCAGGGATGTAGTTTTCTGACAACTTCAGGACATTTTAATTGAACCTGGCACATACTCTTTCTATGGAGTTTTCAGGTTCATCAGAATTAATGGAAAATCATGTTATACATGCACTGTAATACATACCATGGCACTGGTAAAAGAACTTACGTACAATATCTTTCTATCTGCTTATTGTTAACAACTATCTAATTACTGGTGTACATTTGAATTCAATTCTTCTCATGTCTAACACTTCTGACAAAGCTGTTTGATGTTATTGCAAGCTGCTCTCATCATTTTGAAGGTGGTGACAACCAGGACAACCTTTAATTTCTGCAAAAAGGCAAAAGTTATGCTGAGCATTAAAAAGCAAAAAGGAGATTCCCAGGAACTGCAGGCTGCAAGCCATGTTCAGGTTTAAAGTGATTGGAAACAACTGACATGAATTTACCATGGCTAAACTCTCCTTGATCAGCCTGATTTTCTTCTGTGATGAAAATTCTAGATCTGTGGAGGAGGCGAGAGCAGGGAATACAATTCTCTTTGACTTTAGCAAGGTACTACATGGTATTTTTACAGCCAAATTTATGAGAGATGGTTTTGATAGTCTGTAGATAAGAATGAACAAAATTGGTGGGACCACCAGATTTTAAGTGTTAGCATTTCAAAATCTGTCAGTGCATTGTATTCTTCACTAATCAGTCCTATATTAACAATCTGGGTGATGTGGCAGAACTGAGTGGTACCGTGGATTGGGTCTGATCGAGATACAAGTTCATTCTTCCTTAGTAGTCCTCACAGTGCTGTGCTTTTCAGTGGTAACTGCAAGGGTGTTGATACCACACCAGTATTTTGGCTACTGCTGAGCAGCACTGTCCCTCTAACATTCCTCCCACCACCATCAAAAGGCTGAGGGTGGGCAAGATCCTGGGTGGGGAAATAACCAGGCTATCTGATCCAAATTAACCAAAGGGATATTCCATACCATGTGTTGGCAGCTCATATAAAAGCTAAGGGGGAATTGGGAGAGGAGGGTGTTTGTATTCCTTAACCTATAGAGTTTGCCTTTTCAAGCAACAGCTATGCATGCTGAAGCCCTGCTTCCTGGGAAGTGTCAGAACATTGCTCACTGATGAGAAGTAGAGATTAACTTTTCCCTTTGCTTATGCATGTGCCAACTTTTGCTTGTCTTTTTTTTTAATTTAGTAAACTCCCCTATCTTAAACCTACTAGTTGTTTTCCATCTTAGTCTCTTCCCCTCATCCCACTGGGAAGGGGAGTGATAGGGTGGCTTGGTGCACACCCAGTGCCCAGCCAAGGTGAACTCACTACGTTACAACTTATGCACAAAAAGCCCCTTTTTTTCTCCTCTCAGTTCTCCTCCTCTTTTTCTTTCCTCTTTATTCTTGTTTTTTCCCTAACTCAGTCTTTCACCTACACTCCTTAATAAGCCTTGCATAGTCCCACAGTCCCCTCACAAAATCCATATATTCATGCTTCTATAATTTCCCTGTCTTATCTGTTGAATAGCTGAGATGGTCTCTCCTTAAAGCTGTACCTTGTGGTTTTTAACAGCCCATCGAGTAGCAGCTGTAGTGTTTTGGTCTTCATTATTTTCTTGTTTATCACTTACTTATCAGATTTATATGTCTGTGTGTTTTATCTTTCCCTGTTACTTTACCTTATAAAAGGTCCTTGATATAATAAGCTTAATGAACCAAATGCACTCCAGTCTCACACACAAGCCACTACCCACTGGAGAACAACATTTTAGAAAAGGTCTTGTGTATGATAGAGAACAAGAATTAGAGTATGAATGAGCAGTACAACTTTGTGATGTATCAGCCAACTAATAAGTAAGAGTGTAGTCTGCAGGTTGAAAGTAAAGATTATTACCTTGTGTGTGGCACCTGTGTGACCCAAGTCTGTGTCACACTGCCTCCGGTTCTGGGCTTACCAGTACAAGAAAGGCATTGAGAGTCCAGAATACTCATGGAGAGGGTCAGGGGGCTCAGGCATATGACACATAGGAGACACTGAGAGAACTGGTGAAACTAAAGAGGAATGTCTTTCAAGACTTCTGTCTTTGAGCCCTTAATGGGAGGTCACAAAGGAGACACTTATTGGTGTTCATAGCGAAAGGACAAGAGGTCAAGGTCAGAAGTTGAAGCAACAGAAAAATTATTACTAGATATCAGAGCAAAACTCTCCACAGGAAGTATTTAAGCACTGGAACAGGTTATTCAGAGAGTCAGCTGAACAAGACACTTAACAGTGGGATCTAACTTTGAAGTTAGCCATGCTTTGTGAAGGGGAATAAACTAGATGACCTCTAGGGGTCCCATCCAACCTAAATTATTCTAACATTCTAATTTAAAGGTCAGTATTGGCCTGGAATAAAATGTTTTAGAGAAAGTAGAGGAACATTCAGCTTAATTTGTAAGATTTGAAATGTAAATGTTGAATCTGGATGAAAAATAGTACTCTGATTTAGCTTAACTTTTGTAAGAGTTCTGCAGAATTTATATTAGCCCATTACAGTATGCTTACAAGGAGTGCTCTAGGGATAAGCTACACATTTTCCTTAACTTTACTTGATCTAAGTCTGATTGCAAGTGACTGGATAACAGTAAGACATTCCTTATCCAAGTATGTGTGAATTTATAACTATCCTTAGAAACTCTTAGAAATGCACAGGCTGTTTAGTGTGTCCTTTACTGAACCCAAATTATGGAAGCATTCTTTCTGAGCTCTTGTTTCAGCAGCCTGGCCCTGAGGGAGCAGACAGCTGGCATGACCTAGCTCAAGGAGGTAGAAGCACTTTTCAAGGACTTTTAGTGGCCTTGGAGTTTTTCTGGAATGCAGTGATGGGGTAAAAGCTTCAAATGTAGGACTGAATAGTACCCACACATTTTAAAATCTGCTTTTATAGAAATAAGGGTATCAGCCAAAAGTCAGACTTTTAATTTATTTCTGTTTCTTGAAACCTGCTCTACCAAATGCATTGTGTTTCAAAACATATTACTAAACCTCAATCTGGAGCAGAAATTCTCAGTCTATTCTCTTCTGCATTCAACTTGCAACCAGCTCAGATAGGGTGTCTTTTAGCTGGGTTGTATCACAAGCTTTGAAGAAAGGAAGCATTGACATAGAAGCTATTGCAGAGTTTCTCCCTCTCTAGGAAGTTGTTCAGCAGATATCCACCAGAGTGAGAACATGGCTGAGATTGGCCCTGGTTAGTCTTAACTATGCCGTCAGCCCCGGATGAAAAGAGCTTTGAGCCTTTGCAGAGTAGCTGTTTACTTCCATAAACAAAGAACTTTTAGAGCTCCTCTTCTTCTTAGTTCTCTGAAGTTTACAAAATTTACCTTTCAGAACTAAGTAATTTGAACGTTTAAAAGGTGTTTCAAAAGGCCAAGAAGGCTAGGCGCATCAACAGGAAGATTACCTAGGGAAGCAGGGTCACCAGAGTCCTCAGAAAACCTTTAAATTCCTAATGAATACACAGACTTGAAAAGTAAGTATCTCTTGATTTCCACCTTTTGGACATTAACACATATTTGCCTTCTGCTTTCATGGTTTATTCTATCATTGGACCTCGTACCTCTGTATCAAAGAATATGTATTTTTAAGGGTAAGGTTTGGGAATGTTATTCAAGTAAATAACCTATTCTGATAGGGGAAATTCCTTACATTACAGAGACTCTCTTTTAAAACATATATGAATGATTTTAGTCTCAGGCATATACAAAATCACCCGATATAAATGTGAAACATCTAAGAACATAGACTTTGAGAGAATGTAATAACCAAGAAAAAGTAGAAGCAAATGAGACTCCTAGTGGGATATATATCTGGAGGGTAAAAAAAAATATGTATATATATATTATTAAAAAGCTTCAATTCGTGTAGTTCACATGTATGAAGGAGAGCATAGAAACTAGCTTAACTTGAAAATAGATATTTTTATCAAAAGATATCTAAGTTACTCAATATTACATTGATTTTTAAGCATCTACATAACTTAAGACAAAAAGGCTAAAGGATGAATAGGGAGATGAACCAGGATTAAAGTTCAGTTCAAAGTTTTCTGACCTTTTGGAGAATACTCACTGTTTCTTTTTCACAGCAGATCACTTCTAGTTGCACAATGATTTTTGGCATTGTACTATAAGCTGCTAATTTCATCTGCAAAGCCAAACACCTAGAACTGCTTTAACACAACTTGAAATTGTTCATTCATGTCTCTCAAGTCAATCCAATGTCTATAGATATTATAACAAAAACATTCACTTACATGCAGCCATCTGCATACACATAAATAAAAGAATAGTTTATACAGCCAGCTAAAGCACAGTTTCCCTGTAAATAAATCATATGTTGTCCTTTAACCTCTGATGGGTACTATAAATTAGTATAAATATTTATTTAATCAGTATAATTATTATACATTTTCAACCCAGTACATTGAGAATATATGCTCAAAAATGTTGATACATATATGCTAGCTGTGGAGTCAACTATGCTCTTTAATTTATAGGATAATTTATTACCTTTTCCATAGTTCTCAGCTAAGTTTTAAAACTGATGTTGTAAATTCAACATGAGACACATTAGTTTCTGAGAAAAAAAAAAGCAACATAACTGCTTCTAATTAAGTAAAATTATCTCTGAATTAATAAAGAGGGGAAAAAAAATCAACCAACCAAACCAAAAAAAACCAAAAAAAAAACCTTAGGAGATAGGATTTAAGAAGATGTATTGATAATATTTACATATCATAGTACACACAAAATATAATATCTATATTTGAAGCATACTGCTCTAGCCACAGCCAATGCAAGTATCCCAAGCCCAAAGAATATCTGTGTGGAATGTATTTTTTTTACGGAAATGCTTAATTAGAATAAGCACTTGAAGGAACTAAAAATGTTCATAAATCTTTTCTTCTGCTGCAGAGATAAATGAAAGTATAAATCTATAATATTGCTTTGGAGTATATAAGCCTATAGAAGGATAGGTAAATTCATGTGCCAAGACACATTCCCTGTATAGTCTTTCAGGACAGAAGTTATAACAACTGGAACTAGATAAGGCAATCTGGAACTCTGCAATATTTTTGAAAAGCTAACAAAAACCATTATGATGATGTGACAGAAAAACTTGTTTAAATTTGTTTAAACCATTATGAGCTTTAGAATTCCCTTAGGTTATTCTTTAATAGAAAATTACCCAGAATGACACTGTATGTCAATTAAATTTATAGGCCATTAATAGAAAATCAATCTTTATGGTTTTAATCAAAACAGAGACAAGAGACTACCCAAATCTTCTGTGGCAGGTGGTAAATGACCACTGCACTATGAGAAACAATCCTCAGTCATGTCATTGCAGTGCTCCCAAGGTGTTACAATACAAATGCTTCAATTTTCCTGCATTTTCAGGTATTAATTTAATCCTGAAAATCTGATGTATTGGAGGTCTGATCTAGTCTAAAAAATCCTATATGCTTTTTTTTTTTTTAAATGACTCAGAATATGCCCCCTTAAATAAGTGGTTTATATCTATTATAAAACATATTATTATATTACTTTTATGAGTGCCATATATGACTTTTACTTCCTGAAGATCTGGCCCAATTCTTATACATACTGTATTGAAATCAAGTTCACTTTCTTCATCTCTTACTCCTTCTTTTAACATTATAGTGTTGTAAACTTCTAACAAATCAAGTACACTGGTTAAAGAATTATTTTAATGAATATTGGCAATATCTGAAAAACTGTATTATTTTAACATATTGTAATTTTTTAAAGCAAATAAAAATACTATAACTGTGCTATGCAAGTTCTTTAGTTACTCTGAATGAAAAAAGGTATGTTGCTTTTTCCATCACCATAAATATCTTTCACCTTATTGTCCCTTTGTGAAAAAACTCAATAAGTGAAAATGCTTTGAAGGCAGGTTTCCTAATCAGATTTTTATAAAGAGATGTCATTCATTGCTCAGCTTAACAGGGCAGTTGAATGCCAACTGGTAATTGAAGTCTGTCTGAAGAAAAATAAAATATCAATCACACTTGCCATTAAAAGAGAAGTGAAAAGGTATACAAATGAATGTGGCTTTCTTTTGACCCAAGGATTTTTTTTTTTTAAGAGAAATACTGATTTATGCAACCATCAGGTTTGAATGCATGCAACACAACTTTCCCAGATTGAATTCCATTGATTTTCTATAACAATGTCAAGCATTCAATGCATCACAGAAGCCATGAGACTGAAATAAATAACCCCTTATGAAAGAAAGTGATTCTTCCCTTCTTAAACCCATAGCTGAACATCTTGTTCTCCTTTTGCCTTGCTCTGTTGTAGCTTAAGCTGTAAAATGTTAGAACTTCTTAATTCCCTGTCTTCATTTTCATTTAGGATAACATGCTTTGTTTTTCTTATGACCTTCTTTATGCTCTTGCCTCTGGGACAAGTTGTTAAAATTGTATGCCTTTCTGTTTATGAAATGTGAATAGATGTAAAGAGCAAAAGAAATGCCAGGAAATTCAACTTTGAATATAGTTATATGTGATATTGACAGAATCTGAATAGCACAAAAATAGCCTTGAAAGATGGTATTTCACATGGAAGATTCTTATTTGAAAGGTGCAACAGACTTGTAACACTTACTGCACATGCAAGTTATTTCTAATGAGATCTGCAGTGTTTCTGATCACATTGTCAGTCATAATCACTTTTCTGATATTGTTAGTTCTGGTTATTTGAGTTTAATATTTATAGCTCAAGATACTCATTTATAAATTTGAGTTTGATGAGTCTTGTACTCCACACCAAATTTATCACTTGCTTTGTTATTGATTTGTTAGCTATTTACCCTTCTTTTTCTTACATGTGTGATTTAAAGTCAGTAAATAATTTAAATTCCACTATGATCTTCATTTCAGGCACCTTCAGATATTGTTTTCAAATTCCTACCTAAAACATAAAACCATACTATTGCTTATGAGGAATTACATGCAATTTTCAGGTGAGTGTTTCCATACAAAAAGCTACTACTATCCCCAGAATATTTCACTGATGTACAACTTGGTTTATCACAAACACATTATGCACAATTTTCAGGTGACACTAAATAAAAATTCAACTGTTTTGCAAGTAAGAAATATAATGTAGAACATTGGATTATCTTCTCACTCTTATTCAATAAAAGACAAATCAGTTCTTAATTTTTTCTTGTTTTGGTTCCCTGTATCTCAAGGAGTTCCAATGACTATTCAGCAGTTTCCTCAACTCCAAATAGACCTTCTGTTTTGATTGGCAATAGCAGGTCAATACAGACACTCATTTGTAATTATAAAGGGTCTATATTTGTAACTTATATTGGTACCATAAATAAATATAAGTAGAAATCTTTATTTGAAAGGGATGACCAGTCAAAATGTAGTATAAAAGCTACTACTAACTTGATAATAACATCTACTTTCGGGATCTTATTTTTGATATTTTAATTTGCTTTAATTAGACTCAATGTCTCTTTTTTTCTTACACCCAGGAAAGAATGACTGACATCTTCAGTGGGATATTTGAGCAGAGACACAGTTTTAATTCATCTCCTGGACATTTGTTTCCATTTTTTTAAAGGAGGCCCATTGCAACTATGTTCCTCGATAATAAAAATTTGACAATTTGAACCCTGTCATTTTAACAATTTCCTCTGACTTTTAGGGTGGTTTAGAGCAGTAAAGGAAGGTGCTTACTAGACTGCAATATCTAATACAGCTTAAACTAGCGTGCCAACACCATGAGTTTCACTGAATTTTCAGAAATTCTGTTCTCTCAGCATCCTCATACTCAAATTTAAGAAGTGTGAGTTAGATGAGTGGATAGTGAGGTGAATTGAGAGCTGGCTGAACAGCAGACCCCAGAGCATCCTACTCAGTGGCACAGGATCTAGTTGGAGGCCTGTCCCTAGTGGTGTCTCCTGAGGATTGATTCTGAGCCCAGTATTGTTTAACTTATCCATCAATGACTTGGATGAAGGGGCAGAGTGTGTCAGCAAGTTCACTAATGACACAAAGCTGGGAAGAGCAGCAGATACCCCACAGGGCTGTGCAGCCCTTCAGAAGGACTTCAACAGGTTGGAGAGATGATCAGAGGAGAACCTTCCAAAATTCAACAAAGGCAAATGCAACATCCTGTACTTGGAGAAGAGTAACCCACCAGTACAGGCTGATCTGCTGGAAAGCAGCTCTGTGGAGAAGAACATGGGGGTGCTGGTAAACAGCAAGCTGTCCATGAGCCAGCAGTGTGTCTTTGTAGCCAAGAAGACCAACAGAATCAAGCAATGTATTATGAAGAGTATCGCCAGCAGGTCAAGTGAGATCAGCAGGTCAAGTGAGATGATTCTGTCCCTCTACTCAGCTCTGGTGAGGCCACATCTGGAGTGCTGTTCTGGGGTCCTCAGTACAGCACAGATGCAGAGCTCCTGGAGCTGGTCCAGTGGAAGGCAACAAGGATGATTAGGGGACAGGAGCATCTCTCCTATGAGGGAAGACCGAGGAAAATGGGCCTTTTTGACCCTCAGGAGAGAAAACTGAGAGGGGACCTCATCAATGTCTATCAGTATCTGAAAGGAGAGTGTCCAGAGGATGGAGCCAGGCTTTTCTCAGTGGTGCCAAGCAATAGGACAAGAGGCAGTAGGCAGAAGCTGATTCACAGGAAGGTCTACCCGAACATGAGGAAGAACTTTACTGTTCAGGTGACAGAGCACTGGAACAGGCTGCTCAGAGAGGTTGTGGAGTCCTTGACTGTTGGATCAGATGATCCACTGTAGTCTCTTCCAAAATAACTCCATTCTCTGATTCTGTAAGAAAAAAGTAGGAATGCAACATAGCAGTAGATATGGCCAGCAGAAATTGGTAGAGCTTTAGATGTAGTGATTCTTTTGAGACACTATTCTTCCTTTCAGAAATTTTATGAGATCTCATTTTCATAATTATGTAATACCTAAATGGGCAATGAATGACTGCTATGTAGATTGTCATCTGGAATTGTATACTGGCTTAGGACAGAGAAATGCATGGAATACGTCTCATTTGTATGTGTATTTTACTTCTGTGTGTCATTTTTCATGTGGTATAGGTAAGGAAAAATTGGTTGGCTCTGAAATATTTTACTTGTGTCTTATATGTATTATGTTTCCTTTCCCTTGATGGGAGAAAAGATATTTTTTGTCAGGACAACAGCTTCTGTTGACTCAAACAGAGTACTTTGGGGATAATTTAACAGATGTTAGTTGAAAATTACTAAGAATATTCAGTAGGGGAATAAGGTGGTGAAAAGTTATATTTAGTATTTAATTATTAAAATGGAACTTACTTCATCAAATACATGAAAGAGATCTGGATATCTTTATAATCTCACTGCAATCTCCTTTCAGGTAGCTGTAAAGAGCGATAAGGTCCCCCCTGAGCCTCTCTTCTCCAGATTAAACAGCTCCAGGTCCCTCAGCTGCTTCTCATGAAACCTGTGCTCCAGACCCCTCAGCAGCTTTGTTGCCCTTCTTTGGACAAGCTCCAGCACCTCAATGTCTTTTTTTAGTGAGAGGCTCAAAACTGGGCATGGGACTTGAGGTGCAGCTTCACCAGAGCTGAGTACAGAGGCATATCACTGCCCTGGTCCTGCTGGCCACACCATTGTTGACACAGGCCAGGATGCCATTGGCCTCCTTGACCACCTGGGCAGACATGGGCTCCTGTTTAGCCAGTTGTTGACTGACACCCACAAGTCTTTTCCTGTCAGGCAGCTTTAGAGCTGCTTTTCCTCAACCCTGTAACATTGCATGAGGTTGCTGGGACCCAAGGGCAGAACCCAGCCCTTGGCCTTGTTGAACCTCATACAGTTGATTCAGCCTGTCCAGATCCATCCCTTCAGAGCCGTCCTACTCCCCAACAGATCAACACAATAACCCATACAACCTGGTGTGAAGAGACTGAGGGTATATTCCATCTCTTTGTCCAGATCATTGATACAGATATTAAAGAGAGCTGGCCTCAACATTTAGCTAGGGCCACCCCAGTAGTGACTGACCTTCTGTGTGTAGCACCTTTTATCACCCCACATTTTGGGCCCAGCCATCTAGACATTTTGTTACCTGGCAAAGAGTGCACCTGCCCAAGCCATGAGCAGCCATATACAGCCTTGTATGGTTGCCACCAGACTGTTGTCTGAACCTGGCTTCCAGCACTAGACCTCCTCTTATTACTCAGTTGCTGGTTTTGTCAATGTTCTGCCTGTTTTGCTGTCACCCTCAGCTTCTGTCTTGCATTGCCTTGCAGAGTAACTCATTTCTGCTGCTCCCTGGCACATATCACCTCTTTCACTTTCAGATGTCCTCTTGTTCCTGCCAGATGGATAGGAGGTTGTTTTGGCTTCATGTCCCCAGGTTCAACCAGTAATGAGTCTGAGCACATATTCCCAATTCACAAACAAATACAGCTGGTCACACAGATAAAAACAGCAATGGCATAAACATGAACAGCACACCCACTTCTGTTCCACCCTTCCAGCTGATTTGGTTTAAATCTACTTGTAGAATATGCACAAGTACAATGTGCTTCTTTTCAGTTGCTTGGCCCAGAGCCTGGTCTCCTCCTCTTCCTTGAATCTGAACCCATGGGTATCAGACCATGGCCTGCCTCTCTAGATAAGGTCACTCACACCCCTTACTTTACTCACTGTCTGCTCCAATTTGATCTTCTCTAGTGGCTTGTGTACATGTGAACATGGAGGACAGAGAGACACAGAAAAAAGGAACAGTGTCATAAGAAAAAAGGACAGATTTCAGTTAACAAGCAGAGGATTTAATAGAAATGCATTGACCAACAGGTTCCTTACATACAATGAGTGACTTTAGGCCCCTTTTCCTTCTTCTAAATCTTTTAGAAAGTCCTTTGTCCTTTAGACAATAACCTGGTTTAGTTTGCATGGTTTTCCAGGGAATTTATTTTGCTGACTCATTTTTGTGAGCTTCCCATCCAGGAAGATGTTATAATAATTGTCCTTTAGTTGGCAAAGAAGTAGCTGAGCCAGTATACTCTTTCACTGACTATGTTGCCAGATTTCCTTCACCTATCACTGCTTCTCTGATCATTTCCATGGTTTTGTTCAATGTGATTAACCTTTAGTGAGATAATTTAGGTAATGAAAGACATGAAATATAGGTCTTTATAAAATAGTCTATCTGGTAAATGCCATACAATTTTTTGTACCCTTCTTACTATAAAATAGACAAATATTTAATCTGTATATTTATTTCACTGCTATATTTCGATACATATTTAAGACTTCAGTTTTCAAGTTCCAGAGCTGCTTTTGCTCCATAATAATCCTATGTCAGAGCAAGATAATTCTAAATAAAGGACATGCCAGCTCTTTTTTCCCTACAAAGAAAACTCATTTGGATGTTCCAATACCAGGTGCCCTAATATATACTAGATGCCAATCTGCAAAGTAGAACACCGTAATAGATTATACAAGCATGGAAAGGAATGTCTAGACAGAGCCTGAAGACCTTCTGCCTTTGGCACAAACCACAGTTGTTCTTCATCAGTTTGTATTCAGAGTCTGGGAAGTACGGGAAGAGAAGCCACTGAGAGCTTTCTCATTTTCTCTGGTTTAAGCAAGAAATCAAATAAAACTTAGACTGAATAACTTAAATAAACATTTAAATAAAACAGACATTTCCTATGAGTGGCAGAATGAGCAAAGTCTCTTCCAAAAATCTGAGTAATTTTTTTCCCAATTCATTTTCATTCATGATATCACCTGCATAATTTGAGCAATTATATGCAGGTATTATGCAATATCACCTGCATAATACCTATGTGCCCAACCTGAGCTCAGGACTGCCTGTATGTATACTGGTGTTGTTTCAGTACTTATATGCTGGCTGTCCAGTTTTGCCAGCCATTCAAAGGAGACATTATAATTTGGATTATTCTTATGATCACTGATTTTTACGAAACTTGTTTTTGATACTCTAACATTTCTTTCATGTTTGGCATAACTCAGCTGAAAAGTTATTGGGTGGATCTAGACAGACAAAAAAAGACAACTCATAAGTCTTCTTTCTTCAGAAGACCAGGCTGAAAACAGAAGATTTGAGAATTCATCCTTATTATTCTCTGTTTATTTACAAATTTCAAAAATTATACATATGAAAGATAGTAGAGAGCTAATTTGTTTATTTACTTCCCTTGAACACTTTGTATGTCAAAAGTAATTGCTCAGGAAGATGGAGATAATAGGAAATCCTACAGATCTTAGACAGAGAGCTGGGTTTGGCTGTCTGGTTTCTTAGATAAGTGGATAATAGACATATTTTGTCCTGGAAACTTGTTCTAAATTCTTTTTAGTAAAGGAAAGAAAACAAACCTGAGCAAACTCAGTGTGTATTATTTGATGAGAAGTATATTTTATTTCTAATGGCAGAAAAGCCACTGTTTTCTCAGTCTTCTCTCTGTGCAGTGGTACAACAATGTACAGCCTCCTTTCTCCTCTTCTGTGAGGAGCCAATGGGTTTTGTTAAGCCTCAACAATGGTTGTCAGAGGGACATGGGGGAGGGGTTGCACATGTGCCATGTCCAGGAGGCATCCAGGAAAAGATGGAGGAAAGCCTTGTCTCTGGGGGACTTTGCCTGGCCACCATTTCATGTCTCACATAGAACAGGCAGTCAGCAGGGGAACACCAAAGACAATGTACCACTCTCCAGTCAGATGACAAAAGATCTCCAGCAATGGACTGCAGTGGGGCATTGGACTGGGCCAATGGTCTCCTGTCAGCAAGGCGGACTTTGGGAGGAGCCAGGGGTACAAAAAGTAACTGCAATCATGAGCTTTGGAGGGTCTTTGGGGGCTGTTCAGCCCTTTGCCTTTTGACTCTTTGGGGGCTTTTGGAACTTGCTTTTGGAGTCCTTCCTTTTGGTTCTCCTGCCCTTGCTGGCTCCTGCTTGCCCTTGCATCTGTCCCACCTCCCTGTGTCCCTGACCAGAACCCTGCCTGCTTTGTCTCTGTGTCCCTGCCCAAGTCACCTGTGCCCTACCCTGCTCACCTCCAAGTCTGCCTGCCACCGTGATCCTCACCACAACCGTGTCCAGGCTCCTGGACCTCCTACCCAAGCACCCCTCACCTCATGTCTGGTTCCTGTCACTATGGGAGCTGTGCATAGGCAGGAAGCATGCACACCCCTGCCTTGTGGATATCAATGGCACTCCCCGACATCCACTGGAAACACCCTCTTTTCCTTTTGTCTCCCCTCTCCCTCTCTCCCCTTTTTTCCTCCTTTTGCTCTGTCTTCTCTAGTCCTCTTTAATGGGGCAACACCTTTTTATTTTGTCTTTGTTACCAATAAGCGGTTCTCAGATGCAACATTTGACTCATTTGGCTTAATTCTGTTCCTGACCATCCATTATTAAAATAACTCCTTCTTGTTCCCCACACTGGAATGCTAAATCCTCTTTACTTCTCTTTGTGAGAATAGTCTAGGGTCACTCTCATCAGCCTCTGGGCAAATGACCAGTAGTTGATACAAGAAGCATAGAAGACATCAAAAAGCTTTAGCATCTGGGTGGGTGGAGTTTGTAGAAAGGAAATTAGACTGAAAACTGAAGCAATGCCAGCAGATGAAATTAAATATAAAGATATACATTAATCTTGAGAGGCACAGGAAAAGGCTACTTTTGTGTGACTTCGCTTCTCCATACACAGATTCCTTTTAAGACAAGGAGATAGCTAATGGCATAAGTCAAGCAGGTTCCCATTATATAAGCAATAGTGACAAGTTATGAAGTTTGCAAGGTTCATATGGGGTCAGGATGAATGCTAGAAGTTCCCAACCGATGTCTAGGGTTGGAACTCTGCCCAAGATACCCAGCACGATTTACAGTGCAATATGGAGATGCGGAAGGTTATCAGGAAATGCTATATGTGTGCAAACCATGAATAGACACAAAAAACTTCCAGCTAGGACATCCTCATTGGAACAACCCTCAGTAGCTGTGACCATTCAGTTCAGCTACAAACTGTGGAGTCCCTTGGAAAACATAATAAAAAATAAACCTTTTACCTCTAATCCCCATGCAGACTGAAGTAAAACATAAATCAGCCAGTATCTTGAGCAAGTCAGGATTTTTTCATTGTTTCTCTATTTTTCCAAAATTACTATGATTACTGGTACTTAGGACTCCTTTTTCAGTTTCTAATGAATCAGATTTAGTCCAAAAGAGTAATAGAGAGAAAAAAAACTAACACAAAAAGCATCATCCAATTTATGGGTTGACTAATTACCCTTATCAATATAGTATTATAAATCACTACTTTTTTATAGTTAGATAAGGAAATAATTATCATGGGAAAAAAAAAAAAAAAAAAAAAACCAAACCAAAAAACCTTTAAACCACAGCATTGTAGAAAGAAAAAAAAAAAAAAAAAAAAAAAAAAAACAAAAAACACAACAACACCAAAAAAACCCCAAAGAGCTAATTCATGATAGGTTTTTCACAATTATATGCAATCTTTATTCAAAAATACCTGGTTGCTCATAGTCTCCAATGAGGTATACAGAGATCCATCAGAACAAGCTATCGTGACCAAATGTGAACTTTGATCTGTTTCTCTGCGCTTGTATCTTAAATAGGTTATTCATCTATAATAGCAAAGAAATCAGTTGTAGTATCATGAAAAAGGAAGAGGTTTGCATAAAACTGCATAAGAAATATAATTTTATATATTTAATCAATTAATTTCTTTAATACAAGAAACAGCTTTATCAATTAGTTAAGGCACTTATTTTTAATAACTAAAGAACAGCTTTCAGAAAAAAAATTAGGAACTGCTGAAGTATTTCAGGAGAATACAGATGATTTATTCTTTACTTAGGTACTAAAGAAATAGCTTTTAAAAATAGATCCTTATTTATACAATGATGGTCAGCTATAGACTTTTTTATGGAAGAGTACAAACACTTTCAAAATCCAAGAGTGTCTCATAATAAAGATACAGAAATGGCACCTTAAAATGTTTCGTGTCTCTAATACAATATAGCCAAGAGGGAAGAGTGATATGCCTTCAGGTCTTTCCCTCAAGGGTTATTTTTATCTTAATCCCTGAAAAAAAAAAAAAAAAAAGAAGAAAAGTAAACCAAACAGGGCTCTCCCAGACTGATGTGATCACTAGGCTACATAGTCAGAAATTCACTTTTCTTCCCTTGTCCATAAATCTAGTGTTCCAGTACAAGAAGATGAAGCATTTTTAAATTCCTGAATTCTCATACTCTAACAATTGGAACACACACCACTGTCATCACTAAAACTTCTTTCTTGGACTCTTTACAACTTGGAAATAAATGAACATTTACAGAGCAAAATTTTTGACGCTTATCTTATGATGAGACGAATAGCACCCAAAAGAAAACATAACTTTTCACTAACTATGAGTATTTTAGAGTAGTGGAGATGAATTTCCTTTCTTCAAGTTCCCATGATAACACAGAATGCAAAATGGTAAAATACTTTATTTTGGTCAAGTAGAAAGTAGACTTTAATATGGTTCCTGCAGTCAAGCCAGTGGAAAATACTGAATATGCTCTACAACCAATATGTTCTAAGAATTATTGGTGGATCCACTGAAAAGAAGAATTTTGTAGGAATATCTGATTTGTTGGTCTTAGTAGGACTTAATGATGAGCTAGAGGCTCCCTTGTTCAGCAGTTCATGCAAGACTTGCATGACTCTCAGTATGCCCAGAAGGGCATCTCTAGATAATGATGGAATACTGTGCTGACTACAATTAGGTGAGATATTTTTAATTATGCAGATAGATAACCAGGGATCTTTGCCAGTACTGCCTTTCATTGACTATCCTACTCTATTCTTCATTCTACTGAGTTCATCTACCTCATCTTACAGCTTTATGTTTCTGTATTCAAAAAATAATTAACACCAGCTAGGAGCATCACAAATCCATTGCCAGCAGGCAAAGACACTCCTGTTACAGTTTCTTTCCAGAGTGGAGTTATGACGACTGATATCTAACAAAAAGACAAGGAAAGGATAAAGTGAAATCAGAAAACACCTCTTTATACTTTTAAGTGCCTACATATAAAACACATATACAAGTGAGACATTCTGGTTTCAAGCACTAATTGCTTGAGAAGTGGACATATGTGCCTTGGCTTCCTTTCGCCTTCTACTCTGCTGGTAATACAGAGCAGCTGTGACCCTAAATTTAAGCTAGGATTATGACTGTTATCTCTTGACAAATTTGTTCACAATTCTTCAGACATTTTTGCTGATTCAATACCACTTAACACTGGCATATATTCAGATTTCTGCAGAAACTGCAGTTATGCTGAGCTTTGGAATTATCTTTATTTTGTACAAAGACAAGGCTATGAATATTAGAGCAAATTTCAGTTTCATATAAAATGAAGTCAGAATTTGAATGGAAAAGGTGAGGTGTGATCCTTTACTACCATACATCTAGAATGATTACAAAGATCTGATGGCAATTTAAGCTAAAAATACACCAGGTTGAAACCACTGACTCAAATACAGTAGAAGGGTCTGATTCTGCTTATTTTTCTTCTACAAATATGTCTCTGTGTGTATGAGTGTGTATGTGTGTGTTGAAAGGGGATTGTCTCGCTTTGCTCTGCACTGGTGTTATCTCGCTTCAAGTCCTGTCTGCAGTTTTGGGCACCACAATATAAGAAAGACATAAAAGCTGCAAGAAAGTGTCCAAAGGAGAGTAACAAAGATAGTGAAGTGCCTTGAGGGGCAGCTGCATGAGGAGCAGCTGCAGTCCCTTGGTCTGTTCAGCCTGGAGAAGAGACTGAGGGGAGACCTCATTGCAGTCTGCAAACTCCTTGTGAGGAGGCAGGGCAGACACTGATCTCTTCTCTCTGGTGACCAGTGACAGGACCTGAGAGAATGCCATGAAGTTGTGTCAGGGGAGGTTTAGGCTGGATATTAGGAAAATGTTCTTCACCCAGAGAGTGGCTGAGCACTAGAACAGGCTCCTCAGGGAAGTGGTCCCAGCAACAAGCCTGACAGAGAGCAAGAAGCAGTTGGACAATGCTCTCAGGCACAAGCTGAGATTCCTGGGTCTGTACTGTGTAGGGCCATGGGCTGGACTCAATGATCCTTGAAAGTTCCTTCCAACTCAGAATATTCTATGACATATGTATATGTAAAATTACTACAATATGGATTCTGAAAACTTGAACATGTTTTAAAATCTTAGAAAACTGGAATGAAACATTTCTTTACTCTCAGTTTCATTACCTATAATGACATATTTGCAAAAACATTTTTCACATCAAAAAAGAAGGAAAAGGAGTCAAGATTTTAGATTTCCATATGGCTTTATTAAACATTGACTAAAATATCTCATGTTGTAGATGGTATAGTTTTGATATTTTTTACCTTTAGAAGCAGAAAAAATTCAATATGCAGAACACAAATCAAAAATGAAATAACATATTTTTTCTTTAATTTTTCCACAAACATCTAATGAGTTGTTAATGAAGCTGAAGTAATTTTAACAACACCAAGAAAAAAATCTGTCCTTGCTTGTATCTGCACAAGTCAGATTCAATTATTGAGAAATATTCCTTGACTGTGTCTACATAGACACAAGATCAAACACAATTTTGCCTTTCAGTTGTACTTCTAGTAATTTTAAAGTTTGTGGCTGTTGGTGCGATAAAATGAGATTCAATGACAACTTAGCAGCTCAGCAAGTGCAGTATGATATTTTCCTTGGTGCCGCAGGATACCTATGAACATTTGAAAATGTATTTTGAAATGTGCCAAATAGTTTTATTTAGTATGGACACTTCAGTAAAAGAATAACTGATCAGCATGTGGGCATTATGGGCATTGCATTCCTCTGACACATTCTAGGAGCATGAGACTTGAAAGAGTTCTTTTATTAAATTTCTGATTAAATGTCTGAATGCTTGTGGAGAATGAAAAGTACGACTCCCATAAATAATAGTATAGCTAACTGAATATATTTAATTCCCAAAAATATTTCTGTATCTCTTCTCGTCCCATACTACTCATTGGCATTTTTGTGAAAGACCTCAAATGCATTTCCTTGAGAAAAATATTTACACAAATTATGAGCAATACACATTTGTTTATAATATTCTGTGTCAAGATTACTCTCTGGATAGAAAAGGGAGCTAATTTGAACATTTTAAAGAAATGCAATTTCTCCGGTATTCATTTTGTACTGAGAAATGGGGAATGCACCACATTATACACACCGTGTTTCAGATTGCTTTGGGGGCTGATAGTAGGTACTGACAGGCATATGACTATACCTGATTAATCCACTTTAATTCCCTAGAAGATGAACTTTAATAAAAGCAGATAAGGAAAGATGGTGGGCCAGCCAGTCTTACCAGGTAAAAAGGACAGTTTTGTGGTTTAACCCCAGGAAGCAGCATGGTCCCACAGAACCCCTTGCTCACTCCTCTAGAGTGGGAAGGGGAGAAAATCAGTAAGGTAAAAGTGAGAAAACTCGTGGGTCAAGATAAAGACAGCCTAAAAGCTAAAGTAAAAGTCCTGCACACAAGCAAAACGAAACAAGAAATTCATTCGCCACGTCCCGTTGGCAGGTAAGCGTTCAGTCATTCCCAGGCAAGCAGGCATAATGGTGACTTGGGAGGACGAAAGCCATCCCTCCAAACATCCCTCCTCTTCCTTCTCCTTCTCCCTCCAGCTTTGAATGCTGAGCATGATACCATATGGTATGGAATAACCTGTTGATCAGTTGGAGTCAGCTGGCCTGGCCTTGATGCCATGTAAGCATTGCTCAGCAAAAGCTAAAATATTGGTATGCTATCAACACCATGTTCATTACAAATACAAAATACAGCATCATAGGGACTTCTGCGATGAAAGTTAAATGTATTACAGCCAGAACCTGCACAGTGACAGAACTACTGAATCTGAGTGTTTTGGCTCAAAGGACAAATGTCTCTAATCACTGAGAGAAACAAGCAAAGCTAGTCACATTTAATAATCACTTGTTCTCAGAGGGAATGATGACCAGACAAGTAAAAAATTCTGACAAAGAAACTCTCAAAGAGAGATCAGAAAATTTTGAATTTCCAAATCTTGCCATTTGTGATAATAGACCAGCAAGTAAAAATTATCTGGTTTTCTTTAGTTTGAAATATTTTCTCACTTTCACCTTTATACCTACATCAACAACAGGGGTGAAGAACCTTGTGAAAAACTTCAGGTGTGACTCAGAGATCTGAAATCTAGACTTTGGATCCTAAAAATAGTTGCTTATTTGTAACTAATTTTACAGAATCTGAATGATGCAGATATGTTTGGTTTTTTAATTAAAATTCCTGTATATCCTAGTTTTCCACTTCTGTGACTACCTGGAGCGTGACTTCTTTTTCAGAATGTGTGCTGTGTTCTGTAAGATTGCCTTAACTTGTCCAATTTGCTGCTTTACACTGCATCTAGTACCTGCATTAAGAATAAATACATTACATGTGCACCAAGTTACTAGCAAAATGTAATGCTACTAATCATTTTACATGCAAAGCAAACTGATAAAAACAAAATTGAATTCAGAGTTAAATCACTACCCTGCAATGCAGGAGAAAATGGAGGTATCCAGATGGTAATTTTCTGCCTTTTAGTTAAATTTAAGCTGGCAGATTCTCCTTGTAATGCTCTTCAAATGACTTTTTTGTCTTCTTGAGCATAAATACTTACATTATGCAGACAGTCACTTTACCAAGTCTGATTTTCCAATTTACCAAGTCTCAGTCTCACTTAATTTTGGTATACTGGGTCTTACTCCAAATCTCATATTTCAAAGGAAAATTCTTAAGACTGAGAGAAAAATTTATTCTGAAGTCATGGTGTGTCAGCCCCTCTTGCTGAAGTAGCCTCCCTTATTATGGCATCATTAAAAAGGGCATTTAGGCCAAAGAATCAGACATAGTCTCACTGTGAAAATGTTTATCTAGTTTCATATGTTAAGGACTTTCAGCTGTGAAAGAAAAGCAACAGTTTTTATCCTACTCAAAAAATATTTGATGCATATAATATCATGTTGTCTTACATTTAAGTTTATAGATGATATTTGGAAAAAGGTCAGAAACTCCTCTTTTTAATGATTTTCCTTATCTATGCCAAGGCAAAGTTGCATTTAATAGGACACGTATGAGCTCTATTTGACCATAATTATGCAACTTATTATTCATCTAATAAATTGTGATCACCAACAAATGTCTGACATGACAGAAAATAAAAGGTTCTTTTCTTGAAGGATCCTTCTTGCTTCAGTGCAAATGCTTATGTAGGTGATTGCTTGCACTTTTTTCTTTGTAACAATGTGTAATACTCTTGATGTGCTTATTTATTCCCTAATGTTCTACTGATTTGATTTATTATATTTACTAAATGTATGAGCTTGCCCAATCCATAGCCTTGTAATCTCTAATGCCAAATCACAAAAAATACTATTTTTCCTCTACCATACTAAAGTGTCAACTTAATTTTCCAATTATGAATTTATTTTTCCTGGAATTGTTTGTGTAATAAATTGAAAGAAGAACAATAAAACGTTTATCTATGATGGGTCATGTTACATATTTTTGTGATAACTTGTCATGGTTAAAACTGAGCTGTCAATTAAGCTCCATATAGCCATTCTCTCACTAACCCCCCACCAGTGGAGTAGGGGAGAGAACTGGAAAAACAAAAGATTAGAAAACTCATTACTCAAGACAGACAGTTTAACAGCTAAAGCAAAAGTCATGTGCACAAGCAAAGCAACAAACTAGTTCACCACTCCCTATGGGCAAGTCGGTGTTCAATCATCTCTAGGAAAGTATGGCTCTAACAAGTGTAGCTGTGACTTAGGAATTAAAAATGGAACATGTGCATCCCCTTCCTCCTTTTTTGCCAAGCTTTATGTGCTGAACATAATGCTGTATGGTACGGAATGTTCCTTTAGTTATCTGGGGAGGTCCCCCTCCCAACTTCCCTTGCACCCCCAACCTCCTGGGACTCAGGGACCTGTGAGATGGGTAAGCGAGGTCGAACAATAATTTGAGAAGAGGCCATGCACATGGTGGCCTCTCCCTGGATAACCTCTGGCCTCCAACAGTTGAAGGCATGGGCCCTGGCCCTCCTGAGCCAGCAAAGCTTTCTCTTGGGCTTCCTGCCAGCACCAGGCCCTGCTGTGTAACACCCCCCGCTTCTACCACAGCCTCTACCACACAGCAGGACTAACTGGGCCATGTACAGCCACAGCATCTCCTCAGGTCCTTGGTTTGGGGTCAAACCTCAGCCTCCCAGTACAGTCAGTGTGGGCTGGAGGAACAGAACAAGGGAGTGAGGTTTAGTTAACTTAAGAACCAGTGCAAAAGTGCTGGGCTGCAAGCACAGCCTTTGACTGCCAGCAGCAACCACTGTGGCAACTGCCAAAACTGCAGAGAGCCTTCCAGAACCTTCCAGACACTGGCAGGTTCAGCAGCTGCTGTGGGCGACACTGGCCACTCTCAGCTCCACCGGCCACTGCCTGCTGGCTGCAGGACTGTGCCCACATGGCCGCACCTGCCTGTCCAGCTGCGCTCATGCCCACTCCCTCAGAAGGGCAGGGCCCTTGTCACCATGCAGCTTCAACCTGAACCTACAGACTGCTCCCTGAAAGGGTCAGAGTTGATGATCCTTCCAAGTCCCTTCCAACTGAGCCAACTCTGTGACCTGTACCATGGCACCAACCCTCACATCCCTCTACCCCTCTGTACATTTGGTCTCTGCAGGGCTGCAGCAGCTGGGACCCCAGGGACCAAGGATGGCAGCTCTCCCTGTGCTCACATCCCACCTCTCCCGTGGGAGCCCCATAGACCTCACTTGAATCCTCCACATTGTAAAGCTCAGTCACAGTTCCCCCAAGGCCAGGGCATGTTATCACCCCTCAAAATATCCTCACCCTCCAGGCAGGGTCTCAGTGGGTCTGTTTCCTGAGTCCAGTTTCCCTTGCACTGCCAAGCAGTGCTCAGGAACCAGGGCAGAAACAGACACCTCCATCCCCACCGGTGGCTTGTAGCCAAGGTGAGTAATGAGGCCTCCAGACTGGAAACACCTGTGCCAGCCCTGACCATCCCAGAATCCCATGCACTTTGGCCAGCCTAGCCCAGTCTCTGGGAGAGCTAGGCTGGGCTGGGCTGGATCCTGGGATCACATTGCATCCATTCCATTCCATTCCATTCCATTCCATTCCATTCCATTCCATTCCATTCCATTCCATTCCATTCCATTCCATTCCATTCCATTCCCATGTTGGTACATTTTGCAGCCTCAGCAGTGGAGTCTGAGGCAAAGTTTAGCAAGGGAAACCACTTTGAAACATGTTACTCTGTGGGAGTGACTTAACCCTTTGAATACTCACATTTTCCTATTCTTGCCCTTCCCCTTTCCCCCAGACTCTGCACAGATAATTTTTCTGTTGAGTTCGATTTTGTACTGATTGATGTTGGATTTTTGTTTCCTTTTTCTCTGCGTGCTTTTACCACCTAGGCAGTATTAGAATGAATCTTGCCAATGAACTTCGTCGCACAAACTTTTGTATTAACCCTGCTTTTGCTGATACCTTTTACTGGTGATTCCTTATGCGATCTAAAGCACTCTTTTGTGACACACAGTTGTCAACATGGTGCACATCGCTAGCTGCTCTGTATCTCCGTGTTGTGTGTATCTGGCTTTGTTTTGCTCAGTAGAGTAAAAGAGGCTCTTTTTAGCCCAAATTATTTTGTGCTTCCCTAAAGCCCTGACTAAAGCATTTCTGATTAAATCAGCTCCTTACTTAAACTCTTTCTGGCACTATTCCCAGCAGGATAGAGCAGCAGAGAGCACTAGTGACTCTAATAGAGTCATGTAAGAGTTGGATTTGGAAGGTACTTCTGTGGATCGCCCAATCCAGTTCCCTTGCCGAGGCAAGGTAGAGACACAGGAATGTGTCCAGATAGGTGTTAAATGTCACTGGAGAAGGAGATCCCACAAACTCCCTGGGCAACCTGTTCCAGCCCTGTGCCACCCTCACATATCCTCACACCCTTGGCATGTTTTGGAGTTGCCCCCATGGCAATGCCTGGCCATCTCTCTGGGGAGGCCCCTGTGCCTGGCTGTGTTTGTCGTAGCCCCTCCATGCAAGGGACTTGGCCCAGGGTCTGGCAACTGAAGAGAAATGGCTGGGTCTCAGAAAAGCAGCATCCATGGCCCTGCAGTGCACTGCAATTCACCTCACTATAGCTACCTGCCATTCCAAGTTTTAAAGACTTACCACCCGTACTGAATTTCTTCAGTAGGCAGTAGGTTACGCTCAACATGAAATATGAATTTCCTGGGATTCTTCACTGTCAACCTCCACCTGCCAGGGATTTTTATATTTAGTTGGAGGACATGTTTCATACCTGCCATGTATGGTGAACTCTAGCTTTGTGAAAACCTGTGGTTCTCTACCTCGAAATCTTCAGCTGTCAGAAGGATTTTGTCATCCAGTAAAGTAATCTCAGCATATTACTAAAACTCAGATTGAATCAGGTCAGTGGAAGTCATATTTTCTTCAGGTTTTCCTCTAATTAGTTCTGCAAGAAAATTATTCATCCTTTATTCATGTAAAGTGTGCAAAATACCTGATATGTTTCTTTCTTCAATTCTTTCTACTGTGAATATTATGGAAAGAGAAAAACCAGCTAATTAGATACAGATGACCTATCTATTTTCTTTCTTCTTTTCACTTCAGGAATGTATGTATGAATACATTATTGAGAGGTCTTTGCCTATTCACTGTTTCTAAAGATTTCACTGCTGAACACTTGTAGATTCAGAAGACTTAAGGTTATCTATTTGAAATTTTTTATATCTATTAATAATAGGTTTTGCAAGGAAACCTGGAAGTCTTAATAACCAGACAAGATAATAACAAGTTGACTGCATTACCCTCAAATTTAGATACTGAAATCAATAGCTAAATTAGTGACTTTAGGCTCCTCTTACTGTCAATGGAAACTAATAGGCTTCTTCAGGATGTGATCTATTTCTTATTGAAAAGTTTACAATTATATGAACAGCCTTTGAAAACAATGTATTTCTCTCCACTGACTGTGAAGCAGTACTGGGATAACTAGGTTAGATATGGATGTTAACATGGCAGATATCCACATTTAATTAGTTAAATATCAGTTACAAAAAAAGAGAAAGTTCTTGCCCCAATTAATTTGCTATCTAAATAAGAAAGCGGGAAAAGGAAATTTAAAAGACATTAAATAGCTTGCACAAAATCAGAATGTATCTTCTGAGTCCAATGAACAGGTTTTAAGCAAAAAGCTCTATCTGCTTCAATTTTCAGTATGCAGTTGTTCTATCAAAGCTTCTTTGGCACCCTGAAAAAGTTCTCAAACTACAGTGCTATGTTGATGACAGTTTTTCTATGTTTATTTTGTGACTTACTTCCATTGTACTAAAAATGCTGTTTGATTCATTTCTACATAGGGAACTCATAAAAAATTGAAAGGCTTCAATAATTTTAAATCATTTTACACTGCATATAGAGATTTAAATTTCAGGGCTATTTTTTTATTAGCACTTTAATTTGGAAGGTACTAGGCTTCTACAAGATTTAAAATTATTGGAGCATTTCAAATTTTTATAAGCTTTCCAGTAAAGATGTGACTATGGTTCTGGGCTTAAAAGTGTAGGACAATTTAAATTTAATCTAAATTATTTAAGTACTTCAGACTTCAGGGAGATTTTCAATCTCTCAAACTGGGATCCATGTTCAGAGACTAGAGCAAAAAGTGCCTTCATAATTTTAAAGACCTGCAGGCAGCATTCTGAAAGGACCTTTTTTATTTTCAGTTTGTTAATTTAAATTATTTGTTTTCATCTGCAGTGTATGGAAAGGAAAAAAAATTAATAAGAATGTAAAGGGAAGTCTAGAAAAACTTTGGATAAAAATGAGATTTCCAGCTGAGATAGATGGTGAGGTAATGTGAAAAACACCATTTATTTATGTACATTTTGAAATTTGCTGTAAGATGTTACACATTCTATAGTCTCACCTATGCCAGTTGATATTAGGTGTACTCATTATCTTAAAATATCAGAGATATATAACATTCATTTTCACTCTTTTCAAGACTTAGTTTTGAGGAAACTTAGAGAGGAAACAAAATGCATCTAATTGTATTCTGCTTAACTTTTGTCTAACATGAAGATGTGAACTTCCTGTAAAATAAAAAAAGGCATGTGGCATTTCTATAGCCATATTTGCCCTATAATCAACAAAATATTATGGCATTGAAAATGTAGAGATGTCTGATTCGTACAATCTTTTGATGCAAAATTTCAAAGACCATTGTTGTGTGACTGGAGAAGAATTCTGCTAACACCATCAGTTATTTTAGAATGTAATACCTCCATCCATGTAACATGTGAGCATAACTAATTGATCTTGTCTTTTCCATCTTTATGACAGTTATTTTCTGCTACTGGAACATCATTTGCAATTCAGATTGCTTAGTCAAAGAAATCTCATTTATTTTTCATGGCACTAGAAAACTTCTAAAGGCACAAAGCAGTTGTCGAATATCCTGGTTGCAGAGAGGAGAGAGAAGCTTATCAAGGTGTGGTTGTCTCAGTTGTTATTCTATATCACTCAAGTCATCACTGGGAGGTGTGATTTCATAATGAAAATGAGTAAATGAGTTCTCTCTCTCTCTCCCTCTCTCTCTCTGTCTCTCTCTCTCCAGCAGAAAGAGTCAGGGTCAGCCACTGCAGCCCCCGGTTCCTCTGCCGTACTGCCAGTCCCCTTCACTTTCTTTCTGGGATGCAGCTATGGGTTGTTGTGCTGAAATGATACCATCAAAAATGTATCAACAGTAGTGCTGACCCAACAGTTCTGGTGTGGAGGATTCCATGGGGAAAGAACCAGTAAGGGCGATGCCAGCCCAGTCAAGCCCATCAAGCCAAAATAAGGCAGCAGAACAGTGGGAAAGTGGCCATGACCTGTGGGAAGAACCTTTAGAACAGTGTAGTAGAAGCAGCAGCACAGCGACCTGTGCAAAACTGAGCCACAGTGGAGCAGCAGTGCAACCCGACTAAGAGTACATAGCTTTTGGGGGTTCCTTTGTCATTGTCATTTTTTTGAGCTTGGGAAAGGAGCCTTTGTTCCCAGTGGCCATTTGGTATGGTGCATAGGAATGGTTGCTATATTGCCTTTGTGTGGAGAAGTCACATGGACAATGACCAATGTGAGGTGCCCACCATCTTTTGTTCCTCATTAGTGGTAAAAAAACTTTTTGTGGGTAAAAAAACCTTCTCTTTTTGTACACCTTTGCTATTAATATTACCATTATTATATTTATCTTATTCCATAGCTTTGCACTTTCAATAAATTGAAGAGTAGAAGGGGGAGTGGCTTATCTGGGGTTTAATTTGCAGCCAGTTTTAAAACCAGTACATAAATTTTACACTGAAAGGTGTTAGAATCACTAATTTTGCAGAAATGAGCTTTTAGATTCAGTTTGAGCAAAAGTTACATGGAATCTTTTGTGCATATGTTGATCCTGATGCATCAAAACCTGCCAGGGAGTAGTCAATTGTGAGAGTAAAGCAGGCACTAGAAGCTCTTGAACTCGATCAAGCAGGTGGCAAAATGCCATCTTTGATCTCCCGGTTTCATGGGTCAGATCCAACCAGCTAGTGGACAGTCACGTAATTTATATCACTCTAATCCAGAAAGAGCTTTAAAGATATATTATTTGAGTCACTAAAGGATCGGAAGATCAAAGATGTTTCTTTTGGGGTGAAATAATTGTTAAAGCCAATTCTATCCCTTTCATAAAAGAGCAGTGGCCTTCTCTTTGGATAGTAGAATCTTGTTGTACAATCCCTGGTAAAGCCCATTTACCATTCACCTGGCTCAAACGCATGTAGCACACAGAGAAAATACCTACACTAAAGAAGCTGTTGACCATGTAGAGTGGAAACTGATAATTACTAACAGACATTTGAATCCCAATCCCTCTCCATTAATGATACAAATGGAAAAAGAAAGAAAATAAATGTATTGACTTATGAAGGTGTGTGGTTGGCTCTCATTTTTGCAAACTTGAGGACCAGATTCACTGATTTACTGTAAGTACTTCAGTTGCTTTTCTGTACAAAGTAGTCATGAATTTGGTTTAATGGCAAACACTAAACTGAGTTTACAGCTGTGTTCTGTTGTTAGAGTAGTATAAACCATCTGGAGAATACTACTAAATGTCACCCACAGAATCAAGTCCACATTCTCAGCTGACTTAATTTTAGTTTTTTCTAGTAATGCCAGTTTATACCATTGTCAATATGTATAAGAATCTTCGCTAAGCCATTTTTGCTTAAATCAAATTTTTGTTTAAATGAAGACATGATGGCAAACTGCAATAATTAATCAGTTCTAATTGTTATATGAAATATGCAACAAAAGTACTAATTAAATAACAAATCATCCCAACAAATCTGTCTAATAAGGAACAATCCTTGTCTCAGGGTTCCTGCACTGAGTAGGTCTGATGGATCATTAACAATATTATAGAACTACAGAGTAATAGAATATCCTGAGTTGGATATCTGTGGCCATAGTGAACTAAAGAGGTTTTATTTAGGACCAAGAATGTATCTGTGGGGAAGGTCTACCATTTTTGTATCCTAATGAAAGAAAGGACAAATTTAAAAAAAGAAGTTTAAAATAAAATGCAGATAAGATGAGACAGAAGTTGAGAATAGATGTTGTGGTAATATACCCATGCTCACAAAACCAAATGAAGTTTATGCCACATGTTCACCTTAGAGACAGAATAATGATATTTTCAATATTCAAAAATTATCACTGAAGTCATAACAAAAAAATTCCACCAAATTAATAAATCCACAAAGCAACTCTGTGTTCCCAGGCATGTCTTCTGTTCACAGAAAGGAAATGAGGAATATGAGGTAAGAGAAAATCTTGTTCCATCACTCTATCAATGTTATTGCCAAAGCGTGCTCTTTGATGTAATGTTTTTTCTACCAATAGAAAGATTTTACATTTTCCATCTTTGGCTTTTTCATGTTAGCCAGAAGACAAAGTTTCCAACCATCTTAGCTGTGCTAGGTATTGATAAAAAGGTGCCTATGACCTATGTATATATGTAAAAAAAAGTGTTTGTATATGCATAAGAGATTCCTAATTCCTACATTTATAAATAAATGTTGTCCCTTATAGTTTGAAGAATTGCTAGATATTTTAAAGTCAAATTTCCAAATTATTTTTTTTCTTCCTTGATTACTATTCATAATTGTAGTTATTGTTTTATTTGCACCTGTAGTTTTCTTTTTCTTTTTTTTTTTTCTTTTTTTTTTTCTGTTTGGTAGGAATTTCTGATTGAATTTGTGAGGAGAAATTTCACTTTGACTAAAGAGAAATTGTGATCAACAAATTAATTCAGTTTATAAAACTTCCAGCAAACAGATTTTTCTCATAATATTATTCAGCAGATTAATTGTTTGGTGATTGATTGGTTCTCAATTTTGAATTAGATGAGTACTTCAGAAGAACCTGGGGATTTTTAAGGGGAAAAACAACAACACAAAAAAGGCCAAATAAGAAATATAGAGATGTATTTGCTTGATTTTGCGCAAAAGCAAAATTTTTTTACCTGATTTTTTTTCACTTTTAAAATAAAACAAAGTCTAAAAACTTCCCCTGCATCAAGGAAAATAAATAACGGGGAAATATTTCTAAGGTGTTTTCATTATACAACTTTGTCTTGCTATGTAAAATGTTCTTCCTTAAGTCTAATTATCTATTACTCAATCAAGCAAAATGGCAAATGCAATCAAGGTTCATTGAAGTAACCGAAAATTCCAATCAATAAACTCAGGGTGGTAATGACGGCACCTGTAAAATCTTGTAATACACACTGTAAAGAGGCTTGTGTATTGTTAGAGAGCCACTCATTTTAAATTCTTTATATACAACAATTCATCTTCATTGATAAATTTGGTTTTTTTAACCTGAATTTTATTGTGAATAAAAATATTATGAATAAAAATATTGTGAAATCTAAAATGTAATAAAGTGACAGCAGATTTTTTAAGAGGTAGTTATGCTGCACAGACTATGACAAGATCTGAAGTTTTTCCTTATAGATCTTCTTGTATGAACTATTTGCTAAGCAATCTCTCTTTTGATTTTCCTTTATTTGAATTGCCTTTTTGCTCATGAGGTATTTTGTTCTTGCACTGCTAAGTTTTTCCCCTATAGAACTTTTTTGGTTTTAATAGTAAATGTTTTCAGTTTATGAAAATTTGAAAAATCTGTTTTTCTGTCCTTTATACTGAGATTTAAATTTCTACTGCAATATCTGCTCTACTACTGGCTCTCTGTAAAGTACTATGAGGACAGTCAAAATCCTTGTTTTCCATTTGGTTATTTAATATGAGATTCAAATTACTATAGGTTCCTGGTCTGCAGTTCTGTCTTAGACAATCTACCCTGCTGTTTCTCTCTCTCCAATATGCTTGACTTGGTGGGACATCTTCAGCAGCTAACTGTAAAACTGTAGTTTGTGTGGCATTCAATAAAGAAAGCCACCCTCTACAACAGCAGATATATTACTGTTGTACCATGATTCCTATGACTCTTAGTCCTAGAATGTTAAATTTAGAAGTTACTTGCTCCAAATATCCTGTATCCCCAAAATTTATTTGCCTGATGTGGCATCTGATGCATCAAGAATTATAAAAAGTAGCATTCTTTTCTTCCATAAAAGCAATAGTTTGCTGGAATATTGTATGGTCTCCACTAAAGAGTATCAAGAGCATTCCTGAGCACTGTAATTCTATTGGTTATGTACACATATTGCTAAATGCCTTAAATTGCTTTAATTATTTATTAGCATAGTTGTTTTTTTGGTCTCCAGCCATTTCCTAAACAATTTATATTAAGTTCTTGAGAGTTAGGATGGGTCATGGACCACTCCCAATACACAAATTAGGGAAGTCCATACTTTCTCTGGAGTATATAAAAATTTAATACTATAGATACTGGCTGTTTGGAGTTAGCTGATGTGACTCAGAAAAAGGGCCCTGGTGCTTTTTAATATATTCATTTAATTCTTTGAGATGTGGTTTTCAATTTAAGTGTTACAGAGAATTATGCATAAATCTTCTCTACAAAACTGAAGGATTTAATTTGCTGGGAAAACTATTTTTAGTCAGTATTATTGCTCAACAATTTGTCCAGCCATTAGTTTCACCCTTCATAAATGCTGTGTTTACTACTTTCCAGGGGTGAAAAGTATTTACTAGCATCCAAAAGACATCACTGTTTCTGACATGCCTTATCAGGTGCCCACTCTCTGAGAGAAGCTAGTAGTGTGATTATCTGGCAAGTTAATGGATTACAGAAAATCCCTTGGAGGAAGTTGTATGCCTGACTGTAGCCTCAGGAGAAAGGAAGGGCATGAGAATAAAACTCTCCTCTGACCAACATCTACTTCACAGAAGGCAAGCCTGAAGACAATCATTTATTTGGGACTGCATCCTAGATGAAAGAATAATCCCAAAATAAGATACACTTTATCTAGTCAACTTTTCAGCTGAACTGAATAGAAAAAGGTCTTTGGATCATAACTAAAATACAGTCAGGCACATTCAATTTCCTGCTCCCACACCCCCCCTGTAGATTTTTGTTTGAACATAATCACACCATTAAGATTTGAAAAGCAATGCAAGTTAGGAAGTCTTCAGGCATGTTATGGTTTGGTCTAATATCAAAAATGGTTTCAAAACTCATGGTCCTAAGCAGGAATATTGCCCATTTCTGTAGGGTCCAGAATCTTTGCAATGCAATGTATGTTAGTATTATTGTTGTTGACATTATTAATATTGATATGAATATTATTATTAATAATATCAATATCAATATTATTTGGGCCTTGAAAACTCAGTTATTTAAATTAATTAAAATTCTGTAATTCTAGGCTTACTGTTTCTTTTTGCTGCCCTCTGGACAGTTAAACCCAAATTGTTAGAAGCATTGTATGGATCAACTTTGGACTTCATATTCTAATGAAATGCTTGGTGTTAGTGGGTTCTGCTATACAGATATATGGGAAGGACACTGAATATGAAGAGGAGCTAAGCAGGAAAAGGAGCAGTGGGACCATGGATGCTGGAAACTCCATCAACTCACGTAGATCAGCTACAGAAGTTTCTCACTGAC
The DNA here is from genome assembly GCA_910950805.1 of Acrocephalus scirpaceus scirpaceus. Lineage (NCBI taxonomy): Eukaryota > Metazoa > Chordata > Aves > Passeriformes > Sylviidae > Acrocephalus > Acrocephalus scirpaceus. The sequence continues at coordinate 62,796,185 of OU383774.1, read as the reverse complement.
TACTTCCAGTGACCTAGTGTGAAAAGTCCTGGAAAGCTTCTCTCACACTTGCTGTCCTGGGGACCTGCCCATAAATTTGCCTGGCTCCTTAATTGTTGTGGATTTGAGTCTAATTTTCTTTCTTAAAAATCAGTACTCATGTACCACTGTGCTAAGTAAACTTCTTAATTATTTCTCTAGATTATACTAGTTCGTTGTGGCTGCTCCACATTTCACTATCTTTCTCAATTTTTCAATCAATTCCTCTCTGTTTGCAAGTAGGTCAAGGTTGGCTTCTCCTCTAGTTGGTACATGGTTGGCTGGCTTTGGTTACTAGGAGATAAGACCTCCGTAAATGATGTTTTATAATTCTTAGTACCTTGAGACTTTGTCCAGGAAATCTTCATTCCTGCAAGTCTCTAGTCATATACCATCTGTCATTTCTTCTTTGTTTTTAGTTCCTTGCAAATTTACCTAAAAATGGAATCATTACATTCGTTAACAAGGATTTGTGTAGTTCTCTCATATGTAGGCTTGTAGTTTTCAAATAGAAAAGGACTTATGCACTTATCTTTGCTCGGGTTTGTTTTGGGTTGCTTTTTGGTTTCTTTTTGCTTTTAGTATGGAGTAAATTCGATCTACCTAATAATGTGGGGCTATTTAAAATCCTAATAAGTATTCTGATTCCAACCAACTTTTCCTTTATGTACACAATTGTCTCTACATATTGGAATTCTAGTTAGAAGAATAATCTTCCATAGGCACACTTTCAATGAAGCACATTATGTTATTGTACTACCATCATGTAATACTATTTTTGTGTCTTCCTGTTATCTTCTCTGTTCTGTTTTTGCAATTATCAAAGTAGATAGTTTGTTATTTACTCATTTTTTCCCTCAGATTTTTTTTCACCATGTATAGTATAGTATAGTATATAGTATAGTATAGTAATCTGTATAGATTCAATGTTTTATTAGTAACAATTTGGATTTCCAGTATGTACCAGATGGAGTTAAAAGGAAGATATTTTTCCCTCTTCTAACTGCCAACAGTAGTTTAACAATTTCTGAAGAAATGTACCAATTTTGAACTTAGGTTAAGTAGTCATATGTCAAAATATGGTAAGTCTCAGCTCAGACTACTGCAACATGCAAGACTTGCAGCTGTTATCATTAATAATACAGAACATGGAGACAATTGTAATATCTGTTGAAATCTTTAGTATCATAGAAATTATGATCAGCAAATCTTTGACATGATTATTTCATCAGGCTATAGTTTTTGAATACTAATAAGATGTACTTTTGACACAGGCATCATGTCTGAACTAAAAAGCCATTACTGAAATTATAATATAAATAAAATGTGGAATGAAAGGCTAATAAGGAGTGTGCCAGATGTTATACTCTGAATGCTTAGAATATTTATGGACGGTTCCAGTCAGATGATGGATGCTCTGGACACATGGAATATTTCAGAAATACAACATCAGAATATACTGAATAATACAGTATGATACAGATGTTTTTAAGGGGATGGTAGTTACTGCATTCCTGACTAAACACTGGAAATAAAATTGGAATTTCATTCATGTGGAAAAGTGGTCGTGGTGCAAATTCTGCTACTGGTTAAATAGCAATCATCTTTTCACTGATGACTGGAAAATAGTACTACTTTCATCTGATTCAAAAACAGAGAAAACCAGGAAGAAAACAATCAACAGAGACAGCTAAGCACTTTCAATCATCTGTTAACTGAATTATGGAATTAATCTGTCAATATTCTAGACGTTAAATCATATTCTTAGATATATACAAAATTTATTTAATGCTTTAATGTATACTTCTTTTTGCTTTTGGTTTGCCCCAAAGTCTGTGTTATTTGGGAAGTTGTCTTGCCACTGACTAACTCTGAGAAGCAGACAATATATATGTGTGTTATAACAAATAGGAGGCTATAGGAAGTGAGAAGTGTAGCTGTAAGGGGCCTAAAGTTTTGTGTCTAGATGAAAAGCATTCATTCCATCAAGAGAAATCATGACCAAAGACTGAGGTCCAACTGTAGATGCTCCAATGAGATAATGAAAAAATGAGAGAGACAAGTAACTTTGACATTTATCAATACTTCATTGTTTTTCCTCAAAATCTGGAACTCAATAATCTAAACTGAACTCTATTGGCTACTTTTAAGTGTTGCACTGCTCCTTGATGAATTTCATGAAGTTCCTATCAGCCCATTTCTCCAGCCTGTTGGTATCCCTCTGGATGGTTGCATGGCCATCAGTGACACCTCCCAGTTTGGTGTCATTGGAAATGTTGCTGGAGGTGAACTCTGCCCCATCATCCAGACCATTAAGGATGTTAAGCAGGACTGGACCAAGTACTGACCACTGGAGTACACCGCTGGTCCCTGGTCTCCAACTTGTCTCTGTGCCGCTGATCATGACTCTCTGGGTCTGTCCATTCTTCCATTTTTCAATGCACCTCACTCTCTACTTATACAGCCCATAATTCATCAGCTTGTCTATAAGTCTCTTAAAGGAGACAGTGTGAAGCATCTTGCTGAGATTGGAATAGATAATATCTGCTACTCTATCCTCATCTACCAGGACAGTCATTTCACTATAGAAATTCATTAAGTTTGTCAAGTGTGTTTTCATTCCCCTCAGTGAAACCTTGCTGATTATTCCTGATGACTGTCTTCTTTACATTCCTGAAAATAGAATTTAGATTTAGTGTATCGCCTTAAAGACCTTCAGGCTGATCAGTCTATAACTCCTCCTTGCCCTGTTTGAAAATAGGAATAACATTTACTTTCTTTTCAATGACATCAGCAAGTTCTCTCAGAAATTGTGGGTGTATCCCCTCATGGATGATGGATTTATGTATGTCTGTTTTGTTCAAGTATTCCTTGACATGATTTTTTTCAACCAGCTTTTCATATTCTTTTCTCCAGATTATTCCCCTTGTTTCTGGTACCTGGGATTCTCAAAAGCTGGGTTTTATAGTAGATATTACACTTTCTAGGCAAAGAAGACATTCAGCATTTCTGCATTTTCTGTGTCTTGTGAACCAGGTCTGTTCTCTCATTCAACAGTCATTATCTTCATGTGTTTGTATCCTCTCCATTTTTGTATGAGCAGATTGAGAAGGAATGGAAACTTCAGGGGTTTTTTTCAGGCTAAAATATCATTCTGTAACACATAAAAATAAGGAGGCAATTGCTGAAGAGATGTAGCTTTCTGAAGTGCCCTGTGTTAGCACTGAAATACAAAAGACAAATTCTAGTCTATTAAAGAATTTTTAGAGAAAAAAGCATGGCACACTATTTTAATTAAGAAGAATGGCCAAATAATATAATTTTGTCTGTTTTAAAAGTTAGATAGAATGAGTGTGGGGTCAAAGATTAAATTTTTTTTTGGATCCTGTAGTGAATTTGGTGTTGGATGACTGATGTCTGAAGTAAATCCTCCACTATCAGCGAGGTCTACAGTGCTCTTAGAATGTGAAAACTAGCTGAGTTTTGCTAGAAATTATATTCCAGAGGGAAGTTCTAACAAGTGATCAAGACAAACAAACACCACTCTGTCTAGAAAACATGACTGTCTGTTGTACAATAATAGTTTTGAGTGAATGCTTACACTCCAAGTGTTCCAATGGGGGGCATCACAGTCATTAAACGAACACTGAGGGAAACTAATCTCAGAGCTGGTCATTAGCTAAAAGTTCTGAGAAGCAGACTGCCATTTCCCTAAGTCATTGAGGGAACTAAGTCTTATTCAACAGAGAAAAAAAATCCCAAATCCTGAGTGCCTTTGTGAGTCTTGGCCTGAGGCGAAATTGGTTTAAACTATCTCTTTTATTCAGGCTGTGAAAGGTTTTGAAATAGAATTATATTACTCTGGAGACAGATGGCAACCATCCATTTGTAAGGTGTCCTAATATGATACTCTCAAGTCCAGTTCTCACAAATGTTTCACTATGCATGAAACTATAGAAGGTTATTTCAGACCAAGAGAAGTATAGACAATTTTTTAGCAGGGCTGATGGGCTTGGGAGTTCAGAAGTGCACCTGAGAGGTGAAATATCTAGTTCAAAGACTTCAATTTAGTGTTTGCTAAATACAAGACAGAATACGTATTACAGAAAAGGTTAAATTGAAAAGCCATTGATAGATTTTGTTTTGGACAGTTTTCTTTAAAGGAAAGTTCTTATCAGGAAGAAATAAGAACCAAGCCTCTAGTGCATCTTTAGATATATGCAATAAATTTCATAGCTATTTAACTCTTTAAAATAGGGGTAGAAATGGAAGTTTAATATCTTCATTTAAACCAATATTACAGTTCTTAAACTTACCAAATATTGGGAATAATTATTGTATTCTCTGGCAAATAAATTGTTGGCCAAAATGCAAAAGTTTTAGCTCTTTTTCATCCATTGAAATGACATAACTAGTGAAGCAACAGGACTGATTTTTCTAAGCCAAGGAAGATACCACTGGTCTGTTAAGGTTTGCAATTAAGAATTTATTTGATACAAAGCTGATGAATTTGAGGTCCATTAGGATTTCTTTTGAATTGCCAAATCATTTGGTGCAGACCATTCCAGAGCCAGCAGATGATACAGTTTTGTCATTATTAATCTGAGCTATATTTGAAACAGTGACCTAGAGGTAAAGTGTCCATATTATATTTCCAATCTCCTCTATGAAACAGCTCCTGCAGAGTTCATACTTAGCAATAACAACAGTTATATTGAGTAGAAAAACTATAGACTTTTTCTTTTCTCTCTCTTAGGTAGATTTGTTGCCACCAGCTTTCATATTCACATTTTACAGGCATTTGGGCAATAGGGCTTGGATCAGAAAGTCGTACTCAGAAGAAATGAGTTTCTGGAGATTTTAATTTTTTTTTTAATTCATATTAAGGGGATTTTGGTGACAATAACAGATTTTAAGGCATAACACCAAAGCTAAAAATTCTTTATGTCCAGAATTATGAAGTAATTGGGAACAAAGTGGTATGCTAACATTTGAAATTCTGCAAGGTTTGAGACTTGTATAAGGCAAATCTCCATATATTTTCCTTTCATAAGAATTTACTCTAGAGGTCATTCTTCTATACCACTAATATATTTTTTGAACTCTAAAAGTGGGCAAAGCAGCTGTAAACATCTGAAAACCAACTCTGTAATCTGATTGCTACCTTGTAATTCAAACTACAGGATTTATGAATAGATTTTGCTGTATGAAGAGATGATGTGAAGGGTACCCATGTTGCCTGCTGTGACAGCATTCATTTAGACTACATAGAGATGAATATTAAGAGAAACAAAGAATGACATCCAAATAGCCTGACCTTTTGAATTTTGAGGAACTGGTACAATTACATCAATGTGACCATCCAGCCTACATTACATTAATATTTTGTATATTATAAAATATAACTTATGACGTAGAATAATTGACAGAATACTCTTTTTCTCAACACCATACAGGGGCACCTACATTATGGATAAATGCCCTGGCCTTATATATTAATTCAAACTCCATACAGGTTTATTAATGAGGAATTAATCCAAACTCCACGTGAAACAGTTGTTCTTCAATAAAGGACTGGGTTGCTTTGTGACAGAAGAAAATGCAGGTGTAAACTAACTCAGAGGTATTGTATCCGTTGGGGCACTGAGAACTGAGAACATGGATATTCCTATGTTGAGAAATATGCAGCAATGTACACTAGGCCTGGTTCTTTTGCTAGTTTTAATACTTGTATAACAAATATACTATGTTTTTTGATATTCATTATATTTTGTCTCTTTCTTTCCTGTAATTCTTTAAGTATCTTGGTGTATATTTATTAATAACACCTACACATTTATTTTTTTATAAATAATATTAACATCTTGTCTGGGGTTTGTGTTTTTTTCACTATGTATGTCTGACTAAATAAGTGTCCTGAGGGCATAATCCTTTAAAAGAAACTATATAAAAAACATTTTTTTGAGACTGGAGACAAAAAAGGTCTGAATATTTCAGCTATCTTGAAGGTGATCATTAAAGAAAGTTGACTGCAAATTTAAATTGGTATCTAGATGTTTTCATTTACATTACACAAATTTCATGGGCTCTTATAAGTAGAAATTTGTACTCTAAGCTCTCCTGCGCTTTCTGTTAGTCTAGGGTATTTTTATTATTAGTGTGAGAAGATATTGAAATGGGTAATTTAGAATTTTAAGTAAAAATCAGAACACAGAAAAATCAGAAATTAAAGATGTGATGGCGTCAATATAATTTTGGTACTATTTGATAGGATTTTTGAGATATTTACCTGGGGTAAACAGGCACAAAGTCTATAGAAATTCAAGCCTGCCTTTCTGCTCATAGACAGACTGCTAGAGGACAGGTGACAACCCTAGATCATCTTTGAAATGGTCCTAAATTTAAATGACTTAATAGACCACAAATAAACATTAGTAGTTATCTGCATGTGATTCCACCCAACAAGGTTTTATCTTTCTTTTAAATCTAATATTGAAATGATTCCTGTGCCTGCTGGAAAGTGGCTTCCAGCTAGTCCCGGCTGCCCTGGCTGGGAATCGTTCCAGACTCGGTTAGGCAGCAGCAGGCGGACCGGCCACCACCCCCCGGTGGGTCAGGAGCTACACGAGAGCTGTCGGTGAGGCTTGACGAAGGTAAGAAGGAGGAGACTTCGTGGCAAGATGGTTTATTGTCACCTGCTCTGCACGCAGGCGAACCACCAGTCCCTCCGCGAGGGGCGGGGTTATGGCTGATAAGAGACCAGGAGAAGGGGGCGGACACAAGAGGGAAAACCAATCAGGGGAGTGGGGATGGCACACAGACAACGAATAGGAAACGAGGGGTGGGGGATTTCTCAGCCTGCTCCAATCCGGGACTGAGTCTCTCCGAAGTCTCTGGAACGAGAGGAAAGGCCTCCCAGAGAGTGGCAGGCACTGGGGAAAAAAGGTAGGGGATTTCCAAGGCAGGAGATATACCAAGTGGGGAGAAATACAGGGGGGAACTTAGGAAAAAAACATTACAGAACAAATTAATATTAACAATAAATAAAAAGATAGAAAACGCGCCACTACATAATATAGCTATTCAATAACTGAATCCTGTTTCTAGTTTATTGAATAGTTTGTTATTTTTGAGCGACATTTTCTTGCTGCAAAGCAAATACTCTGAATGTGGGATTTTTCCATATTTTTGTCATTAACCAGTTTGAGTATTTCTAATTATGTTTTCCTTGCTGTTTGCATATATCTTTTTGCAAACAAACACAAAGAAACCCCATGTAGTTTTGCATTCAGCTCACAGAGGTATAATCTGTTCCCTTTGCTGGAGGAAATCCTTGGTGATGTGTTGCCAATATTTTAACAAGAGACTCTCACAAATCATTCTCCCCTTAAGCCTGTGTTAAATCCATGCATCAGGAGTATGTGTACTCCAGAGAGGAATGGCAATAGAATAATTTGTTTCCAATTTAGTGTGAAAATGCATTCTCATAAACGTAACCAAGAAAGATAGGATCTTATTTGGCTAATAGTCTGGTATGAAGCTCCTGGAAACATCCAGACTATGTTCCTTAGTATAAACATACTAATGAAAAGCCTGTGTGCAGATAGATTTACTAGGACAGTGTTTTGAAACAGCATGTGAGCAATACTGTTATTCATTATCTGTTGAGTTATTATTAAGCAATACATAGTAAGGTGTTTGTTTTCCTCAATATGGTATCTTTAATTCAATAAACTCCTAAGAGTTCTCAAATTAAAAAAGTTGTAGATACAGTACACACACACACACACACACACACACACAAAGCCTGACTACAAAATTTAGTATATTCTGAAAAAAGTTTCCTGGTTCTCAGATTGCATAATAACACCCTTGTAATACCATTTGTGTGTGTGCGTGTATTTGTCTTTCCCAGGGCAATTTACAAGGACTTAGGAAAGCACTATTGTATGAGGATTATCCTTAAGAGTTTACAGAGAATGAGACTAACAGTGCTATATTCTTTAGGATCTTCCCACAAAAAAGTGATATAGGAAGAATGCAAATGCTATGCTAGGTCTTCTGACAATGGCTGAGAAACTCTTATGAGAGCCATAACATTTAGGCTACCATGAATTTGAGGAAAGGAATTTGTTGTTCTGTGCTGTTAGAACTGTTTCACACCACATGGATAAATGAATTATTCATTGGATGAAAAATGAAGGAAGCAACTGTGGCACATCCTGTTCTCATGTGCTCTGGCAGCAGTGTTGTGTGATTTAAAATGGTGGCACAGGCTAATTTTTCTCTAAGGCCATGAACCACACATCTCCTCAATAGCAGTTTTAATCTAGTACTTTCATAAAATGTATTAATTTTGCTTGATTTTGAATAGAAAAACTGTTTAATAAAACTATCTAACAAAACTATCCATACCCTAATCATGAATAGTCCCAAAAATTTGAGCTAAAATATGCTTACTCTTTCTGATCAATAGGTACATAAAACATAATGGAAAGGGAATCACTTTTAAGTTTAGTTTGGAGAAAAGTAGGCCCAGGAGAGACCTTATCACTCCCTACCCCAGCATGAAAGGAAGTTGTAGTGAGTTGGAGGTCAGTGTCTTCTCCCAGACAACAAGTGACAGGACCTGACAAAATATCCTCAAATTGTGCCAGGCAAGGTTTAGATTAGATATTAGGAAAAAAATATCATCACTGCAAGGGTGGTCAGGCATTGGAATAGGTTGCCCAGGGAAGTGGTGGAATCACCATCCCTGGAAGTGTACAAAAAGCACATGGATGTGACAATTGGGGATATACTTTAGAGGTGGACTTAGCAGTGCCAGGCTAATGGTTGGACTCAATTTGTGACCATAGTGCAGGTAAGACATAATCAAATATTTAAAAGGACAGAGAATGACAGATAGGAAGTTCATTTTCCTGAATGCACAAGAACAATGATTGGAAAACCAAAAATGATATATGAAGAATTAAGAGCATACATGAATACCCCTTGTGAGGGATGCAAATAGCATGAATCTCTTTATCTGTGTGTGTGTTTAAGTTATTAGTGTTTACATCTCTTGTATTTGTCTCTTATGCTGAATAACATTTACATGGTGTCCTGGTTTGGGCCAGGACAGTGGTAATTTCTGCAGTAGCCAGGATTAGGCAAAGCTAGGACTCAGAGGTTATTTACATCACCTCTCCTCATTTGCTGGGAACAGGGGAGGAGCTCCCTGCTGGGTCTGGCTAGTGTGGGGAGGAAGCAGTCACGAATTTTCAGGGGTTCTCCAGGAGGGATGTGCAAACACATGTGAATAGTCCAACTTTTTTCTTATATGCTCTGTCATTAGGACTTTGCTTGTTACTGTTCGCTGTCTTACTTATTAACTGTTTTCAATAAGCTGTTCTTGTCTCAACCTGTCATCTTTACCTTTTGTGACTCCAGTTCTCCTCTCTGTTCTGTCTCACAGGGAGAGGGAAGGAGAAGTGAGGAAGCAGCATGTGGTTTAGAGTAGTTAGAGTAGAATAGTGGGAACACTAAATTAGAAACTACTGTTCCTAAACAACAGCTTTGTTTTATACCCAGCATCAGGAACAAAATGTTGGGGTGACAACACTGCCCAGAGCTGTTGGAAAGAAATTTCCTCTAAGCATTTGCTGTATTAGGTAATAAACCACGAATCACAATGTTGCTTGGTCTATTCATGTGTGTGTGGTACCTAACTCTGCACATATTCCTGTATATGAAATGTGTGCTACTCATGACGATATTTTTCAGAGCAGGGAGAGGGATCAAAATTGTTTTATTGCTACACTGTGTGATATCAGTTTACAACATAATAACATCAAGGGCAATGAGGGTCATTTGGGAGGTGTATTCAGTGTTGCTCTCCTATCCTTACCTCAGGTTCTGTCTCTAAAAGTCCATTAGCAATCATATCCTGTCTGTGCAGGGAACAGAGAAGGATGTTTTTCCCTAGTTTTTCATCCTCTTTTCCTCCTTTAAACATGTTAAAGCAGCTTTTAGGATTCTTGGATGTAAAGGAAAGCATGTGCTTGTTGCTAAGTCTGCCAGGTCTCCTCAGTGCAGTCCACACTACATTTAGAGTTATAAAAGAGATATTTTAAGATGGTCTTTCAGGGATATGCCCTGAGGTTGAATAGTCAGAAGTGACTTGGAAGATGGGAGAAAATGGGTCAGCTCTTGAAGGACTATTCTTCTCCAATGGTTTGAAAGTTCACCCCTGAACAACTCAGGACCCTGATAATGTGGCAAAATATCTGAAAGAAAAAGGCTCTTGCAATTCCAGACAGACATGAAGTTATGCAATGAGCTGAGCCTGGGCTACTATTTACCAGACACTTCTTGTTCAGGAAGAATTGGAGGAAAAGCAGACTTATAGTGACTATGACCACTGAAACTGCAACTGAACCAGAAGAACAATCAAGTCATTCTGTTAGGAATTGCCCTTAGACAAAAGAAGAATTCAAGACCAAATCAATTCACTTATTGAGGGATGAAGAGGAAGTAGGGCTCTAGTTCATTATTATTTACTTGCTGTTTCCAGTCAATTGTTAGTATCTCAACCCACAATCTTTACCTATTGAGCCTCCAATTCTCCTCTCCATTCCATTCCAGTAGGAGTGGAAGGGGGAGGGAGGAGTGAAAGAGCAGCTTCTAGTTTGAAACCGTTAAGTGGGAACACTAAATTGGGGAATACCATTCCTAAACCATGACACATAGTAACCTGATAGAACAGATCCATGCATTCTGGATATCCTTACAAGGTGATGTATCAGATAAATTTTGGCCTCCCAGAACTAAGTGAATATTTTTACATGGAAGTCAATTAATTCAGCATTTCATTGGTCTCCTGTCTTCTCTGAAATGCATAACATTAGCCATTCTGACTATATATTACAAAACCAGATCATTATTTAAGATCTGTCCTCCAACTTTCATTCCTTCCTGCCAACAGACTACTGTGTGCGGTGGTGCATACTCATTTTCACTTAATGATCAGGAAATTGATTAGGATGCAAAGAAGGACAACAAAGTTGATTAAAGGTTTCCCAACACTCACTTGCAGAAAAAGAACTTTAGATATGTCTAGCTTGGTTAAGATATAAAAGAAAGGTGATCTGATAATGTAAAGAAATATCTGATGCTGTCAGCATTTCAAATGAAAATATAACAGACTGTTACAGGAAGAATTGGAAGGAACAGTATAAAAATATCCACATGAAAACAGTGCTCTGAACTTGACAGAATAAAATTCAGGCAGTGGATCAGATCAACAACAGACTGAAAATGATGGAAAATCTCAAATATTATGCCTCATTTCATCTTTTCATAACACTCTTCAAAGAAATAACAAGATGGCATTGTTTAGAGTGTGGAGCTCAAAATGGTGAATTCTAATTTGAGCTTGGTTACTGACTCATAGGAGAACATGAAAGGATTATTTCCTTCAAGGCAAGAATTCTGAAGTATAATGTGGTGATAATAAAAGCCAACTTACTTTTAGGAATTCAGGGAAGAGAAAATAGATTTAAAATATGAAGTAAATTTGTAAAAATGAAAATGGCATGTGTATCAGGATTTTCTGACTGTTGCCTAAAGCAGTAATTTGATTTCTTGAAGGCATCACAGAATATAGATATTGCAGCAGGACACTGAGGATAAAAGAAAAGTTTTTGAGTTTTATTCTGAAGCAGATTACTTTCAATGTCACTTGAAAAAAATAGAATACATATAAGGAAGTTTTAAACACTGAGTTGTCTCAAGAGCTATATATCTATATATATACATACACATATCCATAAGGTAGGAAATGAAAAATCAAGAGACTAGTGAAATTATTCATAAAGGCATCAATACTCTCTGATTATGACAGGCCTTTAAAATTGATATAAATTTTACCTAATAATTACAGGCAATAAAATAAGGCTGCCATTGTTCCATTCACAAGAAACAAAAGTATTTTTAAAACCTATCACTCAGATTATGTCTCCGATTATTTGCTATTGTGAATGTTTTAAGAGTTTTAAAGGATTAATTACTATTAACAAACTTAGCTTCTGTAAGTCTCTAAATAATTGTCTGCTTTAGTTCAGATAACCATTTCAGAAGACAAGGACACAAGTTAATTTTTCTAGTGGTCACCAGGAGTCAGCTTCACTAGTTTTGGATGTGTACATCCTTGTCATGGTGTCCTGTATGATCTAGCATCAGTGAAACAGAAACAGCATTTATTAAACAAGCAAAAAAAATGCAATAATTAAACAGAAGAAAACCCAGATTTAAGAGAGGGAACGTGGTTAGCAGTGGATAAATCTGACTCTTTAAGCAGACCATAGAGTATAGTAGGGTGTGCTTGCAGACCAGAAAGCAAATGGTATCCTCAGCTGCATCAAAAGCAGCATGGCCAGCAAGTTGAGGGAGGGGATTCTGCCCCTCTACTCCTCTCTGGTGAAACCCCACATGGAGAGCTGTGTCCAGCTCTGATGTCCTCAGGAAGGACACTGATCTGTTGGAGCAAGTCTAGAGGGAAGACATGAAGGTGATTAGAATGATGGAACAGCTCATCTATAGGGAAAGGATGTGAGAACTAGGATTGTTTGTTTTAGAGAAGGCTCTGGGGTGACCCAGCTGTAGCCTTCAAGTACCTGAAGGCAGCCTTCAAGAAAGATGGAGAGAAAATTTTCTATGGGTGTGTAGAAGTGAGACAAGAATGAACGGCTTTAAATGGAAAGAGAGTAGATGTAAATCAGAACTAAGGAAGAAATTTACCTTGAGGGGGGTGAGGCACTGGAACATGTTGCCCAGAGAAGCTGCGGATGCTCCATCCAAGAAAGTGTTCAAGGCCAGGCTGGACGATACTTTGAGCAACCTGGTCTAGTAGAAGGCATCCCTGCTCATGGCATAGAGGTTGGAACGAGATAATCTTCAAGGTCCCTTACAGATCAGGCCGTTCTCTGATTCCATTTGCAAATGTAGTGCAGGGGAACTTGTAGAGTCAGCAGCTGTTTTCTCCTTTGCTTCTGAAAGAACTGAGAATTAACGGCTTCAACAGATGTATTTCTGTAAACAACATAGAGCCTGCATTCATTTAAACAAGAGCTTATTTACGAAATTATAAATGTTAACAACCATATACTTAAGCTAAAATACGATGAAAAATATTATTGACTGTCCTGATGTTAAAACTAGGAAAAACAATTGAAACTATTTAAAATCAGAACTTTTATAAGGTTTATAGCAGCTGAGTTATAAATCCTTCGTGACAGGGAAATGGATTTTTAAAAGAAAATTGCATAAGACTTTTCCAGAAGTATTTTTATGAATATCTTCTGAATACATTTCTGTAAACCTATCAGAAAATTTATAAGATCCCAATAGAATGAAAAACTAGTAAAATGAACAGAGAAATAAAGCATTTTCATTTTATGAGTGAATAATGGTCAGATAAAATTAGTCATCAGTTGAGATTACTGAAAGATGAAATAGCTACAATTTTCCTGTCATCTGTCTGCCGTACTCAATGTTTTCCTATTTTGGCTACTCAAAACCAGTCCTAGTTGCCCTCTTTTCCCAGTGCATCTGAGAAGCAGATTTATTTAGAAATTATAAGGATTGGGAAGTTATTTTCAGTTACAGATCAAGTATATGTGTTAAAATGGCATAACTTTCACAAAAGAAGGTAAGAAGAATTGTTAGCTGTAGAAAATAAGGCTGTCATCTTTCTTTTGCATTTACAAGAGAGAAATGGCATTGTACATACCATTGGACTAATTTTTACATGCCATCTATCTGTGTACTTTTGTCCACTTTGATAAACCTAGCATGCAAGGATGATTTTCTTCCTGAGCCCTTGGGATTAGAAGGTGTTGTTTATTCATTAGCTAGGAATAAATGATTCAAACTCAGCAGCTGAGATAATGGTCCAAATTGGGGAATGTTAACCTCTATTAACCTCCATTTTACACTTCCTATACCTTGTCCAAATTGCTTTGATCTTTTGGTAATATTTTATGACAGTCTTTTTGACAACAGGATTTTTCAAATTAGGAAAAGGATAATAATTTTTTTATTTGTTCTCTTATCCTGTATAATGAAGTATAGATTTTATTTTACAAGCCAGAACCAAGAAGATACTTTTTCTAATTCTGTAAGTACATAATTAACATAAAACTGAGCTTTTGATAAGTAATTATGAATTAACCATAAAAACTCCAATATTTAAATTGTTTTTAATAATTGTCTATATGATGAGATATCACAGAATTTTTGAGGCAAAAGTAAACCAGTTTTTTTATTCTACAATTCAGACTTCAAAAATCATATCTTATGATTTTATGTAATTTTATGTAATTTTTGCCAGATGGCTTTCCATCAATATGATTCAATAGTGAAATGTTGCATACAACTTCACACTCATGCTAGAAAATTATTTGCATTTTTAGCAGAATGTTTTCATAGAATCATTCAATATCCTGAATTGGAAGGGACCCAAGAAGATCATCAAGTCTAGCTCCTAGCTCTGCACAAGACAGCTGCAAATAGCCCATCATGAGCCTGAGAGCATTGTCCAAACACTTCTTGAACTCTGGTAAGTTGGTGCTGCGACCGCCTTCCTAGGGAGGTTGTTGAATTGACCATGGCTGAACAACAGACACCCATCAAGCCACTCTACCACTCTCCTTCCCAAATGAACAGGAGAGAGAAAGTAAGATTGAAAACAACTCATAGGTTTAGATAAGGCAGTTTGCTAAAGGAAAAGCAAAAATTTGTATGCATGCCTGAGTTTTCACACCAAAAAGACTGTAGGCGATTGACCCTGGCTCGATGCCAGGCACCCACCAAATCCTTGTTATCACTCCACTCGGTAGCTGGACAGGGAAGAGAAAATAAAATGAAGGGTTCATGAGCTGAAATAAGGACTGGGAGAAGTCACTGAATACCATCATGGGCAAAACATGCTTGAATAAGAGAAATTAATTGATTTTATTACTAACAAAATCAGAGCAGACTAATCAAAAGTAAAATAAGATTTTAAAAACCTTCCTGCCACCCCTCCCTCCATCCCAGGTCTGCTTCCTCTGACCGAGCGGTGCAGGGAGACAAGGAATGGAGGTTACTGTCAGTTTATCACAGGTCACTCCTGCCATTGCTCAAGTACAGGAGTCCATCTCCACCTCTAACGTGGGGTCCGTCCCATGGAAGCCAGTTCTCCATGAACTTCTCCAACATGAGTCCATCCCACTGGCAACAGTTCTCCATAAACTGCTCAACATGGGTCACCTGCACAGGGTGCAGGCCCTCAAGGACAGGCTGCTCCAGGGCAGGTCCCTTACAGGGCTGCAAGTCCTACCAAGAATACTGCTTCAGTGTCAGCTCCTGTCTCCACAGGTCTGCAGGTCCCTTCCAGGAGTCTACTCCAGCACAGGTCTCCCATGGGTTTACAGCCTCCTCTCAGGGATTCACATGCTCTCTTGTGGGTCCCCTCCATGGGCTGCAGATGGATCTCTGCATCCCTGTGGTCCTCCATGGGCTGCAGGAGCACAGCTGCCTCATTATGATCTGTACCGGGGGCTACTGAGGAATCTCATCTCCAGTGCCTGCAGTGCCTCCTTCCCCTCCTTCTCTACTGACCTTGATGGCATCTGCAGAGCTGTTCCTCTCACGCTCTCCCCCGCTCTTCTGTTGCAGCCACGGAGGCTGTGAGGCCTCCCTGGTGGTCAGCGGCCTGAGATAAGGAAATGCAATGTCACGATGAGTGGCCAAAAAGAAGCCCCTTGGAGCCCCCAGACCTCTCTTATCTATCTGTAAGACTATAGGCCAAAATTGTACCCTACTCTCCCATTGGTCCACTTTTCAAAACCCCTCTACCCTATATAAACCCCGAATATTGCCCTGTTAAGTTGGAAGAGCTGTCACTGCAACCCTTCAAAGAGGATGCCGAAATAAAGGACATCATCTGAGGAACTGCATACGGCTCTCTCCTCTCTCTTTCCCTGTGTCTGCCAGGGTACTTAGCAAGCAAAAGCTGAATATCACTGCGAGCTGAAAATTCACTGCCATTAAGAGCTGAATTCACTGATATTGCTTGCTAAGTTTGCCTGAGGCTAGATACCTCGTCTGAGCTTTGGGTTGGGTGATTCCGAAAGGTGTCATTTTATCTGGGACTTGCAGCCAGAATTGGACCCTCAGAGGTATCGAAAAGCCTCCATTAACACTCTTCTTTGGCTGCAATTACCTTTGTGCAGTAACATTTTTTTCTTCTTCTTAAATATGTTATCACAGAAGCATTACCACCCTTTCTGGTTGGCTTGCCCTTGGCCAGCAGGATGTTTGTCTTGGAGCCTCTGGACATGGAGGAAGCTTCTAGCAGCTTCTCACAGAAGCCACCCCTCTAACAAAGCCTAATTATGTAAGCCCAACAGAGGGAGCCTGTTTCGGTGACCAACCATTGTGTAAAGAACCTTTTCCTAAATAGGAACCTAAATATCTCCTGACAATATCTCCTAACTTAATGGTAGTCCCTTGGGTCCTGTCACTGGTCACCAGAGAGGAGAGATCAATATCTGGTCCTCCTCTTCTCACAGGGAAGTTGTAACTGCAGTGAGGTGTCCCCTCAGTCTCCTCTTCTGTAGGCTGAACAGACCAAATGACCTCAGCTGCACCTCCTATGGCTTCCCCTCAAGGCTGTTCGTCATCTTTGTTGCCCTCCTTTGGACACTTACTCATGGTTTAATAGTATCCAAAAACTTCCCCCAGCACTTGAGGTGAGGCTGCCCCAGCTCAGAGCAGAGCAGGACAATCCCCTCCCTTGCCAGACTGTTGATGCTGGGCCTGATGCACCCCAGGACAGGGTTGACTCTCCTGGCTGCCAGGGCACTGCTGACTCATATTCAACTTGCCATCAACCAGGATCCTCTTGGTTCCTTTCTGCAGCACTGGTTTCCAGCATCTCAATCCCCAATCTGTACAAACATCAAGGGTTGCCCCATCCCGGGTACAGAATCTGGCACTGGTTTTTGTTAAACTTCATATGGTGGGTGATTGCCCAGCCCTCTAATCCATCTTTCTCTCTCCTGCTTGCCCATAGCATGTTTATCCAGCTGAATGCTCGGCATTTAATCCAGAAGGATACTGTGAGGGACAGTATCAAAAACTTTACTGAAATCATAAAAGATTACATCAACTGGTTTTCCTTGGTCAAGTAGGTGAGTTACCTCATCAAAAAAGAAATTATGTTTGACAAGCAGGACTTCCATCATGAATTCACGCTGACTGTGACCAATGACTGCATTGTTCTTCAGGTGTTTTTTAATTCTTCCGTGAATAATCTTCTCCATAATTTTAACAATCACTGAATTGAGACTGACAGACCCGTAGTTTCCAGGGTCAACCTTCTTGCCCTTCTTGAAACATTGGATAACACTAAACAGCTTCCAGTCCAGTGGGACCTTTCCAGGTTCCCACAAATGTTCAAAAATCATAGAGAGATGTCTTGCAATGACATTATCCAGCTCTTTTGGTATTCTTGAACTCTATCTTCCCCCATAGATTTATAGGGATCCAGGTGGAGCAGCAGCACCAGCACAAGTTCAATGTCAAATAGGAGATGATCATTCTCGCAGTCATGGTCCTCCAACTCAGTGCTCTGAGTGGGAGGACCCCTTTACCGCACTGTTAGTGCTGAAGACAAAGACAAATCATGAAACATCTCTGCCTTGTCTCTGTCCCTGTTGATGAGGTGACCATCTACATTCTATAATGGGATGATGTAATTTTTGCACTGCTTTTTGCTATTAATATATTTAAAAAGACTTTTTTATTTCCTCCTGCAGTACTGTCCAGCTTTAACTCCAGCAGAGCTTTGACCACATGAATTTTTCTCGCTACAGAGCAGTCCTCCCATGTCACCTGACCTTGCTTCTGCTGGACTTACACCTTGTTTTCTTGCCTTGTTTCCAAAAGGAGATCCTTGCTTAGCCAAGCTGACTTTCTTCCTTGTCTGCTTGACTTTCAACATTTTGAAATTGCCTACTCCTATACCCTTAGAAGGTGGTACTTAAAAAGTTATCAGCTTTGGTGGACCTGAAGACCTTCTAATGTGAACCTTAGTCACTAGTTCCCCAAGCAGCCTAAAGTCTGCTCTCCTCATGCCAAGGATTGGAGTGTTGCTATTTCTTTTCCTCTTGTCAGCAGAGATTTTAAATTCAACTACTTTGTGATTGTTATGGCCAAGATGGCCATCAGCGACCACTTCATTCATGCAACCTTCTCTGTTAAAAACCAAAACAATAAGGGCATCTTCCCTAGTCAGCTGCCTTAGTACTTGTACATGAAGTTATCATCCATGTGTTTCACTAATCTTCCAAGCCTGCTTGTGCCAGATGTGTGGTGTTCCCAGTTAACATCCAGCAAACTGAAGCCCCCCAAAGGCATTTGATTAGGAGGTGTCCCTTAGTTCCCCAAAGAATAATTCATCAATGTGATTGTCCTGGCTAGGTAGTCCTTAGCTGACTTCCACAGTGACATTTCCTTATTTTTTGCACCTTAATCCTTACCCAGAGGCTCTCAAGTGTGCCATTGCCAACTGTGACCTTCATATATTCCAACACCTCCATTACATACAACACCACCCCCCTGACTTGCCTGCCCTGCCTATCTCTCCTGAAGAGCCTCCAACCACCCAATGTGGCACTCCAATCACAGAACTCAACTGAAAATATCCCTTGAGCCCGGCTGGAAAGTGGCTTCCAGCTGTTCCCGGCCAGCCCTGGCTCGGGATACTTCCAAACTCGGTTGGTAGCAGCAGGCGGACCGGCCACCACCCCCCCGGTGGGTCAGAGCTGCACGAGAGATGTCGGTGAGACTTGACGAAGGTAGGAAGCGAGGAGGCTACTTTGTGGCTAGATGGTTTTTATTGTCACCTGCCTTTCGCAGGGGAGCCATGCTTCTCTCTGAGCCTCTCTCAAGCGTGTCCCCGCCCGAGGCGTGGCTACAGCTTAAATGGGGTTGGGAGAAGGGGGTGGACACAAGAGGGAAAGCCAGTCAGGGAAATGGGGATGTCACACAGACAGCAAATGGGAAACGAGGGGTGGGGGTTCCCCAGCCTGCTCCAATCTGGGACCGAGTGTCTCTGAACATTCTGGAAGGAGAGGAGAGGCTTCCCAGAGAGTGACAGCTGTGGAGCACAAAGGCAGAGGGAAACCAAATGGGGAGAAATACAGGGGGGAACTTGGGAAAAACCATTACAGAACAAATTAATATTAACAATAAATAAAAAGGTATAAAACGTGCCGCTACACTCAACTCACCAGGTTTTGCTTATGACAGTGATGTCAGATCTCTGGGACTCGGTCAAAGGTTCAAGCTCCTCTTATTTTATCTTGTTTCACAGTTTCAAAATAAAGGTGTTTCAGTGTTCATCTGTTTTGTGGGTTAACACCATTCTGAGACTCACACAGACACTCAGTCCTTCCTCCAGTAAGATGTGGGATAGAACTGGAAAATCAGAAGTGAGAAAACCCGTGGGTTGTTGTACAGATTTTTTATTAAGCATAAGAAAACCAAAGTAAAACAGAAAACAAACAAACAAAACCCAGTAAAACAAAACAAATAAAAACAAGTGATGCAAAAGCAATTTTTCACTAGTCAAACTGATGCCCAGCTGGTCCTTGAGTAATGACAATCCCTGCCTAACTCTGCCCTCCAGTTTTACTGAAAAGCACGGCACATTGACCTTTTGATCAATTTTGATCATCTATCTCAGTTCTGTTGCCTCCTAGATTTGTCCTTTTCCAACCTACTCACTGGGACCAGAGCAGGAAACAGAAAAGATTGATGATCAGTAAGCACAGCTCAGAAATAGCTAAATTGTTGGTGTGTTATCAACACTGTTCTGATTAAAAATGTAAAATGTAGTATCAAACAGCCTGCTCTGAAGAAATTAATTCCTTCCCTGCCAAAGCCAGTGTGACTTCACATGGGAATCACATGTGCCTCAATGAGATATTAGACTTAATTCTTAGGAGATCAGGACCTAAAAACAAATCCACAGTTCACATCAAAATTAAGTCTAAACACTCTAGTGTTATCATTCCAGTTTCTCTTTCCTGGATGCCAATCATAGCAGCTGCCCTGATGGATAAAACTGCATGTGTCTTGTTTTGGTTTCTAATAGAGGAGAGGAGAATGTTCTCTGTGGAAGACCAAAGTTTTTCCTCCAGTCTTTAAAATCTATCAGAATTTTCACTGGAAGGCATTTTTTATTTCAAAGTTCAGCATCTGTCTAAGCATGTGTGCTCTTGAAAACAAGTGAAGTCTCTATTACTCTTCCTTCCTAGGGCAATTGATGAGCATAGAGGGAATATGCAGAGAGGGAAAATAAATTACTGAAATATTTGTGTAATCCTGACAGCACATTGTAAGTCAACAAAATCATGCTGTTGGGACTGTGTCGAAGAGAGTCCCAAACTACTTTTTTGATGCACTTAGCATCTGTTTTTAAAAAATATCTTGTCCCTCTAGTAAATATTATTTGCACATTCCCTAACCTATCTCTTTGCCAAGTTGAGCTTTAACACATTTGTCTGTGTGATTTTTCTAATGTGAAAGAAACAGTGTGTGTTCATGTATCCAGACCGTATTCAAAAATTTGTATTTGTTGTAAGGCCCCTATTTATTTGAGAAATAAAAATAATATCAAATTAACAAACAAAAACCATAAAGTTGATTTCTCATGCATGGTATCTGACATACCTTTTCAAAATAACTTCTGCATAGTTCCACCTCAATTAATTTTTATTTTATATAATTTAAATGTTTGGCTTCATATCTCTTTTCAGTGAGCATTTTATCAATATTTCACTTTGGCCAGTGTTTGTCACCTTACAGCTTTTTTCCTAAAATTTTCTTCATGCCAATCCCTTGGGTCCCCTCTCTGATCACCAGAGAAAAGAGATCAGTGTCTGGTCCTCCACTTCCCCTTTTGAGAAAGTTGTGGACTTCAATGAGTGCTTGAAGTCTCCTCCCCGCTTGAAGTCTCCTCTTCTTCAGGCTGAACAGACCAAGTGACCTCAGCAACTCCTCATATGGCTTCTCCTCTAGACTCTTCACTGTCTTCATAGCCTTGATCCTGATCAAATCTGTCTCAACAGTTCTGAGAACTAGTGAATTGTAGGTCTGATAGCAAATATTCTTAATAGACATCTATGGTACACTGATCACAGCTAACATCCAAGCACCCACACAGGCACTAGCTCATGTCTCTCTGTCCCAGTGGGGCAGAGGAGAAAAAAAATAAAGCAAGAGTAAGATTGAGAAAACCGATGGATTTAAATAAAGATAAGGATATGACTTGTCAAGAACTATTTTGGGCAAAACAGACTTGGCTATGAAAATTTAACTTCATTTATCAGTAATTAACAGAAATATTTGATTACTGACATATTTGCAAACTGACACTCTGCCCCTGACCAACACTGACAGCATAGGCAGGCTGCTGTCCAAGTGTAATGTCCAAGTGAGGCTCTCAAATCACACTACCGCTGGTGAGCCAAGGGTCAGCACGACTCTTACCTGCATTCAAAAGTGATTTGCACGATTGACTGTTGCTGTCAGATGACCTGGACACCAAGTACACCAAAGCAACTGCATCAGTGATGATCTTGTGTTTGTTATCAGCAATTGAGTGAATTTCCATATTAGGTGCATTGCTGCTCATCTTTCATATTGTCTCAATAAAGCTTTGTTAATAAATTGTCAGACTACATGACTGTTCTGACCAGAAAAACAGACATGATAATCAATAAAATACATCTCTTAACCCTTTCACAGGCTCAATTAATTTCATTCTAAATTTCTCTCGTTCTTGCATCCCACCAACCCCTCATCTTTTTTTTTTTTTTTTCAGTTTAGTATTTCATTTTAGACACTTCTTGTTCTGCCTTGTTATCACCACAGGCTACAATCAGTCTCTTCAGTGAGAAAACAAATCATACAGGAGGACACATTGGGGTTTCTCTCTGCTTCTCCTTGTTTCTTACACTTTTCATGCTC
This sequence comes from Acrocephalus scirpaceus scirpaceus, assembly GCA_910950805.1. Lineage (NCBI taxonomy): Eukaryota > Metazoa > Chordata > Aves > Passeriformes > Sylviidae > Acrocephalus > Acrocephalus scirpaceus. Next base: position 62,774,105 of record OU383774.1, on the reverse strand, counting down.
CAGGGGCACTGCCCCTTCAGATAGGTAGTTACTCTGCCATGGAGTGCCTCCTCTGACCATTTTATTCTCTCATTTCCTCTGCTGTTCCCTCATTCATCCTTCATTTATCTTTTCACAAAGATACAACTGTTTTTTGCTGATGTGTTCTCTGGTGGGCCCAGTGGAGCTAGCTGGGACTGGTTGTGTCCAGCACAGGGCAGACCCTTGTCTCTTCTCACTGAGATCAACCCTGTAACCAATCCTACTAAAACTTACCATTTACATCCAGTACAATCTATCAACTCACAGGAGTAGTCTACAATGGCACTAATTAAAAACAGGATGAAAAATAAATCTGGACAACTACAGAGCCTGAGCCCAACAAGAGACCACAATCTGCAGAAAAAATTATGAAGGAAGAAAGAAATAAATTAAGGTGAAAGGAAAGTGGATAAATCAATTCAAGGGATTAGCAAAGACAGATTGTGTCAGACTGATAAAATATTTTCTTTAACAAAATGAATGATTCTTTTTGTCATTTGTCATTTTTGTCTTGTCTACCACAAGAGAATTGTGGTATATCTAATCTATCTTGACTTCCTTACAACACTTGCTTTGGTACCCCATGGGAAATTTTCACTGAAGATGGTGGTTAGTAGATGAATTGAAAGTTGAATAAAGAATTATCATGTGATAGAGAGATAACTAGTGGAGTAAGTATTCAATGGATTCATTTTGATAATCTTTAGTACCTTGTTTAATGACAATGATGTAGTTGATGCTAATGGATTTTTATGATGACAGAAAGTCTTGAAATGTATAAAGCAGTAGGAGCACCTGAAGGTCTCCTGGGAAGAGTAAGACAACCTTGAAAAAAAAAAATAAAAATGATAACATGAAGTAAAATCCACCTGGGCAATTAAAACCCCATCTCTGCTAATAGGTAAAGAACTACCAGCTGGATGACAAAGTGAATAAAGGATTTTCTTACACTTATTGATAACAGTGTGATTGTAAGTCCCCGACATGAGATTAAAAAACACTATATTGAGTGCTATCAGGCAAAATATTTGGGGTAAAACCAATATAAAATCAGCTCAGGAACTCTCTAGACTCTTCTGTTGATGTATATAGAATACACAGAATCATTAGTTCAAAGGCAAAGAAAACAACTGAAGAATGCCTAGAAGAATATATATGACATAAAGAACAAATTTGTGTATATATATAATAGAAGGAATGTATTTATTATGAAGTTTCTACAATGACTCTGTAAGTTAAACTCTCTGTAAGAAAAAATGGTTATGTTACACCTTTATTTAGTAGCAATGATCACACAGGAATAAATATTTGCATGCATGCATACATCCATCTGCAGAAAGAGATTGCATTCAAGCAAGATGTTTGCATATCTAAGTTTTAGATGTTTAACTGAAAGTTCTCTAAGGTGCCAGTGAAAGGCTAGTTTCCCCATCCCCCAGGCTGTCATGGTCATAATGAGCAGGTAAGTTCCAGGTGGTTTGAAATAAAGAATAAGACCATTTTTCTGAAATTGAAATTAATTGCCCAGATAAAATTTTAAGCATCTGAAATAGACAGCGATGAAGTTGATGATTTATGATATCTCATGTATGTCTTTAATTTAAAAAGCAAATTTTAAATTATAGTTTAGATAGATCATCTAATAAAGTTTTGAAGGACTTAGACATCACCTTGATCTACTAACTATCCTAATATTGTAGGCCTTTAAATTTCAGATAAATAGTCAAATATACAAAACTTAATTTCAGTCATCATTGTGAATCCTTTTTAAATTCAATAATGAGAAGGAGAATGAAAGATGAGTTATATTAAAAAAAATTAAAGGTGAAGAAACATTAGTAGGAGATGAGGGTGAAATGGCTATAATTAAAAGTCCAACTGTCAGACCTTTCTTGCTGTAGAAGTTAAGTACTAATAAAATATTAATATAGTCAAGTGAATTACTCAGTTGAAGTACTTATGAATTGCTCTAAAAAGCTGAGAAAAGATTGAAAACATACGTGAAAGAGTTGAGACTTAAAGAGACAAACAAAGACATAAAGTATGCCTGAACAGAAGGTGTGAAGCATAATGGTGTGTGAAATAAATTAAGAAATGCAAGAGGAAAGTACTATCTCATTTGTTTCATCTATTTTTCTTTTAGTGAAACAGCTATAAAAAAATATAAATTAGTCCATGAAAGCTCTTTTGTCTCCAAATTAATAAATCAAATTATTTTAACATACTTAACTTGAACAAAATTAAATAAGATTAAAATGAGTTTGTAAATGGTATCTCATATGAAAACCAACCTATTTATGATACACTATTTGAAGAAGTACTGTATGCAGATGATAGTGAATGAAACAGGAATTTTATTGAAAATAATCTAATTAGCCAATAAGAATGCTCTACAATCTGTTAATCACACTGTAACTAAACAATTTTGTAGTTCTCCTGAAGGTAACTGTCCAATTATTCACTTGGTTTTTAACTGATGAAAAAAATCCCACTCATCTATTTCTTGCTTTCTCTGGGGTAATCCTAAACTATTTTTAAACAAGCAATTTGATTTAAAATTTAACTCTAGAAAGTTTTTATATAGATCTGCATCTTTTTGCGAGGGAACCATTATTTTCCTCTTCTTTTTACACCTTCATCCTTAAAACTCCTATAAAAGAGAGTCACTTTGCTTAAGAGAAATGAGAATTTGTAAAGCAGGCTTTAATTTCTTTAAATCAACTAAATAACATTTTTGAAAAAACTTATTCAGGTAGTATATGTATCACATACACTAGAGGAAGCTTATCAGATAAATATGTAATATGTTACTACAAAAACACCTGTTCATGAATAAAAGGCTTACTTTTAAACTGCTGTTGTAAAAAGAAAGAAAACTAAATTAAAACTGCACTTTTAGTCTATCTTTTCATGTCACTTTGAAGTGAAGCCATGGCAGGAAGTTTTGTATGTAAATATACTTTGACTGGTTTTTTAGCTTTAATATATATATTTATAATTATGATTATATATATATATATAAAATTTTAACTGTGAGGGCTGTGACTGCTTTTGCATGTCTAAAAAATGTCTAATGATAATAAATTACTTAGCATATCTGGCCCAGCCTCCATCTAGTTTCCAGAAGATTCTTCTCTTTTGTGCACTTTATAGCATGTTGTCCAGCCCCTTGCAGATGTCTCAGACACTGTATGACATATCAAATAAGAATAGTTCTTTACTGTTTAGGCAGGTGAATACTGTCCATGATGTCTATCAAGGCTTTTGTCTTAGTCTCAGCCTGATTCTGAGAGCAACTACAAATCAAGGTACAAAGCAAGACTATGCAACTGTGAGTTTAAATGGATTATGGCTGAATAGAGCAAGAATCAGGCTGGTTGTGCATACACTTTGTGTGAGCAGCAGGTCTGAAGAGTTCTGGCTAGTGAAAGTGTTCATCACACGTGAATACTGGTTGTGGAGTTCCTTTCAAGCCGTAGGGCCCACGTATTATAGCAGTTTATGCCTTGAATTGCCTTCCTCTTTCTCAACAACTCTAACTGAGGAGTAGACATTTCAGAGGTCAAAGCCCTGATGCTAAAAAATCCCACAACTCTGAAAGGTGAAATTACAAATTCTGCTTACATGATAATTATTAATTCTGTATGATTATTCCTTTGAGACCTGTGCATATGACTGAGGTGGAAATATTGCAACTGAAATACATAGCAAGAATTTGTGTTTGTTTTTCTTGTATGAAATAGCATGTTCTTTATCTTTTAGGTATTCCAGAAGGTATGAGTTTTTCTTTTTAAATTTTTCATCTTGTGTGGAGATGATAACTAACTTAAATAATCTGACTTAATTTTTCTAATACTTTTTTTATCAGTGTGACTGTTTGATATGTAGCCAATTATATTATATGGAATTGCTTGCAAACCTCCTTTTTTAATATGGATTTTCTATTTTCTAACTCCTCTACATTCAAAGGATGTCTGTCTATGGATAAAAATCTTTAACGGAGAGTTTCCACTGCTTTTTAATGTGATTTTTCTATTTAGGAATCCATCCTTTCATTTGGATTTTGCAAAACAGCTTGATTAATGTCACCTTTATAAAATGATGAGCCTGTATTAATGTGTTAGAAAGAGAAGAACCAATTAAAAAAATATGTTCCCTAAGTAGGACAGTGAATGGAAGTACCAAATCTTGCCATGACAAGCAGAGATATGAAACAATAGTAAACAAGAATTAACTCCAATAATTAAAAGCCAAAAAGTAACTCTACAATGTAACACTAATGGCTATCCATTTATACTTAAAATATTTATTCAGACAGAATTTTGAATAGAGTAATGAACTATTTGCCAGTTTAATGTTAATTTTGTTCCAAGAGAAAAAGGTACTGAGCAGAGTGCCAACTAGCAGTTGGTCTGTGCTTAAAAACCACAAAGCTTGCCTTTGACAGATAGCTATTCTAAGGTATATTTTGCCCAAGTATCCTTTAGATTATAGAAAGTAGGTTTTATTGATGTGGAATATTATACTTATTAAAGGTTATGAAAAAGAAATTCTTTTCTTCAAATATTTTATAATTTTAAAATCCTCTATCCTTTAATACTGTAGAAAGATGGAATCATCAAATATCATCAAGAAAAATATGCTTGCATTTTGAATAGTTTCCCCTATGCTTTATGCCCTTGGACAAAAAACAGTAAGGCAGGAATGTCATAGAAACACTTTGATAAGAGGATGTCATGTATAAAGAACCTTTGGGAAATGTCTGATCAACACAAGTAGATGGCAAGGCTATCCTTGAATTTCCAATGCAGGTAACAAAACCAACCAACCAAACAAACAAACAAAAAATTTTGATTAGATGGGGGTATAGAGTGAGAAACTAATTTGACCTTTGATTAAGTGATCTCACTTTTCTGGCACCATTACATATCTCTCAATTTTATTCTGCTTAAAAAAAAAAAAAATTGCTATTATCTTAACTGACATGAAAGGGCAGAATAGAAGATTTTCAGCTTTCACTAGCTCCTGCAGACAGTGAAATGGGAAAATGAGTGGCCCCTGCAATTTACAGCCTCTTACTTATTACAGGCTGTGACTGCTGCAAGCACATGGGGGATAATCAGCTTGTCAAGAGTCTGCCGCTGAGAATGCCAACATATGATCACTCCTATTGTTTCAGAAGACTTCTTAGGAAACTGTGGCACTGTATTTGCATTTAAAAAGCCATGTTGTTCAATTGCAAAGAGAGTTTATTTCAAGAAATACTGTAAAATAGTCCTTAAAATGATTAATTCATTCTTTCCCATGAATACCACATAAAGAGACATAAAAGTAGATATTGTTGTATTGAAATTCTGGATCAAAATCACTAACTAGCAGCTATTTGTAGGAGATAAAAATCCATTTATTGGTGACAGTTCTTTCTTTCTCAGAGGATGGTTGGTGCTCTATTTAAAAAGTAATAAAACTTGAATGAATCAAAATTTGTATATGTTAGGATGTTCAGAACTTCAGAAGGTAGTACCTTCTGAAGAACAATTGTATCAATTGTTAGTAGCTCAAAATTGAACTTAGGCTTTCTGGTAGAAATAAACCCCTTTAACTGTCTTTTTTCATAGAGTCAAGTGCTAAACAGTTGCATCCAAAAGAAAAACTTTGCCACTCAAAAGAAAAATAAAGGCCAAAGGAGTTTTATCAAATGCAAAAGTCTACAAAGAGAAGACAAGATGTTTTATACTAAAGTCCAATAGCAGAAATTTGCAAGGAAATAAAGAGGCAACTTTGGAAGTCACTATAGCTCCACTGATTTGAACCTAGTTCAGTATTGGAATTCAGTACATATATAAAGTCAATTAAAATATTGCAGGCAAGTGGAAAAAAATGCTAAAGCTCAATTAAGTGGGAGCCATGAAAAAGCTGAAAATCCAGACACCTTCTGGAGCCATCTGGATTCATATAAGCAAAGCAGAGCATTAAGGGGTTAAAAGATATATGAAGGGAATTAGATTTCTGAGCTAGGATGCTAATCTCTTTTAACTTCAGCTGCTATATCAAGATTAGAAAAGGGGATAAGAAGCCTTAATAAGGACAAACATTGTGAAAACTGAAGGGTGCAATCAAACATTCAACTGTGCACCATTAACATGCCTGACTTAAACCATTCAAATATAAATGCCAAGAGTAAGTGAGTTATAAGCAGGTAATCTAAGGAAAGGCCAGATGTTGTACTTCTTGAAGAAAATTATTAAATCAGAATATAAACTGGAAAGTAATTAGTTTGTGCAGGTATTATTTCTCAGTCATTAAATAAAAAAAATAAAAAGAAAAGAAAATGGTTTAATTTAATATTAAAGAAGCTGAAATTTATTAATAGAAGAGATTATATTAGATACACAGATATTCTTTATAGTAATGAGGGAAAGAAAGAACTCTGTCTAGTCCTCTTATTTAAGGTAGGGATTTGTTTTAGATTTATTTTGATTTAATGTTACAGATGCTGCAGTTGGGAAAAATCATACATGGAAGAGATACCAACAAAAAATGACATTTCTTACAAGGAGGTGTACTTAGAAATATATATATATATATTTAGAATTAGATTGAAAAGGATGCCACAGTTTTATAGGCTTAAACTCCAAGGCAAAAATAATTTAAGCTTAAGAATACCCAAAATCCTTGTGATCATGTCAAAGTTACAAACTTTCTTTTCTAGTCTTAGAAATATTTGCATCAAGTTTTGCTAAATCTTGATTTTCTTAATTTTTGAAAATTTTTTAAACGCAAGTTAAGTTTCAGAATATCTAAATATGTATGCAAAAGAAGATGTTGCAATGCAGAGAAACAGGGAAATAAGCAGAGCCAGGAGACTTGAGAAGATTCAGACAGACCAAGTTTGCCAGGCTCAGATTCAGTCTGGCATAAAAAAGCAATCAAAGATAGAAATTAAATAACATCATTATCATGGAATTAAGTACTGGAAGCAAAGAAAGTTATCTGAAGGAAAAGAAAAACACATTGGGTTGAGCACTATGCCTTGACGCACAGCTATGCAGCTTTCAGATATCTTTTTTGCAACATCCTGTACATGTTTACAGCCATTTGTGGGGATGTCTACAAAGCATTAAAGACAAATAAGTTTTGTATAACATTTGGAATTGTATAGCTCCACAAGCAATACAGATCAGTTCCATATCCTTCACTTTGGAATCTAGGCAGCAGCCGAGTGGCTCATTTTCTAGTACTGTAAGAATTTCCAGCTCCTGAACTTAAGTTTGAGTGCATCCATACATCAGGATCCAGGACAGAGTATCCTCTGAGTTTGAGGGACTGGTTAAGGAGGCTTGAGAATCTTCCAGGTAAGCCTGGAGGCAATGTTTCCATATGACACAGCACAGCCAAAACTGATCCTCTATAGCAAAATACAAACAAGTGTTGTTTCTCAAAATTTAAGTGGTTTCTAATTTGCACTTCACCCAAGACTTTCTTAAAATTAATCTACAACATTATCTTAAAATCTATCTGATTTCTTCTGTTTAACCTGAGCTATTTTGAATTCAGGAATGAAAGACCACAGAAAGCATAAGAAAGTAGGAACTGCCTCCCACCAGTCAATTAGAGCTCTTAATTAGAACCATTAGTTACTCTGATTTCATCTTCTTGGACAGTTTTGAATTAAACAATAAAAAACTGTGATCAGACACAAACCCAGGTTCACAATATGGTTGAGTTGGCATGGTGGTAGACATTTGGTCCAAGGTTGGACTTGGTGACCTTGGAGTTATTTTCCAGCCTTAATGATTCTATGATTATATGAAGGGGCTAGACTTTTTTCAATGCAAAAGCTTTACTACAAGCTCACTGTTGCTTTAGCCCTGCCTTTGGTGCACAGGAACTCAATTCTCACAGTGCTTTCATTCTCATACACATAGTTTCCTTGATGTGGTTGAAAGAACCTTTCTGCACCTTTCTCTGTTGCAGAAAGAACAGAACTGAGACTTCTAAATATATAAGCAAGTTGTAAGGAAAAAAGAAAATAGAGTAAAACTAATAATCTCCTAGAATACACATTAAGGAGCAAAAGAACACAAATCCACAACTCAAAATAAAGTAACAAAAAAACAACACAGAAAATAAGATAATTAAATGCTATGAATTAGAAAAATACTCTCCATGATTAAAAATTCTGTGGACCAATTACATAGTAAGTGTCATATAGCCACGTTAATATGACAATGGTTTGTATCAGGGGATACTCAGGTACTTATACATACACTGAAAACAATTGTGATAGTTTAATAATGAGTATAAAGGACTGGCTTACTATTTTCTTTGTATAGGCTACATTACAAATAGGCTGTTAACCTCTTAATATTGATCTGAATGTATTTTTATGATTTTTACGAAAAGAATAGAGGTAGTTTTTCCTTGGAGAATATGTAATAATTAAAAGGTTTCATATATATAATGAATATGTATATAATACACTGCTCTCTTTTCTGCTGGTAAATAAACATGAGCAGTCTATAAGACATGAGAAGGCTTAACAAATTATCAGACTTAATTTTAATTGTACTAAATTTACAGTATTTCTGCAAAGTTCTGAATGTGAAATTGCCATTACCACAGTTACTTAAATGTTTCTCAATAACTATAGGCACTTTTGGAATAGTAGCATGGTGACCCTAATGTTGCACAGAAATTGCATTAATTTAAATATAAATTTGATATAGCTGACTTTTTTTTACTTAGAAGAATACAGAGGTTTCATTCATAAGAATGATTCAGATAAGAAATTTAATAACAAGGCAAAATATTTTCTTCTATTATTCCCAACACTCTTCAAAAATTATTAGTAATTTCAGCCGGAGTTATCTAATCCAATATGCCGCGTGTGGGAAGGAAGAATGTATGTGATCACCAGTCATCTTTTATGAAATTGCGGAAATTAGTACTATCAAAGAACATATGGGACTATAAATGTACCAGTCTGGGCTTAATTGCAGAGAAAACATCGTAGAAAATCTATGTAGGAAATGTAAGTTTCAAGAGTGTTAACTTTAATTATGAGAAAGACTGTCTCAGAGGGCCTGATGTTTACATGATATAACTAACTTCAGCAGTTACATCCACAAGGTAAGGTAACCTTTACAGAGAAGTTATGGTCCATCTTATGGAACAGTTTAGACATCTTTAGCTAAATGCAGAGATACTTTAAAGTAGGTTGTAAACAATTCAGAAGTATAAAGTACAAGTCTATTAGATAGTACACAATCAACAAGGGATTTAATGAGAGATAAGGGATTTATTGAGATATTAAGTTAAACATTATTGTGGTCAGAACTACACCTCTGTATAATAGACTTTACTCCTTATAGTGCACCTGAAGGGTCTCTGCTCTCCAGGAAAGTAGCAGTCAGAGGGGCAGGGACTGCATCGTTCCCATGTGCTGCTGCTTTGCCAGGTCCCACCAGCTCTTATCTGTCATCACTGGTAATACTTACAGCTTGACAAGAAGATCCTGAAAGTGATCTTGAAAGTGATGGATCATTGAACCTTTACAGTTTAATAACACTCTAGAAGAAGAAAGTCCTTGGTGTATCTTGCTGATTTGCATCTCAGGAGATTATGGTTATTACTTGATCTTGTAACATACTATTCATCTGCAAACAGCAAGTAGGGGTGAAAGAGGAGCCTGAAGCTGCTTGAGACTGTTTTAATGAGTGAAGCCTCCTTGAACTGACTTTCAGAAAAGTCATTAATTGCAGAAAGGTCTCGTAATAATTATAGTATCTTGAAACATTTAAGTTATCTTGGCTATAAAACAGGGCCTACACAATCAAATTATTACAGGCACAGTATAAAACTGCCTACTTTTTTGTGGTTTGTTCCTACTATTATCATGTTCTCATTAGCCAAGTAAAAGTATTTCATTTCTACAGATTTTATAGTAGATGAGGTTTATATTGTACTTTGGGGACTGCAGGACTAATAACAAATCTCTTCAAAACGTGCAGTGAAGCAGCAGCACTTTAAGTACCCCATGCATGCAGTCCTGCATTTTGAGAATAACATAAAATCAAGTAGACCTCTAAAGTAACAAACCTTCCGAGCTTACCATCTCCTTAAGAAAAACTTATGTATTTATCTCTGTTTTCTTTTTTCATGTTGGTTTTTGGTTTGTTGTTGTTGTTGTTGTTGTTGTTTTTTGTCCTAAAGGGTATGGCAGAAAACCATGTGTTAACTGATATACTAACATAACTGGGTGATATGGGTAGTCTAGAGTGGCCCAGAACTGTCATGAACTTCTGGAGCAAAAAACTCATGTTAAACTCAGGATTCATCATGATAATGTCCATGATAACACATGGGAGATTTATGGCCAGGTTGGACCACTACTGTAAATTCATCCTGGTTATTTTCATGCAGGAAACAGGTTGAAAAAGATTTTTTTCTTCCAAAATATCTGCCATACATAAAAAGTACTTTAAAACACTTTTTCTCCTCAGAAGGTAGCAAAGCAAATAGAACAATTTTTTTGGCTGAGAGCAAATGTAAAACAATTCAACAAATTTTAGAATCAACTGCAATTTATTCCATTGTTCCTCTGTACTTTTTCTTCCAAGATAGCTGTTTATGCTACATTGAGCTCTACTCTTTCCCAGATGTGCATCACTTATGTTTAATTCTTCTACTATTGTCAGAACTTTTAAAATGTCCAGAAGACATTAAAGTCAGTTTTTTATCTCCAGTTAGGTTTTACAAATCAGAGCGGGTTTGTAATCACATACATTTTGCTTATAAAAATCTTTTCTACAATGTTAAAGAGTTGTGAAAATACTCTAATAATAAGTTTTTATACATCCTTTTATGCTTTTGTAATTTCTTAAAAGGACTATTTAATGCAAAATTTCAGGGAAAGGCAATTACCCTTTCAATCAGTTTTATTTACAATATCATGATGTTTGAAAAAAAAAATCTCTGAGCATGATTTTGTGATATGTTCAATGTATCAATTCCAAATGAATGATTTTGATTTACAGACTTGTGGAAAAAAAAGAATTTGCAAAAAAGAAGTCAATATTATGCCTAATGTCATCTAGCACTAATTAACATTTCTGCTTAACCAAAGTAATTCAGTTTCAGGTCTTCTCTTATCAACTAGTGAATAAAATGGCCACCTGGTTTTGCTACTAAAATATAAAGCATACCTTAATAGTATTTGTCCTGAGTTAATTCTGGGTATGAATAAACTAATGCCTTGGTTTTGAAAGACAGTTGTCTGCCAGGGAAAGCTAGAGCTTCCATTGGAATGGAGAATGTCACCCCCCTCTCCTCCAAATTATTATAATTTTGCAATTAGGGGCTTTCAGGCAAAGATATGGGAATAGGAGTAACAGTTCTTTAACTGGAATAAAAAAAAAAAAAAAAAAAAAAGAAAGAAAACAAAATACAAATGCAGTAGTACAAAGATAAGCAAGCAAGCAAAACGAAAGTCCTGGAAAAACCCTGACAGAGTCAGGGATATGACCTGACAACCTGTTGGTAAGGGTGTTGGAAGCAGTCTGAAAAAATCCTAGATGAGGTTCTGTGGGGTACAGATAATGGAGTAGGAAAAACCCAGTGGTGGCGAGATGGGTCCAGTCTTCTTCTGGTGGAAAAAATCTGGATGCCTGCTGTTCCTGAGTCTCAGTTTTTATCCAGGTAGGAACGGTTGGCTCTCCCCACACTGAGTGGAGCATCTCCCAATGAGATGATGTAGTGTGTCATGCCATTGATGAGCCTTAATGGACCATTACCAGAAGATATCACCCTGGAGGACGGACGGGTGGTGAAGGAGATAAGAAACACTGCCACACCTAGTTTTTAACGGCTGGTCCATTATCAGAAGGCATCTGTACCCCTCCCCACTGGACTTACAAGAGATAAAGAAATATCTCCTTTTACAACAGATGAATAGAATACAAATCTCTTGACTACCCAACCCAAGACAACTAAGAACAAAATTGTTCGATTCAATTGTAGGTCTTGTGTTTAGTGTGAGTATCTTTCACACAGTGATGTTGTTTACCATGACTTTAACAAGAATTTTGACATTGTCTTTCATGGTATCTTTATAGCAAAACTGCTGAGGTATGGTTTGGACATGTGGCTTTAAGGTAAGAGGTAAGTTAAGACAAATAATATTTGTCTTAAATTGGATGTTGTAGTAATCAGAGAACAAAGTCCACTTGGAGGCCCATAATTATTGATACTCTTCAAAGGTATCTAGAACTCTTTTTGATACTGGCAACTATAGATTTTTTATGTCTGTATCAGGATGAGAAAAAAATCTTCCTCAAGGAATTTGTGGATAGTATCAAAAAGTCATGTCAGTGTGGGCACTAAGTGATGCACTCAAAGGAAGGGACTCTACAAAGATAGTCTGTGACAGAATAGAGAAATGACCTATCAGGAACCTCAAGAAGCTTAACAAAGTAAAATGCAGCGGTGACTGCAAGGTGGGTTGAGCACCAGCCAAACGCCAGTGCACTCACCAGAATTATTTGGTCATTTTCTGCTGTGAGATAAGGATTAGGAGAAGGGCAAAAACAGGCTCAAAACTTTAAAGAGTATAAAGAAAACTTTTTTAACAGAACTAAAAGAAGAGTAATAAGAATCAAAATAAACTGTAAGAACACTTCTCCTCCCCCCAACTTTTCTTTCCTTCCTACTAACAATGTAAAGAGAAAAGAATGGTATTTTCAGATAGTCTACCACTCTAAAATAATGTTTCTTCAGTTCACTCAGAGAGTAGTCTCTCCTGCCATGCCATGGAGACTTTTTCACAAGAAACAGTTCACTTGTGGTTTTAACTTTCACTAATAGCAGCCACACAGAAATCTGCAATCGTGAAGTCCCGGTTTGGTAGTCTTCCCACAACTACCATCATGGGTCATTTCAGCCTACTGGGGTGCAATTTTAAGGGTGAGCTTAATATAGAAACAAAAGTTCTTTTATCTCTGGGAACACAGGTTTTCTTCTCCCATCCCTGGGGCCAGGTTTCTCATTTCTCTCATCTCTCTCTTTTCAAGCTTCTCATTGGATCACAGCTACTTCAACACAGCTTCAACACTGATGCCTCTGCTCACAGCTGTGGTAAGAATGCTACATCCCCCCAGTGTATAGGATCTGTAAGTCATTCCATGAGTTACAGGGAAAAAAAGGACTCTGATGTATTAATTATGTCTTTACCTTAGCCTTACAAGAGAATTTCAGCCCAAGACAAAGGAATCTTCTCATTCTCCTCCCATCTGGAATTTGACTCCTTCTTCACTGACTTCGCTGTCTCTATGTTGTTTTCTTTATGTATCTTTTACCTTTCCTTTTCTTTCACTCAAGAAAGAATTGATGTCTGCAAGTTTCATCTGTGCACTAAAAGAGTTAATATCTTGCTTGGACCTCTGCAGATGGTCATGTGCTCTCTGCTGGGCGGTGGCTGTTTTCCTGCCCCTGCTGCATTCAGTTCCAGCTGCGGTGCTGCTTTCTGCGCACGGCTACAGGGCCGCCTTTGTTCTCAGCCGCGTGATTTTTCTGTGGTGCTGGCAGGATGGTGTGGCAGTTCACGGTCAGAGCAGGGCTCGGCTTGGCTCCACTCAAAGCCAAGTGGAGCTGGCCTGGCCCACTGGCCGTGGTTGGAATTCAGCAGTGGCAGAATCTCAGCTGAGCCGCGCCATGGGCTGAGCCGGCTGGGCTGCACGGCAGAGCGGGGCCTGGCCCGGCCAGCGTCCAGTTACCTGTTCAAAGGCTGGAAGCAAGAGAGTTTTTCCTGGGGTTTGTTCGCTTTCAAATGTGATCTCACAGAGGCGTATTCAGCTTTCTTAAGTGATTTAACAGGGTGTCAATAATCAAAACTAGCCAGCTGATTGGTTCTGTTGGGTCGAGAGGAAGCATATAGCAGTCCTCACAGAGAATTACATCCATAAACTGATGTATTTTTCTCTTTATCTAAAACCCAAGCTATGTTAAACCACAACAGACTGAAACACCCCACACAAAAATATAGGCCAAATACTTACTATGCTCAGTGGTGAAACTAAAACAGAGTCTAAGACAGACAGGAACAAAACCAGGCAGAGATGGATACTGCAAAATCTTCTTATGCAAAATCCTTTACTCTTTGACTATCCTCATGGTGAGAAAGTTGTTCATATCCATTTTGAACTTGTCTTGCTTCAACTTATGCCCACTGTCTCTTTTCCTCCTACCATGCACTTTTGTGACGTGTCTGGCTCCCTCTTCTTAGTAAGCTCGACTTAAGTACTGTGGAGATCCTGTTAGGTACTCCCAAAGCCATCTATCTCTCTTCTAGACTCACCAACCCCAATTCTTTTTGTTCTTGTAAGGCAAGTGCTCCAAAACTGGGGCTTGGGAGATTGCTTCTGAAAGCTGACACAACTTGAAAAGGCACCAAGAGGACAGACAGAAATTTTCTCCATGTGCATAGGTAAAAAGCAGAAATGAGTATGTTAGGACAAGTTCCAGTTAGATAACAGGAAACACTGTGTACCATGAATGTGATCTATCAGAGGGGAAGTGGATGCACCATTCTTGGAAACTTAAAAATATTAATTTGATAAGGGCTTGCAAAATATAATTTGCTTTGGTTGGACCAGATAATCTCCCCTCCAAGCTCAGTAATTCTACAGTTTTTGGAGATGAAAGTGAACCAAGCCATTCCCGTTTCTCATCTTTTGTTGAGTTTGAGATTTGTTTTTTATATTTTTAGATAAAGAAATCCTTAGAAAGAGATAGCAATTTGATGAGGCAGGTGCTTCTTCCTTTCCCTATGTAAAAAGCCAGCTAATTTTACTGTACTGGTCTGCCATTCAGGAGCTTGCACTCAGGTGAAAAAAATGGACCTCCAGAGCTCTCACTTTTCTGTGGATAATTCAGTGAGACTTTTGTGGAAAAGAAAAAAAAATGGTTGTTACATACAAGACAAGTGTAAGCATATTGGAGTCTGAATTCTAGAAGAGAATACACATTAAGAAATTCACACCCATGCGTTCATAGTTCATTTCAAAGGGGCTGACCAGCATAATTTTAGAATGAACTATTTTACCTAAAAGAGAGAAAAATGAAGCATTCTCTGAGTCTTGTTTTGTTAATTCAGAAGTCAAGCTTGTACTTGTTCAAAGTCAGACAAAGGCTTAGACTGATCCTCACCATTATGATGACACCTATGGATAATGTGGATTAGACTCCTGATGGATTATCCTAAGATATTTTTTGGACATATATGGTTTATGTATTTCAAAACACAAATCCTTTACAAATTAAAGGTTTAAATAATGAATAAAATATATAGAAAATTATTTGTTATAAGTCAAAAGTTGTGCATTATGTTTCAAGGATATATTTCCTTTTATTTAGTGTGCCTTACAATGCTGAATGAACTCATGTCTGAATTTAGGGACAATCTAGAACCAATTCATACAAACTCCATTGGCTGATTGCAGCTGTTAATGATCTGTAAAAGGAAAGTCAATTTACCCCTTGATAGACATTACTGTACCAAATGTAGTAAAAAGCTAAGTGAAATGTGAAATGATTTCTGTTCAGTGGGGAAAAATACTATTAATGTGTCCAGTTTCTTTTTCAGGGGCAAAGAAAATAGGTCTGTGTTCTGTTAATTTGCAGGTTTGTTTTTTTGCTTACTGTTTACTAATGCAAGCATTATTTTTATACATGAGCTTATTATTATGTATACAGTTTCACAGTTTATTTCAGGTGTATTTGCCACCTCATAGATCAATAAACTATTTAAATTATGAAAAATTGTAGCTGACATGATTGGCAAACTATCAGTTTTATTAATTTATTAAAGAACACTTGATATTCCCGCACAGCCTGATTGGCCTAACTTGTATTTGTAACTTTTCTTCACTTCTGCTAAGCATAATGTAGTTCTTTGTATTAGAGTGATGTTTTAAGTTTTAGCTTTATATTTTCCAGATTCTGTACTGCATTCGCATATAATTCTGAACTTTATTAAGTGTTAGCAAGTTCGTCTCAAAGTTTAGTTAGACAAAACAATCCTTTTCCAGCCCAAGAGAACCAAGGACACTGTTGCAGCTTCAGGCACAAAAAGTGTAAACAACAGCGAATTGAGGAGAGCAGTCTGGGAGGATGGGACTTCATAACCTGAAGTTGTAACTGGACAATTAACCCCAATATGTAAATGGACCAAAATTATAAAAGTGTGAAAATCTGTGGCCCATTGTCCATCTTGGCTGTAGCCTTGGCTGGGCGCTTGCACTGCCCAAGGTGTATCCTTTGAAGGCCTTTTTAAAAAATACCTTCTTTATTCCTTTAACATGGTCTAGCCTCTGTTCTAGGTAGCCTCTCAAGACTTCAAGAGAGTCTTGAATTTTTCACTGAAGTTAATTAATGGCAAATATATTCCATGCTTCTCTCTTCACATTATCTGGAAAACGATTTTGATTTTTATTTGATGGGATGTTTTTAATGGGGAAGTCTTATATTGACCAGAGTAGTGAGGCAGATGTGCTAACAATATTTTTTCCATAGCACCATAAAATATACTGAAAGAATTTTGAATGTTTAAAGTGAGCTCTATTCAACAACAACTAAAACATCAGTGTGTTATCAGCCTTATTCTCATTGTACAGCCAAAGCATGGTATCTTTGCCAGATACCATGAAGAAAATTTAATCTATCCTAGCTGAAACTAATGACAGTGTGGAAGCATGACCATATAAGAGGAATCTTACAGACAGCAGGGCTTTGGGACCTTCCCTTCCCTTCCCTTCCCTTCCCTTCCCTTCCCTTCCCTTCCCTTCCCTTCCCTTCCCTTCCCTTCCCTTCCCTTCCCTTCCCTTCCCTTCCCTTCCCTTCCCTTCCCTTCCCTTCCCTTCCCTTCCCTTCCCTTCCCTTCCCTTCCCTTCCCTTCCCTTCCCTTCCCTTCCCTTCCCTTCCCTTCCCTTCCCTTCCCTTCCCTTCCCTTCCCTTCCCTTCCCTTCCCTTCCCTTCCCTTCCCTTCCCTTCCCTTCCCTTCCCTTCCCTTCCCTTCCCTTCCCTTCCCTTCCCTTCCCTTCCCTTCCCTTCCCTTCCCTTCCCTTCCCTTCCCTTCCCTTCCCTTCCCTTCCCTTCCCTTCCCTTCCCTTCCCTTCCCTTCCCTTCCCTTCCCCCATCTCCCTCCTTGCTTCCTTTTATTCTATCTCTGTGTTCTTTTCTCTCCTCTATTTTGTTTGCAAACACTTAAGAAAGCTATGACTCATAATTATCTTATTTCTAAGCTAAGAACTAATTGCTGAGTCATACTGCAACACTAGAGAGAAAATAAATATTACAAAAATTTTTATATCTGTATTACAGATAGATCGGTATTTTGATGAGTACTCGGTGGTTGTGAAAGCCCTGAAATACTGTGTCTGCTCTTGGATCCGTTTAGGCACTTTACATAACAAATATGTAATGTCAACATGCTCTGTATAAATAGAACTACTGCAAAATACCACTTCTGTATGTATAATCTCATGAATAAAGTTTGTATTTTTTTTCTCCTCTCCTCCTCTTTCAAAATAAATTAAATTTGGAATATACTTCACATGTAATATACTGTCAACAAATAAAACTTGCCAGCACAGTACATTGGAGACAATCTTATTTTTTCTCAGCCCACATTGCCATTTTTTACATCGCTAGAGATGTTCCTGCGATGGGTTTTTGTAGCCTTACACTGAAATAAGGAAACAACTATGATATTTCAATTCCTTTCCCTTTAAAATTGTCTTGGTTTACTGACTGTATCTTTAGAATATCCTCAACATTATTTTAATGATCTAATTCATTTGCCATGATGATGTGGTCCAACATATTTATAGGTTCTATTTCTACAATGAATTAATAAATTTGTTAGGTGTTTAAGTATGATCTATGTTTACCAAGTGCTGAGTATTTTTTATATTATTTGAAAAGAGGCTGATAATTTATATCATTCCATGGTCATGAGTTAGAGGATATATCTCTTCTCTGGTTTGTCTTTGTTTTGCCTTAAAACCCCATGTCACAAAAGTTGCACAGCATTTATCAAATTATACTTTTTATAATCAAACTATTATGACCTTCATATGCATGGAATAAGTGATGAACCCAGGAAATGTTTCACTTCAGCTAGAATCTGAATATAATAGTATTGACTGACTGAGATCGTTACTGACAATGCTTAGTCAAAGTTTTCGTATCTGCTCTTTTAGAAACTGAGGGGATATATCTATATATAGAGAGAAGTGGGGTTTTTTTTGTTGGTTTTTGATTTTTTTTCGGGTTTTTTTGTTTGTTTGTTTTTTTTAAGATTTTAATAATCCTCCTTCACTGTTGTGTTTTAAACCTGGCCAGCCACAGAGCCCCACACAATCACTCACCCATTCCCCACACCAGAGGAACTAGTGAGAGAGAATGGGAAGGGTAAATGCCAGAAAACTCATGGGTTGAGATAAAGACACTTTAATAGGGAAAGCAAAAGCTGGGTACACAAAGAAAGCAACACAAGGAATTAATTCAGTGCTTCCCATGGGCAGGCAGATGTTCAGCCATTTCCAGGAGAGCAGGGCCTCATCACACATACCAGTGACTTGGCAGGACAAATACCGTAATTCCAAATGTGCCCCCTCTCCTTCTTCCTTCTTCCCTCTCTTCATACACTGAGTATGATGCCATATGATCTGGAATATCCTTTTGGTCAGTTTGGGTACCTATCTAGGCTGTATCCCCTCCCAACTTCCCATGCATCTCAAACTTCCTTGCCAGCATGGTACTACAAAAAGCAGAAAAACCTCGCCTCTGTGCAAGCCCTGTTCAGGAATGACAAAAACATCTCTGTATTATCATTGTGTTCAGTATGAATCCAAAACACAGCCCCAAATCAGCCACTGTGAAGTTAACTCTACCCCAGCCAAAAGCAGTACCCACATTTGGTTGAGTATTCAGTGTTGTACACCTATGAAATTTTAAAGCCCCAGGTCTGGGAACTCACAACTGTGAAATGCCCAAGAGTGATTCTGTACTACAGCAAAGCCAACCCATTTCTTTGGGCAGCAGTCTGCAAAAGAAAGTGGAGTACAGAGTGAGAACAGGGGCAGAGTGGAAAGGAATTTGACTACTCAGAATGCCTGTTCTAAAAATCAGCATGTCAGAAAGCTTCCATGTGCAGGTGAGAAGAAACTGATAAAACCCAGGACTTTCTATTCATATTCTCCCACAAAAACTAAGGAAAGAGGAAACAATTGCCTCCTCCTAGGTGTCTTCAGATTAAAAAAAAAAACAAACCAAAAACCTCATCCCCTTTTTAGAATAAAACAGAACACAGTGAAAGAATAGAGATTCTACAATCAGTAGAGTGACTGAAGCAGTAGGCTGTCAAGTCATGTTTCATTTTGCTTGATTTTCTCCAGATCAATTCCTGACAGAAAGCTCAAATTACCAGACAATTATCTTAGAAGCGAGAGAGGGGTCGGTCGTCACAGGAACACCATCTTCTCTCATTTTGTTTTGACAAATGCTCTCAGTGTGAGGTGTTCTTTTAAGATGCCTAGCAAATTGAATCTTTCAAAAGATATAGAAATAGGGATCCTCAACATGAAATTCAAATTGCTTACCATTGTACTTGTGGGCTTTAGACATCTCACTTAAACTAGTCAATGCAAATAAATAAGGGTTTCCAATGCATGATTTGAGAAGATTACTAGTTTGAATGTCAACATGTACTTGAAGAACTCAAAAACTGGGTGAGATAGTCCTGTTTCTCTCATCAGCTGTGGCTGTTTACATGATTAACTCTTGTGCTTCTGGACATGATTACCTGTGAGACTACAGGCTTTTGTTTATATAGGCTTTGTTGGGACATTAATTCTTAGACTGCTCTTCTGAACATGGACATTAAGTTCTGCTTTAGTAGTCCATGTGATTTTCCATTTTTTTCCAATAGCTTCCTTGATTCATTGTCTGGAAATAGGTACCAAAAAAGGGTTTTTTTTCTTGTAAAATAAAAATATACTAAAAATATGATCACAACCTTGCAAGCAGAGAACCTAACCATGATTGAAGAAACATTGGGAATAGAGCACTATAAAAATATATTGTTTTCTGAAATGTCTGAGGATTCCATTCCATTTTGAATAAAATAGATGTATATTCATTGGGATATTTCTTCTCTCCAGCTGGGATCTCACTCTGGATCTATGTATGTTTAATTACTGCAAGTAAAATGGAAATCCTTGGGAGAAATGTCTGTCTCAGATTAGTGAAAAGGCATGGGACTGCTACATATTCCTGAAACTTAGAAATTGTATACTATATTTACCTCAGAAGAGCTGGGATTTTTTACTTATTTCTCTGAACTTTCATCAAATTTCTCCAATCATTTATAAATTAGAAGCACCACTTCCATTCACTAGTTTTCTGTTCTCAAATAGCTTATTAAACATGATTTATCAATATGATCTAATAATGTCTCTCAGGTATGCTAAACAGAGGAATGCTTATTTTGCAAATAATATCTGTTTATTTTTGTGATTGAATTAGTGAAATTTTTGATGTTGTTACTACTTGTCTACTTCTGCGGATGGACAGATTACCTGTGTTGACACTTCAGGAATTTTGTTAATTTTTATTAGGGAAACAAGAACAATGATAATTGAAACTTAGTTGCTATTGATGCCTTCCACATTCTAAGTTAGACAACATGCAAAAAGGTTTTGGGTTTTTAATTTTATTTTTAAATTTTAATTTATTTTAAGGATATTTCTCTCTCTCTTTTTGTTTATAATTTTTAGTGGATTGGTCATTACAGCAAATTTTAATGAATAATGAAAATAATTTCTTGGTAAGATGCAAATTATTTCTTACCTACAAAAGTTTACATTGAGGCTTGAATTTAATTTAGGAGACAATCAACTAATACTTTATGAAATATCTATAATTTATGAGCATTTTTTGGGGGTGTTGATTCCAATCGATTACCAAAATCATTGGATACTTATATTTGCTATTAGCAAACTCATAGGTTGGTATCCCATTTGCAGATTATTCTGCTAATAGTGAGATATATTCATATATCATCTAGGTAATTTGATTTAGACATACTCCCAATCCACAGCAGAGGAATCAAAGTCAATACAGAGATGATAAAGGCTAGAATACCTATGCCCCCAAGACTGAGTGACACAACAGCCCAATAAAATCTTTTTTATTTTCAGGTTTCTTTTCTTGTAATTGCCAAGTTCTTTGGATAATGGAATCAATGGAAAGACACATTATTCATAATATTATGTTCACCATGTTCACAAGTAAAGTGTCCCCAAGTGGCACATCCAGGGACTTTTGGAATGCCTCCTGGGACAGTGATACCATCACTTCCCTGAGCAGCTTGTTCTGGTGTCTGACCACACTTTTACTGAAAATTTTTTCCTAATATACAATTTAAACTTCTCCTGGTGCAAATTGAGGCCATTTCCTCTGGTTCTGTCGCTTGTTAACTGAGAGAACAGACCAACCACCACCTCACTAAGACCTCCTTTCTAGTAGTTGTAGAGAGTGATAAGGTAGTGTCATCATGCTGTGCACACACACACACGCATACACACCCATGCTCCCATGAGCTTCCTTTTCTCTGGGCTAAACTACCCCACTTCTCTCAGCTGCTTCTTATCAGACTTGTTCTCTAGACCTTTCACCAGCTCCATTGCCCTCCTCTGGACACGCTTCAGGACCTCAATGTCCTTCTTGTAGAGAGAGGCTCAGAGCTGAGTTGCAGGATTTGAGTTGTAGCCTCACCAGTGCCGATGATCACTGTCCTGGTCCTGCTGGACACTATTGCTGCTGCAAATTATTACAAACATAGTATGCTGGAAATCTTCTGTTAGGAGCTATTACTAGTTTATCAATGAAGGCAAAAAAATAGGTATTTTATTTCTATTTAAAAGTGCACCTGAGGGAAACACAGGTTATGAATAAATTACAGGAGAATCTTTAACTCTTAACGTAGTGGGGATACAATCACCACAAGGTGAATAAGCGCAAGAACTTTGAAGGCTATGATCCATAAATTTGTAATAATCAACTTCTGAATTTACATAATAGGAAGACAGATTAAGTATACGGGAAAAGACTTTGCAGTCTTTGCTACTAAAAATATAAATTTTCATTTCAGAGTTAATAAACTCATAATGTTTAAGTAGACATTTCCCTTATTTAATGTAGCTCCTGTTTGATAAATCATACTCTCTCATATAAGCAGAATCAAAGTCTGGCATCACAACAGATATTTATTTTAGAATACGGAAGTATATATCTTTATTTAATTAAGTATTTGATGCTTACCTAGTACTTTTAAAATCTAATATTTAACCCAGCAACGTGGGTTAGCTTTAGAAACAGAGTCTGCATAACAAACTGAACTTATATTCTACAGAACCTTAAGTAATTGCAATTTGTGTTTGACATAAATGACAATGGCCCTTAATTGGTCAAAAATTGTATCTAGGTAGCTATATATATGTATATATGCTCACTGTCTTGTTTATTCTTCGAATTTATATTTTAATTTGTGAAATATGAAACAGATGTTGCCCCTTATATTATAACTAGAATGCCACAGGAAAGAGTGATAGTCATAGGATAAGCAATATCACTCTCTACCCACAACACCTATACAGCCTGGGAACTTCCAAAGTAATAACAGGTTCCTGGTTCTCCAGCTAAGATCTGTGCAAGAAAATTAATAAGAAAATGCCTTCATTTCATCATGCTGGCATTTCGGAGTTTTAGAACCCTCTAGTCCATTAGTCAGTTTTGTTAATGACTGTGCTCATCCTTTTAATCATGTGAAACACATTGACTGAGCTTCATTTAGTTCAAAGTGCCTTTCAGAAGCCTGAAGAGAAACTGAGTGTTGTGAAACTTTACCTTTCTCACTGCAATATATATTTGCTAATGTATATTAGCAACATATAGCTAGCTTGATTTGTGATTTATATGAAGATACAATATATCCATAGTTTTTAAGAAAAAACCCTACCCATTTTGAATGAATTAAAAATTGAACTATGAGTGCCTAATGTGTTGCCAGATTATCTGTTTTATTTGTGAGTATTTCTAACCTATCTTCATACTGATAATTGTAGAAAAGTTCTTGACACTTACACTTTTTTATTTTCATTATTCTTGCACAAATATTGTATTTACAAAATTATTTCATTTTTATGAACACCTCTTTCTACTTGAAATTAAAGAATTTCTAATATCAGATCTCAGCAACAGTCTTGGAAGGCTGTTTTTTGTTTTCAGAATGACTGCTTTATAATCAACTAAATGAGCAGATTTTGGAATCTTGCCAACATGAATTTGAAGAGATATTACAGAGATTGAAACTGTGTAAAAAACACCAAAGCAATTCTATTAAATGTACAATATTGTTTATATATATACATATTCCTTTTTTCATTATGAGAACACACTGTGATATACTCTGACAAATTTAAACCCTGCATATGGGAACAAAATAAAACAATAATAATTAATACAAGTAGAACTATGGCATCTAATTAAGAAAAAAAAATCCTGTAGAGAAAAAGATCCTGTAAAGCTTTGCTCCTGCATAACAGTGGAAATGTTTGAGCTGTGTACTTTCAGGACCTTCTTCATTATCTGAGACTTTTACATTTGTAAATGTCAAACTTTAGAAGTTTAACCTAAATTCAACACTGTCTCAATTTAGACAAACACAACATTCTTATGCTTTGTTTTTGGACACATTCATAATGCCTTCAAAATACATCTGACACATACCAGTGGTACTGGACTCCCCCATTAAGAAGTAATCAGTGATATTTCCTTATTTCTTTGAACAAAGAAGAAAAAAGTTATCACTCTTTCTATGAAATGCTTATAGAACTTACTCGAAAGCCAGAAGATGAGAAATAGATTCTTATTTTAGTTTGAAAGTGTTCAGAACCAACATTTCTAAAAAGTTCTCCACCTGACAAGCAAAGAAAGCCTTTTGGAGGCATAAGAAATCTCCCATCATTACAGCATTTCTATGATGGGAAACCAGGAAAGAAATCAAGAGGTTCTGGAGGGAGAAACAAAGTTCCAAATGCTGCACCATTTTTCTATATTTTTTTGATGTTCAATGTAAAAATTTTATTTCCCCCCCCCATACACATGCTGCATTTTTAAAGTAATTCTAAATACATATATTTCCACTATACTAGTATCAGGAGCTAATTAGTTTGGTGAGTTCTGGTTAAAAAGACCCTAAGAATTGTTTTATAGCTATACAAGTTCTGCTATCTTTAAAACAAGAAGTTATCAGTGTACAAATTAAAAATATTAAAATTTAAGTGAGTGCCTCGTGCTCGCTTGTGATATGTACATAATTTCAGTCATCTCTGAAACACAGAAGTACAAAGTCTATCTTCTCCTCTAAATTTTGCTTGTTTGAATTCTTGAAAATTAATCCATGCCAATAACATAAAGAATTATTTTTTTACCAAGAGAATAAGTAGTTTTGGATAAAAACACACAAAAGTATTGTCTCATCAGGCAGAAGACAATAACTATTTTAATGTGTTTTCAATCACAATGTTTAGTTTCATGTGATATCACTCCTTAAGGGAAAAAATGGTTGGTTTACAATGTTTAACAAACAATGAGTTTGTTTCTTTTTAATAACTTCACAAACCTTTTATTTTAATAGACTCTTGTTTAGATACTAGATGCGTTCTAGGCATTTTCAACCTGAAAATGGAAAAAAAAAATCCCATGCATTCCATCCTCCTGTGATTTTTCTTATCTAAAGATCCTCTTCAATGGTTAACTACGTAGAAATTACTTACTTTGTGTTCATTGACTAATTAGTCCAGTTCTAATTCAATCCACATTTAGGTAAAGTACTTCAGAGAGAGCTGGGTCAAGCTGTTGTGTTTTTCACAGTATTTGATGTGATTGTTCTGGTGCATTCACAGAAATAAAAACTGAAAATATTTCACCCATCCCAGTAAATTTACAGTAGTAGTTGTAATTTTATTAATCATTTGTTTATAATTATATAAATATATATATTTATATAATTATACCTACACAACACTATTTCTTCTTTAAACCAGCCTGTCTCTGACTCATGTGGACATTTTACAATGAACATGTCAATCTTCATGTTACTGAGATACCATTTTCTGATTGTCTATTTATTTCCAAGGTATTTAGATGTTTTCTTTTCCACATTTTCTCTCTTGAATTCTTGACCTGCTAAATATTACCAACTCAAAAATGTGTTAAAAATTTTTGATATGGATTTAGCTTTCTCACAAATCACCAACAATTTCCTAAATACAACTGAGCCAAATTCACAGTGGTGCCTCACTAAAACATTCCAGTCTGTGAAACTATTTATCTTAGTTCCAAATAGTTTTGGATACCTCCTACTATGCATGCAGATGTCCACAGCATGACTGAACTTCCAAGGCACAGAGATTGAACAGTCTCACAATATTACAATTGGATTGCATATGCATATGAATAATTCCTTTCTGTTACTTGCCAGACAGCTTAGAAATCAGAATTGATAGATCATTGTTCAGTAATGATCAGTGTCCCCTGGGGTCGGTAGTTGGACCAGTACTAAGGTTCAGCATATTTGTTGACAACATGAACACTGTGATCAAGTGCACCCTCAGCAAGTTCGCTGATTACACCAAGCTGTGTAGTGCACTTGTGGAATCACAGGATGGAGGGGAGAGATGACATCCAGAGGAACCTGAACACATGCTTGAGAGGTGGGCTGATGTAAACCTCATGAAGTTCATTAATGTTTAATGCAAGATCCATGTTAAGGAAACTTCCCTCTGTGACCATCCAGGAGCCATTCTGGCAGTCATTCTGGCACCACTCAAGCTGAGACTGAAGCTTCTCCACAGCTATACACCCTACATTCATGACCAGATGAGGTCTCCTTACCAGCTTTACCTTTGGTTTTCCATAGCAGAGTCTCAGATGTCCCTATCCTTAAAAAAAAATTTACTCCTGGTGCTATAATTAAATAATAAAATAAGAGAATATCATCTTGAGCCGGGTGCCTCTGGGAATGGATGTCGAACAAAGGAATCCCTGGGCTTTTATAACCTGACCGTCTTAGTGCAGTGAAGTCTGGGGATTGTTGGCTCCTGACACATCACTGACTGCCCAGTCACCTGATGGTGCCGCAAGTTCCCATGCCCTTTTTTATGCAAATAATCAGCAGTTCAAGACCTCTTTCCTCAGCCCAGTGTCCTGCCCCCAGAGCTCAACCTGCCACTTGCACTGCAGATGCACTCTGAGCTGCCTGCACCAAATACATTCCTCAACAGTCCTACATTGGATCATGGCAACCCCAGACACACCTTCAGGCTGGGCAGATAATTGATTGAAAGCAACCCTGTGGAGAAGGACTTGGGGGTGATGGTTAGTACAAAACTCAACATGAGCCAGAAATGCGTGCTCAAAGCCCACAGAGCCAAATGAATCCCTGGCTACATCAAAAAGACAGTGGTCAGCAGGTCAAAGGAGGTGATTCTCCCTTTCTACTCTGCTTCGGTAAGACCCCACCTGGAATACTGGGAACAGTTCTGATGATCCCAACATAAGAGGGACATGGAATGGTTGGAGCAAGTCCAGAGGAAGGCCAAAGGCTAATTAGAGGACTGGAGCACATCCCCGTGAGGACAGTTGCTGAGACAGTTGTGGCTGTTCAGCCTGGAGAAGAGAAGGTTGCTTGGAGACCTCATAGCAACCTTCCAGGATCTGAGGGGAGTCTACAGGGAAGATGGAGAGGGATGTTATCAGGAACTCTAGTGATAGGGCAAAACATAATGGTTGCTAACTAAAAGGGGAATTTTAGGTTAGATATACAGAAGAAATTCTTTACTGTAAGGGTGGATAGATACTGAAACAACTTGTCCAGGTAGTCTTGGATACCCTGACCCTGACAGTGTTTTGGATAACACCTTGAGCAACCCCTTCTAGAGAGGTGTCCCTGCCCATGGCAGGGTGAGGGACAGTTGAGACCAAATGATTTTTGGATTCCCTTTCCACTCTTAAAATTCTAGTATTCTCCTTATGTTATACATCAAATATATATATTTCTTAAGTACTTCATGTAAAAATTTTATTCATACGTTATTTGTGTCATAAACTGCTGCATAATATTTTATGGTAAAGTTAAATAACAAAATCCACCTATTATATATAAGTACTTTTTCCTGAGGTCTCTTATCCATTTGTCTGTTTACTGTAAATAATAAAGGTGTTAGGGACCAATTAATATTATTATCATTATTTATTATTATTAGGAACCAAAGAAGCAATTATTTCACATAATGAACTTAGGAAGCTGAAAATACCATAGATAGTCTTCAGAAAAAGCCTATATGGCATTTCACGTATTGTCTTATTATTATCATTTTATCATCTCTATAATTTGCAAGTAAAATTTAGAAGAGGAAATGTTATTTTTTTTTCTAGGGAGATGGCAATCATACTGTCATTCCACAAGTTATATTTTCTATTTTTTTAATTCTGACACACAAGTAATCTTTCACAAAGATTTAACAATTATTGTCTTTCTACAGTACTGGTTTCTTATTGTTTGTTTCTAGAGGAATATATTGTAAGACAGCATTATTTCTTGACACTGCTATGGTGTTTCATTAAGCAACAGATGGTTCTACAAGTTTATCATGTCTGTCCTTCATCAGTTATAACAGCAGGCAGTCATAGATTTTACTCTAAATTAAAAAACAAACAAACCTCAACAACAACAAATAAAAAAAAGAGGAGAAAACCTAAGAGATTATGATGGCAGATTTATGGAGGAAAGGTAGTCTTCAAGTTGTGAGAAGTCTTTTTTTTTTTTTTTTTTTTTTTTTTTTCCTAAGGTTATTTTATTTTTTTAAGGTTATTGTGGCATTATCTATTCATCTGGATATAAAGGCTTTCTTTCCATAAGTAAAACAGTTTCACTGACACTTCCTTTCAAATATTCTGTGTAATATTTAGTGGGAAATCATACTTAATACATAATGAATATTTATCAGGGGTAATGTATAGTTGTTGAAGTGTCCCCTTGTTCAGTCTAGTGTTACACACTCCAATACAGCCCCAGCCAGAATTTTTCAAGAAAGTTTGTATCTTTATTATCTTATTTAATTGTCCATTGAACTACATCTGCCATTAAAATTCTAACTTTTTTTCTTTTTTATTGGTGTACACAGGAGTCTTGCGTATAACTGTTTCATTTATTGAATTCATTGGCGAAGGTGACAGAGAATTTCTGTTTTCAAAACTCATAATTGCTAGTTTGTAGATGTTCACTAATAAATAAATACTTGTGGTCGTCTGAAGGGTGTGTCAAATAGATATTTGTGCAACATCATGGAAGTTATTTTGTTGCTGTTTCTGATAAGAGCTCTCTAACCACCTGGAGATATTTAAAATTTTATTTTACTTCCATAAATAAAAAGATACCAATAATCACTTAAAATTACACATCTTTAACACACAGAAAAACCTCTCCAATTCCCAAATTATAATTTATGCTGTCAGTAATCAAAAACTCTCCTAGACAGATGGCTTTAACATATAAGTAACAGGAGAAATAAGTTCTTGTCAATAACTTCAGTTATGAAGAATTCAATTATCAGGTGTCAATTTGATTTTATTTATAGACAGGAACTAGATAGATCAACAAGCTTCTATCTAGATAAAAATGCGATTTTCACCTTTGTGATTTATAAATAACTTTATCTTTTCAAATGCTTTATGAATATTAAAAACAAACCATGTTTTGTGACACAAATCTACCTACAAGAGTTAATGTTCAAGGAAGAATATGTGATTTTTGTCTGAATAAGTCTTCTACCAGTTTAGTTGATCATATGGATTTTACCACACATATTTCCATGGCACGGAGGTGAAAAGGCAATTTTATAATTTTTCTGATGTTATAGTTGTACATGCAACTTTGTGTATGAAATTCTACTCTGAGGACTAAAAAAGAGCCACACAATACGTTTAATGGGCCCTTTAGGTTTCTTATAAACCTTATTTTTCAACAAATATCAAATGGATTATTTGGTAGTGATTCTATTGCCAACATGCAAGTGAAGGCATAATCACAGAATGACAGAATAGTTTAGGTTAAAACAAACCTTAAAGATCATCTAGTTCAGCTCCCCTTCCATCAGCACAGACACTTTCCACTAGATGAGGCAAGAGAAAAGCCCATCCAGCCAGGTTTGAACACTTCCAGGGATGGGAAGATCAAAAGTTCTCTGGGTATCCTGTTCTAGTCTTTCACCACCGTAAAGCAAAGAATTTCTTCCTAATATCTATTCTAAACTTCAAGCTGATACCTTTTCAGTAGCTTTTAGAATATGTCAACCAATCTGGGACACTCAGTCACACTGGCACATAACATACCTGTACTTCTGGAGCAAGTAGGTGACCAAGCAACTGGAAGCCAAAGAGGATACAGTAGGGTAATTCAGCCTGTGCTAGGCACTTCCATTTAGGAGACTGAACCTCCCCTAATTTTTTATTCTTTTTGAAAAATATTTGTAACATATTCCTCAATACAGGAGAAATTCATCTCTTGAGTTAGGATTACTGTCTCATTAAGAGTTACATCAATTGTTCAGTAGTAATTTCACAGTTATTTTAGATTTTCAAAGTTGTTTTATCACCTCACCATTTATGTAAAACAAGTAAGTGGAGAAAAAATTGACTCACCACTCAAGTAGAATTTGAGTGGAATACTGAATGTGTCCATTTATTGTTGGTAATGGATTTCTTATAATTCCAAATGCAGTGTAATGGTGTGAGTTACTTTGTAACTCAAAACTATTTTTGGCAACAGAGAAGACAACAGGGCATAAACTTCTATTGGCTTAGCTGCTTATTTCTGCATCTGTTTTCTTGTGTGGACAGGGTTTTTTGTTTGTTTGTTTGTTTTTAAGTATGTAAATGTTCTCAGTGACCGGGTAACTTCTATAGAGAATTATATATCATTCACATTTAGGTCACAACGTCTTTCTAGTCAGACTGTAGAATGGTAAAGAAAGCAGAATTGTCAAGAGAGGTCCAAGAAGGGATAAGAAGGAAGCAGGCATGTAACCAACAAATTTTAGAAGAATGATGAAAAAAGGTCTGAGTCTTTTATACAGCTAAATTCTTTCCCTTCTTTCCCAATGATAGGGATCATCATCTTCTTTCTAACCCCATAATCATTTAGGAACTACAACTACAACCTATAAAGAGTCAGAATTTAATCAGGGGTTTTAGAGTTATAGGTCTATACTTAAAAATACTGCGTCCTATTATTTTTACACCATTCCAGGAAACTGAAATTTAAAAAAACAAAAACAAAAACAAAAACAAAAACAAAAACAAAAAAAACCAAAAAAAACAAAAAAAAAAAAAAAAAAAAAAAACCAAACAAACCCAATAACTGTTCCTTGCTGGACTGTTATAGATATATCACAGATTAAAACATTTTAGAAAATTTCTCATCTGAATTCAATAAAAATCAGTTAGAGTGTTACTGTGATTTTGATTGATATGGCATACAGCCCAACACATCACAACTAAAGCTGTATTTCTATAATATTCTCAGAAGTTCAAAATTTCAAATAAATTCCAGGATTTCTTAAAACTGTGTTTGTCTTAAAGAACATATTTTTCCGTCTTTCAGTTTAATCACAAAAAATCCAGTAATTTAGTTTCAGTATTTTTTGATTTGTTATGCAAGAAACATCCTTCAAAGAATGAGCTGTGAATATATAAGATAATTTAGTGGTTTTTTCATGTACACCCTTATGAACTACTCTCATTACACGATTGATTGCTATGGGTTTTACTAAATTTCTGGAAATACGGGCAAATTTGATAATTAAAAATTATTGGATATGTTGCAACACTAGTTAGCAAATATTTTT
Source organism: Acrocephalus scirpaceus scirpaceus (assembly GCA_910950805.1). NCBI lineage: Eukaryota > Metazoa > Chordata > Aves > Passeriformes > Sylviidae > Acrocephalus > Acrocephalus scirpaceus. Next base: position 62,743,056 of record OU383774.1, on the reverse strand, counting down.
GATGGACAGCATTAATTGGCTTAATAACAAGTGAGATGACTGGATTAAAATTATATGTTTTCAGTGCCACATGAGGATTTTTGGCCAACCCATAGGTACAGATATTCAAGTTAGGAAGCAAATATAGCAGTCAATATTTGTAAGACTGAAAAACGGTATCTTTTATTCCCTAGGTTTCTGGAACACATCTTTACATGAGAATAAAATAACTTTTTTCATTACTTTCTTATTTTTAGTGTCCTCTCACTTCAAATGGAACTGTTCATATCTCAAAAGTGATGCTACACAATGCTTCAATGAAAATCTGTGTTGTGTTTTCAAAAGTTTCACTATAAAATCTTGTCAGGCTGCTGGCTAGCTGTAACAAGTGGCTTGGGAGCAACACAGTCTTTTTGTTTTAAAGAAAGAAGGACTGACAGTTTTTATTTAGGTTTTTCACACCTTCCATTTTACCTATTTAAATCATTTAACAAGCTACAGTTTATATTATCCTGGCTACTATGTTACCTAGTGCTTTATAAAATGTCAAGGGAACAATTCTGGCAACAATTACTCAAGTTTTACTGAAAAGCAAAACTCCTATAGATTGCCATAACTGAGTCTCATTTCTTCCTGCCAGTACAAGACATATCAGATGACAGAATGTAATGAATATATAATCTTCCAAGTTGTGGTTGTTCTGTATGTCAAATAATTTTTCACTTTCAATGGAGACCTGTCTGATTTCCTTGCATACTAGTTCAGCCTGTTGGTACTTAAGTAGTGGGAGAGGAAAAGAAAATTAATGCATAAATAAACGGGAAATAAGATTTTGTCTCCATACACCAATATAAGGAAATGGAATGAGATAATCGAGAGCAAATTGCATTTGCTAAAATATTGCTTCGGAGATGAGTTCAGAGCCAATTGTCTAACTCCCTTCCCAGAATACTCTGATTGAATTATTTGATCATCCAGTTACAAATGTCAAAAAAAAAAAAAAAAATCTATTTTGGGTCTTGGCAGAATATGAGAGTTTTATCATTTGCAGGGTCCACATGCGAATTAAAAAGGGGAAAAGATATTGTGTTTGATTGCATTGCTGTTTTGATACTGCTATTTTGAGACAGGAAAGAGTAAGTTATCTTATATATTTTGATACAACAGTAGTTTCCCACTTTCCCCAGGCTTCTCCCCTAGCACGGCAGCATGAGAACTGAAATATAAACAACTGGCTCTTCCACTGCTTGAGCAAACAGTTTTGGCAGAGACTTCCATTTCCAAGCATACCTTCTAATATTAACCTCATGGCTAGGAAAGATAAGAAAGAGATAAAAATGTTAATTTTAATAAATTTTAATCTTTCACTGTGCTCACGTTTCCTATTTTGTTGTTGAGTGAGTGAGATGACATGTTGTGGGAAACCAGTGTCATCCTAGCTATTTCCTTTCATTATAAATTTTGAAAGATAATTAGAACATGGGCCCCCTTGTTTCAGATTAATTTTGTAATTTTCTTGATTGGATTTCTGTTAGATTTCTTCCAAAATATCACTGAATAAAGACACTTTCCTCAGTATTTCCTGCTCAAATTGTAACTCACCTCAGTGGCTTTGTGAGATTCTCTGCTAATTTACTGAATGATTCCTAATCATAGGATATAATAAAGGTATAAGAGATAAAACCCCCCTAAATCCCCCAGTGTTCAGTGTATGAAAAGGTCCTTTAGATTTAACCTTTTTTTTTACTGTTATTTAGGAAATTCTAGACTTATGTGAAAAAAAAAATTAGGAGATACTGTCAGCAAAGATTTAGGTTTTTTTAAGGAATTAAAGATGTGAAGAGGAGTTTTTCAAATCTCAATTTTATATGTAAGGACTTTAAAGAGAAACTGAATCCCAAAACTGGGGGAGATCTAGCTCCCAGCTATTTTTCTAAATTCTGGTTCTATTCACACTTTATTAACACAATATATAAATATTTCTGCCAAACAGTCTTTTAGGCTACAGTGCTGAGCTACTGGTTTTGGAAAAAATGGAAGTTACAGTACTGTGTGAAGGGAATTTTTTCCCATTATCTGATTTATTAATATGTTACTTCTATGTCAGAGCTTAGTGCTACTATGTTGTGTTCATTATGATTGAAAGTTTAATAGGTTGTAGAATGGTCAATTTTTTAAAATAATTTTTTTTATTGCCACACAAATCCAGATGATGGTAACAGTGACAACAATTTTAATAGCAATAATGCACAGGAAGCCTAGTTTTATATATAGGTATATGTATTCTCAAGTTAGAGAAAAATACCTTTATATATATTAGAAGTATTTTAAACAGGTATTTATAAATATGAATATAAATTTATTCTGAATTTTAAATGAAAAAAAAGCCTTATACATGAAATTTAAAAAGTCTTTTATAGAAGTCTGAACTATGCAACAAAATGCAATTCATTAGATTTGCTCTTATTTTTGCAAGGTAATTTATTTGATGGTACCACAACTTTGACAAGCATTCTGGCAAGAACTGGAAGCTTCACACCCTTACAGACTTTCCTGTCAACATGCTTAAGTTTCAAAGCATCTGTCAGTATCAAGCATTAGTTCATAAATACATAGTAATTGAGAATGTTTAATATTCATTAGCTAAGTAAAGTGACATTCATCTACCAAGATGCTGTCTGAAACTTAGGCACATAATATAAGCTATTCATCTGGATGTCCTCTAAAGTCAATGGAGAGGGGCATCTTGCAGAAGGCAACATTTATGCTAAATGTAATTGACAAAGCAAGAAAGGTTGAATCACTTTCTACAGCAGGTTCTGTAGGTAATGAAATGACTACTGTGCACTACCAGTGTAAGTTTATATAGCTATAGGCCAGATCAATCCCATTATTAATTACATATTATTTCATTATTACATATTTTAAAGATACTGCAAATATCTGACTTTAAAAAATCCAAGTGTCTTTCCAAATGTATATTTCCACGGCATTTTCTCAACATTATCTTTTTCATTAGCATTTCTGCTGATAAATCTGACTGTTCTCAGAATATTTAAGGTTATTTTACAAACAAATGGTGCATCTGTATTCATTGTCAAATGTTATGTATTGTGTGTAATTAAATGCAAGGTATCTCAATGCCCAAGAAAAGGCAAGGTATTCATATAAATAGAATATACAGAATATACAGGTTTTTTCAAAAACTTTTTTAAAAATAGGACTATGAACTTCTGTGTCTCTGGAAATTAACAAATTATAAATCCTATGGATTTAGGAATAAACTTTCTTGAGATTTAGCTTTTTGACTCCATTTTTTTTTCCTGTTATATTAAGCCATCTTTGCTTCCTGCATGTTACCCTGTATCTTCCTCTGCAACACCTACCACAAGTAATCAAAACTCTTAAGATAATGAGACCAAAACCGAAGTGGTTTTCCTTTGTCTGGGTTTTTTTTTTTTTTTTTTTTTTTTTTTTTTTTTTTTTTTTTTTTTTTTTTTTTTTACCCAATGCCATTGGGATGTACATTGATCAACAACATGTCCAGAGGAGGGCAATGAAGCTGGTGAAGAGTCTGGAGCATGAGTCTTATGAGGACCAGCTGTGGGGGCTGGGGCTAAATAGCCTGGAGAAAAGGAGGCTGAGGGGTTACTTTATTGCTCTCTACACCTACCTGAAAAGGAGGGATCAGTCTCTTTTCCCAGGTAACCACTGACAGGATGACAGACCTCAAGTTGCACCAGTGGGGAGGGTTAGTCTAGCTATTAAGAAAAAAATATCTTCACAAAAAGAGCTGTCAAATATTGAAACAGACTTCCCAGGGAACTGGTAGACTCAGTGCCTACACAGAGTTTTTACCATTTCTTATCAACATTTTCCCCCAGGAACAATCATCTTGGCTGAGGGGCTCAGATGTGCCCTGAAATGGTAGAAGATATTAGATTGGTGAACGATGTTAATGAACTTCTTGTGTTAGAGAATGCATTTAATTATAAAGAATAGTTTTTCATTTAAAGCCAATTTTCTATCATATTATATGGGAAACTGTTTATCGTGACTGCTGTTTTCTACACTTATTTCATCTGGTTTGCTTTCAGAATTCTCACAAAATATTGTTATCCTTTTTAGGTTTCAATAAGCCTTTTTTTTTTTTTTTAAACTTATAAATAATTATAATAATGCACAAAATTTGAAAAGCAATATTGTGATAATTATAATTTGACATTTTTATAACTTATCACCCAACATGAATATAACATTTAAATATGTTATGAAATAAACTCCCCCCTTCCCAGACATTCAGAATGGAGAGACAAAAGTTAAAACACCACCAACCTGGTTATGTTGTATAATTATGACTGAAGCTGCTTAATGTTGAAATTTACTTTGAAATGCTACATTTTCAGGCATTTATTTTGAAAATACTCAGTTCAGTTTTGATAGGCATACATAAAAATCAAACTTTTGAAGATAAAATTTACTGTGTGCTTTAATTTCTGAAATTAGTAGGCATTCAATTTAGACTTGTGAACCTCCTCACCAAATTTAATGACTTTAAACATGGGGGAGAACATGTATAAATAGTATTTTTCACTTATTTTTATATACTTGGAGTAAGGATTTACTAGGACTTTCCACCCATGTGTGCCAACACTACCAAAGACCCAAACCCCAAGTGGTTGAACGACAGGATTTAGAAAAGGGTTTAGGATGGGCTACTCCTAGCAACTCATAGAATCTCTGAGTAATGGGAAAGGACAAGGTTTCCCCAGAAGTTACACATGCAACAACTCAGGCATTTCATTATCTGGTACTATTTTGTGGCATTTCTAAAGCATCTATAAAGTCATAACCATAACAAAAAAAATCAACATAAACCAAAAAAAAAAAAAAAAATTAATCTAAAAACAAACAAAAAATATGTAATAATTTAAGAAATATATCTGGCAAAGCTACTGGAACAAATTTAGCATAAATTAATTCTGGAAGATTAGAAAACAAGAAAAAAACCTCTATTATTTTTTGTAAATATATTAGATTTCATTTACACTAATGGAAACTGTGTAGTGAAAACAAATGCATACACTTTATAACTTGCATTGTTTTAACCAGTTTCTGATTTTTACATTCCTTTAATGAATGAATATATGAATCTTTTCATCAAAGACAATGGAAAACATCTAAAATTCAGGCAATTAATCTTTTTTAATCCTTAACAACACACAGTAATGTGATATTAGAAACACATGGTGATGTTTTTAAATTATCACATCAGTCAATAAAACCATAATAATATAATTCCAAGTAAGATTTGTTCTTTTTTGTTAGAGGAATAAAAATAAATAAAGGCTTGGTTCATATACTTTAAAACATCATTTTGCAACATATTTTAATTTCCATGATGAAAGCTAGACAAACAATAACTGCTATTCTTGAGTCATACCTTTGAAGTTCAGATGTGAAAGAAACCACAGAGAAGAAAGATCACTTTTTTCTGTTTGCTGATCCTCAGAATACCTAAAATTACATACACACACACACACACAAATTGTAACCTTTTGTTTTAATAAACTCATCAATAAGACAGAAAAAAACCCCCCAAAATAGGCAGAGAAAAAGTCATATCTTTAGAACTGGGAAAGACAAAAATGGATTTAAAAGTATTAAAAAAGTCTTCTGTAAGATGAGGTCTAGTATATGCTCTTATAGTCTTTTTATTTCTCAGGAGTTAGTGTTGCAAACTGAAACAAGAATTTACAGTTTGCCATGGGAATATTCTGAATGCTATTAATTATCTACATGTTTATAGAAAGTAAAACTGTATCACAAATTTTTTCAACCCTACAAAAACAACAAACTATTGCTAGGAAATCACAGAATATGCTGAGTTCGAAGGGACCCACAAAGATCATCAAGTCCAACTCCTGGCCTTGCACAGCACCATCCTCAAGAGTCTCACCATGTTACTGAGAGCACTGTCCAAACCCTCCTTGGACTCTGTTAGACATGATGCTGTGACCACTTCCCTGGGAAGCCTGTTCCAGCACCCAAACACCCTCTGAGAGGAAAGCCCTTTCCTAATATCCAACCTAAACCTCCCCTGACACAGCTTCAGGCCATTCCCTCAGGTCCTGTCACTGGCCACCAGAGAAAACAGATCAGTGTCTGCCCCTCCTCTTCCCCTCACAAGGAAGTTGTAATGATTTAATGCTAAATTCATTTGTATATCTAAATCAACAAGATCTAGGATAGTCTAGACTGAAAACCTAGTATGTTTAACAAATGGATATTGAAATCTCAGTCAGAAATTAAGACAAATGGATGAACACACATAGTTTAATGTAGGAAACATTATTTAATTTTACCTACCTTGAACTGCTCATAATAAACATTGCAGGTTGTGAATCTTCTTAAATCTGCCAGTTATAACAAATATGTTTGTTTAAGCACAAACACTTTGCACAATAACTACTCATAGTCTAGCTGCATTTTTAAATATGTTGCTCTAAGCTACTTTGCTGCTGAGTTGAAATTTAATCTGTGGTTTTATGAGAAACATTAATGAATTGATATTATGCTTCTCTTCTTGCTCACCTCAAAATATTTTCTGAAAGAAAGCACAAAATGTCTAGTAAAACACTTTAACTGGAAGACAGGATACTAGAAATATCCATATATACTCATATCCATATGTACTGATATCCATATATATTGTACATATCCATATATGTTCAGTTTTACTGCTATACATGCATGAAGCATAGCTTAAAATTTCTGTACCCTATTGATTTTAATTTATTTATCTAAACTTTGTAATAGGATAGAGTAAGACAATGTCAGTATAAGGATGAACCAGCTTTTATCTGTGATTCATTGAAAAGTACATTTCAAAGTATTTGGGCAAAAATATGTGACAGGATACCATCAGAAAGATATTACTAGAGTATAACATCTCTGTCTTCCTTGCATGCGTACAAAATTCTGAGCACTGAACTGATTGAGAAATATCAAAAGAAAGTCTTGATATATGAGTCAAACTAAATCTGTAAATTATATGGGCATTGTACTTGTATTCTCATTACTGCTGTGGCCTCAAAAGTCTTAACATTTCTACTCTTCAGTAACCTCAACTAATATGCACATATTTTTAGAAATAGAATGGCAAAAGCAAAAAAACCTTTCTAAGATCTGCAAAGCCTACTCAAGAAGCTGAGTAAATACTTGGATCATTGTGATGATGCCAGCTCCATTTTGCCATAGTTACATTTATGCAGTACAGTTATTTCAACAGTATCTCCTCAGCCATCTCTCATTCCCTTAGATTCAACTCTGTAAAAAGAGATAAAAGGGCAAGAGAGCACTTCAATTTTTTTTCACATTTAGATTATTCATAAGATAACAAAACTGATATATCTATATAAATAAATCTAATCTACTTATATATATAAGTACAAGATACTTAGACAAACTCAGCAAGAGAAAATGTAAGAAGTGGAGGAGAAGGAAAAAAACAACCCCAAAGATGATAAAATCATTATGGCATTAAACTCAGTATATGGTTGTCTCCTGAGTACAGCTGAGATTTGCTTACCTAGTGGATAAATTTTAATTGTTGTTACTGAATCTATTCTTTCTGACCCAAGATGTCACATCACTGTGTGGCTGAAGCTATGCTTGCTAAGTTATTCTGGCATTAATCACATTTATTGTTTGCAGGACCACAATTCTCTTATTTATGGGCACTACCCTTGGGAATGCAGGTCACTGTTATCTAACAGCAGAATCTACAGCTGCTCCTGCTGACTTCAATTTGAGTCTTACTTCCTCAATAGAGGTCAGATAGAAGCAATTGAAGTTAATTTTATGAGACATCTGTTATATTTGTGGTTATACTCATTCTTCAAGATTGCCCTCTAAAGTAGCAGTTACTAAAAAAACCCAGGCACCATAAGAGAGAAAGAAAACTAACAAATAAAAGACAATATCAGAAGTTATCTGATGACTTCTATTCAACATGATAAAGTAGAAAATTATTTTAAATGAAGAATCCCATAATTTGAGGAATGAAATTTTTATGTCAAAGACAAAACTCCAAAACATTTCACCCTTGCAAATCTGGAAGAATCCACTGACTGTTAAAATATTGAAATACCAAAAATAAAATTGTCAAATACCTAAACAATATATCCACAACTACAATTTTTTTTTTCCAAATTCCTATATGATTTCAGTTTATACAAGAGCATTATAAATTTATGGTTGGAAAATTAAAGAAGTAAAATTCTGAATGGAGAGTTGTTTTGTTTGTTTTGTGTTTTTTTTCCTCTCAATGGCTTTGGAGGTAATATGATTACTTTTTCTTTCTATGGATTAATAAAAATATAGAAATAAGCAAGAAAAAAATTATAAAAATTATATACTCATTACAAAGAAAATCATCCTCTGAATGTAAGCATCTTGATACACAGATTTTTTTTTCTCCTAAAATGTAGGTGTCTGCTTTGAGTTCATAAGCCAAGACAGCCTTAGTCAATAGATTTTTCTCAATGAAAATTACTTTCACCATCTTTGTTCATTAAAATAATTCATACATCAAAATTCCCATCTTCTGTTCAGTACAAATGCCTAAGATGAAAATCCAAGCCAAATTTTTTTCAGTTTCATCAATGTACAAAGTAGCAATAAGGTATTTTGATATTGAAGTAGTAGCAGTTGATGAATAATATGGTCCCAGAAGACAAACTTAGGTAAACAGTTGGGTGTGGTGCAGCATTGTCTCAAAATAAGGATTTCAAGAATGAGTATGTTCAGTTTTTAAAGATTCTTTTCCTTAGAACTATTTACTCAGTTCTCCTTAAGATGTGTAATTTTTTTGGGGTCTGTTTTCTCTCTTATGCATATTGCTACCATTTGATTTTTTGTCCTTAAAAGAGCTGCACACCAAGATTTTTTAAGGTTTCTCTTTATGAATGTCTTCCTTTCCTGTTCCCCACAATATTTCCCCTTGCTAGATATTCTACAAATAAAACAGTCTGTGCACTGAAGTATTTATTTTTATTTTCCTATATAATTTTTTGGAGGGTTAACAAAACGCACATGGCTGTGTGTCAAAACAGTCTTCTAGGACATATATGGTTGGTTTTTTTCTGATGATATCAGTAAAAATACCATTAAGCTTAAAAAAACCCCACAGCATAATTTCCACAAAATTTTCTCTCATCGTAAGTAGTACCAGGTATTAAATGTTATATGTATTTGATTATTTCAGTTTCTTAATAAATAACAAGTGTTTTAATTTTCCCTAACACTTCCATATAGAACAGGCCAACAGGAAAATTACCCTACCCAGCTCCCTTTTCCAGCCTTATTTATCACATTATCAGAATTTTCCTGGGAGTACAAAATGCAAAAATTCCAGTTGGACCAGCCTTAATGCAATGTCACATTCCCACTATTTCTCAGATTGGTTTTGCTACACTTATCCTTTCCTGACATAGTTTTGACAACACAGATGTCAATGATGAGCTTTCTTTGTAGATATTTGATATTTTGAGCTGGAGACCAAAGTACTATTTGGTCTAGATCTAATTTTATTGTGCTAGTTCTCCTTCAAATTTCTTTTAACACTAGCTTAGCTTCAAATGGCTCATTGCTCCTTTAATAAATTTCCTAGACAGTATTACTCCTATTTTCACATCTTGCTCAAGCACCAGTCTAAATTACATATTTAAAGGCAATGTTGCTGACAAGGAACATTTTGAAAATATTTTGGTTTTGGGTTTGTTTAGGTTTGGGTGGGTTTTTTTTAGATTCAGACACTTGAAATTCTAAATGAGGCTGCTCCAAATTACTTTGAAGTATAGTTCATGACTTCATTATTTAGTTACCTGAGAAATATTTATATTTTTGACAATCTTAAATTTTATACACCACCTATACTAAGGGACATATAATTTCATAGAATCATAGAATATATTGAGCTGGAACAGACCCATAAGGATCACTGAGTCCAACTCGTGGTCCTTCACAGGACCACCCCAAGGATCAAACCATATGCTTGAAAGTGTTTTTCAAATGCTTCTTGAACTCTGTCAGTCTTGGCACTGTCATCAATGTTCCTTGGGAAGCCTGTTCCAGTGCCCAACCTCCATCTGCATGAAGAACTTTTCCCAATATCCAGCATAAATCTCCCTTGATACAGCTGCCATTCCCTCAGGTCCTGTCATCGGTCACCAGAAACAAGAGATCAGTATCTGAGATTTGAATATACATCACCTGCATTTCATATATCAGTTGTGTGTTTATCCACCATTACACATGGAATCATTCTGGTTGAAGTATTTCCACATCCTGAGGATGCATATGCATGTATCATTTGCATCCACATCACCTGTTTGCCAAGAAAGTACTTTAATTGCCAGGAGATTCTGTATTACTCATTAAATATTTTATATCACCCTTCCTGTTAGGACCAAAATAAATTTAGAAATGCATGTAATGTACAAACTGATGTTGATCATGTAAAAATAATGATTGACTATGACTGTGTTATTAGGTCTTCCCCCATGAAGGAAGAATTATGAACACTAGGTTAAGGTTGTATGGAGATTAACATTACAATAATACATTCTGGGCAACAGTGACAAAGAATGAAGGACCATCTCTCCCAAGACAACCACAGGTCCATCTAGCCCATGACACCAAAAGACATCTTGGGAAGGATATAAGAAAGGGACAATCAGGAAAGATACTTCCTCTAACCATTTATGGAGATTGTATTAAAGTGAAGTTACACAATTGCTACATAATTACTGCATGATTACTCAACTAACTTCCTAAGTACCCTTCTGATGAGATAAACCAATGTCCTGTTTCATAGGAAGAGTAATCAGGTAGACAATGGTAGATGATGTATTCACATCTTGGTCTCAAAAAGGTCTGGGGAAAGGGAGATAAATGCCATAAATACAGAATGCTTTGAATTTCAGAGGGAAAATTACCATTGAAGAGCTTTCCACTCAAGTTTTTTTCAGATTCTAAAACACAAGTTTCTCCTAATTTACTACTGCTTGCCACATGAGCTTGTATAAGAACTGTACAGTCTTTATTTATATTTTCCTTTTGTATTTTATGCTGTAGGTAAATCCCTGGACTATCATAGTCTCATGATTTTCTCTGTTTTTTATTATCACCTCCTCTTCCAATGACTTTCAAAACTGGTTAAACTCCAAATATAAAGAAATTAAGACAACAATTATCCGTTTCTCATATATGTGCAAGGAATAGTAATCACAGTCATTCACATGAAAAGGTAATTATTGTTCCTGCATTCAATCTAATTTTTCTCTACTTTGTCACATATTCTGCTGACAGTGTTTTAAGATCCCTATAAAGCTTCTTCAATGTTTCCTTTTTGAACAATCCATTTTTTCCCCTTCATTGATGGTCTACTTTGCTTGTAGTTTTCTATTTGCACTTACCATGCAGGTACTAGAAGCTTTTTAACTATTGCCACTTGGAACAACATTCCTTTGCTTCTCTGCTTCATCAGTTTGCCATCTCATTTTACATTTCAAACATATCTTTTTCTCCATTGTCTGTCTTTTTATCTTGCTCTAATACTACTCTTCTCTTTAGATTTATAAATGAATTCTGAAAAAGCGGATATGAGAATCATAATGTTATAACATGGTAAATGTTCAGAAGAATTTCTAACACTATCTACTATCACAGATTTTGTTAATTTTAATTACCTACATCATTTCAATGTGCTAACATAAAAGGCAACTGAAGAAAAGCCATACAGACATCCTGGTCTCAGTTCAGTTGCCCATGTATTTCCTAACAAATGTCATTTGAAATATCCTATATTATCCCACCTGGCTTCCAGCTGCCACTTCAGAAAGATTTCTGTCTCCACAATCATATGTGCCAACTGTCTCTGAACCTTTTAGGAGACCTCACATGTGTCAAAAGTATTGTGTTCAGGCAGCTGAACTGATTTCTAGCAGCCAGAAATGTAAACTGAACTGATTAATGGATATCTCTGAATGTCCAAAATAGATCCATGGTGGCTAAAATGAGAGTCAAGACCCCTACTTCAAGTGAAGACCTTTCGAGGTGAGCTTCTAACTGCATAAATCTGGACCTGAGTCAGAATCATGAAGCAGCTTGTACATTTAAGAATATATTTTTTTTAATTTTTGAGAAAAATATCAGAAAAAATAAGGAGCTATATAAATTAGTCCTAAAGCTACAAGATGACCCATTTTCCAGTATTTAGTTATCTGATGGCTTTTCCAATACCATCATTATGTCCTGCTCTTCATCTAGTGCTATGTCAGGCCACAGGTCTCCTCTTTGTTTTCATCTTTCTGACATATAGATGTCTTAGGCTAGGGACCTTTGAATTACTTCCACATCTCTATATTTGGCTATAAATCAATTGTAATGACATTTAGACATAGAATTTAGGAATCAAATACTGGAGGATAACCTCCTATGGGTTGCTCATGAGAAATATGCTTTAATAGTAGCTTAAATCTGCCTGAGTAATGAACCATTAGAATTTAGGAGAGTGTTGGGGTAGAAGAATTAATGAAAAATATTTCCTGCTCAGTAGATTAAAAAATAACAAAAAATTGTTGGTAGCAGGTTAGCCTTTACATATTCAAATCCAGGCATTAATGGTGGAGGGAGATGTTGGAATGCCTTCTGGAGTGAGAAACCACAGAAAACTAAGAATAGCTGTGCATTAGACGACAGGATTTTCTGGTGTATGCAAAATTTAAAATGAATAACAACTGAAGAATTATAATGAATTTACTTTTTGTTCTTTAATGAGATAAAAAACAACAATTATTTTTCTTTTTAGTAAGTAGCTATATATTTCAGATTTGGAACTTTATTTCCTGCAAAAAAATATAATAAAAAAGTCCAAAATGAGGTATTTCTTAGAGGGAACTCAGATTTTAATACATAGACAGCTTATTAAGATTAAATATTCCACTTACATAAGAAAAAATATTTTTTTAATTTAAACAGCAATAATTGTATATGCATACATTCATATATTAGGTTTTTTTTTTTCCTTTTTTTATTTTTCTCTAACACTTTGATCCCATGTTGGTTCTAATTTTCATTTATAGTATCTCTTAGTTCCACTATTGTGGGGCTTTTTCCTTTCAAAAGCTTTCTGTTCCCAAGCTCACCATCCCTACTAGATCCCACTCCAGGTTTGCATTCCTTCTGTTAAGGCCTTTTATTCCAAAGTGTCTGCTTTTGACATCTTCCTCTCCTGAGTTCGTCTCGTGCTCCTGCTCTTTTCTGATGTAGCTCAAATGTTGTCATTACACCTAAAAAGAGTGGTTTAATCTTACTTTAAAACTAGCAGAGGAAAACTGAGCATATCTATGGCTAATATTAGAAAATTATACAGTTATAGGTGATATAGGTGAAATTAAGAAAATCCTTGAGGTAATAATTTTTCTCCAACTGCTATTATTTTTGTCTTTGTAACTGTTGCAGGTCCCTCTTTGTATTTAAGCTCTATGGTAAGCAGTACAAATAATATCATGCCCAAATTGAAACATGTTTTCATGTTTGTTCATCAAGAAAAAATGGTATTTCTTTCTTAGTGAAAGTGTCAGATATGTATATATAAACCACTGTCCTATATTAAGTTTTAAAGAATAGTTTACATACAAGGTCATTACCCTACTTCTGAAAAAAATATGTTCTGATGCTACAGATTATGCTACACCAAATTAATATTCCCATCATTTTACATATTCGCTCCTAATTATCAATATTTCTCCTCTTAGTCCTTCTTTAGGTAAACTGTAGATTTAGCAGTAAACAGAGTAGAAAATATGATACTAATGCAAAAGCTTTTGCTAATGGCATGATTTGCTCTCAGTCTCATTATTTTCTGAATAATAATCACAGCTAATTTAAACTTAATGCACAGGCAATTTCTTAGAACATCCATTCCAACAGCTTCAAAATGACAATGATGCCAGTGCTGAGTTAAGGAAGTGAAACACAGATTTTCAGCCCACTGAGCAAAGATAAAAATTCATTCATGAGATATTGCAGTGCTGAAAATGAAAAGTCATTCCTTATTCACCAAGCATACAAACACTTCATTGTAATTTTAGAATCTTGTTCTATTAAACGTACTTATGCATAGATATCTACATTGGTAAAACTATGGTTTTTGTGTACTTGAAATTGCAAGAATTGTGTGAAATATGTACTTGGAAAAAGTCACCATTTGTCTCAAAGTTTAAAAAAAAGAAAATAAGGGATCATGAAACCTGTATTAAAACCAGAAATTAATTTTGAAATTATCATGTACTAAACTAAATTAAGCTTGTAATAGAAAAATAAATTAGTATTTTAAAGTTTTGCTTTGTGTTTTTCTTATTTCTCACTGTTTCAACAGTGAGTTCTTAGGGTTAAATGTTGGACATTCTGAATCTTAACATAATAGAAGTCGAGTAGTGCTGCTGAATTCTGTAAAACTAGAACTTCAAAGCAAGAGTAATTGAGAAATATATGTAGCAAATCAATACAGGAACCACATTTTTTCCATTAACTTTTTCTGTTAAGTTTATCTAGAAAAGATATCATTATGAAAAGTAGGTCTGAATATTCTGTCCAGTTTTATTTGAAAAGGAATAGATGGTATTAAAATTAGCCCATATATTTCTGATAAGGAACATGGTGACACAGGGCCAGCAAGCAGAGACTTAGGATGAAAGAAGAAATTATTTCTTATGAGGATGCTGAGACACTGAAAAAATTGCCCAGAGAACCTGTGAATACTCCATACCTGAAAAGATTCATGACCGGGTTGGACCAGAACTGAGAACCTAACTTAATGGAAGATGTATTTAACCACAGCAGGAGCACTGAAACTAGATGATCTTTAAAAGACCCTTTAATGCAAACCATTTTATGACTATGGTCTGATTCTATGAAATTATTTGCTGTTTGAAAACAAGGCCAGTTTTCTGCTTCAGCTGTTTCCTGACACAGTGCTTCACAAGTTAGGTGATCAGGCAATGCCAGACACCTATTCAACAACTGTATGGCAGCGCTGTGCACTGATGAGTGTGGCAACTAGGATGAGCAAACAAAACTCTGACAGTAAATGCATGAGAATACATGGAAGAGACCCTAGAGGAGCTGCTCAGACAGCATGGGACTGCTAGGGAGAGACAGTAAAACAAAATAAATTACACGTAGTAGAGTACAGTTCCTAGCACTAGCTGGACAGTATGTCTCTGCAAATTAGAGAGCTCATCCTAAATGAGGGTCCTGAGGGGGGACTTTATTTGTTCAGGTCTCTGACTGCAGGAAATGTCTTGTGCTGCTCTTTGTGTCTGGGACATCAGCTCCTAAACAGGAACAGACACCTTTCAGAGTTGAACTGACACAGACTAAGAGCAATTTCATGCATTCCTTCACACAGTAAATCATAACAGATTGTATAGTGATATTCTGTCTCATAAGCAACACCTTCAGCTCTTGCATCTGAGATTCATGTGATTACTGAACTAAAGACCAGCAAAAAATTATATATATATATATATATATATATATATATTTATTTGTATCACAGGCTTCAAATAGAAAAAAATATTAATCATATAGTGGTAAAACTATGACTTAGAAGGCTCTTTCTTGAAAGCAAAGAAAGGAGAATGCAGGTTGTTCTGAGCTTGGGTATGTAAGTTGCCACCTACTTTTCTTTCATGGCCAAAACTACAGTCTGAAAAACGTAGAAAAAGAAAATCTATGTGGTCAAAAATCAGTCCCTGAATGCAGACTAAAAGCCAATAAAAATTATTATTATTATTATTATTATTATTATTATTATTATTATTATTATTATTATTATTAACCAGGAAGCACTTTGTGCACCCCATCATCAATTTGGTGGTAAGTAACACTGACTCCTAAATATACTATTTCTTTGCTAATCACAGCAGTTATGTACTGTTTTATGTAATCTGCTAATAGTCCTTTTGTTTATCCTGTGTAATAACTCTGTTGAAGGCCTTTTTTCTGTTTATCTCCTGTCTATTCAATAAAAACTCAGAAGAGACCTAATTTGCCATTCCTAAGAACTTGCAAGCCAGAGGGCTTAGGTGCAGGCCACCAAAGTAGAGCTGCTGCCAAAATCTGAGGCAGGGCTTATCTAACACTCTCACCTGATCCATAACTATACCACCCATTCCATGTGGAAGGAAAATTCCTGATTTTTTTAGTTAATTGGGACTCCAACATATAATCTCTCTTTGTTTGTTTTGTTTTGTTTTCTCCCTCACTACCAAGAGGGTGCAGCTTGAGAAGTCCTGATTTCCTCTCGGAATTTTTAAAACCAGTGTAAGTTTTTATGAAAATCACCTGCTGTGGCAGAAATTGAGCTGATAGTCCCAATTTCATGGATGACATAATGATCAGAAAGTTAAAAGAATTCTCTTCTGCATCTAGAAAAAAAAATAAATAGCAAAATCACATCCAGTGAATGTAAAGAATTTGCACCAAGGAATAAGTGATACCAGGTATCACCTGGTTATTAATTTAATGCCAAGTGAAGGTCCTCACAGTTTTAATAATATTTTTATGCTGTTGGTCTAGAAATATTTTTCAAGGATGACCTAAACATGTTTCTCATATTTTAGTTGCCAATAAAGGCTCTTTTTTTCCTAATAAAAAGATAAATCAGTCATCCAGTACCGTTCAAGCCTGTCAGCATATCCAAGAATGGCACAGACAATCCTGAGTGATGCTTGTGTTGAGATGTCAGAACTTCTGCCCACACATCTCTTCATCCATGCCCTAATGTTTGATTATACAAGATTCATTGGTGATAAACCAGAAGCCTTTAGAGCTCATGTAAATATTAGAACATACCTGTTGCTTTATTTCCTATCTGTTGTTTATCTGCTCTTAGGTTTTCAGTTATTAGGCTATATCCTTTTCTTGGATGTCTGGAAATCTTTCTCTAACCAGGGCAAATACAATCCTGTTCAGCATTCTAGACTTATGATTGTGAACAGAGAGCTCTGGATATCATAATAATTTTTAAAATATAAAAGGAAAAATAGAACCTCAGAGTAGTATATTTGTGTTTGGGATAGGATATCTCTGGGTTCAAAAGACTGTTCTCAAGGCACTTGCAGACATTGCAAAGGAAAAAAAATCATGACTCTGCTAAAACACATGTATGTATGGGATACAGAATCCCATACTGTTGGAATTATCAAAATTATATTTTACTTCAGTATGTATATTAGATAATTTTTGTTTTTATAAGTGTTCTGAATTTCTACAAAACCACTAAGATTTGAAACAGACTTTTAAACCCAACAGAACTAAAACCTCACTTTATAATTTGCATAATGTTTTATATAGAGAACTATGATGAATATAAAAAAAGAGAATTTTCTGACTTTCTGACATAAAACACTTAAAGCACATGGAAGGCAGTAACTAAAATGCATTTCCTCACTGTTATTTTAATATTATAAATACTTGAAGAAGCAATTTCTTTTCCTGAACTTCCTTTGAATAACTAGCCATAGGAACAACCAATTAAATAATAACATGTTGCTGGGACTGCTGAAATTGTGGCAGGAGAAAATGCCAGGGTGGTTTAAAATTTATGCAGCAAACATTTGAGTACATTCTCACATGCGATCTGTAAAAGTGTTTATGTGTTTGTTTATTTATTTATAACTTTGTATTATGAGGAGTTTCTTTTGGAGTGTTTGTGGCCTGTCTCCTGTACTCTAATACTGTGTGAAAATAACATGGGTTCTCTTTTCTGCTGTCTGCAACCTCAAGGGCAAATAAATAAATAAATAAATAAATAAATAAATAAAGGTGAAAATAAATGATCTGTGCTTACTTCTAGTTAATAAATGCAATAAATGCAGGAACTGAACCAGATACAAAGGAAAAATTACCCTGACTTTCTCTTATGGGGTTTCAGATCCTATAACCATTCATGAGTACATGTTTCTAAGGGAATTCCATATCAAGATTGTCTTTCACTCTCTTTACTGTAGTAACTGAGACAGATTTCTGGAACTGAAGGTTAGGAGTATCAGTCACCAACTCCTGCAATGTTCATATGCTTGACACTAGAGATTCATCAGACGAGTGTCTGTTCAGACACCACAAGGGAACTCCTGACTGGATCCAGTTCAGA
Source organism: Acrocephalus scirpaceus scirpaceus (assembly GCA_910950805.1). Lineage (NCBI taxonomy): Eukaryota > Metazoa > Chordata > Aves > Passeriformes > Sylviidae > Acrocephalus > Acrocephalus scirpaceus. The sequence continues at coordinate 62,724,851 of OU383774.1, read as the reverse complement.
TGAACAGTTGTGAGGTGGTGAAGAAGGCACACTTTGGTAAGAAATTATAAAACTAAAACTAAATACAGATGTGCCTAAGGCTGAGGTGAAACAAAAAAATTACCATGAGCCCAGCAAAGAAGTCAGAGTGGTGACAATTCAGTGTAATCTTTCACCCTCCTTCTAGAAGGAGCCTGCAATGATCATTGTTAGTAGGGACACAGAAAAACATTGAACATAAGTACAGCAGAAAAAAAATGATAATGAAGAACTAATTGTGGGATAGAGAGATAGAAGGACAGACACAACAAAACTGACAAAAAAAAAAAACCCAAAAAAACAAACAACCAAAACCAAACCCAACCAGAAAAAACCTCATACACAAGTTTTATTCTTTTTAACTAGACTTTTCTAATTTACTCAGGCAGTATGGATTATTAGACTACCAAATAATTATCTAGACAAAAAAAAAAAGTATATATATATTAATGTATATGTTGTGTTCTCTTTTGTTATAAAATTTGTAAATGGAACAATAGGCATGCCAAGAAGTTAGAATCCCAAAGTTAACATTTCATTTTATTCCTCACAAAGATGAATTTTCATTAAAAATTATTTGAAAGAATTGCTATATATTTTTATAGAGAAGAGTTAGAAGGCATTTAAAATTATGTCTTATTTCTAGCTCAGTATTTTCTTTCTGGAAAAAAAACCCCAACAAATCCCAGATTTATCTGCCCTTTATACAGTCATATTATTTGTCTTCCTGCTACATAAGTGCTGAATTATTTAATAAGCATTTATATACTTAATATATGCCAACTTTTTTTTAAAGTTTAATAGTAAGGAAATGATAAACGTTAACCATTAAATGGATAATATTCATTAATGCAAATATTATTCTAATATTATTATGAAAGCTGAGATTAAGATTGCTATTCTGAGTTTTCCAAATGTCAATAGCTGTAACTAGTATGTTATTACAAGCAAACCTAATGAAATTATCACTGTTCTATGATAAAATGTTTAAAACCTAAATTGTAGTTACCAAGTAGTAGTACTCTTAGTGTAATTAAATAGAAATTAACCTGTGATGTTCTAATGACCTCTGGCAAAACAATAATTTATTTTTCACATTTTCAATTACGTAATTAAAACCGCATGAACATTTAAAAATATTTTTATTGCTGTTGTTTAATTTTGCTATTGTTTTATTTGTTATTATATTTTTATTTTTTAGAAGTTGCACAGAAACATCCCTAAAAATCCCCCAATAAATTGTGTTTAGTCTGTGTACAGTGGCACCTAAAGAATTTTCTAAAAGCCTGGACATAAGAGATACTGGGCTCTAATCTTGTATTGTACAATTATTTGTCACATATTGTACACATATTAGAAATTCATTAGATGAAATGCATAGTTATAGTATCAAGTGCAGTGGGAAACACATCTTACCCTATTTCTCCCTGTAACAACTCATTGGTGTAACAGAAAATCATATCACAATGTGTTTTTCCTGTCTGTGATCATACATTAATTTCTGCACAGGAAGTGATTTCTCAGTGAGAAAGAGAGGAAGTAGATGATGACTCTGAGTTTAACATGAGCTATTGCTCTGGAACTTTTACCTAATGAGTTTAAACTTCTTATGTTCATATACTGCATAGGACAGGACAAGAATAAAAGACTTCTAGTTGCACCAGGGGAAGTTTAAACTAGGTAATAGGAAAAAATTCTTCATCTAAAGGGTTGTCAAGGAGTGGAACAGGCTGCTCAGGGAAGTGATCAAGCCACCATTCCTGGAGTATTTTAAAGATGTGTAGGCATGGCACTTAGGGACATGGCTAAGTGCCGGACTTGGTAGATCTAGGTTAATGGTTGGACTAATTGTTGGTGATCTTAACCGTCTTTTCCAACCTACAGAATGCTATGATTATGTGTAAATCATGAAAAGAAGAGGTTTGAACATGCCACCTCCAAGCTCATCATGTAAAGACCTTAAATTCAGCAACAAACTGGTTGGGCATGCGAGTCTCAGATTTCCTGGGGCACTGACAGACAAATCAAACACTGAGGGTCAAAGAAATCCTCTTTTCACATGACATAAGTACATAGAAAGAGTCATGTACTTTAGGAAGAAGCAGGGTTCAATTCACTGCACTCTCTATTCTTGGAGTATTATCCTGACGAAAATACTGTGCTAATAAAACCAGAAGATGCCAGACTAGATCATGTCAGACCAACATGGGGCAAAAACTGACTAAGTTTCCTCTAAAATTTGTCCCACACTAAAATATGTCCTCTATAATACTAACTAAATCACATAAAACATATCCCTCTATGCTGTATTAGAGCTCCTTCTAAACATGAGGAAACATACCAAGGATGATTGCTAAGGATTAGGAATTTACTGGATGAGAAAAAGAATATTTCTTACTGGAACAGAAAGAGAAGGAGAGGTTCTGAGTCACAGATAGATGGTTATTCATACCTTTTGCTGAGACTTTTAGTCTAATATGCCAGCGATATATACAGTAAGATCTAAGTGACTGCAAACCAAGATTTCTTTACATAGGTAGAATTCCCTAACAAAGGGATTGTAGAATAAGATACTGCTTCTTTCAATAAAAGTCTCAGTAAAATAGACAGAGGTATTCCTAGGTCCTGTGTGCTGCCTTCAGTCTGATGGGTTAAACTTGCTGCAACAGGAAAGAACTGAATGCAGACTTTGTTTGCACAGGGAGCTCTGATTACCACATATGCCATATATACATATAGATATTTTTTAAGTGATAACCTCCTCTGTATTTCACTGGGATCTTGATAAGGCCTCTCACAGGACTCAGGTAGAGGCATAATTCTTTTATAGATTGAATATAGCTTAGCATTAAGATCCTTAGGCCTGTTAAAACTGCTCAAAGGTCAAATTATAATAAGCAGACAGCTGTTGAAGAAGAAAACAGAAAATTGAAGTTTGAAATATACAAATAAATGTCACTTAAGTCCCACTTCAAGTACCTCTGTTTCTACCGGATCCTGCCCCAAGGCATATAATTACCTATTCCCTGATGTCAAAGTTTCCATTCGGATTTCTGCAAGTCTACTTTCTATTTGTTTTAATTGCTTTAAACATGGCAAAACCACTTCAGGGATGAAGGCAAAATAATGCATATGAAATCAATTGGCATAAGACATGGAAATGATGACACATTCCTCAGAGGGGCTGAAGGTTAAGAGCTAAATTAAACTTTTCTTTTTTTCCTTCTTGTTGTGGTAACAGTGGGGAGGGAAGGCAGTGCCAACAACTGGATCAGAATCAAAAACAGCATCTGCTACTGAGTTAGCCAGAAGCTTCCCTATATTTTTATTCAAAAAGAGGAGCAGACATTTATTCTGTAAGCTGAGGGAGATTCAAAATATTCTTAGTGCTCTGATATGACATCATAATTATGCCTGACAATTAATTCCTCATCTATGATAAAGTTCTTAGTGAGAGACAGAAAGAAAGGCAAGGAAAGAGATGTTTATGACAATAAAAGAGAAGATGACTCTTACCCACGCCTTCTCTGGATTTCAGTTTGTGTTCCTCTACTGGTTTTCACTGGAACAGAATTAATTTTCTTCATAAAACCCCATATATTAGTGTCTTTTAGATTTGTGAGTAAAAGAGTTATGATAACACAGAAAAATTGTAGTTACTGCTGAGCAATGCTTACACAGCCTCAAGGCCTTTCCTGCTCCTCACCCCTCTCCATGAGCTATGAGGCTGGGAGTGCACAAGAATTTGGGAGGGGACACAGCCAGAACAGCTGATCCCAGCTAATCAAAAGGGTATCCCACACCATATGGTGTCATGCTCAGCATATAAATCTGGGGAAAGAAGAAGGACAGGGAAGATGTTTGGACTGATGGCATTTGTATTCCTAAGTAACTGTTATGCCTGACAGAGCCCTATTTTCCTGGAGATGGCTGCACACCTGTTTGCCAATGGGAAGTGGTAGATTAACTTCTTGCTTTACTTTGCATGTGTGTGCAGCTTTTGTTTTACCTATTCAACTGTTCTTATCATTTCCCTTTTTGATCACTTTTAGCCTCTCAATTCTCTCTCCATGATCACTGTGGAGGAGTGAGAAGCGGATGTATGGAGCCAAGCTGTCTGCTGAGGTTAAACACTGACAGGCTGTTGTGATATCCGCAGTACAGTGGTGTTTGTAAAAAACAGCAGTGAACTTATAGCCTGTTCTATGTAGGTACCAGCCTGGAAACACTGCCTTCAGATAGCAAAGAACATCTGCATGTTCTAAACCCCTTATTTCTTGCAGCTGAAACTGCAGGTTTCACTAAAAGTAGTTGGAAATAGCACATACTATTTAATAATTGTTTCTTTAAAAAACCTCTTCTATTGAACTGTTCTATTGAATTCAATTGAATTGTTCTAATTCATAATATTTAAACTGTGAAAATAATTTTATACTCATATATATGGTAAAATTTGATCATCCAAAGCTCTTGGATTAAATAAATTTTAAAAATTGTAAATACAATATGAATAAATTAGAATAATTGTATAAGTTTCAGTGTAGCTTAAGCAGAATCCTGTGAACTCTATAACCTAAAAAAGCACATTATGCATTTGCAGGGATGACAGTCAACTGCATACTGGGCCACTTTTGAAAGGATCTTGTACAACCATTATATCAGGGTAAGTGGAATACGCTTCATTCTGGTACTGGAGGCTGGTATGAGGCTGGAAAACTGCAATATGATAGGAAAGTGGCATTCCACATTTGATGCCTTAGTATAAGACAGATGTTGACAAACTAGAAAATGTGATGAAATGAGAAATTTTATTCTGAAGAATAAAGGATAAAGGAGGAGATTGACTTTTAGGTCTTGTCTACACAAATCACGGCTATAAGACAAGAGTGTCTCCTGTGAAATATCTACAAGGATAAGAAAACAACTAAATAAATGAAATTGTAGTTTGAGGAGAAAATTCTTGATGGTGAAAGAAGCTGAGCATCAGAGGTGGTTGCCCAGAAGGGGTTTGAGATCTCCACCCTTTGATATTTTTATAATTCATCATGACAGGACAATGTGACCTATCTTTGAAATTAGCCCTGCTTTTAACAAGAGGTTGGATTAGATATTCTTCGGGTATACCTTGCAATTTTAACCCGTCAATAGTTCCTTAAATCTAAACAAAATTTATTTATTATCAAAATGATGATCTTCCACTTATAGGAAGCGTAGACATCTTATTTTTTTCTAGATGTTTCCTGTAGGAAAATAATGCTTTCACTTGCTCTTAATTTTGCCAATGTTAATCCATTTAAACTTAAAATTCCCATCCTGGATATTTACCAAATGATATAACAGTGATTGCACTGTTTTGTTTTGGGGGTTTTTGTTTGTTTGGTTTTGTTTTGTTTTGGTTTGGTTTGGTTTGGTTTGGTTTGTTTGTTGGTTTGGTTTTTTGGGGGTTTTTTTGGTTTTGTTTTTTTTTTTTTTTAATGAAATTTGAGGGAAAGATCTTGTTCTGCATATTTGAAGTACAGTCATGCTGGTTGCCTTTTTACATTTGCCATTCTTCTGTTTTAGTAGAATTTTTTGAAGTTTTTAAAGTTTTTGATAGCTGAAAAATAGATAAATTAAAAGTAAAAATATTCTCATTAATTCATAGAGATTTCTGTAAATGAATTGGAGACGTGTGGGCTCGTGTGGTAGGAAAGATCAGGAAAAAAGGCTGGAGAGGGATATTAACAAAGAGGGGAAATGGCAAAGTTTAGGAGAGACAGGAGGAAGAGACATTGTGGAAGAGAAGGGTCAAGTACAGCAATGAAGGAGACATGCAGAGACCAAATTAGACAATGGCAGGTGATAGTAAACACGTAGCAGAACCCAGGAAGTGAATTGAAAAAGCATGGGATCGTTGGACTGGCAAGAGAGAAAAAATAGGAACAGACATTGTACATAGAAAGATCATGCCAGAGGAAAATCAAATGACAATAAATGAGTGTAGAAATCTTTCACATCAGACAAGCTTCTCTCCAGAGTTTTAGTTAAAAACTATTCTTCCTGAATATAATGTACCTTTTTAATTAAAAAAAAAAGAATATCTATCATAGTGGCTCACAACTCCAAATGTCTCCATCCTTCTGTAAAACTAGACTAATGGAGACGTTAACAGCCACTTAAGTGCTATATTTCACTCAATTAATTCATATGATAAGCAAACTAAAATTCTTGTAAAGATCCTGAGACTGCCAATGACTTCAGGAGATGACTATTATTTTTCTATGTTATAATTTTTTTCTCTTTGGTGCAAAAATGATACATTGGTGAGTATTACAAAAGAATCAAAAAGTTAGGAAAAACAGAAATAAATGTTGGCCATCCTATAGCAAAAAATAGCTTCTAATGGTATTATTATGCCACATTCTATGATGTTTATTTCCCTGGGGGCTGAATTATATTTGCAGGTGTAACCTTTAATCTCACATTTTGTAGTCATTTTAATGATTAATTTTTCAACTTTCATATTCTTTTAACTACATACTTATATGGACATATCCTTAGCATGCAGATATAAAAAATGTAATTAATTCAGCTTTAGGCTATTTCACATTTCCCATTAAAATTATTCATCAGTACACTGAGTTTTTGAGGTTTAGAATATTATCGTGATCAGGAATAGTAATAGTAGCACATCCTGAATGTAGAGAAAAAGTTATACAGTCATATGTTATCAGATATTTTTACAAGGATACTTAAAAATTATTTCCTATATCAGAAAGTCTCTATTTCTAAACATGTAACTTCAATGTAAGTTTTTATTTTGTTTTGATTCATAAATAGTATATATTTTTTTTACAGATAATATTGTCATAATTTGAAAATGGCATATTTAAATGATTTCTGTGGAAAAAAAAATCTTAAAATGTTATTTTTCATTACACTAACAGTAAACACTGTTTGCATGTCAACTAATGAAGAAAGAAAAAATGCAAATAAGCATATAAATCTGTAGTGGCTATACTTTCTTAATTCTTGATTGCACAATTTGCATTAATTTGGCATTTTAACCTAGTTATTGGTCTTATAGTTTAGTGGAAAAATACTTTAAATATATTTTGTTCTCCATAGAGGTCATAAAGCTGAGAAGTTCTATATCAATTCCACTTTGCAATCTTAAAATTGAATCAGCTATTTTTCTGCATAATGTATTGTTTCTTATGTAAAACATTACTTCATGTGATTAATCTGATTTCCTGAGCAAATTAAAAAATTTTCTTTTCTACTAGCTGTAAAGATTTGAGGGGAAAAGATTGTCTCAGAGAGAAATAGACGTATTTTCTAACATAAAGGAGAATGTTGCAAATATAAGACATGTATAGCAGCATAATACTGACAGCTGCTGAAACATATGTAGTTATAAATTATATATGACCTCTCTTGAAGACTTATTTTGGTCTTCATCAATAATGAGTAATTATCCAAAAAGGTTCCCATATCAAATAAACACATTTTATAAAATAAAAAGAAAAAATGTCAGTCTAAAGATGTTTTTTGATAGTTTACTATTTAACAGTTAGATGCAAATAAAGGAAAAAATTATTTCCCTAGGATTTCCTCCTCCCCCAAGGTATCAGAATTTATGCTATTCTGTTGCTCTTTAACAAGGAGAAATATCTAATTTTGAATGTATTTATGCTGGCTTTCATTCTCCATGAAGCCATATAAAATATAATCCACGTTTCTTGAACCCAGTACATTTTTTTCCTTTCACTAGCTTACATGATTCTCAAAGAGTAAGAAAGTAAGTATCACAAGGTGAAATTTTCCTTGTTCTCTTCTTCGAGAGCTTTGGGAATGAGGAGTATGTAAGGTTTTCGGTCTGCGAAGTCCATTATATATTAGATTTATTAGGCAGTTGTAGAATTCTGATAGTTCAGGGGGGTTTGCATAGGGTTTTGGTTTATTTTTTATCCAACCAGTATCCAGCTAATTTATTCCTAATCATAATTTAATCTTTTATTCATATGAGTTCACAACACATACATTATTAATGGTATACCTATTTCATTCGACTTAGCTGTGCTATTAAAATAATGATTGGGAGATCATGGTTCAGGTTCTTTTTAGGAGGAATCTATATAACTTTCTTGAATGATGTAATGACCAAAGGAAGAAGAATAAAGGAGAGGGAAGAATGACAATAAAATGCCTTTTTTATTTTTTTAAATTGACTGACATAAAACCATTGTGCTGGTGATGTTTAAAAATGTTTGTAACTACATAGCTTGCTAGTATTTCCATTTACCATTATAAATTCTTGCTAGATATTTGTCTAATTTTAAAATTACTTGTTAAACAACATTGCATATGTATGCAAGACAGATTTTTTCTTGCAGAACTGGTCTCTATAGACTTGTCCATTGTTGGAGAGAGAAAGAACCTAATTCAAGGGCTGTTAAAGAGTTTAATTTTATATGTTCTGTGTGCTTCTCTGGAACTACTGACTTTCCTCTTCTAACCATAGAGGAATTTTTATGCCCTAGGCCTCCCTAGTTAACATTTGTCACTACTCATGTCTACTCAAGAATACAAGAAACAAGCTAAGGGTAGATTTGAAAACATTTTCGACATTTGGCTAAGAAATATACTGAAATTTGTAGTGCTCAAATTTCGGTCATCTTTCTACTAAGATCCAAAATATCAAAGCTGAGGCCTGGATTGGTCATAAAATTATCTGTAAAGATTTTTTGATATATACTCACTGGAGCTGTAATTAAAGTTCTTTTCTCACCTTAGCAGGTAACTGCCATGAAAAACCAGCTGCAGAATTAGACTTATATTGTCACCCCATTCATTGCTTCTTACAAGATGCAGCACTTTCAGAGGGTGGAGATATTGATCATATGTGAAACACTTTTTTTAGAAAGAATTGAAATTGGGATACTGAAATACTGGGCTGAGATCTCTGGCCATTGAATCAAAACATGAAAGAGATAGGAAAGTGAATTTATATATTTTGTTAGGGATTGTAAAGGGATCTAAAGAATTTAGTGGTGAAGTCTAGATATCCTACATTTCTTTAAAGTTACATGACTTTTGAATAGATATTTATGGATATAAATTTTGTTTTACTGCCATATATGGCATCAGTATATATCAGATATAATAGTTTAAACCCTTTACAAATCTCAATCTTTATTATTTTAATTACTCATGCTGTGATTTGTACACAGTTAGAAGCTGCTATCTTCATCTGTTATTTTAGTGTATTCTTTTGGTAAAAAGCAGGTACCTTCCTTATTCACAAAGAGTCCATACTATCATTATTTGGGTGGGATTGCTTCAAAATTAGTAGATCTTTTCTTAATGTAGAACAGTCAGTACAACAGGTACAAGCTACCAGAATGCACCAGCTGGGCCACCTAGAACAGATTGCCCAGAACTAAAGGCATATGACTTTTAAATATCTGCATGGCATGAACTCCACAACCTTCCTGGGCAACCTGGGTCAGTGCTCAGTCACTCTTACAGTGATAAAAGATAATTAGACAAAAGGATTCTCATCCTTAGTTTTGTGGGGCTTGTTTTAGATATATCACTTAGATTTCATCCAAAAAAACATAGATGAAATCAGAGTGATTCCTCCAATCCTAGAATAGAACAAACCCAAAGAATCAAATTCTAGATTTGAATACTCTGGATTTGAGTAACTGGAAGAGTAATACAAGAGAGATTTCAGAACTCTATTCTTCACCAGATATTTCACTTTTAATTGGATGAAACCAGATGAGATAAATTTGAAGTTCAGCTAGTTTTTTTTACAGTAAATATAGAGAGATAAGTTGTAGTGCAATTTGTCTTGTCCAGAAATAAATTATTAAACTATGTGAGATGAACAATGTCACAAAAGTATCTACTTCCATAGCCTGAGAGAACTGAGAAGGGGCTCAAAGTTAATTTACTCAGATGGAGAGTCCAAAGACATCTCCATTTTTTCTGTTATTTTTTTCTTCCCTGCAATATTTGTGAGCTAGCAAGAGCTTGAGTTTTAATCTAGCAGGGTTTAAAATGGTAATGATAATATTTATGTAAATACTACTGAATATTATGTAGCTTTTGAAGGTTTACCACACCTGTTGAGCAGCATGATGTTAATTGAATCTCTGTAATTTCTGTCTGTGAAGTTGATTATTTTGTGAAATTGCATGCAAACCTGACATTTGTGCTGATCATCTCCTCTAAAGGCATTATTTATGTCGATATTTTGAATGAATGATCTGCTCCATAGCATGATGGGTTGAGTGTCTTATTTGTACTTCTCTGTAATGACAGGATGAAGCAAGATGAGTTCATTAATTGCAGATTTATTCAATGTGTTGCTACTGACAAGAAATATATTGAAGCCTGTATTATAATGCTTCCATTTTCTCTTTTTCATAGATTCTGGCTCATATACTATGACCATCTAATTTAGTTTTACTGTACATTTTGCCAATAACTTTTGATGCTCCAGGCTACCGTTATTTGTCTGTTTGTGAAAATAATGGTAAATATATAAAAATTTAAATATTAGACTGATCAGTACCACACAAGATGAAAGGAGTCTCACTGAGACTTTGCAGAGACAAAGTTTTGAACGCCTAATTGTACATAAAAGTGGAAGACCAGATTAAGCATCAGATAGAAATTCTTGAGACAGAGAAAATCTAGAATATTATGATTTCCGTCAACAGGTAAAAAAGCCACCTTCTCCTTTCATAGATATTCATCTCCATAGGTCTGGTGACCTGGTTCCAAAGATGGGGGAAGAAGTTATGTCTAAGAGGATATGAGTCAGATGAGAACTGGACACTGAAATTAGTTGGAGAAAACAGCATCTGACAACCTGCATTTCAGCTCTAGAGATTTGCGGCTTTGCTTGGGTGCTCAGAATGAGGATGTTGCAAGGAATCAGCTGTGGCTCATCTGGCCTTCAGATAAACAGTCACTTCATCTTACTAAGGCAGGAAGCAATAATAATGCTGGCAGAGACTTCTGTGTAACCAAAGCAACTATTTAGCTCTGGCAATAAAAGTGAAGGTGGGCGTGGTGGTCCAAGTGGTTTCTTCTCCATCTTGTTGGTGGAAGAGCAAGACATGGAGAGTAGCAAGGAGATTCTACAGGTCAATTCTTGGTTACACAGGTCAAATTATCAGCAGGGATTTAGCATTTGTGATCCTAAAGACCTCTTTGAAGATGAAGGAATGGTGGCAAGAGACATGCTCCACCTGATCCATACTTCTAGAACAGAAGTTCATATTATGAAGACCTTTTGTGGGACTGACAACCAGTTGAGTGAGAGTTTGTGGATCCCAGAATCAGAGGAGAGGGAAGCAAAAGTGACATCACGGTTGGGCATTTTCTGCAGATATTTGATTAACATACAGAGTTTTTGTTGAGTTTTTGAAGAGCTTAATGAAACCTTGCCCATGCATATACGTAGGGGTGACATGACAGAAAAAAAGGCTCACTTACAGCTAAATATGTGAGAATGGCAAGAGGATCTTATACTGTTACATTATTCAGTAAAGGGCTAAACTAAGAAAATTTGGGTGAGCTACTAATTTAGAGGCTCATCCAGTGGCAACAAACTCAGGTAAGACTAAACTTATAGCTGTACCATGCTGAAGAACATCTAAGGAAAATACCACTATATTGTTAAAACTAACAGACCTCAGTTTAAAATCCTATAATTAATAGTCAAAAAGCTTAAAAAATAGTTACTAATCAACTTTCAGAAAAATGTTCTCTTTAGGGTGTCTTTTAAAATAACTCTGTAAACTTATCTGATATAATGTAAGAATGAATTAAGATCTCCTTTGTAGAAGAACTATGTAAAAGTTAGTATGTGATTTCCGACAGTCTTGATTAAGACTAAAAGGCTACTTTTCCCATCACAGTCATTGCATGGAAAGTCAAAGAATTAATACGTTGGGTCTCTCCTGGGAATTAAAATGTGACTGTTACTTTGCTGACTCTTATCGGCAGCTTGGAGTCTGTTCATTCTCATTCCCCTGTGCTATATTTTTTCTTTTCTCCTTCTCTCCTCTCCTCAACTTCCCCTTCCTCTTCTTAAATCTTATCCTTTCCCACTGTGTGATATTTGTATTTCAGGAAAACAAACAAACAAACAATCAGAAGCAGGTTCTATTCTATCAGAATAGATATGTCAAAGATTCCCACCACAGTCAAATGAATACTTTATATTCATTGATTAACACATTTAGTTGCTTCCTACCCTGCAGCCAGATGTGTGACATCTTAATAGAGAAACAGCACAGATAGATAACTGAAGCACCAAAGTGTGAATTCCAACCAGATGGGGGGTAAAGAAAACAATGTTTTAAACAATTACTTTCTGTGTCTCTAAGCACAAAGTACTGAACTTAAAACCAATACTGATAAATCACAATCCTTAAATCAAATACTATTTCTCTTATTTGCTTCTGAAAGATGAAAATCTGACTTTTTCAGAACTACTGATACAGTAGATGAGCCCTTTTTGGGATGGCAGGCTACTGAAAACATACCAACCTAGTTTTCCTGTTTATCCATGTGCAAACCCTTACAGTGAAGTGCTTTTTTCTGCATGTAAATCTTTCTCTTAGAACTATTTTCCTAACACAGCATGTAAGGTGTCTGCTAGCATGTGAGATATCCACATGGGCCTTGTATACAATATACAGTACATTTATGCTCTCTTACAAAGTCAGCTGATGGTCACGTAGCAATCTGAAAGAGTACTAATTAACCAATTGTCTCCCATTTCAAAACATCAACCATTGCACTAACTGATGCAAGCAGTTTTTTAAAATTTTTAAATGTAAAAGTCATTGGAACACAACATCTCTGTGAAGATATATGTATACATATAAATCTATAAAAGAAGGGTATTGGGAACATGAGCATAACATCAGGGAACATTGGTAGACACTAGGAAAATATTTTACATATATTTTAAAGTGTGTTCCCTATATTCCATGAAAAGATTTTGACTGCAACAGTTTCTTATCATGAAAATATGCCATGCATGAAAAAAATATATTTAGAACTGCATAAATTAAGAGGAAAAAATATTTTTTGTTCATTCTTCATTTTTCAAAAAAAGTATCAGGGTTTTTTTTTTTATTTCAGAAGTTGATAAAAGTCCATTTGTAATATTTTTGACGGGTTTTTTAAATCTGTATTTATTTAATTTTTTTAGTGAAGACTTCTCTTTTGAAGTGTTTGGCTGTTAACAAATTTGTCACTCATTGATATAGGAAAAAGAGTAGTTATCCACCATTACTTTCTAATATTTGGATGCTTTTGTTAAGAATTGCCATCAGATTTTCAGGCAAAATATGGACACCAAAATAAATGTGTAAATACATTTATATATTATCTATATTTTTCATATATTTCCTGTGCACCTCAAATATGTACAAAGTGAAAAACTTTTATTCTGTCAAAAATGTATAAGAAATTTATGCTAAAATTAGGTAATATTTAAGAGATAGGAAATAAAAGAAGAGATAAAAAAATTCATTTCTAACTTAGCTTTTATAAAAAAATGGTGCTAGAGAACGATACTGACAAAAGACCTCTGTTAGATTGTCTGTGAGAATACATAATAATCTGATTGTGTTGTTCAGAGCTGACTGTATGAAATGTACCACTTAGACCTGATTTTTAAATGTTCTTTAAAGAGTTGTGTTGCATTAACCTTTAAAATACGAGGCAATTTTATATGGCCCTACGTACGCAGCAACAGTAATACACCATCACAAGAATATAAAATTACTACATCTGCTCTTTTGTATGCTTTAACTTATTTGTTTCACTTCAATTAATGCATGGACAGTCAAATGAGGAAGACAATTTTAATACTGTTAAAATGTTAAAAGGTGGAAGGTTTGACTATGCCTAAAAGTGTTCCTATTTTTTTTGCATTTTCCTTCCCTGAATGTGTTTTCTTTCTTTGCTTGCAGAAAGTAACTGTATATATCATGGATGAAGAAGACTATTTTGAAGTCCTAAACTCCAAATGTCCAAAGATATCTATGACCCTAAATAATTACTTTACTAGTTTAAAATAATCCTCAAGGTATTCTATGCAATTTTTCAGCTGACTTACAGAAATATGTATCAATTTGAACTTATCACAGAAATATTTTGATTAGCATAGTTTATCCTAACTATAACATGATGTAGAAAAGCAGACTCTGTCACAGAGACAGGCTAGCTTTATTTCACAAGGTGCTCAGTATCTCAGTTTCCTTCCTTATCTCTGTAGTTAACAGTATGTATATTTATTGTGAAGAAAGCCATCACATGAATTCTCTGCTTTTTCTGCTTCTATTTTTCCCTCTTACGCCAGAATGCCAATCATTGCATTACTTCATTTTGAATTACTTCCAGTTGTTGTCTGAAGAGTAGATATATACTTACTGTAACCCTCACAATGTGAACAACTTACATAAATTGGACATCAGTTGTGGTATACTGGTTTTGGATCAGATTGCATTTGAAGAGATCTTGCCTACAAATCTTGCAAAAAGAGAACTAATTTTGATTATTTGATTATAATATTCAGTGTCTTTGGTAGAAATATAAGCATATGCTAACCTTGATCATTAAATTTTTAATATCAGTTTGCATATGCACAGCAAATGATACAGATAAATGTAATATATTTCTTCCAAAAATAAGATTAGAATAATGAAAAATATCAGATAACTTAATATTCAGGAAGGTGATATAGTTATATTTTAAATTGTTCTCAATCTCAGTTGCAGTAAGATTGTACCCTAGTTTCTTGGATGGAGTATTTAGTACTATTCTTTTATATCTGCTGTCATTCATACAGCAGAAATAGAAGTAACTTTCTTACCATAATCAATTTACATGAACAATCCATTTTGCATGAACAATCAGATTTACTGATTCAGAAGATAGCTCATTAGTGTTCCTTTAGAGCAAAGATGCTCACTAGGGATGCCAGAGACCCACAGATCTCTTCTTGCATGTGCACAGGAAATAAATGCTATTGAAGGAATATATCTATATCTATATATATCTCATAAGAATGGTGCACAGTTGAATAAACATAAAGGAATGAAAAATCTATAACATTGCCTGACAACAATTCTTGTTTTCCAGAATTCCATTTATTATAGAAATAGCAGAATGAATTGCCAACCTCTAATTAGCAACACCTTCTCCTCAGATTTGAAATTTTTCAATGATTTAAATTTAGTTAACATCAATATCTTATAATGGAAGCTCTCTTTGAAACTTAATTAGGAAAGGTCCTCTGTTGTTCTTTGCCTTATAGAAGTTTATGTTTTTTCACTGATCTCTGATTTGAGTGAATAATAGAAATACATGTTAGAAGTTTCCAGTTAGAATTTCTGCTTCTGTGTAGGCCTTATTGAAATTAGCTGCTAAAACTCCCACTGTTTTTCAGTGAAAGAAGAAATATCCTTCTTCATGTCACAGGTAGCAACAACATAAAGGGTCAAATATCACTGAACCCTATTTTGCTAGAATTCAGAAGAATAACAAAGTCCATTTCATCTGCCTAGGAGTTTGCTGTAGCAGAGAAAAGGTAATGTCAATGCATACAGTTATGAGACATACTTACTTTCTCAACACTTAGTATTTTAAGACAAAAGCATTAGTGATGCTCAGTGAGTTTCCACATGCAAATAGTTATGAACAAATGAATTTTCACTAAAACTATACTTTCAACAAATGTCTTCACTTATTGACCCAGTTAGCTTGAAATTGCATTATATAACATTCCAAAAATAAATAAGACAAAGTAAAAAATATTTACATTTACAAGCAGTGAAAAGACATACCCTTACCTTGGTTAGGACAGGATAAAAAATACATGGGTAAGTGAGACAATGGGTACAGCCTGAAATAAAGAAGGCTTCGTTTGATCATCAGGAAACAGTTTTTCACTGTGAGGGCAACTGAACGTGGGTTGTTCAGGGTGAGTTGTGGAGTCTCCATCATTGGAGATATTTACAAGGTGTCTGGACATGGTCCTGGGCTACCAGTTCTAGGTGGCTCTGCTTGAGTAGGATGGTTGGACTAAGTTTGCATTCAAAGGTCCCTTCCAATCTCAGCCATTTTGTGATTTTGTGATTACTGAGACAGTAAAGTTTCCCCTTCCGCCTGAGAGAGAAGCATAGCAAAATGACAAAGACAATGTAATTTTGATTTTCTGTTTGTTTTGTGGTTTGGGTTTCTTTTTCTTTCTATTCAAGACATTGAAAAATTAAAGAAATATACTGAATACATAAAATTTACTACTTTTTGGTGTAAGATTATATTATTGCAATAGTAATCAATGATTGTTTGTTATTTGTAAAAGAACCACAGGCACATCTGGTACTTGTCTCTCAATCTTAGAGGCAAAGACAAAGAAAAAATCCCTGGAAGAACACCAAGAGGCTTAAAAAGGGGGAAAAAATACACACATAAAATAATTTGGTTATTTTTAGATGGTTGGTCATGAGATGAAATAAAAAATATTAGTGGTCAGTAATGATATCAAAAATAAAGTCATCTTGTCTCATGTGTTCTTCCATTCATTTCTTTCCTTTGAATATCTAGGGAATGTACCATAACGAAGGCCTGAAAAGATGAACAATTGCCTTTTTTCCTTCAAGCAATGAAGGAAACATTCCTCCACTACAGTGTGGAGGAATAGATGTATTCTATCCCCTACCACCAGAAGTGAAAAATGCTGCTGACATTTTCTTTGGCAGGAATGTATGCTCCAAGGTTGCCCTCACAGTACATGGTACTATCTTAGTTTAAATGCGTATTGCTGCTTCTTAAAGAAAAACAGTCTGTAGGGAGACTAGGAGAGGAGCAAGAACTGAGTGTTCAAAATATGGTGTAATGGTGCTAGAGACCAATTTATTCACCAGTGGACTAATGTCTTGAGAGAGTCAGACTTTGCAAATGAAAGGCAGGCAGCACCCTCAACAACACACATTGTACACATCAAGATGAAAGTAGGTCTGAATTCACTGTATGAATGTTCATTAGCATGGGATTTTTAGCTGCTCATAGGTGACAGTGTCTTTGATGTAGCTGAAAGATGGAGCCTTCCTATAACAGGCAATGGCACTCTATTGATAATTTAACTGCTATACTTGGCCAGCAGATTGACAGAGACTCACTAAAGAGTTGGACTTGTGGGTGCCTTCCAAGCCAGTATATTCCGATTCTGAAAGTTCAAATCTGTGATTTGAACTGTCTAGGTATTTGCGGACAAAATCTTCAGCACTTTACTCTGATTCCCTCTCCATTCCTTAGACAGGTAAAAACACTTGGTCCAGCAGTATGACTGTAAAACTCATGTGTCTCAGCGGGGTAGTTTCTGCACACAGTCAAGCAGCACCCTTGGGAATGGTTAGTTCCTGTGAACAAACCATGTACTTTAAGATACCCATACTGACTGAGAGTAGTACTCACTGATATTTCCTACTGGGATGTTTCTATATTTTTTTAGTTTTCCTTAGCCATCTAGTGTTGCAATGTAAGGCAGTAAAAGCAGATAGAAAAATAAAAGTCCCTGTGAAAAGAACAAAAACATTTGTAGTCCTGCTGTGGTGAGACGATAAAAGATCCTCAAGTACAAAGAGACAAGTGGTGAACTCCCGTCACTCATCCAGCTACTGTCTCATTTTACTCTCCCCCAGACACTTTCAAAAAATATTTCTTGGGGATTCAGTTGTAAACCAGAATTTATCTTGTGGAACAATGTGTCCATATGTTTTATTAAACAGCAGAAGCAAGACAACTCAGAATGTGAAATTCAGTCAACCAGAATTTCAAAGGGGGCTGAAAGCCAACCTCCAATGTTTGAATGTGCAATTTTGTGAAGTCACTTGAGCACACAGGATGCACTTACATTGGGCTTCATGAACTTACACATGAGCTTGGGTGGAACAACAACTACATTTTTAATATTTCAGCCAATTTATAGATATAATATTTCTGTAGCATTTCATAAACAATTTTTTTTTGCTGAACTAGACATATAGAATATTTTAGTTTAGGGGTTCTGTCCATGGAGTCTAGAATTAATTCACAATCTCAGCAACCTTCTCTCTTGTAAATAGCCTCCAAAGACTGCATTGAAGAGTTCATGCACTAATTCATACTAATTCTCATTAACACATCACCTTCATTAGCACATTAATTATGCTTTAGTCATGTCAAATTAAACCTAATATAGGTTTAACAGGCAAGCCAAGTGTCTAAGGCCCTATTATACACGGTGTATATATACAAAAAGGGTTTTGATTGCCTAAACATAAATACGAAGTGCTATTTCAACCTCTTAAATGCTTTAAATATCCACATAAATCTGGCAGGTGTGATGTACAGCACATATGTACTCTTCTGGTTAAGCACCTGAGGGCTGGATAGAATGTACTAAGTCATACAATATTACACCAGTTCCTATGCTTAGGCAACTGAAATCACACCTAGATGCCCAGTAATTACAGTGAGAATTTAAAAACATCTTTCACATACTAACTTTTGAATGTAGATGCCAAAATCTACATGTCTACATCCTGAATCTGAACCCAGACTTGATCTTGGTTGCACAAATAAAGTGTCTAGAATAATTTGAAGTGATCAGTGGTATTGCATCTTGCTTTTAGTCACTACTGAAGGAGAGGCAGAGGATTCTTTACATATTCACTCATACCTTTCTTTTTTGTGCTCATGATTCAAAAATCCTAGAATCACAAATTAGGAGGCTATGTTCATGGTATAGTGTACCCTGGAAGTACAAAGTCCTGCATATGGAGAAGAGCAATTTCAGCATAGTATATGCAGGAGACATCTCAGCTGGAGAGCAACTTGGAAGAAAAAAGCATGGCAGCACTGGTGGACAACAGATTGAACATGTGTCAGCCACGTGCCATTTCTACCAAGGTTAGTGGGCTACATTAGGAAGAGTGAGGCCAGCAGGCCAAGGCAGGTGATCTTTCCCCTCTATTCAACCCTAGAGCTGGACTGCTATGTCCAGTTTTAGGCTCCTTAGTACAGGTGAAAAGTATTCCTTATCACATCAGAGAGTCACAAGGATGATGAAGCGACTGGGACATCTCTCCTGTGAGAAAAGCCTGACAGAACTAGGACTGAGAGAAGAGAAGGGTCAGGTGGAATATTCTCAATGTGCATAAATACCTGAAGACTTGTAGAGGACAGAGTCAGACTCCTTCCAGTGGTGACCAGTGACAGGACAAGAGGTAATGGGTGCAAACTGAAACAAAGAAGGTTACATCTGTATATCAGGAAACACTTTTTCACTGTGTCACAGATTGCCTGGGTTGTGGATTCTTCTTTCATCAAGATATTTGGACAAGATATTTGATTGTGTGGGGAAATGATCCTGGGCAGCCAGGTTTAGGCAGCCCTCCTTGAGAAGGGTGGTGGGACCAGGTATACTCCAAAGGTCCCTTCCAACTTTGGTTATTCTGCATTTTTTGAAAATTGTATACACAATAAATTTCCAGCTTTGTTCTGATGGAGATTGGTGATAAGATGGACCCCTCAGAGGTCCATATGGAGATCAATACTGGTTAATGTTTTCATCAATGACAAAGGGATAAAGTGCACCCTCAGTTAGATTGTAGAGTACACCAAGCTGTGTGGTGCAGTTAACACATTGGAAGAAGGGATGTCATCCAGGGGGACCCCAAAAATCTTGAGGAACAAGTTCATGGGAGCATCATGAGTTTCAGCAAGGCCAAATGCAAGGTTCTACACCCAGTTCAGGGAAACACGAGGTACAAATTCAGGCTGGGGGATAAATGGATTGAGAGTGGCCCTGACAAGAATGATGTGAGGTTACTGGCCATTGAAAAGCTGGCCATGAGCTGACCATGTGCCCTTGCAGCCCAGAAAGCCAACTGTATTCTGGGCTGCATCAAAGGAAGAGTGGCCATCAGATTGATGCTGGTGATTTTGCCCGTCTACTCCATTCTCATGAGACCCTACATGGAGTATTGCATCCAGCTCTGGGAACCTCAACATTAGAAGGACTATTAGAGTGGGTCCAGAGGAGGTCCCTGAAGATGACTGGAGGGCTGTGTATTTCTTCTAGGTGTAAAAGCTGAGACAGTTGTGGTTGTTCACTCTGGAGAACAGAAAGCTCCAGGGGGACCTTGCTGAGGCCTTTTAGTACTTAAAGAGTTCTTATAAGAAAGACGGAAACAAAATTTGTAGCAGGGCCTGTTGCAACAGTATAAGAAGAAATGGTTTTAAACTACAAGTGGCTCAATTTTGTTTAGATATAAGGAAGAGCTTTTCTGTAAGTATGGTTAGAAACTGGAACAGGAGAAGTTGTGGAAATATTCGGGGTCATATGGGATGGGGCGCTGAGCAACTTGATCAAGTGGAAGATGTCACTGCCCATTTTCATGGAAAAGTTGGCCTTTAAACGTTCCTTCCACACCAAACTATTCTATGGTTCTGTAATTCTATTGTATATCTATCTGTTAACTTTGTGTTTCCATGCCCAGGTTTTATTTGTTACTGAAAATTAACAGAAGAGTGACTACATTCCTCATTTAATACACAAACCAGTTCAAACAAAAAAAATTATATCATTCCAATCAAGGAGTAGGAGCCTCATTTATCTTTCTCCACTGATCTCAGAGAGGTAACATGTAGGATATGCTTCAAATTCAGGGAGGACATTAGGCATCTAGAAACTAGGAATTACGGACTAAAACATTAAATATAAATAATACATAAATTTTGAGCAGAGAGACTGATTCCTAAAATTACATTTGACATTTCATGCTGATTTTCTAACATTTTTCCCCCCTCTGGAAACACTGTTGTGCTTGACCTTAAAAAAAATTGATTAAACTTTATAGAAAATGCAATGAATAGTTAGATTTATTTTGTATTGTTTAGAATGAGACTCAATAGTATATAGGTAATCGTGATGGAAAGAAATAATTTTACAGTGAAGGAGGAAAGAAAAAAATGTACTGTATGATCAGTATCCAAATTTTACAGAAAATGTTTTTCTGACCTTGAGAAATAACAAAATTTTTTGCTATTAAGCTGCTGGCAGAAATATTTATATGGCAGCTTGCATTTTACTCTTCTGGGAGAATGGTTTGGAACTCAGTATATATGTACTTTTCCTACTTAACCAACAATTAATAGGTTGAAAAAGTTGTAATCTTCTTTGGAAATCTAATTAATTAAATGATATAACAGTACTCTTGCAGCAATATGCAGGGCAAAAATGTGATTCAAGTTCTGCTAAATTTTTCCCATAAGACAGCATATCAGAAAATTCTCTCTTCTATACTATAAATGAACTCACCTAATAACAACACTCTTTCATGCACATTACTGATATAGTAAAGAGAAATACTGTGCTAGTAATAGTGGCCTGGATTTTTTTTCTTTTTTTCTTGTGTATTTTATGAACTCTTAAGTTCTTTAATTGTTTAAATGTAGTAGTTTAAATAACATGCCTAGATATGATTATATAATGAACTGAAATATAAGGGCTGCATTAATAAGTTTTGCAATCTATACTTATCGTGTCCTCTTCTCTTTTTCCTACTCCTCTCCCTGTTCCTCTCCCTCTCCCTCTTTTTCTTTTCCCTTCTTGTATATGATAAATTTTGAGGACCTAGAAATGTCAAGATAAATCTCATTCTATCTCATCTTTCATGTGAAGAAAACCTGGACGTACAAATTAGCACAACTGTTCAAAATCTGTCTTCTATGAAGATCAGATATTAGTCTCACCTCCTTAGGCTCTTTCTTCCACTCTTACCTTGATGTGTTTTTCAGGGTCTGTGAGAACAACTGACAAATATTGACTTCACTTTTGGAGGTCCCCCAGATCAGTTCATAGAATTTGGAGGCAAGGTTGCTAAATCAAACCTGATAAATCTAGTGTTACAGCCACATCCAACTGAGCTCCATGCCTTTCTGAGATCTACTGCCATCTAAATAACATATAAACAGCATGATTTATTAGATTACACAAAGAAAATTTCTGCACTCAAGGTATATATCTGGTACTCTATCCTTTATTGCCAAGTCATTAACTTTTCTCCCTTAGTTTCCTCAGTGAAGCTGAGATAAAATACTAAGTACTTAACATTTGTGAATTACAATTGAAATGACACCAGGCGCCAAAATTACACACTGCCTTGCAGTGTAGCTGGTGTCCTATGGATTTGATTCACTTTTCTCCTTCTTTTAGTAATTTATCCATTCATTTTAGAAAGTACAAGCCAGGTACAGGTATGTCCCTCATTTCCCTGTTCACAAGCAATCTGGTAGAACTGGAAGCTGCATTCATGATATTCTCTTTAAGAAAGCATCACAAATTGCTAGTAAGAGTTGCCAGATATAAACAAATCAGTGAATTCTTTCCACTGTCAGACTGGCAGAACATACACTGCTGTGATGAAATTGACAGTGAAAGTAAACAATTATTCTTCTTATCCTCTACAATGTGTTCTAACAAATTGCTATAATAATGTATTTAACTATTAGTGCCCAATGTATGTAGTCAGATATGTTTTATGGGGTATAATATGTTTCAGATACTACAATAGTAGGACTACTGAGCTTGATGAAGTTATTCTTGTCCTTTATCTGGGTAAATCAGAAGAGGATAAGTGTCAAAATACGTTGACCTTTCATATAAAAAAAAATAGCTGGATATCAGGAGAAAAAAAATTGTCTGACCTTTAAACTTACTGAATTTGTGTGGTTTTGTTGAGTTCTGATTTTTTTGTTGAAAATCAAGTATGAACAATAGCCAGCTGCTTCTAATATCCTCTGACATACTTTTCCATTGCGATTTGACTTGAGAAAGGCTTATATCTATATCCTTAGAGGAATATATGCTTAGGAAACTGTGTCATAAACCTCAGTCCATTCACTGCTTTACCCATGAGAGTCAGGAACAAATAAAATAAAATCTGCCTTTCTACTCAGAGAAATTTTTTTTTTTCCTCTCTCCAATGAAAATAGCTATGCTCATAAAAATGTCAAAAACTAAGAAGGTTGTGCTTTGGCTTTCAGGTGTTCAGTTTCAGACTCAACATAATACATCTCCAAAAAAGTAAAGGGAGGATGAAATCTCATATTAGAATTATTTAAGGAAAGTAGTTTTAAAAACCTTGAGAACATTGGTGCAATGCAGAAAAATACTAGTATTTGCTTTTTTACACTGAGCTTTTCACCATAAATAAAACATGATTGTCTTCTACAGATAGACCATTGTACAGAACCTAACATACAGAAAAAATTTAGTGAGTTTTCTCAAATACCTGATATGATGTGAATTTTTCCCCATCAGTATCAGCTGATAGTTATGAGTTAAGTTGCTTGGTATGATTTTTTAAATAGCAAATGATAAGTATGTAAACAGTTTATTTTGAAAATCATTTAAATGATGTCTGACCATTTTCAGGACTGATAAGTATAATTTGCAGAACACATTTTTCTATGATAACATTATCAAAAATTCCTTACATAATATTTCTTCATTTTAGAATCATTGTTTTGATGCAAAAAAAATCATTATGACTTCACAATGTAAATAAATTACTAAAAGTATTGAAGCCAGTACCAGCACCTGGGTTACAACACTGGTGACTGAGTTTCTTCTGCTCTTTACTTGGCTGATCACAATTTTCTGGGCCTGGAAGTTCTAGTTTTCAGTCTACTTCTCTGTCCATTTGTGAAGTACATGTTTTATCAGCATGTATGTGAAGGTTTCATAGGAGAAAGTTTCAAAGGCATTGCTGATGTTAAAATAACCTTTACTGTTGTCTCCCCAACCACATCTTCATCTAATTGTAGAAAGCTATTGGCTTGATTAAACATCATTCCTATTTCAAAAATCCATGCCACACAACCACCTTGTCCTTTTCTTGTTTAGTAATTGTTTCCACAGTGATTTGCTGCATCCCTTTCCTAGGGACTGAGGTGAGGGTGACAGTCATTTAGTTCCTCAGATCCTTCTTCCTGTTCTTCTTCAAGATAACAGTGATATTTTCTTTCTTCTACTTCTCAGCAAGTTGTCCTGATCACAGTGAATTTAAAAATATTATGGAAAATTCCCTCAACACCTTATTGGCTAGTGGTGCAATTTAACATAGCTGGCAGCTAATCAGTACTTAGCCATTTAGTCACTCTCCCCATAGTGAGATGGGGGAGTGAATTGTATATAGAAGGTAAAACTCATGGATTGATATAAAGAAAATTTTATAGGACAGAAAAGGAAGGGAAATTAATAATAACGAAAAAGGAGTACGTGAAACAACTGAGGCACAACGCAATTGATCACTACCTACTGACCATTGCTCAGTCAGTTCCTGAGCAGTGGGCCATCAGTTTCATTGTTCATCATGACCTCTTGCAACACAAATTATCCCTTTGGCCAGTTTCAATCAATTGTTCTGGCTGTGTTCCCTCACAACTTCTTGTGCACCCCCATCCTCCTTGCTGGCTGGGTAGAAGGAGAAATTGAAAAATCCTTGACTTAGGGTTAGTCAAAGATTTTTCAGTAAGTGCTGCTTTGCAACAACTAAAACATCAGTGTGTTATCAATATTATTTCTACCCTAAATCCAAAACACAGCGACATATTAGCTACTAGGAACAAAGTTAACTCTATCCCAGGCAAAATCAGGAAAGCCAGTTCCCTTCCTCAGGGCTTGTGGATTCATCCCACTGGGCCTTGTGGACTTGCATAAGTCAAATTTGTTTAAATGTTCCCCAAGGTCATCCTCCTACAAAAAGGATAAGTCCTCTTTATTCCATCCTTCCTTCTGGCTACAGGTACCTGAGATTCCTGAAGACTGGCTTTAACAGTAAAGACCAACTTGAAGAATGCATTGAGTACTCGGTTCTTTTCCATTACTTTTGTCACTAGGTCTCCTCTCATGTACTGCTGCGGACTCATATTTTCCCTAGTCTTTCTTTTTTTATTTATATATGAATATATAAAAATATATATACTTGATTATATACTTTAGAATCCTTTCTTGTTGACCTCCACATCTCTCATCAGATTCAACACCAGATGGCCTTTGGTTTTCCTAAAATCATCCCTTGATGTTCATAGTATTTCTATGCATCCTGGGTCATCTGTCCATCTTTCACCTCTTGCATGTTTTTTTTCTAGGTCTGAATTTAATCAGACTCTCTCTGTTCATCCATATAGGCCTCCTATGGCCGTTGCTTATTAATTGCTAAGTTGTTGTGCTCCTTATTATAATCATCAATAAAAAGTTCACAGTATGTGATTATAGATAATAAGGTTTCAAAGGGTTTCTTTTCAAAAAATATAATTAAAATCAGTTTTTAATTTTTAATAGAATTGTTTTAAGAATATCTTTTTGTTATATTACTTATTCTATTGCAATACAGTTTTCCTCAGAAGAAAGCGTATGTTACATTACTAAATCTAAACAGCATTAAATATAGGCTTGAACATTGCTTGAAATTCTTCTAAATACTGTTCTGTCTGGTAAGCAAAGTAGCTGAAGTTAGGATTTAAGCAATAGAATAATGTACAAGTTGTATACTGCTAAAAGGTTCATTCACCTAAATTTATCTCACTGTAGCAGTCAATTTAGTTGCACACAAAAAATTCATAGAGTATCCTGAGTTGGAAGGGACCCTGATTGAGTCCAACACCTGGCCCCACACAGGACAACCCCAAGTATCATATCATGTGCCTGAGATCATTGTCTAAATGTTTTTTGAAAATGGTACCTAGTACTGCATCAGATAGGCTAAGGAGACCACAGCACTCATGAAAGGCGCTCCAACACAACTGAGTTTAACATAATAGTCTTGTGAGATTTGTGTCTTCTTGGCCTGACAGCCAGAGGGCAGGTGATGGACCTCAGACTGCAGTCTTAAACGATGACGTCTATGTATGGTCAAATGACTCAAACTGTTATGCTTCTATGGGAAGCAGTTTTCTGTCTCCCATTACAGGCAGCGGTGGGGTAGTCAACGGAGTCATGGGTCAGAAGGTGTGGTTCTCCTGGCAAAGCAGCTCCTGCCATTACCTCTGAAGCACCTCCAGTGGTATCCAGCTGCACGTTCACAGACATCTAATGGCACTTGGAGCAATGTACGACGTCTCTGCCATGCATACACAGACGGCAGCTGCGACATGGCTATGGACAACCTGTGCTCTTCTGGAGTGAAGACTGAAAGTCAGGCAGCGTACAGAATCCAATTCACCTGCCCACAGGTGACTAAAGACCAGACTGCCTGTGGAACAAGAGTGACAGTGTTCCATTACACTTAAAAGGATGCTAAACGCATGGGGTTTTTTTTTTAAGTCAGATCATGACATTTACACTGCTAACCTACCAGTGTATGACATGCATGGTCCTCATGGATTTGCATCTCATTTTTCCATCTCTGAGAGGTTAAAGGGTCTCAAATGACAGTATATATTTGTGTCTAGATTATCAGTGCCTAGATTACTGAATCAAGTCTAAAATTTGGACTACTATTTGGAATCACCCTGTATTCACAAAACCTTCTTGTTGTGCTGGAAATTTATGGAACTAAGGGGAGAATTAAGTGCCAACATTTTGATTGTTCTGTTAGCAGAAGAGAATGCTGCTGTTACTCTTAGACCTTGTGAAAATATTTTCCTTAATTAAAATGAGAAGGATTTCGAAAAATAGCATTGATAGAACGAGCTAACACTAAATTTTGTTTCCTTTCAAATGAAAATGTTGTGCTATGCCCAGTCACCTATTAGCTTGTCAATAAATTTGCTGTCTGGAGGTGGAGTCAAATACCTATATTTATATACAAAAAATAATAAATTAATCTTTGCGACCCACTGAATGTTCATGAGGAATAAGTGACATATCTAGCAAAGAAATAAAGGCTTCAGACATTCCTTTCCCTTTGCTAGAATTAAGCTGCAACAATACTCTTAAGAAAATGTATAATAATTGTTGTGTTTCATCCTGCCTTCTTCTAAGTGGAATTATGAATGTATCATAAATTATTTGGACTGGTGTTACAATTTTTTTTAGGTAACAACTTCCAAAGGTAATTTAAACCAGCTCTAAGAACCAGAAAAAGATTTTGCTGATGTGTTCAGCCTTAAGGAAGCATTGTTTTATCCCTCCAGATAAAGATCAAAGATTAAATAGACAGATGAAAATTTTTTCACTAATGCTGCTAGAAAATTTGCAGATGATAACCTTCTTACAGAAATCCAGAAGTAAAAATATTCTCCTTTCATCCATAATGATTAACACAGCTCCTCTGTAAATAGTATTTGAGGGAAATTTGCTTTTAATTCAAATCAATAGTTTCGTCCTCTAATTTCTCTTCTAAACATACAGGAAGTAAGTTTATACAGTAGGATATACATAAAAATCTAAGGTTATTTATTATTTTTAAGGCCAGGTATAATGAATTCCATCATCTTGTTTAACATTCTGAATACAACTGTGGGGAGACAGAAATAGTACTAAAGGCAATCTTACCATTGATATGTTGCAGCTGTGTTAATTATTAAGAGTGGAAACAGCCTTGCCCTCCCAGCTATGGATGTGGTAAAGAGTGAGTTAGCTGGGAGGGAGTTCAGTTGGGGGCTCTTGGCTGTGCTGTGATGAGGAGGGGGCAGGAGGTCATGCAAGGGAAAGGATAAGATGCTGTACATTGGACAAACAGGGCTAGGTGGCCGTGATAGGGACAGAAAGGAGCAAGCTGGAACAGCAGAGGGAAGAGAGACGACTGTAGAGAAAGAGCTGGGGCTGTGTGGAGCTGCCCTGTGGGATTGCTAAAGAGAAAAGGTACAAGAGCCTTTTAGATAACAAGGAGCTGATGCTTGAAGCTTTCTGATGTGGTTAGTGAAGCACTTCGAGTGCAGTGTCCGTCTTGATGACCACATACAACAAATTTAGAATTGTATCTATTGTATTCTAACATTAACATGTGGGAGAGATTGGTGAGAGATGGAAGTTGACCAGTGTTAAGTAAAACACTATAAACTAAAAACAAGTGTTCAATTTCTATGTAAATTAAACAAAATATGAACAACACTTTTAAAAGAACTTGGGATTTTCAATGTCATCTCAATCTGCCTTGGAGATCAAAAGTTAATTCCAATTGAGCAAAGTGCACATCTTGAGTTTTAGAACCTGGTCAGCTGGCAACTTCCAATATTTCTTTAATAATTTCATTAAGTACAATTACATAATTACAATGGTTAATTGCAATGCTTTGAAGAATTTACTAAGCATATGATTTTACTAGAATAAGTAAAATAAGGTTTTTGAAAAACACAGAAAATAAGGAAGATCTACAGGGAAGTAATAGCATTAATCCATGACTGCTTTGGAGACATTAGGATGTTGTCTCTGAAAAAGTGCTAATGTGAAAGCCTTGCTATATGGTTGCTTTCTACAGAAACTTTGCTAAAGAGCTTCAAGTAATCCCCAAAATGTTAGCTCTCTTTGAGATTTCTGTGCTCTGCTTACAGGTTCTGGGATAAAAGTGTTGTGTTACTGCCAAAGAAAAAAACGCTGGACAGTATTAAATTGCTGAGAAGTCTGCAGGTGAAATCTTGTCATCTTTTAAGTCAATGGAGCCAGGATTTTACCTCCTAAATCTATTCAAATTATATTGAAATTGAACTTCCATGGGCTTCTCATGAGACCAGGATGTGAAAATGAAAGTGTAAATCCTGTTCTCAAAAGCCTTGTAACAATTAAGCAGCTTTATTTGTGCAGAGAATTATGACGAAGTATAAATTAATAAAATAATAATAAAAAAATAAATTTAGAAAAATCTGTTCAATAGCTGGTTTCATGATTGCCAAGATACTTGTTATACTTTGAGTGTTATTGATCTTTAGAGTCATGTAGAAAGATTCCCAGGTGCTATAGGGTTTTTAAACCACTTCAGTGACAGGTTCTATTTTCCTGGACATATTAGAGTGCCAAGACTTTTAAATGTATTTGAAGTTGTTGATCTTCTTTTGTGTACTTTGGACAGAAGGCCAATAATGTTTCCAGAAGAACAGACTTAGTATGAAAGTCAATGGCCTGAGGCACAAGTATGGAAATTAAAAAAGTTCATTAATAAAAAAGGTGACTAATTATACTTAATTTTAAATACAAAAAAAGCAGGTCAACAGAAGAGTAAGCTGCTACCAGAGTCACAAGAGACATCTGTGTGCTCCCTGTGTTTCATTTTAAGGTGTCAGATGTCAAATTTTTCTGTAACTTCATGTGTTTAGTATTTATGGGGTTTTGTTGTAAATGGCTTTTTTATTTATTTGGGATATTCTGGATTTTTTTTTTTAAAGACACATCCAAGTTAACACTGCTCAACTTGGTTTGGAATACTAGCATTCATATCCAAGTATTTTGCCTTTCTTTCAATCTCTCACTTTTATTATTTAAAAATATGAAGGTTTTGATGATTATATCAACTAAACAAATACAATTGAATTCAATAGATAGGAGACAAAACATGAATTGAAGATGAGGAATGGATAAATATAAGTAAAAATGTAATGTATTAAATGTATGATAAATGAAACAAAATAAATTCAATATTTTATAATGAGATAGTTAATTATTTAAACCTATCATATTTACTTAGCCAGATGAATTTAACAGAAGAGATATATGCAAATCAACTTTTAGATTCAATTTAAGTATTGGTTGCATATATCTAATTCTGCACCATTTGCATCTATTTCTAATATTGTTACTAAAGAGACAAAAATAGGTCTGGTTGAAGATAAGGTGGTTTTATATAACTTAAAAAGATATAGAAGAAAGGGTGATGATAATTTAACAGGAAAAAAAGAGCAAGTCTCTTCTCTTGTGCTATTTCCCTCCTTTAATACATCTTGTAAATTCAATGTTATTTTTGGGGATGTGTTGCAGTGTAGCTCTTATTATTGAACACACATGTATAGCATTTACTTATATTTTTATGTAGTGTATGAAGAACATCTGGTTGCTTTACTTTTGGTGTCTTTTCATTTGACCCTGCTCAGAATCTGCAGTTTTGTGCCTTTATTTTAATCATCCAGAAGTTGCTTGGGAGATCACTTTTCCTAATTTCTTTCTTGATACAAAGAACAAGATTCCTGATATAGAATGAAAATGAAAGGGAGAATAAAACAAAACAAAACCAAACCCCAACAACTTCAGGGAAATGATAAGAGGAGTATGACACAAGCAAAATTATTCAATTTTCTATATGTTGCAGAACAGGTGAATAGTTTCACCCAAAGCTTGTAAATAGTCTTTGTCTCCTAGTAGTACATCTGAGTAAAGACTGGACTATAACTTGAAAAATATATGTAAACTGTTTATATGTCTTATCTAGAAACAAATGGTTATGGCTAGAGTTTATTTACTAAATAGAGCCCCATCCTAGTGCCATGCAATTAGTACAGTAGTGCAGAGAGCATTTGGGATGTATTACTAATTAATTGTTAATAACCTGCTGGGAACATAATCAAGACAGACAGTAAATTGCAAAGCTGATTACCAAGAGAGGCAGAGAAAATGATTTAAACGTTTTAAATGTAATTCTGAACAATAGAGCTTTCTTCCTATGTAACATATATCATTTGATCTCAAGAAGTTTGTGTTCCTAATGTGGATTCCATCTGGTAAGTTTTATATTACGAGTTCTGTGGAGCTCAGCACACTTAAGATTATGATTAATAATCAAGAGAGAAAATTATGTATACATGTAGACAATGAACAATACACTTAAAATAGAATTTAGGAAGTCAAAATGGCTGCCAGAAGGAGATTGAAAAATATACTAATAATATAATTAATAATATTTAAGTAATTTATAAATTTATTTAGAAATGTAAGGATATGATCAGGATAAGAAAATAATTCTTCTCATGCATATTAAGATGCTACTAACCCTTGAACTCTGGAACATATTTTAATGATTCTAATGACTTGTATAGAAGAATAAAGTATTTGTAAAGGGCACCAGATATCTATGACTGGACATAGATGGTTACTTGCAGAAATTCTTTTCATGTAGTAAGATGATTACAGCCTTTTGAACATGTCAAATTTCAAAATATAAGAATCAGCTTTAGGGAGGTGAAGAAATAGTAGAGCCAGCTGGTGACAGTTGAAATATTTTTTTTTCATGGTCCTCCCAGATCAGAACAAATAACAAATGCGGGGAAGGGAAAGGGAAGAGAAAAAAATGAAAGAAAGAAAGGCAGAGAGGGAGGAAAAGGACCTTTCAAAAGGCACAGCCAGCTCATGCTGACTGCCAATTATTTGAAGAAATATTGAAAAATAGAATATCTTTTTTGAAAAGGGGAATTTTAACTAATCTGGCACTGCTAAGCATAGAGGGAGACCCATCTACAATGTTTTTTATTCCCTTTCATGTCTATAGTTGAATTATTTTGAATTAGACAACTCTAGAAACAACTTATTGAGAGGTCTGTGGTACTAGCCAAGTGAGAAGTAGCCAAAGCAAGGAAGCTGAAACCTCAGAAATTGTGAGACTAAGACCTGTCCAGCAAATTAGAGATTTGGGGCTCTTCTTTTTGTTTGGTTGGGTTGGTTTGGTTTTTGGTGCTTTTCTGGTGTTTGGTTTTTGGGGGGTGGGTTTTGGTTTGGGGTTGGTTGGTTTGTTTGTTGTTAAGTAATTAGAGAGAAAATAACATTGGACAGTCTGGGAATGGCTAATTAAGAGATTCAGATAAATGGTATGAGAAAAAACCTGGACACCTAAATGAAAAGAATTCAAGATTACAAGAATTGAAGGAAGGTATTCCCTCACAATCTAGAGAAGAGCCAGACAGAAGAGAACACTGCCCATCCAGCCACCAGATTTCATGAAACTGGAGAAAAAGAAGATCCTTTTCTTTCTAAGAAGAACTTACAGCATCTTCCCAGTACCTAAAGGAGGCCTACAGGGGAGCTGGAGAAGGGCATTTAGCAAGGGCATGAAGTGACAGCACAGGGGAGAACAGCTTGCAATTAATAATGAACATTTATAAATACTGTTTTTAAAGAAACAACCAAGTCACATAGGAGGGATAGGAATTCTTCTCCCAAAATCGGGGCAGTGCTTTCCTTAAATTTGTATCATATCCACGATGAAAATCAAGTTTCTTTCTGCCTCTTTGTCCAGTGATTATTAATTCTGAAATTCAGTGGTCTAGCATCCATAGGAAAAGAAAACATTGTCCTTCTTAGACCACTCCATAACAGGTCATGCAGAAGTTCCTCCATCAGCTCATACATCTACAGGGTGTAAGATACCCATGTTGGATATTCCCCATGATCAGTCACCAGTGCTACTGCATCTTTGCAAACTGCTTTTCTAAGTTAGATGCAGAGGACCTCATTAATCACTTCACATCACATCACTCCGGGTGAACTTTTTTGATTTTCTCCACAACTTAAAAGCTTCTCAGAAGTTGCTAATGAGATTCCTGCTACAGTTGTGTTACAAAGGAGTAAAGTTGTTGGCAGCTCGTGTTCTGTTTTGCTGCTGATCTTTTACTACCCTTACACATATCTAAGGAATTAGTGCAGCAAAGACAGTGCACACCTGGCTGCAGTGCTTTGCAGTAGCTTCCTTATAAGAAGCACTTGTGTTCAGCATTTTTTTTCCAGTGCACAAAAGAATTATCTAATTAATTCAAGCTAAGTTGATGTCTGCAAGGACTCAATAATTTGATCAGTGTTTCAAGCAGATGTTAAGCTGTGACCATGTGGCATCTGAATGGTTCTCTGGATGCTTATCTGCTTCTGTCATCTAAAGAAACTGCATGATGTCAGCAGGTGAATTCAGGAAAATGTCTAAAATTCAGCAGAACAAATACAAATTCATAGCTGAATGAATATGCCTTGAATCAAACAGGTGAAACCCAAAGAAATACTGTTATAACATACAAATTTTCTGAATTGCTCTTGAAATGTTTCTGTTTCTTCCTTCCTGGGCCCTGTGTGACTGTGGATTCCTTCCATGCGCCAGTGAACTCTGTCCAGTACTCCCACATCTTATGATAAAACAGGTCTACCCTTCAGTTTTTAATTTGTTTGTATGTACACTGCTGTGGGGAACCTAATGCAGTTTATCTATGTCTGGGCTATTTTCTTTAACACCAGTTTAAAAAAAAAAATCCTGTGTGTTTTAGTTTTCTAGAATCACCTCTTATCTTTAAGTAAGTGATGACATTTATTCAAATTCAAACTGACTTAATGTCAGAATATAAGAGAGTTCTGAGAAGACATTTTTCAACCCCTTGAGCTATTTTCTCAACCCCTTTAGCTATTTGCTAAAATAGCTCAAGGGAAGTAAAACAGTCCTAAGTCATTTAGTCTTGAGTAATCCAGAGAGACTGGTGGCTAGAGTTACAGTAGCTGCAGTTAAAGCACTAAATAGTAGCAATCATTATAGAATCATATCCAGCAGTCTTGAAAATTATAATGATAAAAAGCATGCTGTGACTCTTTTCTGAAATTTAAAAAATAGACAAGAAAATGAAGAAGACATTTTTGGTCTCTTTGGTATAAAAGTGATTACTATTATTATTCTAGGCAATGATAATCAGTATGGAATACCTAGAGAAATGAAGTCTCCATATACTTGAGATCTATAGAAGGAAAAAAAAAGGAAATTTAGGTTAATATTTTTTAGAGTGAATGCTACACATTAGAACAAACTTATGGGGGCATGCATATAGTTAAACAACCAATCTCCTCTTGTGACTTAAGTCACAAAGAAAAGAGAAAATAATTACATTTTTAAAAAAAAAGTTATATCTAAAATAATAAGGTAATTTAGAAACTAAAAATATCACTGCTACTAAGAACCAACTAACTACAAGAACGAATCAATGAATAATTATCAAAACCATGACACATGCAACAAAATGTATGGAATATACCTGGAATAATGGTAAAGAGAGATGAGGAGATTTTGTCTCTGTCTATCTCTTATTATTTACAGAATGTGTGAATGAAAAAAAAAATTTGCTTGCTCTCTTTTTTTCCTCCTCCCATCTCCAATCTTCTTTTGGACTCACTACATACACTGGGGTAAATTTTTATCATCTCTGTTTCCATTAGACAATATGAATTTTGACAATAATGATGAATATTAAAAAAACTGATAAACTCAAGTAGCTTTTGGATTTTTGTGGGTTTGGTCTTCAGAGACCTAGTTTAAGAAACCTTTTTCCTTCAACTCTATAAAACTATGTGTAAGGGTTTTTTTTTTTTTCCTAAAAAACCCATATACAGAAAAAGAGAAAAAAAAGTAAAATTTGTTTTGGAAGTGGACACTTTTTTTTTTTTAAGTAAACAGTCAATGAACATGTTTGACAATATGATTTTGCAAGCTAGATAAGGTTGTGCCAGAAATAAGATAATACTTACAATGGGTTTAATATTGACTTTATCACCTTCAAAAATGGTCAGTGATTTCCAAGGTTGAAGTGATTTAATTCCTCTATTGCATTTTACCATGTGCAATATATTTGGCCTAGGATCTGTCATATTCAAGGAAATAGGTTTCTGACCAGGAAGAAGGAAAAAAAAAACAAGCTCTTTTTCAAAGAGAAAAAAAAAGTTTAATTGTTGACATAATATTCATGTCATAAGATTTGGCAAAACTCTACAAGACTGTAAGAGAATTCCTGCTGTACCTGAAAGGAATATTGACTTCAGTGGGACCAAGATGTTCCCTCCCACTAAGGGAATAACTAGTGGTCCAAGTCTCTTACCACTTTAAGTAACATAATTCTAAGTCCAATATGTTTATTGCAAGCTATTTTATTAATTGTTTCTAAATAATTTTCTGATTATTTAAGAAAAGCAAAACAGGAAAAAAGAAAAAGAAAAATTCTATTTTTTTTCAAGCCCTGACACCTGTACAGATGGATATAATGGACCATTTATTTTAATTGTAAGGTACTTATAATAATACATAATTCCATATATTATATAATGTAATAATGGCACCATAGAATAGGTTGGATTGGAAGGGACTTTAAAGATCATCTAGCTCCAAACTCTGTGCCACGGGCAGGGACACCTTTCATGAGACCAGGTTGCCCAAAGCCCCATCCAACCTGTCCTTGAATACTTCCAGAGATGGGGCACAACTTCTTTGGGCTGTTTCCATACCTCAACACTCTCAGAAATTCAAAAGAATTTCTTCCTAATAGCTAATCTAAACATACTCTCATTCAGTTTAAAGTTATTCCCCCTTGTCCTGTCACTTCATGCCCCTGTCGAAAGTCTGCCTCCAGGTTCTTTGTGGTCCCTGTTTAGGTACTGGGAGGCAGCTTCTCCTCTGGAAGCCTTCTCTGCTCCAGGCTGAATAGCCCAACTTTCAGCCCAACTGTCCTGGGAGAGTTGCTCTATCCCTCTGATCATGTTTGTGGCCCTCCTCTGGACTCGGTCCAACAGGCTGATGTCCTTGTGTTTTAGCCAGAGCTGGGTGCAGGCCTCCAGGCAGGGTCTCTCCAGAGCAAAGCAAAGGGGCAGTCTCACCTCCCTTGCCCTGCTGACCACACCGCTTTTGGTGGAGCTCAGGATAATGTTGGATTTTTGGTCTGCAAGTCTGCATTGCTGGGTTGCCTTGAACTTCTTCTCAATCAACATTACTCAGTCTTTTTCCTTAGATCTGCTCTCAATCCATTTTTCTCCCAGCCCACATTTGTACTTGAGCTTGCCTTGATATGTGCACCTTGCATCAATATTAATAAATTAGTGTCATTACTGTGACATCCAAAACTATTTGTGTTAAGCAAATAAAAATTCAATTTAAATATACAAATTAGTTATAATATTGTGTTATTTTCCATTTTATTAGATACTCAAATTTCCACTTTGATAATAATCAAAACCAGGTGATATTTTAAACTACTGCATTTAAAATAAGATGCTCTTGCAAACAGGTTATTTTTCCATACACACACACACATGCAGACACAAAATTCCATTCCAAGAAGATGACAGAATTGATCTATGGAATCATAAGGAATTTCTGAAAATAACAATTTATGCCTTTGTTTAACTCAGACTTTTTCAACACTATCTGAGCTCTGGAAAACAGAGTAAAAGAAAGATATGAACAATTAAGTGGTCTCAGCAGGGCAAATTCAATATTCTGACACCTTTCATGGCATAGTTTTTCAGTTACAATTTTTTTTGTTAAAAAAACATCAGTAATATCCATAAATAAGTTTTATTTTTATATTAAAAATACAAAAGTATAGAGAATACCCTTAGATCATTTTTTTAAAATCAACTCAGATTTCAGGAAAGGTCTTTTCCCCCAATCAGAATGATTTTATCAGTCATTTTAGTTTATTATTCTTTTTCAGTGTTCCCCAGTGTTATATTTTCCTGATTCTCATCCTTACGGGGGCTCATTGCTTTAATAACCTCACCTTTTCCTGCCCTCTCTATTGTGTGATGACAAAGGGTAAATAAATATTAAAACATTTCGGTTTGAACTTCTGATAGTATATATATTAAAGAAAGAAAGGCTAAACTGTAAACCTCTCAATAAAAGGACTGCAAATTCAATAAATATAATGGCATTTTCAACCACAAAATTTTTAGATACTAGATATAGTAGACAGTTAAAAAAATTCTTTGCTTTGGATTTGTAATATAATTATTATTTGTATTATATATCTATTACATTACATATATTCCATTTTGGTATATTTTTACTATTATGGTTCCATGCTCTCAGGATCTAATCTTGGCTAGCTCCAGAACCCAGTGCATTAACCTGATAGTGGACAGAAGGTAAAGGACAGAGGCGCTCTTTCTTCCTCTGGATTTGGTCCCAGGCTTATGGCAGAACCCAGGCTCCAGGAGGTCAGAAAGAGGGCGGACCCCTCACTGTGGAGGATTTTATGCCCTGGGAAAAGGGGATGGAGAATGGGGAGGAACCACAAGCAATGGGAGGCAACCTGGGGGAGGGGCATGGGGAGGAGCCAACTGTGCAAAATTTAATAAAGCTACTTTTGTGTGCAAATATGACAAGCCACCCAATGCAATATAATAACAAAATGAGCTAACTATTTAGCACAATACATTTTACTACTACTACCACTACTACTACAGACAGAGGAACTTTATGCAAGTGTAGGGAAATGTTTGCCTTCTGTTTCAACAGAGATAGTGTATTCTAGAGAATGAATGAAGACTTCTTTTTCATTTTTTTTCTGATTATCTTTCTACACTTTGAAGACTTCACATGTTCATCTGGCCCCTTACTGATTATTATCATGTCTTTTTTCCCTACTGATTTGTTATTCCCCCTGATTGTTAAGCCCAGGTATTTGCATTACCTATCTCAATTCAGATGCCATCAACTGGCTTCAAATATCCTTAAGCAAACTTTTAAAGTTTTCTGTCGCTCATACTGCATTGAAGAAGAATGGATTTTGAAGTCTGATATTGAAGATTGCACTTCCAAGTACTGAACTTCTCAGACAGAATTTGGGTGGATTATTGAGAAACTTCTGCTGTTAGACTGAGCTAGATTGAACCAGCACATCAACACCGAGATTTTCCAAGTATCTTAGGCAATAAATAATTACTCAAAATCCAGAGGAGACCACAGCTTTATAATCCTGATTTCACACGTGAAAAAATGTTAATTTTTCTTCATTTTCAGGATGCTTATAAGATAATAAAGCTATGATTTTCCTATTGACAAATATTGATAATTGACTCTCTGACTTACACATTTCCTTCTTTAGTACTTATATTAAGTTTTATAGCAACAAAGATTTCTTTAAGACAATTGTAATGAATGCTTGTTATGTTTTCTCTCTCTCACAATGAGCTCTCATGATTACTGAATGAATATTTAGCTGTTATATTGAATTCCTACAGTGAAAGGTAAAAGAATGCTTTTTTTCCTTGCTTTGATCCCATAATTGAAAAGAAGCTAGGAGCAGACTAACATACACCTATTGTCTACAAAAAAACCTATTGAAAGTTAAATCACTTGAAGTGTTTCAAGGAGACATTTTTCTTGTTTTCTTGTCAAGAGCTTAGATTTTTTTTGATTACTAAGAGCACTCTACTATGCTGGGTCAGAGGACAAAACCATTGAAATCTATGTATGATTTGTTGTACCTTTTCTTTCTGTTACCAGACGAAAATTTCTAAACCTATCAAAAAAATTTACAGGTGATGCCAGAAGGTCATCTGCTTCAGTTTCTGTCTCAGAAAATATTCACTTTCTCTCTTTCTCTTCCAGTGAGTGTAGACTATACAAGTTTCACAGGCATTTTGTTTCACGGTTATTGTAGTCTGATGGTTGCCTTCATTTTCTTCTAAAATTTATCCAATGCCTTCATTTCCTTCTAAAATTTATCCAATGCCTTCCTTTCTGCAAGCTATTGAAGTTCTGCACATTATTATTATAATGTTTAATTTCTTGCTTTGTCGTGTTTTATCCTAGGATGTCCTATCTGTTTCCCTTGTGGAACAGAAAATAGCCGTATTAGCTAGTACAGAACTTATTTAGCCATATTAGCTAAACAAAACTAGCCATATTAGCTAGTACAGAACTTATCTCTATCATGTAGTGGCCAACCCATACACACTGCTAACATGTCTAACACCAGAGCTAACCATTTTAGGTTAGAAAGATGCCTCCTTTTGCATTCCTATCCACAAAGCCAGCCAGAAAATTGTCATGTTTTATCCTAGGATGTCCTATCTTTTTCCCTTGTGGAACAGAAAACAAAATAGACCCTAACTCTTTACAACCTATTGCATAACTGAAAACTACTTTTATACTGTCATCCCTTCCTCATGTTCTGTAGACTGAGCAAGTTGTACTGCCACAGGTAAAAGGTTTTGCCCATTAATCTCTTTTGATCTTTCAGTTGGCTCTTACCTTTCCTGAAGTTCGAAGTTCAACAGAAACAAGACTGATACTGAGTCCACAGACTCTGAGCTCACTTTTCTGAACCTTTTCATATATCTTTATCCTTCTGAAAGAGAAATCTCATGAGTTCCAGTAGAGTAATTTTTGTTAATCTCACCAAAATTTTTTTCAGAGCTTTAAGCTTTCTCTTTAATAGCCATTTCTTCATTCCTTCAT
This sequence comes from Acrocephalus scirpaceus scirpaceus, assembly GCA_910950805.1. Classification (NCBI taxonomy): domain Eukaryota; kingdom Metazoa; phylum Chordata; class Aves; order Passeriformes; family Sylviidae; genus Acrocephalus; species Acrocephalus scirpaceus. The sequence continues at coordinate 62,685,642 of OU383774.1, read as the reverse complement.
CCAAATACAAGAGAGAATATTTTCCTGCATACTTTTTTCTTTCATTCACTGCTTTAGCTCTTGCTTCTTTCAGTTTTCAAATCTGTTTCATGATTGCTCTTCTACCGGTGAAGTATTCAATCTACCTGCTGATAAAGACATCTTTTGATTTATGCACACCATATATAAATTTCAGAATGTAAAGCTTCTAATATTTATAAGCATTTTCCTGAAAGGTGCTGAACATTCAGATTATGATTTATTACTGTTTCAGTGAGTATTAATGATACTCAAAACTGCAGGAGCTACTGAGCCTTTTCAGGATTAAGCCAAGTTGGTTTTCCTTAAGAAGGACATAGCTAGTCAGACCTAGAGTGCATTCATAGTTGTGAAATAGTGAAATAATCTTATTTTCAAGGATATTAATAAGGATAAGACAAAGAAATAAATAGTTTATAGACAATGAATTTATTTTTATATTTTTATTATAAACCTTTTTATTATATAACTTTTATGCTTATAATTTTATCTAGCAAAAAAAAAATTCTCTCATCTAAATCCTTTTAATAGCTTCTTTTTATTGCTGGTAGAGGTTTTAATTGAAATGACATATTTGAAGTAGTTTTTTCCCACTCTCATTTGTCTGCAGGCTCTCTGACCAAATTTACTTTTTTTTAGCTCATGCATAGTTGACATGAGCCAGCTACTGAGGTCTTAACTTCAGCACTGTTGGAAGTATAATGCATTATAAACTAAAAAGAATTTCCAGAACAACCCTGAAAATGTTGCCCTTTATCTCCTATTTTGTGCACCGCACCAATATTGAAACCCAAAGCCTGAAAATGACCATTGAACAATGAACTCATTTTACCCAACATTGTGCTTAAGCAGTTTTTATGGTTAAGGGTGAGAAAATCAAATGTACAAACTATTTGAAAAACAGTCTTTCCTGCATTATTCCACCATGTATATGTCCAGGCTCAGTGGCCACATGCTGAAACAGCAATTTTTAGTGCTATATTCTGCCTGAAACATGACATTTATTACAACTTTTTGTAGGAGAAGAAATGGCAGCTGTGTGTATTCAGTTTGCTGCTTACTTCTCAAGGTTACCAGAAGAAGGGCAGCTAGCCATTTACATACTTCACTTATAGAAAAGCTCATACAATCCATTTCTCAAAGCATTCTGGGAGCCAGAGGTCCATCTCAATTCACTTTGGTAAGATGAAAGAACTGCAGATATTTCTAGAAAATTATTTTCTGTCTCTGGCAGAAGCCTTTGATAAGCGCTTTGATATTGGACTGACAAGTAATATGCCACTTTCAGCAGAAGGTCAGGTCCTTTTTTTTTATTATTATTTCTTTTGTTTGAAGAAGCCAGGAGAAGTTCAACAGAGAAACTTTTAACTCACTCATGAAAAAGGGGGTCAACTCAGCCATATCATGCCTGAAGAACAACAGTGTTTCAAACCTGATAAATTACTTTTTCAGTCAAAGGCTTAGCTGATTGTAGAGCTATCTCCGATCATACTCTTAAAGTGGAGCTGCTCTACACTGGTGCTTGCCCCAGATGCTACATTTTATCAATAGTCAAATGGAAGAGTTCAGAAGGGGCTGATTCAGGATGCTAGTGGGTGGCAAGTGAGCATTGCAATACAGTATAAAGTTATTCTGGACAATTTAAAAAAAGTAGCTCACTTCAAGCATTGTCAATCCATGGCAAACCATGAAGAATATAAGTCATTGAGTTTACTTTTATTACAATACAAAGAACAACACTACAACTTGTCCTGAGAAAATACCTACATTCTTCTCTCACGGGATTGAAATATTCTTGTCACAAAACTGGAAGAACTTCCAGTAGTGGAGAATATTAAAAAATGCACCACTAAGATCTCTGTCTTGAAACTTCTGTGGAGACAAATTTGTCTGGAAGGTGTAATGTACAGATAAACACCTGTTCACAGACTACACATTAGCACCCAATAAAAAGTGCACTAGAACATTAAAAAGTGTACTGGAGAACATTTTCTTAGTGAACTTGAACTGACACATCTGAAATAGAATTAAACACAATATTACTTTTCACTTGCAAGAAATAAGACATTTCTTCCCTTATCAATAATTCATGACTATAGATATTTGAAACAAACAAACAAAAAAGTGCTGAAAAAGATAAATTGTTTCTCTAGATTTTAATCAACTCTTCAAAAAATTCTTCCCAACTCTTGACTTAAAAAATGAAATTGAAATGAAATTTTCATTCAGATTTTATGAAATTTGTAATAAAATTCTTCTCCAAGAAAATCAAAAGTTTCATAAATTAAAATTATACAAACATCAAAATAAATTTCCTTAGTAAGAAATGCTTTAGGTTCTTTTATTTTGTTATTGTGTAGGAGAAAAGTTTATTTACAAAATAGTGATTAGCCTTTTTTGTTAACAAAAGTAACCTCAACCAACCAGGAAAACAAAGAGTCCATATTAATGTGGCTGTGGTAAAGAAATAAAAAGGAGAAGCAGCAGTGTAATCTGCTATACTCTTCAAGGTCCTAGGCTAAGCCTGGCTAATACTTGATTGTTTATACAGTATGTTTTTTAATGAAATTTTTTAGAGATAGAAGTAGAACTCAAGATGGTATCTAACAATTTCTTTTCCAGAATAATGATTATGTTTATATTTAGCAAGTAGATCTGTTACAGAAAGGTAAAGAACAGATTCCACCATTTTTTGAATAATTTTAACATTTTCAAAGAAAACCTGGAATGCAGAGAAATGAGGAAACAATAAAGCCAAGTTAAGCATACAGCAATGAAGGGAGATTATCAAAGTAAGGATAAGGAGACTAATGTAATGATCTAAGAGAAAAAAACAAAAAAAGTAAGGACAACAAATTAAAATCCAATACTAAATATGACGATGATGTGAAAGAATAATTACTTACCTCTTCATCTAAAACATGCGTCTTTTCTCACAGGAAGTTCTTTGCACTGAGGATGATGAGGCATTGGAAAAGGTTGCCCTAAGTAGTTGTGGATACCCCATCTCTGGAAGTGCTTAAGGCCACACTGGAGGAAGCTCTGAGCAATCCGGTCTAGTGAAAGATGTCTCTGCCCATGTCGGGGGACAGGTCCCTCCCAACACAAACCATTCAATGATTCTATGATATTCAACGGAAAAAAATCATGAGTAAGGCAGAGATATTACTAAGTATTGATATAATTCTATTGAAATTCAGGTGAACAGGGAAGATTGATCTACAGAAAGGCAAATAGCGCCCATATTTATTGAGCTAGTTAGTTTGTTTCTAAAAATACCAAACCACCAATATATTTTCTAAAATTTATTTTGCCCATTTTTAAACATATCTAGTGTTTTTAGACAAGCTAGTTCTATCTTTTGATGTAACTACCTATATTTTGTTTAGCATGGCTTCATGATGCTGTAGCTCTACAGCTAGAGTTGACTCAAAGATATAAGCTTTGTAAAAATAAAAATACTGTATTATGAAAAAATGTAATGCTATCTAGCATTTCAGAATTTTTAGTTCTTATCAATACATGCTGCAGGGAACATGTTATGTGAATCTGATGGTCTCAACAACAATTTTATCTTGAGTAGAAATACTAGATAGGTTATCTTTTAATGATTTCCAAAGCAATTAATGGTGTTATTGCCATATTCATGATGCTGAAAGATGTCTTTTTTGTCACATTTCTCAAACATATTCCCAGAGTTTAGCTAAAGCATAAGATTGAACCTTTTTTCTGCATTTCATTTTTAATTTCCTTCAGTCCACCTTTGTTTTTCTTTTCCTAGAATGATATATCTTCATTCATTTTGCAGTCGATTGATAAACTTTCCCATAAATCAATGGCTTTTTTTTTTTTTTTTAATAACAGAATATATTTTAATCTCGGAAACATGTGGTTAGGTTGGATTTCTGATGAGACAAGGAATGATAGACCCTTACAAGGAAGTTATTTAGATGTCAGGGAGGTGTCTCAATCAGTTTTGCAGTGCTAAATCACTAAGCATGCATTGGAGTTTAGGCATTGTCACCTGGAAACCAAGTGATGACAACCCTTAGAAATGGTAAAAAGAAACTATTTTTTGAATGCAGTTACCTGCTTCTACCCACCTAAATCAATATTTAATTCATATTGTAAGTGTGTCTTTTATTTTATAGACTTTTCTGTGCAATGATTTTTCAAGAGTACAGTGCATGCTAATCAGTAGAGACATCCGTGTTCATCTGTGAGGTGAAATTCTACACCACAGAAAACTCTTGCACTCTTTAGCCTGAACCTGCACTAAGCATATGTCTGTAGAGTGAGTCATGGGAACTCCTTCCTGCTCCCGGCTTGAGCTTTTAAAGGCTTTTAAACATAATACACTTGGGTGCATGTCAGGAAAAAGAGAATGGCAGCTGCAATTTTGTTCGTGCTAATGCGGTGGTGTCTTTCATGCCTTAACGTGTCTTGAAAAGAATTTTAAAAAAAACTGTTCAAAAATAATTTTTTGTAAACTACATAAACTTATAACCTCCCATCCCCCAATCTGTGTGCAACCCTACCTTAATGTCTGAGCTAGCAGGATGTTTACTTTCACTTACAGTGAGTCATTACTATTTCTGTCACTTGTTGCTAAATACACAGAGGAACATCATAGACAGCTAACACAGGAAAAAAAAAAAAGATAATTTATTCTTTTATTGTAACTCTCATGTTGCTTTTTATGTTTACAGTGCTGCATTATTATTACTTTTCACATGCACACACAGAGAAAATGCCGATAACGAGGGAGATGTCATGAAGGAATAGTGTTGAAGATTCCTTCTGGTTAACAGAATATGAGCTATTTCTTGCTAGTACACACGTATCTGTACTTACCTGAATATTCTAATGTGTGTACTCTAGCCAGAACAATTTAGCATGAACACAAACATTAACTGAGCAGTATTACCATTGATTAGAAAGGCTCATTTAGCTTCAGTGTAATTGTTATTCCAATTCACTTGTACTAAAATCCAGCCATAATATAACTGTAAATTGACTCAACATTTACATTCAGTTTTTTTTTCCTGTTGTTACTACTACTACTATAATACTATTACTATTATTATTTTTATTCAACTGTGATGTCCCAAGAACAGTGTTTTGAGCTATCTAATCTAGTTGAAGATAAAGTAGGTTATTACAGGGGCATTAGACTAAGATGACCTTTGAAGGGAAAAGGATTTTTTCTTAATATGGGTGAATGGTGGTGGAACAACGGGTGATGGCTATAAACTAAAGGAGAACAGTCTTCAATTAGATGTATTTCTTGCTCAGAGCGGTTGTGGATGCCCTATCCTTGGAAATGTTCCAGGCCAAGTTGAATGAGGCCCTGAGCAACTTAATCTAGTGAGTGGCACCCTTGTCCATGCCAGAGTGGTTGGAACTTTGAGGTCCCTTTCAACCCAAACCATTCTATGAATCTAAGCAACATTGCAAAGATTGAACAAATTTAGAGCTGCTGTCTTAGTTGAATGACTTTGCTGTCATACTTATGTTTCTTTATGGTCATGCAGAACTACCTAAGAAAAGACCTATCACCTTTGGTTTGTTTAACAGGCATAGTTGTGAGGTTCTTATCTGTCTCAAATAGTACTTTGAATGTCCACAGGAGAAGGGTAAATTTAAAAAATTACCTGACCTTAGACTGCCAAGTTAAAGTGTGGAAAGGTAGAAGAGGGATAAAGTCTATATCTAGAAATAATAGTAAATTAGCAATGGGATAGAATGGAATGTGGAATAGATGACTCAAAGGATGCAAATTATTGTATTACTCATATTTAAGCCAAGAAAGCTAGGACAAAATTTAATTAGCAATTTCAAAAGGTCTGCTAAAAATATGACATGTCTATGTTTTTTTCTTGATACTTAATGTCACTATTTCCTTTGTCTTAGTAGAATTATATGATTTATAACAATGTTGTCAAAAATGTGATATATAAGAGAAAGAAATGACATAGCCTTCAATGATACTGATTTAATACATCCTCTTGCACTGGTGATCATTCTTCTGAATGTTCTTAAGGACAGGAACTCTCCCACCACCACCACCTCTGTGAAAATATTGGCAAGGGTCTTCCTTTCTGAAAAGATATTGGCATAGATAATGTGGCCTACACTCTTACAGTGAATGTAATCAAATATTTCATTACATTTAATTCAATGAGTATTAGTATACATTCTCCATGTGTGGGAGTATTTGCAACTGGTCTTCTTCCTAAATAGCACCCCAGAGTTAATTGCAAATTACTAAGCATGAATTGCAAAGATAAATTCTAAGACTGCACCATATAAGAAGTCTATGACTATAACTTTCCTTGCTAGACAAATAATACATGAGAAGACGCTTATGAATATACTGTTTCTATAAAAGCATATCTCTAATATTGTAATGCAGGCAGAAGAAAACACATCAAACATCAACTAGATTTGCAAAGAATTATTATAACTTTGAAGATGAATTAAAAATTAAAAATCTTCCATCTAATATTTTCAGCTTTATTTCAGATGCCTAATATTCTACCTTTTTCACTGTAAAAAGCTTTCATATTTAAGCTAAGAGAACATTTTCTATTCATAAGGTTTTCTAGAGTCTCCAAAAATAGCATAACTTCAAACATGCTTGTAATCATTGCAAATTTTTAACTATTGTCTTGTGATATAGCTTCTGGAAATATAAGTACCCATATGTGTTTTTGAAGTGTGTGTTAAAATTTTCTAGGTCATTCAGATTTTGAAAATGAATTGATTTCTGTTTTCTTCTTTCCTTGTCTCTTCTTAGAAGAATAATAGACTCTTGTTATAAATTAAGACGACAATGGTCTGCAAGGAAGGCATAGAAAAACTCTTATCTTCTGCTGCTCTTAATGTACGCATGCTTGTTGGTATTGGAGTCAGTTGATGTTTTGAGAATGACTTTCAAAAGTGTAAAAGGAAGAATAAAAAAAAAAGTAAAACGAGGGAGGGAAGGTGGGAGGGAGGGAAGGTAGAGCCAGAAAAATAACATGCCCACTACTTTTATGTTCTCATCTCCAGTTTCATGGTTTCTCTGAAGTTAAAGTTAAGGCTTTCAGACATGAAAAACACAAAGCAACCCTGAGGAGACCCTGACTCAGACTGCAATATCACATCAGTGCTATTGATGTCAAGAGTAGCTTACTTGCCAGCACAGTATTTTTGAATGGCTAACCATTACCATCCACATCACCACTGACTTCTGTTAGTGTAATAAGAATGAAATAGGAATAAATATCTCTCTTCATTTTTCAAAGGTAAGTGATTTTCAAATGATGAACAGATGGTAACTGTCTATAGCCATAACATATATCAAATCCTTATGGAATTTAGGACACAATGAAATGAAATGTCAAGAACTTTTAGACTGGACATTAGAAAATAGTCTTTGCTAAGAGGATGGTCAGTCACCGCAACTGGCTTTCTGGGGGAGAGGTCACAGCAGCAAGCCTGTCAGGATTCAAGGAGCATCTTGATGATGCTTGTAGTCATACTGTTACTTTTAGGTAGTCCTCAGAGGAACAGGGAATTTGGCTTGATGATTTATACGGGTTCCTTCCAACTTCAGATATTCTATTTTTCCATGGAATAGAATCAACTGTATACATATTAAACTGAGTACATACAATAAAGCTTAATAAATAAATAAACCATAAATGTATTGCCTTATTCTGGGCATTTTCACATAGGTGAAATTTTCATTGCAATGTCTAACTCTTAGGAGGATGGTTTGTCACTGTAAAACTTCAAGTGTCTTGCAATACAGTTTACAGAAACCAGCATTATGAAGAAAGTAACAGTGAAGTGATAATATTATAAAAGCTGAGGAGAACATCTAGGGAGGTTTGCCTTAAATATATTTTGTGTTTGGAATTTCAAAGTTAATCTTATCCTAAAGCACTTAAAGTAAACTAGATCTTTGTCTCTTACTGAAGGCATTGGACAATCCCTTTTAAATTCCATAAGATGATTTATTTTTCTGAGACAAGATAAGGTTTCTATGTGGTTGATTTTATTTCCTTTATTATCACTCTATAGTCAAATACTGACCTATGTGGTATTCTCAGTGAAGTTCTCCCAGTCTTTTCTTGCAGAAGCTGTTCAGTTTTGCAAAAATATTTTCATAATTATTGGAGCAGAAACTAAAGTGTAAACATCCCAAATGTGTCTTCAATTCTTTACATTATACCTTCCTTGTAAAACCCCTCCAACAGCAACAAACGAACTGACAACCCCACAAAGCAACCATAACAAAAAAAAACCACAAACAACTTCAGTCTTTAATATGGAAATTCTTGAAAGAAAGAATTCAGGCCAGATACACCCACATTCCTTTTAGGTGTGCATCCTAAGAATTAAAATATGGAATCATGTACTCCAGTGTGTATTCTATTCCCTTTAAAACAGCTTCAAATGAAGAAACAGAAAGTAGTCCATAATATTACATATATACATGGCTGAATAGATAAAATATGTTTCTGCTTTTCCAAAATCCAAGTTCAAATCAGCTCAGAACTGGGTAATACAGTTGTAATATAATCCGGGTTCCATACATTTGTTAAATTGTGCATGTGGTGTGATACTTGGGGATGGTCCTCTGCAAAGCAAGGAGACTCAATGATCCTTGTGGGCTGCTTACAACTTGCATATTCTGTGATTCTGTGATGAGGAAGCATTAGAAAGATGCCATAACTCTTACTATCTCAAGGGATATCAAGGATATCAAAGGATACATAGCACATTTAGTGGCCTACAAGTTTGGTGGAAACTTATTCAATATTTAGTCATTTCTCAGCATTTTCAATATTAGACACACAGTTGTACAGAGATGTTAAACTGCTCCATACCTCACTCAAATGGCTAGGAGTTTATTGAATACTAGAAACTACTAAATTTTATATGCACATGCTTAAATGGGTATATCTAAACTTAATTCTACCTTTGGAAATAAATATCAAATTGCAATGTAACTGTGAGTATACCCCCAACTCTCTCCTGTATCACACTTCTGCTATGACTATGTCTCTTCCTTTCTCTTTCTACCTTTATTTCCTTAATATCTATTCTCTCTACTTCTCAAAATGTGTCCTTCTCTATCTCTAATATTCATAAAAAGTGGTGATAAAATGTCATTTCTTTGCCTCACTTTTCATGTAGATAAATCACCTTTCTGTTTTAGATAATCTATAATGTAAATTAGATTTTTAAAATGTTATTTCATTACTTAATTGGAAGTATTTGTGGGACATCTAAATAAATACAGAAAAGTCAAGTAAAATTACTGCTGCATTAATTCAGAAAAAAAATTTTAGGTAGCTTAACTGGTAACAAAAATAATCAAATTGCATGTAACACCATGAATTAGATAAGCAGTAGCTATCATTAAAAATTTACAACATAAACATTTTCAATCAAAATAATTTTTTTATAATCTTTATGATACTTCTGCAATTGCAATGCATTTAGACTATTGAAAAAAATACAGAATACCAAGTTTGTGTGTTTGTGGTACTATCTATGTACTCCAGTACACACATATTTGAACACAGATAATTCTGAAGGAAATGCATGAATGTGTCAAGAGACCCTTATACACTGTTGGCAATTGAGTATATAGTAAAAAATAACATATTAAAATTAAAAAAAAAAGTTACAACAAATCACTCATTAAATAGGTTACATAGTATAAATTTGTAATAAAATACTCATGCACTTGCAAGTGAGAAAAGCCCTAAAATATACACTGAGCTAGCAAGTAGCCGATTTTAACTTGAAGAATAGAACTTGTTAGAAAGTTTTCACACATGGCTCTTGACAACTATGATCTGTACCCCATTTTGGCAAGGTTGCAGTTTCTTTTCAAAAACTAGCAAAAAATTGACTTTTTTTTTAAGGAAAAGTGGGTTGGGACATAGCATTCAAACTTTCTTTCCTTTCTCATATTTTTTTTTCTAGTGATCTTTCTACCTAAATAGTCCCCTCTTTTAAATAATTAGTTGAATAGAATATCCATACATGTATGTAATCAGTCACAAAGGGTGGGTTTGTATCTTTGAAAACTCCTTTTAAAAGAACCCAGATCATCAGCAGTTCTAGTTAAATAAATTCATTACATTTCAGATATGATAGTAGTGAAAAAGTAGCCACTAAGTTTATATATATCATGCTACCATTTTTTGATGTTAAACAGCATTGCTTATTTTGTGGTAACTTTGTCACTTGATGTAATTTTAAGACATGGCATCAATGTGTCTAGTAACTGCAGCAGTAGATGCACTTGGGGAGAGATGCCTCAATTTGTTATCCTATCTCTGCAATACCTTTAGACTTTACAAGGTTTCCTTGGAATTTTTCTTAATGTTTTACAACCAAAGTAGATATTATTTTGATGATCAAGATAACCGAAGACCTCTTTATATAATTATGATTGGACTTATTTTTTTTTTAATGAACAATTAAAAGCCAGTATTAGTCTTTTCCCAGTCTTATGCATATCTTGGCCAACAGAAAATCTTAAGGGAATTAGTAGAAAACCCAGTGTGATTCTGTCATTGTAGACAGAATATACATTGAATTCCTTAATGGCTGTACTGCAGAACAAACATATTTCACTTCCTGAATTATTCTCTTCCTACAGGTCATTATGTGAAAAGGAGATCTGCTTATTCTCCTTGAAGCAAATGTCTGTTGGGGAATAAGAGCTGCAGTAGTAAATGAGTGCTTACTTGGGTGTTCTCCTTTTTTTTTTTTTTTTCTCCTCGAATTTTCTGGAAAATTGTGGAAATTGCTGTGGAAAAGTAAATTTAGGTGCTGTTAGGTTTTTTTTGTTGGTGGTGGTGGTTTTATTTTTTTTGGTTTTATTTTTTTTGGTTTTTTTTAATCTTCCCAGGAAATACACATGTCTGAAATCTCAGGAAGTGTCATTAAATGAAACTTCCACCTTACATACAGCTCCACACCAAGCCTTGTAAAAAGAAAAAAGTGGGTAATAGCCTATACCTCTCTGTACAATAGATGGGGTCAAATTAAGTGTGCATAAACAGTTCTCTTGGCTTTTCACTTTATGGAGAACTTGCACAAGTAATAAAAACACTTATTCATAAGTTATTTGCATTTTATACCTTATATTAACTAAGTAATTAAAGGATTATACAAATACGAATATTTAAAGCATGAACCCAGAGTGTTATTAAAAAAAATCCCTTCAGGAAGAAAATAAAACCCAAACAGTTGGCAATATGCCTATTTTTTTCATTATGTTTCTTCTTTATATAGCATATATTAGGCAAAGAGTATGAATAAAATGCTTATGCTTGGATCCAAACAACTCCAGCACTTAATATTAATTGCTTTGACAAAACATGTGTCAGAAAAGAACAAAATAAAAAATAAAACAAAAAACCCTGACTGAACATCTTTTGTTCAAGTCCCAGCTCCACTAAATCTTTCAGACAGAATTTCCTTTGTGGAAAATTTTAATTCCCACTTTTCTCTTTAAAACATTAGGTGTCCCTTACATGAGCTATAACTTTTGCATAATTGGGCAGCCTAGGACTCTTTCCAAATTTTCTATGATGGGCATAATTTTTCATCAGCACATCTGTCATAAGTTTACAAAATTCTAGGAACAATTATCCAAAAGAAGTAAATTATGATTTATGCAATGCCTATAAAATTTGATAGAGAAAACCTTGCCTTTTTCTCTTTATTCAGAATAATTTGTTTTGTCAGTTTGCATGTTAAACATCTAATAATACATAACATAGGCTACATTCTGTTGTTTCTTCATGCACTACTAGTTTATTGAGGCAAATTTATAGTTTCATATGGAAAACATATGGCCCTTTCGGAAAAAATAAAGCACTCTATATTACTCTAAAGAATAATTTATTCTATGAATAAACTGTTTTTTCCGACATTGGTTTGGCAAGACAAAATATAGAAAAAGATTTTGGTGGCTGCTTTGTTACTCATATGTTTTAGTTAAACTCGAGTATGACAAACATGAGCAAGTTCCTCTTGCTTTGAGCTGACATAGAAACTCAGTGTGTTTTCATGGTGATATTTTGGTTCAGATTTCAGAAAATAAGGAGGCACTATAAGGTGTTTTTTCTTGTATTACCTGTACTATCTCAAAGAAACCTTAATTTCTACCTTGGCTTTTGAATCTCCAGAACACAAGAAAGCAAGAAGTTTAAGTGTAATTGAGATGCAAATGAAAAGAGAAGCACTTTGGACATGGACAAAATTACTCAGTCAGTATCTTACCAGTCTTTATTTGAGATTATGACCTTTTTCCCTGTATCAGGTCCCTGATTTGATAAGAGAAAATGAAGGTTAGTGGTTGTTTCTATACTGTGGAGAAAATACTTTCTGCCCCAACTGAAGATTTATATATATTGATTAATATAAAATAGTTTGCAGTAAATGTTGCATTCTTTATTTTATTTTGAGGTTTTTACAATCAAATGTGCTACACAACTGAGGAATGTTCTGCTGGGGTGCTTGCACTAAACTTAAACACATTGGCTGGGGAAGAGTGCCCTATCCTGACAAGGAGATACAAGATGGAAAATTTAGACACCCTGGGACATGAGTGAGTGGCTTCACTGAAGACTGCGGCTGACAATCAGGTTGAACTATAACGGTGAGATCTATTCAATCACTGTCATGGTTTAAGCCCAACTGGCAACTAAGCACTGCACAGCTGCTCACTAAATATTCCCCCCTCCCCTGTGGAATGGGAGGAGAATCAAAAGTAAAACTTGTGGGTTGAGATAAGAACAGTTTAATAATTGAAAACAAAGAAAAATAAAATAATAAAATTAAATAAGAAGATGAAGAAGGGAAAGGAAAGAAACCAACCCAACAAGTGATGCACAATATAACTGGTCACCACCTGCTGACTAGTGTCAGACCCACCCCCTTCCAAGCTGAGATTATCCACCCTACTGAGTTAATCCCTCCAGTTCATGTGCTGGGCATGACATTCTGTGGTGTGGAATATCCCTGTGGTCAGTTTTGGTCACCTGTCCCAGCTGTGCTCCTTCCCAGTTTTGTGTTCCTTCTCACTGGCAGAGCATGAGATGCGGTAGGGGACAGAAGTCCTTGATTAGGATAAACAAGACTTAGCAAAAACCCAAAACATCAGTGTGTTATCAACACTGTTCTCATTCTGAATCCAAAACACAGCACCATAAGAGCCACTGAGAAGAAATTAATTCTATCCCAGATGAAACCAGGACAATCATTCTCTGATTAAGGTCAATCAATAACTTGGCAGATGGTACAAAAACCAAAGACAGGCAAAGATTCAGATGCTGATGAGATTGAAGATACAAACCTTTATCAGAGTCCAGATTATCATACTGCTAGATGAGTTAATGCTGTCAGAGTTCAATTTTTGCCTTAAGAGTTGTTATATTTTATTTCGTATAATATATTTTCTTCTAGCACAACAGAGAAAGGGAAGAAATAATAGTGGGAATGCTTGATTTTTTTCCCTAAAGGGAGGCCTGGGTAGAACTGAAGTATCTAGTAACAAGAAAAAAATATCAGAAAGCAGACATTTCAGCAGCCACCAACTTTGAGTCTCATATATCTGTGTGTTGCTGGCATTCTGAATCAGTACCTTCATAATCTACATTTCTATTTTGAAACATAATATAGACTGAGGAACTAGATGACATCAGAAGGGACCAGATTTTGTTATTTTGTTATGGTATATATAATAGTGCATATACTTTAGGAAAAGTTTCTAGAAATATACTGTGTATTTGTAATCTCTCAAGGGCTCTCTCCGGCTGTGAATACTACAGTTAACTTCTCTAGGCCTTGATTTGCCTGCTAGTTAAAAAGAGAGATATAAAACCTTAATAAGAGTTATAATACTTTACATAAAATGTATCAGTATTTTTAATCAATTGTGTCCTTGGAAATAGGAAATTTTAGCCATCCATAACATAGCTGAAGGAATAAGAAATTTCCTTGGGTTTTTTTCCAGAAAACACTTTTCACTTAACTTTCCAGACAAAACACTTTGCCCTAGTTGGAGTTGACAGTAATTTTTATGACAAATAAATTAAGTCTTGTCATGATTATATTTTACTGTTCAGAGAGTTCCCTGCAGACTGGCTGCAAGTTGTTTATCATTTAGCAGAGCTGATTAGACATCAGTCTGAATTCCATAACAGCCAGCATGTCATTAAAACCACTCTTGACCAGAGTGACTTAAAGTATCTTCAACCTGAATGAATTCAGAGGTCTAACACATTTATTCAAAGCCTGTTTTCTGGAGCAAATAAAATTAGTAATAATTAACGACACAAAAATTATTAAATTAGCTTAATTCATCAGGAAAATATCTAGGATAAAATTAAAAAGAACAAAGTAAGAAAAATAGAATTTTCTGCATCAAACTTCTTTAAATACTACAAGAATGTCTGAGGACTCTGGATTTTGTTTTCCTTCTTTTTCTAGGAGATTGTATTAAAAAAAAAAACCCTTTCCAACTAATACATGCTAATTGATATATGTATTTTTATATGGCATCATAAAGGAGATAATTTTAGGTTAGAATAATTTTCCACTAGTTCTAACACAAAAGTGAAAAGAAAAAAAATTCTGCTGTGAATAGATGTTTAGCAGATGTAAAACTGTCATATATAATCTATAACACATTATATCAGCGACAGGGCCCTTGTTGATAAAATGAACAGTGTCTGGGCTTTAGCTAACTGTCCCATTTCTGCCAATTACAAAGCTACAAAGTTAATTCTCTTAAAGTCAGTGCTCTGAGATACATTATTACAATACCATTAAAAACCATTCAATTCTACATTCCCTGGAAGAAGACAGAATTGCAATTGGATTTCTATGTCAAGGACTGGGTTTTGGAGTGAATCTAAAACACCCTATTGAAATTTGAAAACTGGGTGACTGAACATGGCATGTCCCCTTATTAGAAAATGCTACCCTTTCTAGATTATTGCTTTAAAGACAATTGATAGAACAGCATATGTTGACCCACAAACTGGAGAGTTTTTCTGATGTCAGGATGGAAACTAAGATTATTGAAGATATATATCTCAAAGAAATCATTAAGAAAATAAATTTAAATAATTAGATCTTTCATTCCATGTAGGTTCCCATAAACCTACTATTTCAGGTTCCTGCAATTTTTAGTGAATAAAATGCCTACTACCAGTCTTAGTTGTCCTAGATGTCTTAGTCACTGCCCCGCTGATGCATGGTTCTCTGAATTTCAGCAAAAACAGAAGTATTAAGGGTTTGATGGAGTAGACTGAGTATCACTTCTACACAGAATTTATCTTTCTTAGGTACATGGATCCTTTGGTCAAGCTTTGGACTAAACCACAACTGAAGTAAAGTTGAAGATGTTATCATAAGCATCAGGGTAGATAAAGAACGATGAGAAATCTAATGCAGGAAGGAAAAGTATGAGATCATGGGAATGAGAACAGACTAGTGGAGAAGAAAACAAGGATTGAGAGGGGAATCCGTTTGGCTGTAATGATAAATTGGGAAAAGACAAAATTCACTGGTGTCAATTTTAATTTTTGCAAACAGATCAGCAAAATGAATTTTAAGAAGCAAGAATGCTGGGGATAAAAAAAAAATGAAACATAAAAAATGATCCAGATGAATATGAGCAAAATTTAAGCTTTATCACAAACTAAAGTTTGTGGGTTTTTTCTATAGATGTTAAAGAATATGGGAAACTACAGCGATTACTTGCAAAAATATTCATTTTAGTAAGGACAAAGAAATAAAGTTAACCCTTGTTGACTTCAATGTTACATATAGGATTATGGTTTGAACAGGTGGGAAAAACAGTTCCCCTTATAACTAATTATGTACGTATCTTGCCATGTGTGCAGATATCTAGATAAGTATGGCTGCAGGTAATTGCCTGACCTATTGATGAAGAGACCTAACAATACTTTGCAGAAGTTGTTCACTATATATGTGCTTTCACATACTTTCCACAAGATGTCAAAAATCTATTTAATTGCAAGAAGTTAGGAAGTAAAATTAGCATTCAAATGTGATCAACCATACAACAAAATCTAGAGGCACTGAGAAACTAAAAGCTAGATCTGCCAAGAAGCCAGATGCTGCCTTTGGAATAATATTTTTCAGGCTTTGGCATCAAAAAACTGTGATGCCATCCAAATGATTCCCACACCCTATAAAAGTTGTTTTCTTCCAAAAACATATTAGCTGTATTAAATATCCAGCTATAGAATAAAAGTAGATAAGGGTTAAGACCTAAGCATTCTATTTGAACTTAGCTTACAGGAAAGGAAATTTACACACTTATAATACCTGAGAATGATTTTTTGATATGACATTTAAGAAGATGGATATGAGAAAGCTAGAAGACAAGCATTTTGCTCCATGCTCCATGAGTCTGCCTTCTCTTTCTAATACATTGCCATGAATTTCACCCTGTGTAATGGGTTAAAATTCACAACCAGCCGAAACACCAATTTATGTAGCGGTTTCACGTTCCCTGAATTTTGTTTGCTAAATTCAGTGTAGTGGTCTAAATATCTTTTTTCTGTGAAATATGATTATGAGAACAGAAGGCAAAACAGGCTAAACTTAAGGATAAGAACAGATAGATTTATTAACACACAAAAGGAAAAGGAAAAAATTAGAATCAAAATGAAACTTTTAAAACACTCCCTTCCCTGTGCCCCCACAACAGCTCACTTTCCCACATGCAACATAAAGAGACAAAACTCAGAGCTTCAGGTCAGTACCACTTATAAGTCTTTCATTCAGTCTTTGAGAGAGAGAAGTATATCTCCTGATGTGTTAGGTAACTTCTACAAAAGAAGCAGTCTCTTTTGTGCCTTCCAGCCCCTACAAAGCAGTCCACCTGAAAACTCCTGCAGTTTTGTAGTCCTCCTAAATCATGTAGCCTTCCCATGACTACACATGGGATGTAGATTTGCACTGGGGTTTCCTTGTTTAAAAATGCACACTTCCACAAGCAAAGGATTTTTCTCATTTAAAGGAGCAGAGATATCTTCTCAATTCTTCACGGACACAAAGGGCTTCCTCTTATCTCTCTCTGTCAAAACATCTTATAAGATCACATTACAGTTTCTAATTCAACATTCACTCAATAAATCACAAAAAAAAGACTTTTGCTCAAAATCTACAAAGAATCTCCATAATCACAATTTCTGCGGTTTAAAGGAAATTTCTAGCAAGTCACAATACAGTCTGTTACCACAACTCATAGGAGGTTTATGCCTAAAACTAAGGCAACTCCTCATCTTTCCCACCTGAGAAGTCACTCCTCTTTTACTGACTTTGATATCTTCATATTGTCACTTTACATCTCTTTAATTCAGCCTTTTCTCTCTCTCTGAAGAGGGTTAGAGCTTTAAAAAGCTCAGTCTGTGTCAGGAAAGAGTTAACATTCTCACCGTGGTCTCTGCCAGGCGGGTGCTGCAAACATCTCAAAGCCACATGGTGAAAGAAAAAGTTCAGAAACAGCAGCAAAGATCTCCTGCGCAGTTGGTCCTTCTTCCCTCCGCCTCCAGCCCTCGGTCTCAAAGGGGTGGGAATGGCCCAGCCTGGGATTAGTGCTGCTTCTGGCGGGGGAAGGAGGCCCGGGGGCATCTCCCTTGGCCATGCAGCAGCGTGGGGCAGGCCCAAGGGTCAGCTAGATGTTACCAGCCATAGCTTCTCCTTCTTTGCCGGCAGCTGGGGGAGGAAAAGAGCTCAGCCAGCCAGGCACCACTCCATGGCAGCAGCTCCTGGACTCCCGGCTGGGCCCGGCCCGGCCTGGCAGCCTAGGCTGTCCCGGTCTCCTTCCCGCTGGGAGGGAGCCAGGATCAGACTCTTACCTCTGTCGAGGTGAAGAGCCAAGGGGGTGGTCCCCACCAAGTCTCAGCTTTCATATGGGTATTTCCAAAAAGTTGAATCAGTTTTCTCAGTGGTCAGACTACAGGCCAATAGCTGAGAACTAGTCTCTGATAGGTATCTGCCCCCTTCTAAAGCAATTCTAAGGTCCTGACAGGGCAGTATTCTATATTCTTCTTTAACAAAAAATTTAAATATTGTTAACCCATAACAACCTGCAATATTAATAATAAATAAAATCTAAGACAACAATCACAAATGGCTCTTACGAAGCCAAGCTAATTACCTATAATCATTCTTTTATGTTATTTCCATTATGAAAGATCAGCTTTTTTATTACAGGAATTTTTGCTCTAAAGATAGCTACTGAGCTAATGGGAGCTTTGCTCT
This sequence comes from Acrocephalus scirpaceus scirpaceus, assembly GCA_910950805.1. Lineage (NCBI taxonomy): Eukaryota > Metazoa > Chordata > Aves > Passeriformes > Sylviidae > Acrocephalus > Acrocephalus scirpaceus. The sequence goes on along the minus strand of OU383774.1, from coordinate 62,667,300 downwards.
TAGTTCAAGAGCCTTGAGATTATGTCATAAAGCTCTCACTGTAAGATTTCACTTGACTTGATTTTTGGTACACCTTTGTGATCTTTACTGAATATGTTCCCACACAGCTCACAAGTGATACCAAATTCCCATGGGAAATTCTAGAATAAACAAGGAGGCAGAGTGTCAGAGAGGTAAGACTGGTCCAGCAGCAGCTGTGTGAATGGAAGAAGCTTGTTATTCTCCTTTCCTCCCCTGGCAGCTCAGCTCCAGTCCCCAAGACCGCTCATCACCTTTCTGATTTCTTAGCTGTGTGGTAGCTCCCTAAACAATTTCATTTCAGTTGTCAAATACTTGCTGCTTAAACTGCTTAAATTAACTTTGGCTTGTTTCTCCTGAAAAGGTCAAAAAGAGCTTAAACAAGGAGCTTAATGGGTAGCTCTGACTCTGAGTAGTGATCAACAACTGGGGCAAAATGAAGGCTGGGGGCAACAATTGCTTTTCCTGAAAGAAATACAGCTGGAAGATCTATAGGATGAGACTTTATGCTCAACTATTCTAGATGGATAACAAGAGTTTGATAGGAAAAGAAAAAAATACAGTTTCCAAAGAATTGCTAAAATTCAGTACAAAAGTGTTCTAACAGAGCAGATTCATCTAATGCTCTCTCTTTTGTGTTGATTTCAGAATCACAGAATCAATTAGGTTGGAAAAGACTCCTGAGATCATCAAGTCTGACCTATTTTTTACAGTCAACTAAGTTTTTCCTTTGTTTTTGGGAAATACACCAAAAGGCTGTATTTAAAACAATTTTTTTTTTAAATCCAGTATGGGTGTATTAAGAAAGATTTGCATTAATACTACTCAAGAAAGATCATTGTATTGTGTTGTATTGTCTTGTACAGTATTACTACCTGTAAGGATACACTACAATAGCATTTGTCATCAAAATCAGCACTTACTGATATTAGGGGGAACTGCCTTTCTCACTATAAAAGAAGTCCTATCATCTGCAGAGTCCACAGTCCATTTACACTGTTCCCCACAGGAAAATTTTCTTCTGGAAGTGATCAACAACAGGATAGTAATTTTTAGTTAAAACAGTTGATTTTCTTATGGAATGTCAGTGGAAAAGAGACAACTGTATCATGTTACCAGAGTTCTCCATTTTAAGCATGATTTCTCCCACTTCTCAGATGTGCTCTGACAGGAAATGGTCTGGCTTCATCTGTTCTGTATGATTTCCATGGATAGATGAAAAAAAACAGTAAGATCTCCCTTTAGAGTTATTTTCTAGGACTGATCACACACAGATTCTACTTGTACAGCATGTACTCCAGTGCCCTGTCTCAGTGGCTGCTGTTGCGCACACTCTGTGTATCAACATGTCTTGGCAAGTCCAAACGTGGATCCAGAACTTCAGGTCTGGGTTCACAAACTCTACATGTAAGGTAAGGCTCTCCCTGAACTCCTTGGATCTGCTGACTACTCTTCACAATACGATTTATTATATGGTTGGTCACATAAGGTCAGTAAATATACCTCCCAAAGTTTTTATTGTCTGACTTGAGAACTCAATGACATCATTTGTGGAAAGAGTAGGACTGGAGCTTGAACCCAAACAGTTCAAAGGTATTATTTTACATAGAAAGATGAAATAAATGTAAAACTTTTTTGGAGGTCTCTGTGTGTCCATTCAGCACCTGTAAAATAGTGTCACTTCACCTCTCGGGGATGCTGCAAAAATAAATTAATTAATGTTTATGATACACTCACATTCCTCGGAGGAAAAGTTCACAAGAAAATAAATAATTCTCTCTGAAGCAACATTTGATTAGTGTACAGAAGTGAAAAATTTTGAATAGATATAAAATATATTGTAAAACTGCTTGATAACTGAACACCCTATAACTTGGGTACTGAATAAGGACATTAAAAGTATGTATTATTACTATATTTCTATGAAAATGCATTTTATAGAAAAATAGAATTGTTTAGGTTGGAAGAGACCTTGAACATCATCTAGTTCCAACCCAACTGCAGTAGGAAGGAACACCTTTCACCAGGTTGCTCAAATCCAACCTGGCCCCGAACTCCTCCGGGGATGAAGACATTCACAGCTTCTCTGGACAACCTGTTCCAGTGCCTCACCACCCTCACAGTAAACAGTTTTTTCCTAATATCTAATATAAACCTATTCTTTTTTATTTTGAATCCATTGCTCCTTGTCCTGTCACTATGTGGTCTGATAAAAAGTCCCTCTCTGTCTTTCTTCTGGCTCCCTTCAGGCACTGGAAGGCCAAAATTTGGTCAGCCCTAAGCCTTCTCTTTTCCAGGCTGAGCAATCCCAATTCTCTTATCCTTTCCTCATAGGAGAGATGCTCCATTCCTCTAATAATCTTGGCAGCCTCCTCTGGACTTGCTCCAACAGGTCAATATTCTTCCAGTGAAAGGACCAGATGTAGCTCTCCAGGTGAGGTCTCACAGGAGCAGAGCACAGGGGCAGAATCCCTTCCCTCACCCTGCTGGCCATGCTGCTTTGGATGCAGGTTATCCTGCCAGAATATAATTTGCCTTCTGGGCTGTGAGTGCACTTTGCTGGGTCATGTCAAGTCTCTTGCCCCCAAGTCTTTCTCAGCAGGACTGTTCTTGATCTGTCCATCCCCCCAGCTTGTGTTGATACCAGGGGCTGCCATGACCTGGGTGCAGCACCTTGCAGTTGGCCTTATTAAACCTCAGGATATTCCCTTCTCAAGCTTGCCCAAGTCCTTCTGGATGGTATTCCATTCTTCAAGTGTGTCAACAGGACCACTCAGCTTGATGACATCAGCAGATTTGCTGAGGATGCACTCAATTCCTTCAAGTGTGTCACTAATGAAGATATTAAATAACACTGATTCCAGTATAGATCCCTGGGGGACACCACTTGTCATTGATGTCCATTGGGACTCTGAGCCATCAATCACTACCTTCTGGGGAAAGGAGGCAGGTTCTTGAAGGACTCAAATTATTAATTTTGAATAAAAAAGTAGATATTCTTCTTAAAAGTAGAAAGAAAAACCATGATTTAAGCGTTAATTTCAGCATATTAAGTTGTCAACATGACACTGAATAATTTTTCTAGTGCAGTAAACTTTATAAACACACACCTTTATGTAATCATGCACAACAATGATAATTAACTTTTTGTGCTTCTTCCAACCCTGAATTAGAAAATTTTGTCCGAAGCATCATTTCTGTTGCAGATAGTTGTGTTGCTATGCTGAAACATTAGTTCATGAATATACTCAAAGTTTCTATTAACTTAGACATTAAGGAATAAAAAAAATACTCTGCTGCATAATCAGTGAATCAGAGATAATAAAATATGAAGATATATGTTTTAAATGTCTTACACTCTGAGACCTCTAACAGAGAGTCTCTAAATTACATTACTGACAGTACAATAAGGAATATTCTCATAGAATTGTGCTGATTTAGGGTGAAGTAGAGTTAATTTTCTTCCCAGTGGCTGGTATGGGGCTGTGTTTTGGATTTGTGCTGAGCACAGAGTTGATATTATAGAGGTGCTTTTGTTATTGCTGAGCAGTGCTCACATAAGACAAGTCTTTTAGTGCTCCTGCCATATTGGTAAGGGGATTTGAGTTATATGGGAATTTGGAAGCATACACAGATGGGAAAACTGCCCCAGCTGACTAAAGGGATATTCCATATCATGTTCAGTACATAAAGAAAAGGCAGGGTGGTGGTGGGGGACAAAGGAGGAAGCGAGGGATATTTGGAGTGATGGTGTTCACCATCCCAAGTCACTGTTAAATGTTATGGAGCCCTGCTGCTCTGGACATGGCTGAACACTTGGTTGCAGCTGGAAATGGCGAATTAATTCCTTGTTTTGTTTTACTTGAGTCCATGGGTTTTATAAAGATGTAACAAACTGTCTTTATCTCAACCTGTGAGTTTTCTCATTTTTACTCTTCTGATTCTCTTTCCCATTCCAATGGTGGGGGAGTGAGGAAGCAGTTGTGTGGGGCTGATTGCTTGGTGGGTTTAAAGCACAAAACTAGACTATCTTATACAAAGAAAGAGTTTCAGTTCTAGATCTCTTTTAATAAGCTTGAAAAATACACTGTGTGCAAAATATGGCACCAGCATATTTCAGTCTTTTTGTTTGGATTTATTTGTCTTGCTTTTGTTACTGAGAACTTGGCTAGGAATGAAGGCCAGGAAATGGACTGATCCAGGTCTGCCCTTCCAGACAACTTTACGCAAAGCCAGTGTTAGCTGCAGGACCATTGTAGCTTGCCATCATGTTGCCCAACCAAACTGCATAAAGGCAGATATAGCTTGGATTGCTTATTACTATCCACATGAACATGCTGTGGAGGTAGGCAAGATGCTCCTAATATGCATGGATGAGCAGACCGTGCCAAAATATTTGACCAAAGCATTTTCATTTACTCCACAGCTTCACTTAAAATACCATAACTGTCTGTAACTTGCAAGCCTGACATGACAGGGAAGGCTGAATCTGGGCTTAAACAAGAGCTGTTTTTCACATTTAGTGTACAATGAAGTCAAATCCATGATTATTCTTCTTAGAATTTTTTTCTTAAAAGATTCATAAGCTAAAGATTAGAAAAAGGTTTAGATTTTAGCTTTTGATTCCTGTATGTCTTAATAGTATTTATGCTCAATTTCTCACGATGAAAATGTGGGAAATTGGTCTCAAAATATAGCTCCATTATAAAGGGTGCATAAGTAGTCAGTGTAAAGTATGGCAACACCAAGAGATACAACAATAAACAGGGAGCCATGAAATCATGATTCTTGTTTGTTTCTTTTAAACTCCAAATCTTCTGCTGATATGATGCTGCTTGACCTTAGTCATATTAAGTCTAGCTCTAACTGCTTGCCTGTCTGTCAGCTGGAAAGAGTGCCTGGTTGGCAATGTCCCTCCGGAGGAAATCCTTGAAAGGCAAAGGAGTCCAGGAAGGATGGATATTTTTCAAGAAGAGAATGTTAAAGACATACAAGTGAGCCATTCCCCATGTGCTGAGAGATAAGCTGGTGGAGAAGACTGGTCTAGCTGAAGGGAGATTTTTGGTTGAAATTCAGGAAAAAAAAAAAAATAGTTCATGCCTTTGAAAGAAGAGGCAGACAATTCAAGAGGACTATAAGGATGTTGTGGAGATATGCAGGGAGAACATTATAAGAGCCAAAATACAACTAGAACTTAATCAGCTGCTGTTATAAAATACAATTAAAATGTTTATATAAAGGCATAAACAACAAAAGGGGAGGTAAAAAGAATCTCCATCCTTTATTGGATGCAACAAAGGATCAGGAAAAGGCTGAGTTACTTAAGGCTTTCCTTTACTCAGTCATTATTAGTAATAACAGTCGTCCTCCCTTTTAATATAAAATAAACATATATTTACTCATATTGTTATTTTGTTGTTTTTTAATTTGATACTTGATTTTACAAGTATTCATCATCATTATGTCAGTGTTATTTTATATTAATATTCAAAAGCTTATACAGTTGCCCTAGGACCTTGCTGTGGTACAGCACTGTGCTCACCTCAGAAAATTATTGCATCAGCTGTTGTAAAAGTCAACTGTTTTCTAAATGGCACTAGTATAAATAGAATGTTAAACAACAGAAGCATGCAAATTAACAAGGCTGGGAAAAGCTTATTGATATATCTAATCTAAACTTGTAAATCAAAAATTTTAAAAATTAAAAACTAATTTATGAATGCACAATAATTGCTTTAAAGAATATTTTCTAGCATGCCAGGAGACATTCCTCTCATTTGTCCCTCTGTAAAAATCTTCAACTGCTGTAAAGAAAAGTAACATTAAGGTGTCTTTTGATCTGTAACAATGTTAAGAAAAATCTTTCCTGAATGGACAGTCCATATATTCTTGCCAGTCCATACAGCTGTTAATGCATGACATTACTGGCAATACTATTTAATGAACTACAGGTCAAATAAAGGATAGTGTTATAGACAGTTTATCCCACTTGTTTGATTTATTAGTAATGTTAATGTGAGCAGAAAATTATCAGGGAACATTCAGAAAACTGAATGTTTATTGTAGATTTTTTTTTTTTCATTTGTGGCATTAATGTGTCACCTGTGAATATGAAGTCAGTAGTCATTGCCTACCAGCATAGACCTGGTGGGACACAAAGAAAGAATTAAAGTATTTACTGTGTTTTCTCTGAGATCATAAAATCTGAGTAACTAGGAGATTCATTACAGACACAATTGCATACTTTGCTTGACTCAGATCACATATTTGGATTTCTTGGGTCTTAGGAGAGAATCACAACCAATGAATATACAATATTATGAAATTATTTTCTTTCAGTCTTATGTGTTAACAGTATTTCAATTTCCATACAATATTTAAATAAATGGAAGTTTGTTTCAAGAAGTATCAGAGGGATTTTGAAGTTTAGTAAGTGGGTGATTTGGGATATCCCTGGTCAATAGTACATCTTAACATATTGAATATATTTCCTTCTTCTTATTATTCCTGAAAGGAAAGATTTTACTTGTCTTAAGCAATTATATCTGGAATATGACGATCATTCTGAACAATGCATTATTTCTCTCTAATCCTGGTTGTAAGCCTAACTCTCTGGAAGGGTTCCAACACAACACTTCACATTTGAACACTGATTATAACTGATAACAGCTAGTTGCCTGTCACTGATATCTGTGAATCTTATTCCTAGACACACCAGTCTTGCATTTAGTACATAATGTTAGCCTGTGTCTCAGTTATCTAATTTAGGTGAAAGGACACCTAAGAGTTAAATGCTTCAGTCTTGAGTCAATCTCATTTTTGTCTGGCATTATATACATTAGGTATTAGATATTAGAATTGGATACTCATATCTGGTTTTTTATTTTGTGTTTTTCTGCTTCACAGGTATCTTCTCAGGTTTTTTTTCCCTTTTTCCCCTTCACTTTAAAGAATCCCATTGAAGTTATAGAGTTGAGTCTCCTTTTTTATAATTATTATTTTTTCTCTGTGGAAGAAACTGTACTCTGCGGCAAGCCAAAATCCTGTTTGTCCAATCTTGGAGAAAATTCGAGCTCTGCAGACACGGCTGTTTCATTCTGTTTCCAATAGCTTGAGGCTTTCAGTCACACACCCTTTTCGCAGCCATTCCATTGACCTGCTCCGTATGCCCTAATATTCCCTGTTGGCAGTGTTTGCTATATTTGCAGGCATTTTATATCACCCAAATGCATAAAGAAGCTCAAGGGAATTGAACAATCATGTCCTGAGGGCTTACTGTATTTCTGTGTATAAAGACAGCAGGATTTCTCCTAGGCGAAGAGCATCACCCTGTCTTTATTATTCATCTTCTAGAATGAATTTGAAAAGTAAGTCTGCAGAAACTAAATGTTAGTATTTTGACTAAAATTCAGTTGAATACTCATTATAAGCCCATGGTGAAGCTGAAGAGTCTGAGTAACTACAGGCAGAAAAAGAAGGAATGTTTATAGGACACAAATACATGCAAACATCCTTTGTGACTTAGGATCTATTTAAGGAGAGTTTTCATTAATAACAAAAGCATAAGTGTGTATTTTTACCAGTAAAGATTTACCTGCCCTGATTTCTGATGAGCCAACCATCCATTTAGGAAACAGTTCTTCATGGGGCAAATGTAGGCATATGTTCTGTAGGAAAATGAACTCTCTGCTCTGAAATTCATAGCACCCTAAAATAAATGATGAATCCACCCGATGAGTCCCTGGACTCCAGAATTTTTTAATTTCTTACATCTTTAGTATTTTCTGTGGCGTAAGGTGATGTTATGTCTAAAAAGAATGTGACTTTACAGCAGACTCCAAAATATTCCTTTGGCAACATCAATTGGCCTTGCATATGCTGAACTTGTGAGCATTTGTTCAAGGGCCTTCTTCTCAAATAAGGAACAAACCCCTCCAGCTGCAGGTCACTCAAAGCTAAAAAAAGATCCCAGAGACAAGGCAAGCCAGCAAGTTTATCAGCAGTTTAATTCCCCAAGAGGGCACCAGGGGCCATTACATGGCCATTAGCATAGCCAGCACTGGAGTCACAGACAGAACAGAGGCAGACAAGCAGCCAGCCAAGAAATCAGCCAAGGGCTTTGCAACAGACACAGATGTTGCTGCTAAAAAATTCATTCTAGACCTTGGCATCTGAGTCCTTTATCTGTCAATTTTGTGTCCTGGATGAGGCCCCAGCTGTTAAGTTTGTTGATGAAAGGAGAAGAAGGGAAAAAGCTGAGCTGCATTTAGATGACCAGCAATTTCATTCCATCTAAAGTACTTCTCTTAAAGAGTTGATGTCTCTTTTCATAGATGTCTTCTTATCTTTACCTGTGAAGTTTTCAAAAATTTCCTTCAAGTTAGTTAAGGTGTAGCATTTCTTACTGGGTTGAGAAATAGTTAATGTCAAACTATTCTCTCACACAGGGGAAGGGTTGGTCCTATAGAGAAGAGAACCCACAATGGAATGGGCATCATGGATTAATGGCCTATAGATTTGGTTGTCTCTCAAATTATATGAGAATACCATCACCTGCAAGGATGACAACAGGTTTTTTTAAAGTTTTTCCCTTCAAATATTCCACATTTGGATAAATTATCTAGTATCCTCAAGGAGACTGCCAGTTTTTTGAGTTTTCTCTGTTTTTCTTGTAATTTCCAAAGACCTACTATTTTAGCTTCTGTCAAGATCTGCTTGATTTGAAAGCTCTGGTATGTATTCTGTCCTTAGTTTTCTTTCCCTACAACAGTTCAATCAGTGAACACTCTTGTTCTCCTACCATATTTGAAAAATACATTATATTGTTTTTTTTTTACCAGATCATGAAAAAAATAGCGATAACACATATCCATTCTTTAAATTACTCTCAAATATTATCATATAATAATACAGGCAAATAGTAACAGATATAATTGTATGTTATCATAGGATAACTCAGGGAAGACAAAACATATTCATTTTTATCCACTTACATGAAAAAAAAGTGCTCTGCTTAGAAATGTACTTGTTTATGAGCAGGTTATGGGTTTTTTTTTTTCCTTTTTTCCAGCAGTTTCTGTTTTGCAAAAATTAACAAGACTTTTCAGTTTAAATTTTTTTTTGTACTTTAACCATCATTGTCTGTTAAAATCTCTCTTTTTTTCCTTTCCTAGTTGTGCTGTCAATACAGCAAGAGCAAATTTCTTCACTTTCATTAACAAATAACTTAGTGCACTTTGACCCTTTTAAGGCTGTATCCAGCTGCTCTTTCTTATCTTTTAGAGATAAACCCTGAGGGCTTGAGGCCAACTATTCCATTCTGCTTAGGTTAATGTTGTCATAAAATCCTGCACTGTTTTGTCATTTGGTTTGCTCTTAATCAAGCTACTTGAGACTGTATTGGGTACCCAGAAAGTGTATGACAGAGTGTAACACAACAAACCTCTAAGCAGTTACAATTATTTGAAAGAGTAAATTCAAGAGCAGACAGCAATTTCTCTTTGATGTATGAGAATAAACCCCTGATTTGGCTGATTAATTAAGATTAAGTGAATTCACTCCTCTTCCTTTTAAAACGAGCAAGGGGCTAGTTATTATTACTCACCAAAACCCATAGGAACTTTTTCAGGTGAATGCTTTTTTCGTCAGCCTGATATTTTTAGCAGAATCTTCTTCCTTCCTTCCTTCCTTCCTTCCTTCCTTCCTTCCTTCCTTCCTTCCTTCCTTCCTTCCTTCCTTCCTTCCTTCCTTCCTTCCTTCCTTCCTTCCTTCCTTCCTTCCTTCCTTCCTTCCTTCCTTCCTTCCTTCCTTCCTTCCTTCCTTCCTTCCTTCCTTCCTTCCTTCCTTCCTTCCTTCCTTCCTTCCTTCCTTCCTTCCTTCCTTCCTTCCTTCCTTCCTTCCTTCCTTCCTTCCTTCCTTCCTTCCTTCCTTCCTTCCTTCCTTCCTTCCTTCCTTCCTTCCTTCCTTCCTTCCTCTCTCTCTCTCTGCCCCACACCATCCTTCACTCCCCTCTCCCATTACTCAAAGACTCTTAAACTGTTTTTGCACTGTAACACAGTGCCAAAAAGGGAAAAAAAAATCCCAAGAAATAATTTAACTCTTGAAACAATCTCCTAGAAAAGGCAATTTTGATTAGTTTAACTCAGGGTAAAGCAAAAACTGAATTGATGTAATCTACTTCCCAAACAGTTCTTCCAGCTGGTAGGCTATCACATAAAAAAAATGAGAAACAGTATAATTACTGGTTGTGCTTTCTGAAGATAAATAATTTGTCATTTGTTTTAAAAAACAATTCTACCTAACTATTCTGGTTAGGATATTTTTGCCTGAAGTCGCTTACCAGGTCAATATTCTGAAACCTTGAGCTAATCACCAAGACCAGAGTACTATTTTTGTCGAGGTTCTCTTTTTTTCCCATTTCTTTTTTTTCTCTAAGTGGCTGCCTGTGCTGAATGTACCTTCAAAGACTTTGCTATGCATAGAAGCACTGGATGTCTTTCATCCAATCAAAAAAATCATAAAGCTCCTTTTACAAAAATGGGACTCTAAAATGACTTACCTGTATTTCACTCAGAATCAACAACACTCCCCTCCCCTGTCCCTGCCTCCCTCACCTCCCCCAAAAATAAACCAAACCCTGACAACTAAATTATCTATTGAAACAACTGCATCCTTTATTTTTTGTGTTAGGTTTTAATGTTGCCATTTTTGATGCCAGTTCTGATACTCAGGCACTGACTAGCTGTGCTTACACTAATAAGGTGTTTGCTGTGCTGTGTGCTCAGTCATCCCTGCTAAGTACAGATCCTAGCTGTGTCCCAGTTATGGGGCAGATGTGCCACATTGTTGCCTGCAGTACTAGTCTTCAGACATTCAGAGAGGAATTTACTAGAATGACAACTTCTTATAGGCCAGGTTTTCTTTGTTTCCCTCTCAAAGAATCATGGCACCTGAAGAGGAACAGGAAAAAAAAAACAAACAAATTCAGACACAGCTGAGTTGTGAATTTACCCACACCCAGTGATGCAAACATGAAAAGCATCTGTCAACACTGTAAACATGAAGGACAAACACAGAAACTTTGTCTGCCTCCAAATTTCTCCAGAGGAAATCACTCAATATAAAAACTGGAGGCCTGGATAAATAGGCTAGTGACCAGGAAAACACTAATGGATAAGAAACTGAATTGGCACTGCACCAGATTTGAATTTAGATCCTTCAGTTCCTGAGCAATTTTTCCATGTAAAAAAGAGTAAATATGACAATGTGAATTATTTGTGCCTCTTTGGAAAGAATAATGTTTGTCTCTTTAGAAAATGTTTCTGGTTTCTTTTCCTAATGTTTAATGCCAGAGAGCAATAGTGGGAGAATCAAAGTGAGTCCTTAGCTCTGTGAGCAATACAGTGAACATCTCTCCTATGAAAGTTTAACAGGAGAGGAAACAGATTTGATGAGAAGATTCTGAGATCAATTCTGCAGTACAGCCAGATACAAGGCAATGTGAAAAGGAAACATTTTTTAGATTTTCAAGTGTCAGAGATGAATAATTATTCTGTTCAAGTAGAGAAATGTAGGCAAGACAGACAACTGTTTGCCAGTGTGAACAGTCCATACACATAGAAGCAGGATGGTGATAAATCAATTTAAAGATTATTCAGATTTAAAAATTTCAAAGTTTTTGATTTTCTACCCAAAGTAGGGTAAGTTTGCTGAAATTAAACTTCAAGCTATAAACCCCAGCAAGCAGATCAGGGACAAACCTAGTTAGCATCTGAATAAAGCATTTAAAAAAAACATCTGAACACTTTAATAAATGATGCTGATGTGTCAGCCAATTGTACTATCCTCTTACAAGACTTCATGAAATACACTTGAGTAAGTTCTCAGTTTTAGGAATGTGTATTGTTCTCAGTGTAGGAGTGTTCCTACTCCGACTTAGAAAATAGCTTAATGTTTGTCAACATTCCTTGTTTAAGTCAATAACATGCTTGAGTGCTTCATCATAAGTTGAACTTCATATGAATACACGTATGGTATGAGCCAACAAATTCGTATACTGATACTAAGCCACTGGAAATAACAAATTTTTAATAAAAACTCGTGAAGCTACAAAAAGCTATGCTATGTTTTATATAGGTCTAGGAATATAGCTCCTTATAATTTGGAAGCTAATAGTTGCGTACTTAATTTTGGTTGGAACTTCTACCATGCCTTGTATTCAAGCAATATTTCACTTTCATTGTAGAAATACATTTGAAGGAAATAATTCTGAAAAGAAATTTCTTCAGTATGTCCATTTCACAGAAGATTTTGACTAATAATTTATGTCAAGTTTTTTTCTTTTTTTTTTTGAAACAGCATCCTCTAAGAAAATGGTTTTTGATTCTCTCACCTCTATTATTTTTTAAACATATTTTAATCCAGAAGCAATTTATCCACATTTTGACATATTTGTTGAACTCCAGCAGTTTCAAAATTTGTAAAATTCTTCACATTTCCAGAAATGGTGAAGTCAAGTTAATGTGAGGGAGTGCAATTTCCATATAATTAAGTTATTCTGTGTGGTTTTACTAGCTATTCAAAAATAAAAGAGATTTGATACCCCTATTTAAGGCTCTTCAGACAAAAGCACATGAGAAATTACTAATTATTAAGTAATACATATAATATAATTAAAACCATGCACAAGTCAGAGCTGTTCACTGGTTCCAGTTCAAACAGGTAAGTAAATGTAGTCTTGCAATATAACTAGATCTTTATTTTTTGTTCTCTGTGGCTTAGCTGTCAATGTCTTGCCCATCATTGAAATACATAAATATAAAGTAAGTAGATATAAATATACTCTTCTACCAAGCAAAACAGCTAATTGCATACATGTCTGTGTTCATTCATTATGTTGGGAAAATATCTAAGTATAAAATGAAAGAAATATGTGTATATATATAGGTAGATCAAATGTATAAGCTAAATCTGTATTACCATTTCCCAGTAACTAGAAACCAATTCTCTGTAATGTTCGACTGCAAGGATAGGCCCTGGCATAGTTTTGGCTGGACTAAAGGTGAAGGATTCAGTCTGGCTGGACACCAGATGTAAACCAAAGCCTCCCCCTCCTCAACTCAATAGGGGAGAAATGTTGCAGTGAAAGACTTGTGGATGGAGACAAGGACAGGGAGAGATCACTCACCAAGGACTGCCTTGCCCTGAACTTCATCCTGGGCTTCAGGAATATGGAATCCCTGCTACAGGAGACAGTCCTCCACAAACATCTCCAACATGATTCTTTCCCACAGGCTGCAGTTCTTCACAAGCTTCCATGTGGTGCAGAACTTTAGGAACAGGCTGTTCCAGCATGAGTCTCCATGGGGTGCCAAGTCTTTCCAGCAAACCTGCTCCAGCATGGCCTTCTCCCTCCGTGACACCCCAGGTCCTGCCAGGAACATTCTCCACTAAGGGCTTCCCATGGGATCACAGACTCCCTTGGGCATCCACCTGCTCCAGTGTTGGATCCTCCACAGGCTGCAGATGGATCTCTGCACTTGGACCCCCACAGGCACAGAGGGACAGTCTCTTTCACCATGGGCTTCATCATGGGCTGCAGGCGAATCTCAGCTCCAGCAGGTGGATCACATCCCCCTCCTCCTTTCTCTACAGACCTGGGTGCCTGCAGAGCTGTTTCTCTCATGAATTCTTACTCCTCTCTCAGGCTGTTGTTCGCTCTTTATAGAGTAACTTTTCCTCCTTCTTAACTCTGATATCCCAAAGGTGCTACCACCGTCTCTGATGGGCTCAGCCTTGGCCAGTAGTGGATCCATCTTGGCGCTGGCTGGCATTGGCTCTGTTGAACATGGAGAAATCTTCTGGCAGCTTCTCACAGAAGCCACCCCTGTAGACCCCTGCCCACATCAAAACCTTCCCATACAACCCAATACACTAAGAAACACTTTTCAGAATTACTTCCAAGTGTGTTCTGGGAGATACCATAGAAGAAGGAGGATTCTTAATTAGAATGTGGCCATGCTGTTTGGAGAGTGAGAGAATTTAATAATATGAATGCAAGCTGTTCTATGCCAGCTGGCCCCAACAGCAAACAACAGTCCTAGACATATTTAATTTACTAGCCTAAATGTAGCTTTTGTGCTCTTCCAAAGTGTTCATGCAGCAGTATATTCCTTAGCAAAGGAGAAAAAGCACCAACTTTTTTACAGGGAAAAGAACCCAAATGTTTAATGACAACTGTACAGTTTTGTAGAGCAAAGGAATATCAATATATCTTTCCACAAGCAAGATGATTCAACCACCATGAAAATGAATACTAAGTACAGATGTCCTAAGTGAAGACTGGTGTTTTCTTGAGATTTCAACAGGGCAATTGCATATTTATTGAAAGTTATTTTTAATTTTTTTATGAGAAAATTTGTTCCATTATTTATTGTTAGTCTAATTAAAGTCTTAAACATTCTAATTAAAACGCAGGAAACAGCTATTATTGGTCTAATTACAATGAGATAATTAATAAATCATTGACACAGGGAAGATATGGGCTTCCTAATATTAAGCAGTTTTTTCTGAGATTAGGCTCATTACCAGTGTACCTCTGAATCACAGCACCTTCAGGTCCATTCCTCCCAAAATATAGGGATAGGTAAAGAGGAGTCATCAGCTTCATTAGGTTTTTGCCAGGAGGAATATGACACTCATAGTGGAAGCTTACCGATTTTGGTCTGCTTGGGGGTCCATTTATGAGGCTTTTTTTCACAGTTTTCTTATCCATTCTTTTTCTTTTTTTCCCTTGGTTTCCATCAAGAATTTGTCTGTTTACATTACTTAGCTGTTCTTTATAGCAGCACACTACTTTGCCAAAATAATATAAAAGACTAATGTTGTTTTTTCATTGCTTTTTATTTGTTTTTTGTTTGTTGGGGGGGTGGGGTTGTTTGGCTAGTTTTGTTTTTTGTTGTTGTTTGGAGTGGGGTTTTTGTTTGTTTGTTTTGGTATTTTTTGTCATAGTGTAGGATTTTCAGACCTTTACCATAGAGGATAATCTCAGAGTTAAACCAAACCAAGATGGGCAATAGTCACCTTCTCCCAGATAATTGCTATAACAGTTAAAACTAGCAGCTCAGACTCAGACATGCCAGACAAGTCCTGAGGGCCTTCTTTATCAGGTCAATAATATGACTGCTGTAGGAATAACAACATCATATTTTCTAACCCCCCAAAGAAGTAAAAAAAAAAAAAAAAGCCTTCTGTATACTTTAGGGGCAGGAGTTCAAACTGCAATGCTGAAGAGAAAAATAAGAATCCTCTTGGCTCCAGTGAAAAAGAACTATATAAGAAATTGTTTTTTGATTATTTCTATTATTGTTCTTTCCTCAGTGTTTGCAACGTAAAATGAATATGAAAATTTCATGTAAAAATACAGCTCAAACACTCTGATCTTAAATGCAGGGAAATCAATAGCTAATTTTTTGTTTACCTTCAAATGTTTTTAATAAAGAGCTGCACTAACAACAAGTGAGAATGCAACATTGTTTGATTGTGTGATTAACTGTAAGTCCAAAAATAAAATTGTATTTTGAAACCTCAGAATGATGAGCCTATGTGAATTAATAAGCCATGTGTGAGTATATACTTTCTTTCTGTTCATAATTCATTTTAAACTTTCTTGCCTCTAAACTCTTTTTCTATTTCCAGGACATCTGGTGCCTAAAAATCACAGTATAACAGCTCCAGACTTTCTCATTTTGTAATTAAAGAAAGCCTGGATTTTTAGGTCTTGCTGTGAAGATCACAGTATGTGTATTTATGAGTCTGGCATATCCCTCTCACTTACTAGCCTGGTTGCAATTTTTTTATCTTCTCATAAGCTCAGAGCTGATAATTCACAGAGTGTTTGTGATGCTGTGAAGGGACCTAGTTCCTTAAAAAGCTGACCTTGGAATCAGTTTTGAGGAACAGGATCTAAGACAGAGGGAAGACAGATTGTGAATCTCAGCAAGTTACAGCACATGTATTATCCAAACAATCCACATTGGTTCTAAAGTATAGACACCTGAGTCAGATTTCCTTAATGGCCAATAGGGAGAATTATACTTTTTATATCAACTTAGGATACTCTAGATACCAGCTTCTATGTATTATACTAACTTACATCTAAAGTAGATTGCAAGAATAATGACTGAAAAATTTGTTTCTTTGTGTTGAATGTTAAGGTCCCCTAAAGGTACTGACTGAGAGGTAGATGTTTGTTGTATAGATCTCCAGATTCCTGATAGACTCTGGTATGGCCAAGGATCCCTGTGTTCCTATTTTGTGCAAGTATGACATTGCTAAATGATTTGACTGACACAAACTGCATTACATGATAGTTTCCCAGATATTCCAGTGAATGTAATGTGTTTTCTGGACAGTTTAACCCAATTACCTGTTTTCATGCCATTTTCTCTTTTGTAAAAATAAAATGACATTTTACCTGTAAAACCAGAAAATTTCAAGTTAATTTAGATATTTTTATTCCTTTTCATATCAATTACTCAAAAACTTTAAGTGATTAATGTTTTTCCTTTCACTCTATCTATTAAATGTTCCTCTCAGTTTTTTAAAAAAGCTCCAAAACATAAGTTATATCAATTCCCCCCACTAGAATGTAAGGACTAAAAACATGTAGTAAAAAAAAAAAAAAAAAAAAAAAAAAAAAGAGTTGAATTCCATTTTTCTTAACTTTTTCCATCTTTATATAATCTAAATCCAAGAGGAACTTTAAAAAGTCAATTTAATTATATTCTCTGTGGGATAATTTTAAGAATTGGTAGTGTTTGACATTAACATACAAAGCTATGTTTGATTTAGGTTGTCAAAACAATGACAACAGCGACAGAATCTTCAATTTATCTTCCACAAAACTTTTTTAAGTACCCTCCAGAGATTTAAAAATACATTTAGAAACAAAAGTAAGATAGGATTTACCAAGAACCATTAATGTTAATTTTCTAAATGAAACCTCTCAGCTACTGTCAATTACACCTTGTAGATAAGTGTTCCAGCTTTATATATGGTGATCATGCTCATCCTGTAGGTATGGGAAATAATGTAATAATATCTGTATGTGATCTGCTGCACCCTAGTAACAATCTCTGAAATGTTAATTCCTATGAAACTTTTCCTACAAAGCCCCATTCATTGTCATAAACTACCACATTCAAAAATAGGAACAATTCCTTATACCTCACCTCAAATAAAGTTTCTTCAGCAGAGCTACTTTTACATCATTACACAACAGCAAGAAAAGATGCCCTGCTCCCTCCCCACATTGTCAAGAAAATAAATTTCCTGTAGGAAAATCATGTCTTAGCAATAAATAATGTATTTTGAAGGGGATAAGCAGACTTTTCAAGATTAATTTTTTTTTTTTTTTTTTGGTAGAACAAGCCCAAGTAATTCCAAGTGTATTTAAAACAAGTAAAATCCCCATGAGTTCCTTATTTTCCTTATAGAGGTTGCTATTCCTCAGATTTTTTTTAAAATAAGTTCAGTTTTATAAAGACAATTTATTAATAACAGTATGTAACACCTACGTTACAGACACCATCGTTGCTAGCTTCATCATTTGTAATGAATTAAAAGAACAGTTGTCTGTCTCAAACACTGCCAAGTCCATAGAAGGAACTGTGGAAAGATAAGCCACCACAATGGGAAGTTGAGATAAGCACAGAAGGGAGGACTTTGCAACAGGAAGGTGCTAATTCCAGGCCCAGTAGACATGCGATCTGGTTAGCACATCCTGGTTAACGCATCCAGCCAAAAATTCCCTCTGTGACAAACTGGAAAAGGAATGAACTGCTCATACACATACCACCCCAATTTTTGGGAATGGCATCTATGACTGCTCTGCAGGTACTTGGAATTTGGACTGTAAAAAAATGGCACACCCCAGAAAGAATGAGTCCAGAACCTCCACCACCAAAAAGCCCAGGTTGACAAAGGACCAATGGGACCAACTGCATCCATGAGTGGTGATGAAGAAAATCGAGGTTACTGACTTCAACATACGGTCTCATTTGCAGCTTATTACAGACAGAGGCATCTCTCACTACTTGGATCACAATGCCACTATTGCAGTAATAGCCTTAAACTTCTTCAAAGCATCAGGAAATAAAAATGAAAATATAGAACACTTTTCTTTTTTTTTACCCATTGAGTATTTTGGAGGGCTGAGGACTACATAAAGTAAGTCATATCCAGGCTTTTCAAATCTTCTTGACAATATTAATGCAAATACCTGAGAGTTTTGTGCCATGTAGGGTCTCCCTCTATTGTATTCCTAAGCAATAAGAGAAATACAATGTATTTTTAGCTGATGTTGATATTTTCAGTATTTCTTTCTACCAGCATGATTTACTTGTCCTCAGCATCACTTTTATGTCTATCTAAATATTTTTTTCCTACTCTATAATTATTAAGGTGTGGGAAATAAACATTTTTAAGGGATTTGAGGAAAGTCAGTCCTCTGTAATCCCCAGAATTTACCAAGAATATGGCAGATTCCAATCCCGTTTGTTTTTGTGGGGTTTTCAAACTAATGCAATTACAGAAACTGCTACTTTTTAATTATATTCAAAATGCATATGTGAGACAGAGAATCCAACAGAAACATTGGCATCAAAGTAGTGTACACTATTTCCTCTGAGTCTTGTGAGAGAACGTCTGTTCAGAATTAGGTATTAAACCTGAGGGGCTTTGTGGAATTGCAAGACATTTCATAAAGCAATTACAGCAATATGAGGAAGCTTTTTTTGTAACCAAAGCAAATTTTATTATCCTACACTTCCATTACAGTTGTGGCCAAAATTCTTTTCATATATTTTTAAACTTCTCATAGGATTTAATCTCTTCCCTTATAGAAACAAATTGTCCTCTGAGTATGAAAAAAGACCAGAAAACAGAATTAAACCAGACATCTAACTTCATGCTTTTGAAGATAGGTGAAATAAATGGTATTGAAAATGACTTAAGAATATAGTGTAGATTTTATAGTAAACGTAGAAATACTGAGAATTATCAGTCATTAATTCTGACATGTCATCATTCAGGTTACTGATCACTGTAATATCCCAGGTAAGATGAAAGAAGGTATACAATGGCTTATATGTAGGTGGGGAAATGGCAAAAATAGTATGTTTTTTAAGGAAAAAAATAAAACATGTGGTTTCATTTTCAGAAATTCTTCTAGAGTAATTTCTAGAATCTGAGACTCATTAAGGTTGGAAAAGACTTTCAAGGTCATTGAGTCTAACATTTTTGAGCCTGTTGGGTTGCAGATGCGTCACTTAGGGACATGGCTTACTGATGGATTTGGATAGTGTCAGGTTTGTAGTTAGACTTAATGATGTCAATGATCTTTTCCAGCCTAAATAGTTCTATGATTCCAAACCCAAACAAGGTTAATCCCACCATTCATCTTATGTCACTCCCAGAAGTGTCCAAGGCTAGGTTGGATGAGGCTTTAAGAAATCTTGTCTAATGAAAGATGTCCCTTCACATTGCAGGGAGGTTGGAATTAGAGGATCTTTAAGATCCCTTCTAACCCAAACCAGTCTATGATTCTGGGATCACATTCGTTCATCAATATATGCTTTCCCTCCCTTGGGAAAGTCATAACAAATTTGAGGAAGATGATAATGTATAGATATTTCTAAATTACAAGATGCTACATTTCTGATTGCTGAGCATTTTTGTTATCTCTTTCTGCTTGTGGAAAGAGAATATATAACAAACTGGACTATAAAAAACATGCAGTAGAAACAGAAGAATGACCTGAAGACACTTTACATGTGTAGCTACTAGGAAATGACAAGTTTGAAGGCAGAGCACTGATGAACACTGAAACAAGGAGATGAATGGCCAAAACTGACCACATGGGTGTGTTGAATTCTCCTCAGCAGTAAAGTTTAATGCAATAATTTAAATCTTGGTTAAGATTGCTAAGCCTGTACACATATCTTGGTTTCTGACTAGGGAATGGGGAGAGGAGGGTGAAATTACCTACCATCTACTACTGTTTTTCTTGTGTTTCAGATAAGCAATATAATTGTATTAGATAAATCTTAAGGCCTTTGGGAAGAGGAACTTTAAAAGGAGCGTCAAAATAAAAGTAGTACAAAACAAATAAACATCTTCACAGCTCAGGATGCCAAGATGTCTATTGGTATCACCTTATTTTTGCTTGTACATTCTACTTCTCTGTTCCAGGAAACTTTTAAAGACAGTAAATAGATACAGGATACTTTAGTGTTATTGCTTCCAAATTTCATCCAGCAATGCTTCTGGGCATTGGAAAAAACATAAAAATAAAAATGCATGAGTTTGTGGAAAGACCAAGCTCCATGGAATGTTTCTGAAATTATTCTAGAGAAATTATAATTTTCAATTTTATTTCTCCTTGACTGACCTAACCAGAAAGTTCAAATAAAATGTAACAATAACCTCCAATTGCGGTAGAAGGGGAATATCAGTTATCAAAAAAAAAAAAAACAAACCCAAAACAAAACAGAAGTCTAGGGAATAAGTGCCAATAGTTCAGAAAGTAATATTTGATTTAATAGGTACAGGAAGATATCTTGCAGCATATAGCAAACAGAAAAAGTATATGGTGTATCCAAAGCCTTGAAAAGTCAACATGGACTACACAACTGACATTTTTTCTGTTCATACTAAAGAGACAAACAAAACTACTATCTGTCTACTTATCTATACACATTGGTGTAATTTAAAAGGGATTTATTTTGGATTTTCTTCTAATTCCCTGCATTTGGGTTTGGTTTCTTTTTATTTTATTTTATTTTTTAATAATGTGCATTTTATATCCTGAAAGATGACAAAATACAACAGAAGATTTTTATTGCTTTTACCTGAAAAATAATACTATCACTAAAAAATAGCAAATGCAGTGTTACATCTCTATTCCCTCAGCTTTTCCCTTCCAAGTCTTCTTATAAAATGACATATAAAGGCTTCTATGTGGAGAACTGCATTCAATATATATAAATTCAGTAAGTTTTATTGAATCTTCAAATCTGAAAGAACCATGCAATATATATCTGTATGACTGAGTTACAATTTTCAAATGCACTCTTACCTTTTATTTTTACTTTAATCTTAAAACAGCTGACTATTTCTTATTACATTGAATGTATTCTCCTGCTACCAGAGAGGCCTGTGATTACAAGGTATATATCACTGTGTAGGAATCTTGACAGTTTGCTTTAGTCTGCAAAACCTCACACTTCAAGATACTACTTAATTTGAAACACTACCTAATTTGAGATATTTCAGTAATAACAAAACACTTTGCCTGCAGTCTTTTGCATTATTTATTTTCTAGTCTTTCAGTAATGAATCCTGTGAATCCTGGGTTTTGAGGAGGTTTTTTGGGGGGGTTGTTTTGTTTGTTTTGTTTATTTTGGTTTAGTTTGGGGTTTTGTTTGTTTGGTTGGGTTTTTTCCTTTGTTTTAGTTTTCTTTTCTGAAGCCTGTTAATTTATTCAGTTCTTTAAAATTAATCACCAATTTCAGCCCTTTTTTTTTGTACTTGCATTCTGATATCTGTTTTTGAATGTGACAGATATTTTATTTCAGAAGATTTTCCTCACCAAAGTTTATGTCAAAGAACTTGCCTTAAAATTTAATAGGATTTATTTTTTAACTGAACACAAATAAATCATTTAAGTTGGTATAAGAAAACACAAAATATTTCTTTTCTCTTTTTTATTTTCTTAGAAAAAGTTTACATATGTTTTGGTGGCCAAGTCAATAATTTTTTTCTATTTTATATGTAAACTCAAATCTTTAGACTAGTCTTGATGTTTTGTGGGTGAATGGAGTATTATCAGAATTAAGACGTGAAACAATCTGATGGAGAGCAGGTGAAAGAGTTATTTTGACAGTTCAACTTTATATGTGTGCTGTACTTGTAACCTTCTGCCTCTGCCAGTGGAAGAGGAGGAGGGGACACGTCCATCTGTGCCTGTGTCTGCTGTGAGTGCAAATGTGGGTGCTGCTGGGGACAGAGCCTTGTCTGAGGCTGCCTGACACATTGTTTTTGTGTGTGTGTGTTTGCATGTGTACATCTGCAGGCTGACACATGTACGAGTGTGTCTTTGTGTATATGTGTCAGGCTGGGTTCCAACAGAACACCAGAACAGACTCCAGGATGGAGCAACCAGAGAAAGTGGCTGCTCTTGACATGCCTTAACTACCTCCTCAAATTAATTTCTGATTTTTCTAAGTGAAACCTCTAGAGAAAGAGGGAAGCTATTTGATGTATTGTAAATTCAAACAGAATCAGAAATATTTCAAATATAAAGGAAAATAATGATTCAGAGAAAGATCTGACATACTTCATCATCTACCTTAAGCTTGAATTTGACGTTTAGTAAAACGGATCAAGAATATGTCAAGATTAAACACACCTGATTTTAGCTGTTGAGAAGTATAGTTCTGCAATGTCAACATTGACATTCCTTCTAAAAGTCTGCAAGAAGCATTAGATTTTAAAAATAGAAAAAAGTTAAATCTTCAGGTGTCTGCACACAACCAATCAACCACAATTCTTTCTGCAGTCAATATAACACCAGTGAACAATTTACCCTATTTTAAGGCAAGCGTCTAATTTAGGTAGAATGAAGGGCCCCCTGAGGTGCTTATTTCTCTCCAGACAATATAGAAAATGAGAAGAAAACAGCATAAGTTAGATATCCAAGCAGGCACCTAAGCTAGTTGCATAAGGCAAATTGGCTCCTACCTTCAAATTTTATTCCTTTAGATTTCTGTAAGTAGAAGAAACACAAAGAATATTAATATATCCCCAAAGCCTCATCCAGTCACAATATTTTTTGCTAGTTTCTACCCCAACATTTAACTTACTGCTAGTTCAAGCAGAACTGTGAGGCTGTGAGAATATCACAGACTAAATGGGAAATTGCCATCCATTTTGAAGACATTGATTACCCCTTAAACTATCACCTACTTTGGTGTCCTCTTTTGCTACTGTTGCTCTTTAGTTTTCTAACAGTAATTAATTCCAGTTTAATTACACAAACAAGGAAGCAAACAAATAAATCATTTTGGCATGAAAAGGTAAAAAAAAACAATCAACAAGCAAACACCCTCTCCCCCTGCCATGGCTCAGGGATGTAAGCTAAAAATTAAATATTAAAATTCTCATTAAAAGAATAAAACGACATATTATGAATGTATTTCCATCAGGGAATTAGGAAAAGCTGTCACCAGAATGAAATATTGTCACTTCTTCATGGTTTCCTGTTCTTCTCCAAATGGTGTATAATATATTCATTTCTCAAGCAGAAAGCATGGAGTGTATGGGAATGTTCTATTAAATTGCTCTTTTCCTTCACTGAGCAAAATGACTTATAATTGCACTTATTTGCTTTAAGTCCTAATATTCATGTACAAGTTGCTCATCACTGTAGCTTAATATGAGATTTACATGTTTTTAATAAAAATAAATCTACTCTATGACAGATTATTTTATTGTGAAAAATAAAGTTTTCTTATCACTGACTTAATGCTTGCTTTTGCTATAGTCCTCTCATTATAAGGACTATTGATTCTGGTGGCAAATATAAAGAAGAGTTGAAAGCAGTTACTACCCAAGGTTCAAATATCTCTTTTCTTCTACCATGTTTTGGTAATCACACATTAGGTAATCCCATAGTGTCCTAGGTAAAAGTATAAAATTGATGGCTTTAATATACCTTTTTTTTTTTTTTTCAAAAATAAGACATACATAGTCTTTTTGGATAGTTGAAGAATACTTTATTGTTAAAAGAATGTTCCTGACAAAAAGTTTTGACAAGCCCTACTTAATAACATTTCAGAAAATGGCCTTAATTCCAGAAGAGAATAAAATATTAGAGCCAAAAATAGATTTGCATGATAAAGAAACATAAGAATATAGAGCAGCTACCTGTAGGTAGCTATAAACCAGGCTGGATTATATCTTGTGTCACTGTCCTAAGAAAAGCTTTGTGACAGTCAGAATCTGTACCATCTATGCATGATGTCCTGACTTGAGAAAGACTTAATATATTATTAATTTTTTCACAAGTCAGTAATAGAAGAGACAGGAACAAAGATCTCTTTTTCTACCAGGTAGCCCTTCTCCTTTTTTATAGAGGTTAGTATTAATTATAGAATAATGGAATCATTTAGGCTGCAAGAAACCTTTAAGGTCATTGAGTCCGACCACAAACCTATCTCTTCCAAGTCCATAGCTAAACCTTGCCAGTAACCACGATTCAACTACACGTCTTTAAATGCCTCAAGAGATTCTGATTTCACTGCTTCCCTGGGCAGCCTATTCTAATCTTGAGAAGCCTTCTGGGGAAGAAAAAATTCCTAAGCCTTCTTTACTCCAGACTAAACAATAACAGCTCCCTCAGCTGCTCCTCATAAGACCAGTATGGTGGAATCTTCACCAGTTCTGTTGTCCTTCTCTGGACATGCTTCAGCACCTCAATGTCTTTCTTGTAACAAGGAGGCTGAAAACGGACCACAAGACTTGAGGTGTGGCCTCACCAGTGCAGCAGGACCTGGCATTTTGCCTTATTGAATCTTATACCATTGGGCTCAAATACCAGTCCAGCCTGTCCACCTTTCTTTGCAGCAAGGGTGACTGAGGACTGGCACAAGCTGACCATGCATGATGCAGAGTGTCCCTCCTTAGCTGTAGTCTAAAGCCATCTGGGCACAGTTCTGGACAACTGGCTCCAGGTAACCCTGCCTGAGTATGGTTTTGCATCAATCTCCAGAGTCTCCTTCAAACCTCCATTGTTCTGAGATAGTGATGTGTTGGTCTATCCACACAAATATTCAATTATTTTTATGATAGGTGATACCTGAAGTCATTCGATATGAATCCATTTTTACTGAATATGTTGTTTTTCCATAAAATTGCATTCTGTGTCATACTATGGTAGAGATTTAGGTGAATATTTAGGTAAGATCAAATTCTGTGTCATTGTTACTATCACCTCAATAAAAATAATATATTTAACAATTACATACTTCTTAAGAGACAAATGTGTACAAAACATATAGTAAAATGAAGGAAAACTTTTTACAGAAATATGAATTCCAGTATTATATTTAAATATAAAGTAACCCCATACAATTTGTTATGGACTATGGACTCTGAGGATTTAATTACTGTAATTCCACATTGCTCAGGTTGAAGTGAGTCATATTTAATAGAGTTCAGTTTATAGAAACCATGGATTCCATGGGATTGGAATAAAGCAGGCAGGAACAGACAGTGCTAAGACTAATGGCAGATCCTAGTGAAGAAAGAGGTGAAGAGCAAGGCATGCGATAAATGAAGTAATCAGTAACTGAAGAGTTATATGTTAAGTCATAGCGAAAATAAATTTTTAAAAATAGTGATTTTATATATTTAATAGCATGTGGTGTGGTTCTAGGATGTCCTGCACAGGGCCAGGAGTTTGACTCAATGATCCTGATGGATCCCTTTCAACTCAGCACATTTCATGATTTTATGGCAATGTGAAAATAAGGC
Source organism: Acrocephalus scirpaceus scirpaceus (assembly GCA_910950805.1). Classification (NCBI taxonomy): domain Eukaryota; kingdom Metazoa; phylum Chordata; class Aves; order Passeriformes; family Sylviidae; genus Acrocephalus; species Acrocephalus scirpaceus. The sequence goes on along the minus strand of OU383774.1, from coordinate 62,641,689 downwards.
ACAGTCCACAGATATTTCAGAGATAATGAAGTAGGAGTATTTTTTTCTGTATATCACAGTAATATGCAGATTTTTTTCCAGAAAAGAAAAAGATACTACATTATTACCCTGACACATTAGTGAGCAAGCTGATGCAGTTTCACACATAAAATAAATGAAATTACAAGAAAACATGAAACATTACAGCAGATTGCTAAATAACAGATAATTGAAGAAACCACTGATTGATGTGTTGAACATCCATTTTGGCAGTAAAGAAAAACAAATGTTACAATGCACAGACAGAATCCCAAACCTGTCAGAGTTTAAAGAGCGTCTGGACAATGCTCTTAGTCATAGAATTTAGTTTTAGGTAGTCCGGCAAGGAACAAGGAGTTGGACTCAATATTTATGGTTCCCTTCCAGCTTGATATATTCCAGAATTCTATGATTCTAATTTAATTAAAACATCTTTTGTCTCATCATCAGCAATATTTGATTTCTTTGGTCATATTTTTTAAAGTAGGCAAGAAAGTCCCTTACACAGTAGATTTAAATCACTATATAGTTACTGTTGCCTCTCTCTAGAAAGTAGGAGAAACCAGGAATCTGAAACCATGAATAAAATAAAGTGATACTTGGATACATTTTTATACATAAAAATATTTTAATGGCTGAGTGATTAACTTCAGACCTTTATATGCAAATTATTATACTACTAGTATATTAGTATTAGTATTAAAATTAGTATTTTTTGCTTAGACATTTCAATCTAACTTTTAAAAAGCCAAACATTTAAGGGTCTAATACTTTACAATGCAGTAGGTGTACTAACAGAATATGGAAAAATGATAGTTATCTTAAAGCTAGCTCTGGGAAAAACTAGCTTTTTTATTTCTTCTATTGTAGTCTAAAATGATTCACATCTTTAGTTTGAAACTCTTAAGAGTTTGCCTAGCCCGTAGCCCAGTAGATGTAAGGTTGCTTTGACTCTGTTTTCACAAGTGTCACCAAAAACAAGGCAGAACCTGTGTTCCTGGTGGATGTGTCCTTACTCATAGGCACAGTGGACATACACATCTGGCCACACACAAGCAGAAGACATTACCTTACAAGCCCCCACACAATAACCAACAGCACTTATATGAATGTGAGTAGCACTGATGGCTTTCTCCTGTTCCTTGTCTCTGGCTGATCAGGAGTGGTTTAATAGTGGAACTTATGTAAGCATGTACAAGCAAAATATGAATTGCACCAGTAACTGGCCAGTAGCCAGCTGGAGACCCTGAGCTTCCCCAGCCACTGGCACCTGGATGTACTCTTCAATTTAAGGTACTTAAATCTTTTCTCATTTCCTACAGAACCACAGAATGGCATATCTACCAGCTGGTCCGGATCTCTAGTGTCTAGACCCAAAACAGTGGTATCACCATTGATAGCTTCTAATCCATGCTACTCAACCTGTGACTCTGGCTTATAGTTTTCAAGTATACACACACAGAGTACAGAGTGCATCGTCACTTAGGAAACCCTATCAGATGCTGACAGATATCTACGTGCCTCTCCAGAAGGCCATGGTCTCTTGCAGCCTCTGTCATAAGTGCAAGACCTATGATATAAATGTCTTAAACACTCTAAAATATTGCAATAAGGAGGCAACTGAATCCCACAAAAACTCAAATGACTGTTAGGGGTGTGGAGTCCCATTATAGCTACTGAAATCACAATACGCAATGTTGACTAGAAATATTATTTTTAACCTTAGTTATCTTCATTCATTGAGTGAATTTGTTATCCAACTCTATTTTCCAAGATGATTAGGAGCTTTATTTAATAACAGTTGAATCAGTGACAGTAGACTATGAAGGGTACCCTAAATCTATACAACTTCATGTATTTACTAGAGTTTAGCCCTACATCCTTATTGCTAATTATGGGATATGTAGTTCACAGATATCCCCTACCTACATTTAGACCTTTTTTTCCCTTTTCTTTTCTTTTTCTGTTTACATTTCAGAACAGAATTCTAGCCACGAGGCCAATCACCATTCTACCTCCATCTTTCACAAAATCTATTCAACATTTTGTGCATAGCACCACCTGATACTCGTCAATAGGTGAATCAGCAGATCACGTTTTACATGTCCTGTTGCTAATGGCATCTAGAGTTAGAAGAAAATTTTCCACTTTAATAAAGCCTGTGTGTATATCTTGCAGTAACACATGATACATTAGAACTTGTATCCAGACCACAGGTAAAAATTTTTGTTTAGGCACCTCATAACTCAGTGCTCTACCAAGTTGTTCCAACCTGATCCTCGTTATTTACAGAATCACATCTGACCTAGCAGAAACAGTGGCAGATAATGCATTATACTTATTTTCAGTATGTATAAACAGACCTTAAAAGTGGAGTTCACAGGCAGAGGTTAGATCTCTGCCTCAAAAAACAGAGTGAAAGCAGCAGATTTTGACAGTGTCATCCTGCTTACACAGCTTAAACTGGAGACCTAAATATCCCCCATGCTCTATCTAGCCATTTCCTTGCTTCTTCTTTAAAAACTAATCTGCTTTATGCATTTCTATACTTCAGGGTTCTCTGCAAATCTCCACATTCTTCCTCATTATTCTGAAGTGACAATGTCTCCCACCTTTTTGTCTGCATTAAACATTCAGTAAAAGTTCTCCTAGTTTTTGGGGTTTGTATTAGTCATCAAATAATGCCTTCCAGGATCAGGCTATAGCCATTCTCCTGCCTGATCCTTCATCTTGCAATGTTTCATTTCCTTACCATCCTAAAAATCTTTTAAATTTAGTCTTCTTTATCAGATGCATTCAATAAGTGATTCTGACACACTGAGACAAGCTTGTCTTGCTCTTTGACTAAGTCCTGAATACCTCACTAAAACAGAAACTCTTTTTCTCTGCAGATGTAATTTCTGGACCACAGTTAATTTCTTTCAATTTCCTCTCCTTTTTTCTTCCTCACCTAGTGGAGGTTTCATTTAGTTTACTAAGGAACAAAATTTATTACTTATAGCATGTTTTTCTTATAGAGGCAGAGAAACCATAATAGAATGAAAGACAGTGGCTCAAATTATTCTTATTAAGATTTTCTGTATTTCATCAGAATTAATATCTATGCAGGAAATATATTTTACTGTTTTTATAAGTAGGTCCCCCACATGAGGGTGTCTATAGTTTGTACTATGAAGTGTACATGTACGAGGGTTTTTTTCTTTATTTTTCTCCTATCTATGCAGGGTTTTTTTTGTTGTTGTTTGGTTTTTTGTTTGTTTGGTTTTGTTTTGTTTAGCTTTGTTTTGTTTTTAAACAAAGAATTGACATCTTAGATGGTTGCTGACAGATCTCTTCTTCTTTAGTTTGTTCTTCCATATCACGATTTTCAGTAGTTTATATGATGTTCAGGGAAATGGAGAACAAATGTGTACAAGTAACTTCAAACGACAGAAAGCTATAAAAATAATAGTATGTCCCAAAATCCATCAGTATGATCTTCCTGTTGGATGTACTTTGCCTTATCATTTCTTTTATTTGTTATGTTTAGACAAGATGGGTAATTTATTTTCCATTTAATCCCCTGACATCATTGAGAACATGCAGGCACACAGAACTTTTGAAAGTGAAGCAACTCAGGCTTCTCAATCCCTGATCCAAAATCTGTTGTTACCAATGGTAAGATTTCCAATAATTTCAAAAGATTTTCAATCATTTCAACATACTTTAGATCAAACACTCTTTTTGGGTTTAGGGAACTAAATTTAGGCATTGTTTATCCTCAGATAAAATACCTTATTAAGACTGGAAAAAGACATTAGTCAGTTTTGTGTCTCTTGACCTTCAGGCAGTAATAAAAAAACAAAAACAAAAACAAAACAAAACAAAAACAAACAAACAAAACCAACAAAAAAAAAACTCCTTCAGAAGTGAAACTGTAAAATCCAAGTATCATGAAGTTTTTGAGGGGAGAGGTGGTAACACAGTTATACATCATAGCTTTGACATTCATTCAAGGTCAAAATAATAAAAAAGAAAAATATAATTATAATCCCTGCATGTAGGTGGACAGAGAAATATCTATTTATTTGCACACAAACAGTAAACAGGTTTTCAGAATATCAATCTTTGTGCATGTTTAGATGGTTTAATAAATTATGAGGATAATACAATAGAAGTAAATACCAATACATTATTTTTTCTGATATCTATCAATATCAGAAGATATAATTATTTTTGAAAGTGTCTGTGTAAAAAAAATTGTTCAGTCCTGCAGAATCTCACTATGGACTTGATAAATTGTTTCAGTTATAAATCACAATCTTCATCAATGTCACAAAGACAGAAAGCTGAGAAATACCAGTGTTTTTTTTCTTGCACAGTGTGCTTGATTTCCTGTTTAAGTTTAATGTATTGAGATCTACCTGGTTTATCCTAAATACCCCATTCTAGGAGAATCATTGTATTCAGTAAGCTATTTATAGGCCTATTAAATAAACCAACACAAAAATTCCAGAGTAAATTACTTTATTCTTCAATAATTCTTTTTCATATTTAGATTATTTTGACTAATTAATGTGGATAGTTTTTACCACTTACTATATAGGTAAATGAGAGTGACTACCTCATATTTAGAGACTTTAATTGTATATTGCTAAAGTTAACAGAAATAAACTCAACCTTGAGTCTTGCTATTCTGTTATCTAGATGAAGACTAATCTATTAAAGTTGTTTTCCACATTTGGAATTTACACAGCACACCAACTAAGGCATATCAATCAGGTTAACAGACCAAATGCATATTTTTACTTTTTACCCAGTTGCTGAGCTTTTCAACCAAAGGTAGTGAGCAAACCTGTACTGCCCCAGGCTCATCAGAACACCTCAAACTACATGCAGAGCAATACTATGACAATGTCATGCAGTTCTTAAGCCTGCTAAAATAGCAACCACAAGAAATTTTAAATAATTTAATATTTCCTATACTGTGAGAACTAATCTTTTTAAAATTATAGAAACAGAAGGTTAAGGAGAGATCTTGTAACTGCCTGGAGCTACTTTTTTAGAGGAGACTAGAAGAATAATGAAGACTTAACCAAATTCTTCTCAAAAGTGCACCATGGGACCAGCAGTAGACAAAAGGCTGAACACAGAAATTCCTGGGTTGAGGAATGTTTTTGTTATTTTTTAATTATTTTTTAAATCTTTTTTAATGCTTTTACTAAAAGCATGTGATATAGTGGAACAGGTTGCTCAGAGACTTTGTGGAATCTTCATTCCTGAAGCTTTTCTGAATCTAGCTGGCCAAGTTGCTGAGCAACCTCATATAACTGGATGTCTTCCAACCCAAATTATTCTATGAGTATTTGTACAAATAAAGAAATGCACACACACACACACACAAAGATATTAATCATACACTATACACACACACACACACATATATATGAGAGATTTTATAGGAGCTGGTGTGTTTCTATAAAGATGTCTGAGCCACTTGAATTATTACTTGCACTTCCATCACTCTCCCAGGACTCTGAGGAACAATAGATTACACATTTCTTTGATTTAGTCAGAGGTTTTATCATATCCGCTATGAACAGGGTTTTGCAATTGCATCTATTTGTTTCAGGTACTCTTTGCATCTCATTTATGTAATCAATGAAATAGAATAAATGCAAATAACATATAATATTGGTTTTACCTTTCTGTTATGATTGACAGCTAGCTAACTAGGCTATTATGAGGCTGTTTGTAGTTTGCTATACCTAGCTGAGCTGTCTTCATCTTCCAAATAAAATGCATGTTGCTAAGACTCACTGAAACTTGTTTAATGGATCAAAAAAATTTAGCAATCACAATTTAAGGCTAATTTCAGCTGTCCAAACATAGGGTATGAAGTGCCATTTATGATACCGCAGGGCATTCAAGATATTCACATAGACTTATCAGCTATGACACAGGATTTATGGAAGATCTGCATTGTTCTGTAACACCAGCTGGGGGTCAAGGAAGAGATACTATGACATTTAAAAAAGGTATTTAAAAGCTATGTCTAGGTAATTGAACTGAGCCTTTTAAGGAGAAATTACCCTCACTGGAGCTTAAAATGTCTTAATTTATAACTAGTCATCATACACTCCTTTAATAAACAGCAGAGAAAAATCAGGAACTTTTATACTGAGTTTAATCTGTCTGAAAGCAGGTAACCACTCATAATGAGATAAATCATGTCTTGGAAGGTCATAATATAGTTATGTTTTCATGACTAGGTGCAATGTAGCTATATATATCTAGTATGTGATCTGACAGATGTATTTGGAGACTATTTGTAAGCCATTTCTAGTCGCAGATTGAAATACATTAATTTATTCAAAATAATGTATTTAAATTAATAAATTCAAGATAAATATAAAGAAGTTTACTAAAGACTTTTCTTAGTTCTGTAACTGTTTTCTGAATGTTACCAGTTTTCTGCTTTTTAGTCATGTGGACAAAATTTTCCTTAGCACACTGAAATTGTCTACAGCAGAGAGAAAGAGATAAGAGGGAGTGTTCTGAGGCCCCAGGAGGTGTCCTTCTTCCAGTTAGGAAAAAACATAAGCAAGACCAAACATAACTTGTCTCACAGTCTCAAACAATCTTTAAAGCCCATCTCAAAGGAGTAAAAAACCAAACCCAACCCATATATATTTAAGAAAGCTGTTGAGGTTGAGATATGAGACCAGACTATCACAGTCTTGCATGCCATTACTTAACTAGTGGGAATTTTAGTATTAGTCTCAGTATTGCTAAATATATTCCTCTACTGGAATTTGAGATCACAACTACAGTCAGTAGCGAATTTTTTCAAAATATTGCAGTTCACTGAAATTTTGTCACTCTGCCATTGATTTTAACAGCATCAGATTATTGTACGTAACATTAGTTTAAATTTTCCTTTCAAATTTTCCAGCTGAGGAATCACATGGAGTTAGAGCAGTCAAATACTTACAAAGCATAATTAAGACTGTTAAATTACCTTGCCTACTACAATGTGAGATCTAAAATGTATTATAAGATGTAAAACAATGTAGAAAATAATATTTCATTTTCATTATATCTTTCCTTTCTTCCTTAGAAATCAGATCCAAAGCCATATGATAGGCTACAAAATGTTATATATGATCTTCAGTGACCAAAATAATACCCTGGAAACCAGACTTTATGTGTCTAGGAATATATCAAAATAATAGTTCAACACAGTTTTGGAGAGGTGTATATTCTATATGTTTCTGTTCTGGAAAACTGGCAGGTACCTTTTATTCCTTTTATTGAGTATTACCTAGCGTGTCAGGGAATACAGGGCTGAATTCTAAGAAATAAAGCTGCTTCGCAGTGTGGCCACACAACCTAAATAGAAACTAATCCTGTGTTTCATTTTGACAATATAATCCTAAGGAAAAAAAAAAAAAAACGAAAACCCTTTCTTTTTTCCTCCAAGATATTTTTGGTAGACATTTCTTGCAGTTACATAAAAGTAGAGTCTGTATTTATCAAAAACAGTGCTAACACAATTAAATCAAATTCACATATACTCAGCTTGAGTTATTGAAATTTAATTAGAAGTGACAGCTGTGTCTGGTCTTTGGACAAAAATACACATGGAGTTTTGAGTAAGAATTAGAAAGGAGGAGGTGAGAGAAACTGCATCACTATGCTTCAAAAAAGGGATTTGGGAACAATTGTGTCTTTTTAACTCAACAGCCTCCTCTAGACTTTCTTGCCCCAATTTCTATGTTCATATTTTTAGAGTAAATATTAAGTAATAAGGTTATCATATACATACTAATGTCCTCTATGTTATACAGTATCAATATCCTATCTAATATTCATAAAATATGGAATTAATATATGTAAAATTAATTTATGGTTAATTTAGATAAATACAATCGATACCATAAGGAGCCTTTGTTATTTTTCTGGATTTTTTCACTTTAGAAAAAAAAGATATATATCCTACATTTTAAAAAAATAACATGGGTTATATTCATGTTAGAGTGATATTGAATCAAACTTGTGTTTCTGGAAATATAGAATGTGAATAGTTTTAATAAGGCTTCAGTCATAGAATGATAAATTCATTGTGACAAAAAGCACATGCTAGCCTGTAGTGAAAAAGCTAATGTCATTCATTTTATGAATGGATGGTATGCAAGAAATCTAGAGTGCAATTATTTTTGGGGGGGAAGTTATTAAAATGACTGTCAGTGTTAAAAATAATAAGCAGTCAACTTCTCTAGGTTTCCTTTGAGCTGTAGAGCAAGTAGTTAAACAAGAGGATCCTAGTCCCAAAGTTGCCTTTCCTAAGAAAATATCTGACTGTTCACTTAATGAAAGTGATCCATTCTTGTACTTAAACTTCAGAGTATGCAAAGGCTAATGTTAGCTTCTAGTAAATTTATTCATTATTTATACACTGATATTTTAAGATTATGATTGGACAGCCATTTTCATGTATCCTGACTGTCTATCATCTCTACATTTTTGTCTTGAAGTCAGTCAGACACACAGGCCATTCAGCAGGTCTGAGACTCTAAGGAAGTGCCAACTTAAGACTATCACACTCAAGGGCAGCACATCTGTCTAAATTCGTGATATCTCCCCACACACTTTCTCTGGTCTATATTCTCTTTTGTCTTTTACATGAGGAGCAGATTGTCCTTGTTTTATTGAATGAGCTACCCAATCACTTAATAAGTTTTTGTGATTTTTTTTCTGGTGGTGTGTACTTTCACATGTTGTTCCTTGCTTGTTTCTTCCTCTGATTCAGAGAGGAAGACTATGTTCCTATTCCTCTTATGAGGTGGCTCTAATGTCTTGTCACTTCTGGTGGAAGCCCACAGAAAGGATTATGTGCGAAGGATAATCTTTCATTGTTTCAACACTATTTCTCTAAATCTCTCTGAAGCAATTTTTTTATTACCTCTCTAGACACAATAGGAACAGAATCATTGTATCATAGAATGGTTTGAGTTAGAATGGACCTTCAAAGATCACCTAGTTCCAATCCTCCTGCGATGGGCAGAGACATCTTTTACTTTAGATCAAGGTGTTCAAAGCCCCTGTCCAAAATTACTTTGAACACTTCCAGGAATGGGGCATCTACAACTTCTCTGGGTACCCTGCTTCAATGTCTCACCTCAGATTTCAGCTGAATCTGGCACTCTTTCACTGAAATTATAAGTGTGTAAGAACTGGGATGATGGGAGAGGCAAGAGCTAAAATTGAAATCTTAATTCCTTTAAAGTGACAGGTAAATGTATCCTTCCTCTTGCCCATGTAACACCTTGCTTGAGACACCATGTAGTTCTAATGTCAGAGTTGGACCACTAGATGGAGAGGGCTTTTAAAAGTTTGCTGTGCCTTCACCACTGAAGGTTAGAAGAAAATATGCACAGATCTGAGGCATAGTGTGAGCTATAACCCTGAGGGCCAGCTTCTAAGACGAAATTGCAGAGTGCTTATGATCATACTTAGGTGCTGTAGAATACTGGTGTTCTACATATTATTTTTTTTAACTTTTCAAAAAAAAAAGGAGGTGTTTTGGTTGTAAGTTTCTTTAGCTATATTAAAGGTAACTAAGTTTGCTAGCTCTGTTCTTTATATCCTTTGTTAAGACATTGTTTCAGAAGATGTCCATCTATTAACTATAAAACTATGACTATTTTAAAAACTCACACAGGGCTAACTTTTAAGCAGCTTAAACCTTGTAGCATAAATCCAATGTTTTATGTCAAAAGATACAGGGTAAGTCTGCATATTGTCTGATATACCTTTGTGTTATTAAGCTTTGCATTATACTTCTAACCTTGTAAAGTATTCAGTACTTTTTTTTTAGTTATATACAAACCATTTTATTCACTTTTTCTAGTGAAGTCACCTTGAAACAACTTTTTCTATATTAAATTTTTCAGAAAAAATAAAAAATGAGCTAGCAAAAATCAGTATCATCAATATGAAATTGAGAACCACTTTTTCTCAAGATTTATCTGGCTTGAAATATATTATGAACAGTGCACTTCAGAGAATGACTGGCTTATTTTATAGCTCAAGAAATATAAAATATATGTAAAGAGAGAATTTTTGGTGTAGTTTAATGTTTTCAGCTAATGGGCTTATTAAATTGAGTTAAATTTAATATTTATTATTAAATATTGAGACTTCTATGCTTATTTAAAACTCTACTTGAACATGGTTTTTATTCTTGCTACAAATAATGTTACTAAAATTCACATTTTAATAACTTTTATAATTGTCAGAGAATTATTTCCAGCCAATGATAACAAAGATTATATTTGAACTAGTCTTGTTTCCTGTATTTTTCTGCCTGAATTTTTAATTTTTTTCTACATATCATGCTTGTTCTGGCATAGATTCAAAGATATTTTATTGGGTAAATGGAATGTATCATTTGCTTATTTTTTTAGTGCGATGGTGTATGTCTGATTTGAACTACAGAATATGTGGTTAGACTGAACAGAAGGTCAGAAATCATTACTGACTTCAGTAATCATTGCAGAATCTGGGCCAGACTAGCAGTTTTGTAAAGTACATTAAATCTGATCCTAACTCAGTAAAGCCAAAGTTCTATTGACTTAAATAAGATTTGAATCAAGCTTTTGGGAAATGTTCTATTTTTACCTGGTAATAATGCCATGTGTTAGAGAAGACATCTAAGGAGGATTCTGTTAAATAGGTTAATACAAATACAAAAGGTAAATTTTATGTGTATTCTAGATGTTAGCAAAATACTAAATACCAATAATCTCATTCATGTTTCAGGGTAGCTTACTGCTCATACAACTTCTTTTGCAATAACAGAGTAGCATAAATGCACTTGCTTTAGCATATAAGGTAAGTCTGAATGTTGACATTCAAGGGAATTTTCCAACAACACACTGGTGGAAATTATTAATGAAGAACTCATCTATAACTTACTAATTAATCTTGCAAACTAAAGAGCCTTCTAGGCGGGGTACCCTCTGAATATCCTGAATATTGCTTAAAGTTTCTATAGTCATTTTGTGAAAAAAAAAGAAGACACCCCATCCCCCAAACCATCTACAACACACAAAAACACCTAGGAAAAGGAAGAGTAGCAGAACTTCTTACTTTCTGAACTTTTGTGGTTTTAGCCCTGAAAAAAGTAACTAGTTTGATGAAATAATTCCCTGCGCCTGCTGGAGATGGTGTTCCAGCGAATCCCGGCTGCCCTGGCAGGGAATTGTTTCAAGTCTGGTTGGGCAGTGGCTAGCAGACCGGCCACTACCTCCTTAGTAGTTCAGAAGCTGCACGAGAGCTGTTAGTGAGGCTCGACGAAGGTAAGAAGAAGGAGGCCTCGTGGCAAGATAAGAGTTTATTGTCACATGCACCCCATGGTGCAGGCACTCGTGTCCCAGGAGAGAGAGAGAGCTAAGAGGGCCAAGGCCAGAGCCAGGCCCAGGCCCAGGGGCCTGGGCCCTGAGCGAAGCCCCAGCCCGAGGCAGAGGCTGAGAGGCAGAGGGAGCGAGCAGGGGGAGGCTCACTGCTTATCAGGGACTAGGGGAAGGGGGTGGACACAAGAGGGAAAACCAATCAGGGAAACGGGGAGGGCACACAGCCAGCAAATAGGAAACGAGGGGTGGGGCACCCCCAGCCTGCTCCAATCCGGGACCGAGCCCCTCTCCGAAGCCTCTGGAATGAGGGGGAGAGGCTTCCCGGAGGGGGGCAGGCACTGGGAGGAGAGCAATGGATGATTGACTACATATTGCAACAGAGGGGAACAAAGGGAATTTCCCAGGCGGGAGATTGTACCAAATGGGGAGAAGTACAGGGGGAACTTGGGAAGAACCATTATAGAAAAAATGATTATTAACAATAAGTAAGAACTAGAAAACGCGCCGTTACAGTTTGACTTTGCCCTTCAGATTGAAAAGGACTCAGACACTTTGTCTTACATTTCAATCTGCTCTGCACTACTGTCATTCAGTAGCTTAAATTTTTAAATTGACTGCTGGAAATAGTAGATATGGATTTATTGTCACTCTTCAACCTTCCCTGTTTCAATAGCAGATAGGTTTGATAATTATTAAATAATGGGTAATATATGCTGGTTTTTAGAGGATATGATAAGGTTTGTAAAGGAATTTGAGGAGTTTGAGGGCTGGGTTTGTTGTTGTTGTTGTTTTTGTTTGTTTGTTTGTTTTTCTCAGTTTCATTTTCCATTTAACTATACAGTTGTTTTTTAGATAAATCAGTCAATTCCATTTAGTATTATCAGTTGCAGTGGAATACATATTTTTATAATCAACTTAGCTAGTCTTTACAAAATAATGACCCACATGCTTAAATGTCCCATGGTTGAAACTTGTTCAGTCTGACTTCCCTATATTTGGGGCAGTGATGTCTAGAGGCAATATAGTTCATGATCATTTCAGAAACACTGTCAGTGTTAAGAAAAGACCCATAATAGATGCTCTTTCTGGGTTATATTTTTTGTATTTCTGTACCAAAATAATTTGTTTAACCAAGCCGGTTGCATTTTACAACTGAAAGCTTTACTAAATATTTAAGCAAATACTGAACAAGAGTTTTTGCTTATTTGAAAACCATTCTTATACTTAATCGACTTGTAATAAGTCATTGTTAAAGTATTTTTTAAGCTTCATTAAAAAAAGTAGATGTCTTAATGTGTTGAGTATTATAAAGTTATTAGAGTAACTATTGAAACATTAAGGTAATATCAAAAGTTCAGTCTGTATATATCTATAATGTATCATATTGTATTAATAGAGTTTTGATTATCAATTTACATAAATTCAAGGTAGCACAATGTCTTTAATCAAAAGTGATATTTTTCCTGAAGCCTCCTCCTTTTATGAGGATTCTCTCAAGGCAGATATACATGCAGAACAAATACGCTTTATTTCCAGCTGACATTTAAGACACACTTTTGCCTTTTGTATTTTTCTGCTTGAATAAAACAGTTACCCAATAAAATAACAGAAATTTTTCAATCTCAGTCTTGCTGTGTTTCTTTAGAACTATAACTGAAACTGTCAGAAAAATGAAAGTAAGAAAAATAGCACACTACAGATTGCAGAATAATTGGTGTTGGAAAAAAAAAGTAGAGAATGAAATATTTTAAAATACCTAGCTTTTAAAAAAATATATAGCTGAAGTGTTAGCCTGTGTCTTTCTAATAAAAAATGTGATAAAAAAAATCTAAACTACAGAGAACTCTGTGAGTTATACCACAACTCTATTTTTAAAGACCCAGAGCCTTATCATGCTGTGAAGTTAATTGCAAAATCCTTTTGACATTCATGAGAACAGATCTAGTCCCTGCTACATTCTGAATGACATAGTATCCTGAAATCAGCAACCACTGATTTTGACCATTCCTTTTCTATATTTATCAAGAAGAGAAATTTAATTTTGAGATGCACTCAGGATAAGCCAAGTACTATTTGTCCTTCCTTCTTTAACATCAATATCTTTCTGAAAGTTCATGCTGTAACTGATTAACAATATCACTAAATGAAGTTCTTTACATCAACATAAGACATTATCTCCACACACTTAAGTAAATCAAGGCAGGGCTGATCCATTTGTTTCTGCAATGGCATCTCTTTCCTAGAAGACGTTTTTAAAAAGTTCAGTGTTTAGTCCTCTCCTCTCCTCTCCTCTCCTCTCCTCTCCTCTCCTCTCCTCTCCTCTCCTCTCCTCTCCTCTCCTCTCCTCTCCTCTCCTCTCCTCTCCTCTCCTCTCCTCTCCTCTCCTCTCCTCTCCTCTCCTCTCCTCTCCTCTCCTCTCCTCTCCTCTCCTCTCCTCTCCTCTCCTCTCCTCTCCTCTCCTCTCCTCTCCTCTCCTCTCCTCTCCTCTCCTCTCCTCTCCTCTCCTCTCCTCTTTCCTATAGTACATTAAGTTGAATGACTTCCATCTGTGCACTTGTTTCTTTCACTCTTCTGTCTTTTTAATACCTACTGTGTTGTGAAAGTTAACAGATCATATTGGTGATACGAATGTTTGATTCTGTGGTACTCCCTTCTGCACAAAGTCTGTTTTTTCACTGAATCAAATTTAAGCTTCTTCTCATCTTTAGAAAAACCCACATTTACTATCCAATTTTCATAAACTTTTCATGTCTCTTGATGCATGCTCAGATCTGTCGCTCTGGAAAATTTATACTAGCATTTACACATTCCATTTAAATATCTCTTAATTCAGAAATACAAATGTGCAAGCATTTTTCTGGTTTATTTTGGTTCTCTTCTTCCACCCCCACAGTGGATTATCTATAACATACAGTTATGACTAGTACAACTTAAAAATCGTAAATTATTTTATTACTCTTTCAGTAATACCTCTGTTTTTCATTAGTGCTTTATCACTTAAGCATAGTAATAAAGCCTGTATTACTGACTGGTGCTGTACTGAGCAGATGAAGGACCTGTAACATGATTTCTGAAAAACATAATTGTGTCTGTTGGGGAGCAAACATCTGCAAACCTGCAAACGTAAAAATCTGCAAATGTACAGTACTAAGTATCAATTAATATACAATAGTATTCCTCAGATATTGAGATGACTATACAGCACTTCCACTTTCAATCTTTTAAATAAAATAATTATTAATATTAAAATAATAAAAGATAAGAGAATTAGGAATAATTAAGCTAGTTTTCCTAGTACAGGGTAAAGCTTTCTGTTACTTAGACAAAAGATGGCATTTTAGTGAAACTGAGTGTAATAGCAATGACAGACCCACTGCTTATTTTTCACTCAATTCAGTCTCTGTTTACTCCCCAATAATACATGAAATAACAGAAACAAGACACTACATCCAAAGAGTGGAAAGTTTAAGTTTTGTTTGGATTGGTTGTTTTTGTTTATCTGTTTTTGTTATTTTTTTGAAATATCGAAAATATTATCATGATGGGCTAAACTGCAAAATGGTGATAACTTATTGCTTATCTAATTTCCTTTAACAGTGTTTAAAATTTGAGCTAGCCCTCACAAATAGCCTATAGGAATCTCTATGCTGACAGATGCTAAGTAATTGGTGGCAGAAATAGCAGGCTTATTATACACTGGATAATATCCAGAAACTAAAAATTTTACATTGATATGAAAAAAGAAATTAATCTTACAGATTTAAAACCATGAAATATTTGTAACAGACATGTTGGGAACTGGACCACTAGTAATAGGGAATAAGGTATAGTCAAACAATGTAAGCTATACTATTTGTAAGATAGTGCTATGTTGATTCATAAAAACTTCATTTATTTAGCTAAAATGAAGACTTTGAAGAGGTAAGGTAATGAAATTACATAATCTTGTTCTATTGCAGAGAGAAAAAATGTCAAGAGCTCCTATACAGACTTTCCTCTACGTATGGACAAATCACATTCAAGGAAATGAAAAAGTGTCATACTTCAAAACTAGTGGCAATTTTTTTTTTTTGGCAATTTTTTGGCATTTATTTACTGTCTTCCAGAGTGACTGGGGGGCAGCATGAACCATAGAGTTTGTTCAGAGATCAAATTTGATCAATCATGAGATAAGAAAATTATCTTCAGATACATTTTTTAATTGAAGAACTTAGAAGTGATCAACAGAAAACAAAATATAACTCTCTTTAAGGGTTTAAGACACTAAGCATCTAGGTATTTGTTTTTGTTGGGTTTTTTTCTTTTAAATTTTCCTGAATGTATTCATTGGATTTTTTGAATCACAGCGGAAAAGATTTGATACCGAACATTGATCTCTTCAGTGTATTATCAGGTGTACAACTAACAAGATCTAGTACGGCATCAACATATGTGCTTGGAGGTAATTATCTGAAGAAAAGGTAAAGCATGCACATGATTATGAACATTCTTTTGTTTCTTATTTCCTTGGCAGAGTAAACTTGCTTGTAATCGAATGGTGTAAATGCTGTTAATCAATAACTGAAAATCTGGTGGGTTTGGTTGTTGGTTGTTTTTGGTGGGATTTTTTTATGATCTATCAAAAATCAAAGCTCACTTGCTTATTTTCTTTTCAAGAAATGCTTGATCCAAATTAGATTTCAACTAACTTTCACTAAAAGGTCACAGAATCGCAGAATCACAGAGTCATTTGGTTAGAAGAGACCTCCAGGATCATCAAGTCCTACCCTAACCTCTACTAAACCATGGCACCAAGTGCCACATCTAGTCTATTCTTAAACACATACAGAGATGGTGAATCCACTACCTCCCCAGATAGACTATTCCAATACTTTATTACCCTTTCAATAAAAAACTTATTCCTAATATACAACCTATATTTCTCTTGGTGCAGTTTAAGACCGTGTCCCCTAGATGATTTAGTATCATCTTTTTAGTGAATACTTAATATCAGTCAGCTGCTATTAATTCTTGCCTGGCAAAAAAAATCTGAAAAATGCACTTTAGTGAATAATCATGTTAATTAATATTGACAATCCAGATATTTTTAAATCTTCTTTATTATGTTTCAGTGTGACAGAAGTAATAGCAAGAATACTAAAGATTAAATATTTTATCAAGCCTGGTGTCAATTGTTGGTTTTTGATTTATGTCTGGTTGCCAATACTTATTTCATTCTCTAGTAGTGAATACATCTCAGTAAATGATAACTTGGATTTTTACCAGAGTTTTTTCTGTCATATTTCTTTATTAAGTAAACTTGTGGCACTGTGCTTTTTGCATTTGATAAAACTGCAGTTTAATAACAAATGATTTGTTCTTATGCTCTTAATTAGACTTTTTTTAGAATGTTGTATTGCACTCTGATCTTTAGTCTTCTGTGCACAATATCAGTTTATTTTACACTTCAATTACTCCCTTGAAATGAGATATTCACAGAAGCAATTTTGATGTTAGTCCTTGGACATATCAGACATTACAGGTGATCATTTTGTTTTGGTTTAGCCAACTACAAAGTTCAGGTATTGTCAAATAAACTTGACAAACTACTGCAGCTCTGTGATGAAAATTCAGAATGTGTTATTGAAATAAAATTCTAAATATTGAATGTGACATCTATCTATTTTAATCAGATCTCTTCCCTCCCTTAATGTGTTTTCCTTCACTTCAGTTCATGTCAGATCCTATGCAATGGCAATCTGTTTATCTGTGGAAAGTAAGGACAGCAAAACTGACCAAGAAAATTCATATTCATTTACTAATACATATGGTTAATGAAAGCTTTGTCTCAAATGCATTAAAGTGGAACATTAAACAACATGCAACTCAGAGTATTAAAAGACAAGTGATTTCTCGGCTTATACACTTGACAATTTAAAGAATAACACTAAACACAGTTGAATGTAAAGAAGTTTTTAAAATGAGAAATATGATAGAAGTTAAAAAATATAAAGATTGAAATATGGAATAATATATTGTGACAGTAAGATTTCAGACCTTCAATATGTGTCCATTTTTCAACCAAGCAGTCCAAATGAATTCATTTTTTCTGCTCATGATAGTAAATAATTTTTCTCTCAGTAAATTATATGCTCATATCACATATTGAAATTAGGTAAACAGAAATAATGAGTATTATATAAATCTTTATGCAATAAATTATATTTCTGTATTTCATTTTTACTTTAACGATATGAGTTCTGAGCAAGATATGCTGCATTTTTATTTTGCTGATGACATAAAGCCTATAAATAGTACTGATTAGATATTCTGATGTCAGAAACTGTTGCAGAATTCCTCATTGAGACTACATTTAAACAAAGCTACAGAATATCTGAAAGTTGCTTATTACTGCACAGTTATGTTTGTAGTTAAAGTCTAAATAATCCAAATTATAGGAGGTTTTGAGTAAAAATTTTTATGCTACAACTTTTCCCCTTTCAATGAATTTAAATGATGTATGTATTTGTGAACATCTTTAGAATTTTGTATGACAAAAGGATAAAAATAATTTAAAACCCCCAAACCCTACTTAATACTTAGTTTATAAGGTGAAATTCATCTCACCAAATAGTTCAACGTTTATCCTCACCTGCTAATGGTGAAGAACCTACTTTCACAATGATTGATCTGACTTAAAAAGTGTTTAAGATAGCTGCATGTGTGAATTATTTCTCTATTGAACAGATGAGTTTAGATGACTACCTTAACCTGGATGAAATGGAAGAAACCAAAACCAAAAAGAAACAACCCTTCTCCTCCACAATTAACAGAAAATCCCCTTGTTTTCTACTACTGAATTCCTGTCAGGTTATAAAGCAATTGTATTCTAAGACTGATCAAAATAATCATCAGTTAATTCAGTTGGTGTTTTGGGGCCAAGACTTATGTCTTGCATAGAATTATCAATACACTCTCATTAAGAAGGAAAGAACTGAAAATAGCCTGCCCAAACTAATATTTTTGTATTGTAAATATAGCATAAGAATATAAAACAAGGGAGTATAGAAAGCTAAGAAAATAACCATCAGCTTTCTATTCTGAAAGCCTTTTTTGCATTTTTCATATTAAATGATAGCTATTCACATGACTTTCAGTTCTTGTAGAGTCTTTAGAATGCTGAGTTTTTCTTTCTCTAGATTATTTCAGTTATAGTGAATATGATTAGAATCTCTCCCAATTCTATATAGTTGTATTCATGACCTTCCACAAATCATATTTGTCCATTCCTAGTTCTGAGAGGGTGAAAAGCATAAATATATTGTTCCTGATTTTGCTGAAAATTCAAAAACTATTTCTGTATAAAAGGATACATTCATATAAAAAATAGAAAAGCTCCATGATAAAGATTTTTTTTGTACATAACTAAACATGTGAAGTTATATTTGAGTAAGGCAGCAATATTAATAGACATCATTTTGCATGTTTTATGCTACTTAAATATCACAAATGTCTTTCAAAATTGCTATGACATATTGAATGGTTCATGCAGGTGATGATAACATCAGTTTACTTTCTTATATTTTATTCAGAGTATTACAATAATTTCCCATTGTTGAAGTTTATGATTGCTCTCTTCCCAGTTCTCCAGCCTCAAGATCTCAAGATCCAAGTCATGTTAAATTATTAGATTAGCTATTTATTACAGATATTAATTGCTTTAGTGATAGATATGCTTGACTTTCAGGATCTGAAAGGGTTGCATATGGGCAACATACTTTGTACTTTGACCTGTGATCATTGGTAATCATTATCTGTTTGAAAATTAAAAATATGCAGAGCATAGAATGGGAAGAAATGCATGACTGGTCAAGAAAGATGTGTAAGATACACTTGTAATTGATCATACTGTACTCCACTCAGATAGGCTAGCAGTCATAAATTGGGCTATTTTTCTGAAGTTTCTGCCTTGACAAACCATTTGCTTGACAACGTTTGAATTTTTTTCTTATTTTCTCTGTATCGATTTTCCAATAGAATTGTCAGTCTAACTGATTAATCTGTGTAGGTATATGGAGCACAGACTTTTTTTTTTTTTTTTTTTTTTAGTTAAATCTCATATAGTCTTGCTCCTTGCCTTAAACAATGAGGAAGCAAGCTAAAAATTACTCAGAAAGGAAGGCACAAATTATCAAAGAAAATATGAGTAAACAAAAGTTTAAGAGTAATGAATGGGGAAGGATGCAGGCAAATAACTTTCACCTTGTTGCAACATAGATATTTGGGTACTAGGTTTCATTATCCTCTATTGTTAACACTTATACAAATTACTGAATTTTATGGGGTTATAAAAATCTATTTTTTCTGAGTTTCTCTGTATCATACTTTCTGTTTGAAAGTTTCATATTTTGATCTGTTATTACTGTTTGTTCTTGTCTCCTAAAGACAATGATGAACTTTATGTCAGTATCAATTAACTACAATGAGATATAGAGAATATATAAAACTGTAGGCAGATCTATCTCATGGAAATTTTCTTACCTCTGAAGTATGATTTTTCTTACAGAATAAGAAAATGATTTGGGTTAGAAACAACCATAAGGATCATTGAGTCCAACTCCTTGCTTCTTGCAGGCCTACCTAAAATTTATTGTGACTTCAATCTAGGATTGGAAATGAGGTGGAACTCAAGTGAAAGATTACATTTTCCTGCTCAAACAGTAGTGCTATGTCTTATCTGCTTTGTTCCATAATGTACAGAGTACACCTACAAAAAAGGATATGTGGGAGATTCTCTGTAATCACAGCTGTAAGATCAGGAAACTGTAGGCTCCAGTTGCACAGTTTAAGGCTTAAGGATAGACAGAAGACAATGAACATTTTAATAATCCCATTAGAATCTTATTCTTTTATGTTATCCACATATTCAAGTTGAGTTTTGGTCTACAAAACTAAAAACCTTGGTTAAATCCTCACTTTGTTCACAAATTAACATACTTACAGAGATGTATTATGTGGTAATAGAAGGTTTGTGCTCAGGCTATACAAACAGATATTTTTTGGGATCCATCCACAGCAAAATCTTTGAAAGAGAAAAATAAATTTTCATTCTAAATAACTGTTAAACCACTATGTACAAGCATTCATCTAAGAATAAAGATATGTGTGTCTGGAAAACCTCAAATTTCTGTTAAGAAGGTAACTTACACTTGAAAAATTCTCTTACATAATGATCTGTTCACGGATTTTCCTTCTTAACCCACTCTCTCTTTACCCCAATAAATAAATAAGTAAATATTCAAAAACATAATAGAGTATTCATCATTCCTTCTACTTATTTCAACAAATACATACACAAGCATACACAAGCATATATATTTTCTTTATGAAGCCATCTTGTTTTGTTTTCTGCTTCTGCTAGGTTCATCTTTAATGTTTTTCTTGTACTAAATAAAGTGTCACAAGTTTAAGAATCATGAATTGGACCTCTTTTAAAGTGAGTTACTGCATATTAAACTCTGCACACTTCTTTCAGAGCATGTGTTAATGGATGTGTTAATTTCCATTTGAAACATACTTTTGTTTTCAAACCATACAAGAAAACTGTCCTTTTTTTTTTTTGTGCCAGCTTTTTTTTTTAATCTTGTTACCTCTATTTCTCATTATATGCTAGTTTTTTAATCTAAATTAGATTTCTACTAAATATCAGTGTAACATTAGCTACAAGGAGCATTAGAGAGAACATAAGAATGTTTTTAGGTTATTTCCACTTTCTATTTCTGACCTAATAGTTACTTGATCTCCATGTAAACTAGGACATCCACAGATACGTTTATAGATTTCTGAATAAAACCATATTTGAATAACAAACATTATGGTACATGTACTGACTATCTCTATCTTGGCTTGCATAGCTTTTGCCTTTGAAAATAACACTTATATCCAACTTTTGCATGTTAAAAGACATAAAATGTGTTTTCTCATACACAAAGTCAGATGTATGTTGGGAAAACAGCATCAACTTACATTTTTGTTAAATCAAATTTTTAAAAAAATTACTTAGGCAGATGGCAAATATATCTACTGTCTCATTCAACACTTTATTTTGTTCATCTGTACTTCAAGTAATCCCTTCTAAATCACAAGCCATGTAATATTCCTCTTCAGTTTCTTCTCCTGAAGTCTAGCTTTGCATTTCTACCTTTAGTAAGATAGGTTAGACCTGAAACTCAGATATCACTGTCAAGATGGGAATTTAGCTGCTCTTTTTCTGTTCAAGTACAAATTCCTTCCAGCTACTTTGCTTGGTTACTTCAGCTGGTCAGCAGGAAACATTGCCACTTGTCTCAGTGGGAGGGCACAGTTTCAGAACAAGCCAAAAGAAAACCGTTCTGTTTATTTTTCTCATATATAAAACTAATTAGGCTGACATTAACTATAAATGCACATTACCATTAAACATTAAAAACTTCATGTAAAAATGTGTTCTGCCATGTTGAGTCAATAATATTCCAGTAAAAGGCAAAAATAGGACACCTTTTTTCTACATTATTACCTTCTCACATGAGTGATCTAATTTTTGTTAATAGGACTGCTCAAAACCCCCTGCAATGTGAGTACAGAAAGTCCAATTATGCTCCAAAATCACAAGGGCTACACAGCAGTAGAAGCAGAAGAGTTGGCTACACATTTCACAAGGAAAGGCAATTTACCAACCAAGATATTATTGTCAAGAGACTCTGTCTGAGTGTATGAATAAAGCAAGTGAGGCTGTGTTTGATGGCTTCCTCTGTAACAGACTATTCTCCTGTAGGTGGTTCTGAGTTTGCTCTCAGGCAGCTGCTGCTAGGACATTAGGCTTAACTCAATAGAAAAACAAATTAATTTGCAATTTCCTGAGTTGGCAAACAGGGAAAAGGGGAAAAGTGAGTGGAGAGGACCAAATGGAAACCACAGACAAGATATTTCTCTAACAAAAGTGTACATAAGGGGTTTTTTAAATAAATTAGTAAGCCTGACATTACATATATGTCAGTGGCATGAAAGACAGCTAGAATAGTAATAAGCAAAACTGCTAAAATAGGTAGTAAACTGTCTCATTAAAGAGTAGGTTACCACAGTAAACTATTTATTTCTTCATGAGTCAGCCCGACAAGGACAGGGATACCTGTGTTCCTGTGTCTGTTATGGCTCAGGGTTTTTCTCTTTACAGACTTAGACTGTTTTCTTTGAAAATGAAGTACTGGCTGAGTGCAGGGTAAGGCAGCTACTTGTCTTCATGCTGGTGTATTTTTTTTTCCACTTTATTCATATAATTCTGCAGGTGCTGTCAATTTGTAGCTGTTTTGAGTTTGTAGTTGTTTTGTTAGTTTTGTGGTGGGGTTTTTTGGTAGTTTTTTTTGTTTGTTTTTTTTTTTCCCCCAGATCTAGGAATTTTCAAAGTATGGTCTTGCTAATATGTTTGCCATGTATGTGAGAAGAGACGTTTCTGGTGTTTGAAGGAAGGGGAGGAAAACCATTCTTCTTCCAATCAAAATCTTCATTGTTACATGCAAAAGCAAAGGCAATGTTTGTACAATTAAGTAGCATACTGAATTTTAAATGGTGGCAAAAATTGTTTTGTTATCAGTTCAATAATATTGATAATTAAATTAGAAAAATATTAGTTATCGAGTAATACAACTGTTGGCTTTTTTTTTTTTGCCAATATTACAAATATTCAAGTACAGAGTATGCTGTAAATACTACTTAATCAAAATTTTAAGATGTTCATCTTATTGAAAACTAATTAAAATAAAGTCAAGCACGTTTTGTTTAAAGTAATAATGTAACCTCCTTTAAAATCTCCACAATTCTAACCTTATGTATCATGTCGTGTTGTGTCACATCAGTCTGATTGCATTCATTTTCAAATACATGATGTGACACACTGTAACATGATTCATATTTCAGAGGATTTAAGGGACCCTGATGTAATTGTGAAAATCGTAAATCTAGAAAAAGATAGTCCATGATTTAGAAATTTAAAAGTATTCATAACACAGTACTTGCATATGCATTTTTGAGGAAAAAAGTACTCTTAGTAAAGAATATGGCTAGTGAAGCACGGACCCCCTTTAACTTTAATGGATTTCCTAGGTCTTTTGGTGGCTATTGACACTCAGTTTTGACACTAAAATAATATTGTAGTTTTGTTTGCCTCTTATAAATTCTAGCTACAAGTTAGGCCAAATTTTGCCATTTATAAATGTCAATTACTTCAGCAAAATGGCCTGGTAAGCAATGTATAACCTTTTTTCCTTAGATTGGATATGCATCAATACTACATTTCTACAATTTCTAATGTATTTTCAGGTAGTAAAAGGTACAAATAACTGTGAAATGAATTTAATGGTTGTGGATGTCTTGGGTGCAGCTCAATAGTTAAACATAATGTTCCTGGATATATAGTAGTTGCTCATTAAAAAAAAAAAAATGCTGCTCAGTAATTAGTAATCAGTATTATTCAGTATTGAAGTAATAAGAAAATTAATAATAAAAATTTATAGAGGTGCCAGGTACTTCGAACAGCGAACATGCATTTTGAAACATGGATCATATGATTCATCAAACTCTTTCAGGACCCTATTTTCATGCAACTTGAGGAACTAACTTTCTGTTAAACTTTTGAATTTAGTTTTTGCCACCTACTGTATTTTTTGATCTGGTGAAAAGTGCTTTATAATATGTTTCAGCAGAGAAAATAATATGAATTTTAAAAGCTTTACTTTATCACTATAAATTAAAGATCTATGCTTACACTAGATTTTTCTTAATGTAACACTGTATTTTTCAATGAAATAGCCAATGGCTCTTTCATAATTGTGTTAGTAAATATGAGATAAGGATAAAGCACAGAGTAATTTGGGACCCTTTGAGCTGAAATGTGTCTTGTGAATGCATTTATATGGATCATAGTATTTATTAGCATAATACTATAAATTGACAAATGTATATAACTTGTCATTTGAATGGGAAAGCTAGTTGGGATAGTGCTGAAAACTTCCAATGTCCTTAGGTTTTATCACAGAGAAAGAATAAAGAAAATCTTACAGTGAGATATAGAGGAAAAAAATTATAACAAAAATAATCTTTATCTGCTGTAAAATAATTTCATGGATGGCTAAGAAAGGAAGGCTAAATTCTATTCACCAATTAATTTCAATGGATAAAGTCAATGCAATGATGACATCTCATGCATCAACCCAGTAAAACCATCACACCTAAGATCATATGAGCTATAGGATCTCTTGTTTCAGTTTATCCATCATCACAGAACATCTTAATAAATTCCTGTTAGCTACATCTGAGCAAGGCAATGTAAGGGACTGTGACTATCACTAGTATGGCAGTTGGAGGAAGAGAGGTTGCAGGATGACCTGAGATCCAATTTGGGAGGGAGGTGGAGTAATTAAAAAAAAACCAAAAAAACACAAACAAAACCAACCAACCAACAAACAAACAAATCTAAAAACAAAACCAAAACCACAAAAAAAAACCCAAACAAAACCCCCCCAACCAACCAGCCAACCAACCCACCAAAAAAATAGTCTAGTTTTCCAGAACTACCAGTTTGAAAATAAAACTTTCATTTTTAAATCCAGCACAAGAATTTTCCACAGACATGAGAAACAGAAAAAAAAAAGAACTCTGCACTGTTTTCAGAGGAGTGCATTTTCAAATTATTAAGTCCTGCTATCAATCATCTTAACGCACTGAGTCTTCCTGCAATATACCAGACAAATCCATTAAAACTCTACCTTCTGGTAGTGTTCCTTATGTTACAAACCTGGGCTCACAAATTCAAGCACCAAATTACACTATTATGTGTAATATTTAAAAACGTATTTCAGGATATGACACACACGGAAGCAAAATACACTTCAAGAATTTGAAGATAGATGATTCTGAACATATTCTGAGGCAGAGTGAGCTTGCAAAGATATGACAGGTATAGCACGTTACTATGAAAATTGCAGAAAATCTTGCTTTCTTGCTGCTGCCTTTTAGTATATGTTCTTTAGTATAGATGAATAATGAAGACACGTAATTTAAATAAAATTCTGACTCTTTCCAATGTTTGAGTGGAACATGTCTCATTGTGTTACAATCAATGAGGAAAAGCCATTAGCTCTTTAGAAGACAGGTCCCAAAATATCCCTAACATTTCAGCCTGAGTTTTAATATAAATCTCTCTCAGTGTGGGGGTGTGTGTATTGTGAAGAAAGTTTTCTTTTTCTTCTTTTTTTCTTAAAATACTGTCTCAAAAGTTATTGCATGGATTTAGAAATCATGGCACCAACTTCATATTTTGTTTCCTCTAAAAACTATAGACAACCTTTCATGTCATGATGTATTTTGTAGGTTTATTTGGGAGAATAATATAATTTTTTTATTATGTAAAAAAAGAGACTTGAAAGATTAACAGAAAGAAAACATGTAGCTCATCTGCTTATATATTTCATAAATTTTTATAATGTACTACCATCCTCGGAAAAGAAACCTTCTAAGCTGATTTGCTGCCATTAATCACTGAATTACAGAGGCAGAGAATTACTGTGGCAGACAGAGACTGGACAGATATGGACATTAATTTACTCAGTTTCTCCTCCTACATTGATACTCTTGGGCCCATAATAAGAATTTTGGCAAATTCTTTTTTTTTTTTTTTTCCTATGTATGCTATTGTAATGACCTAAAATCTACACTTAAATTTCAGCTTAAATAATACAGGGCCAAATCAAGACCTGAAGCAAACTCTAGGAACATTACAGTTCCTAGAAATTATGGTAGTAGCTATGGAATTAAGACTAGGACGAAAACGTTATGAATCTTTCTCTAAGTGTATTTCTTTACTTATGTATTTCTTTACTTACTCATAAGTAAAGATGTCTACTTGTCATGCACATGATTAATGTACCAGGATGCACCATAAAGAGGTAAGACTTCATTCAAATTCCCAGCCATAGATGCCTAATGACAGCTGAGATGTTGCAGTGTATCTGCAGGGACTTAAAACTGCCTATTCAGAAAGATATGCATCTCCCATTTATCCTGTGCCATAACTTCTAGGTGCAGATGCATAGCTTAGAAACTCAATTGTCTTTATGGTTAAAGAACTGATTTCAGTGTTAGGCAGTAGAGAACATTTTCAGCATTTATTTCCACTGTCCTGGACCTTCTCTTCCTCTCTCTCATGTGAATACAAGGTTACCTGTAGCCAATACTATTAAATGATTAAAGAGCAATCTGAAATATTAAGAAATTGAGTCTACTTGTTACCAGAAAAAGTCAATCAATCAATATCTTCATACTGGTTTCTGTTCATTATCCTTACTGAATCCAGATTATGCTTAGTTTTTAACTATGTATAGTTTTTTTACTGGTCTAGTTACATTTCATGGTATATGGCACATTTTTTTACATGCATCTATGAATTGTCCTTCAAAAATGCCACATTTTTGCCAGATATTTTATATAAGTCTAGCATCTTACCATAAAGTGCATGCCACTACATGATTAAAACATATAAAAGAGTATTTTTTTTTAATCTTTGCTTTTTCAAAAAATTATTGTATGCAGTTTTAAGCCTACAGCTGAGGAAAAGGAGTAAGAATGCATCATATTTTTTCTACAGAATTCAAAAGCAAGACAAAATTGGATGTTTTGACAAAAAGGCAACAAAGAATTAATATTTCATCTTTTCTCTATTTTATAATGTATTTCACTTTTTTGAACAGACAATCAAAATACTTTCTTTTTTTTTTTTTTGAGTTTTTGCAAAGTATAAAGGCTTTGTGCCTCTGTTATTTTCAAGATTATAATTTTTCTTCAAAAAAATCAGGCTACCACTCAGAAATGTAGGATGTCTTCCTTGTATCTGTTTTGATCTTATGCTCATGTACAAACCAGATAAAAAGTTACCCCTGCTTGCAAAATTATTTTAAATTGGATTACATCTCATTTTCCAAAATACAAGATATATGATATACTCAGGTATAAGTGCCTATGTATTGGGTCAAGGAATTTACTTATATACAGATTACTTCTGCTTTTTTATGTAGGATCAGAATTTCAAGCATTAATATATTTACTACTTTAAAATTTAATCCCTTTAATTTAGTGATTCTGAAGACTCTGATTGTTTGTTATCATGTTTTTTAATGACAATAAAGGACAATGGAATCTTCACAATTAAAAACTTTAATTAGAAAACTGTAATAACACAAATGTAACTTGCTGTTTCATTTAAATTGCAGACAGTGTTTGTCAATATTTTACACTTTTCTGAAGGATGGTCTGAAACAGAGAAAGAAAAGAAAATGGAGGCAGAGGGACAGAAACAAAATCAGTGCTTAGTCATTCAGGGACCAGGAGATAAGACTGTCACCTCAGGTTTGACTGAAGGTGACAGTTTAAAGGCTGGAGGACAGGAGATGTATTCTTATGCCACCAAATAGATATTCTGATTTTAATGGTAATTTGTTTTCAAGAAGTGTTTTTTTTTGGCCAACGTCAGTGTCTCTTGCCTTAGGTAGATTCATTAGTCCTGCTCCAGACAGCAACATATATCAGACCCCTTAGTCCATAAACTACTGAAACTTCCATCATTCTTTCTGCTGTTTCAAATAATTTTTTCACATGAACTTGTTTCCCCATTTAAATCAAATCTGATATTCTTTTTCACTGTTGTGCTTTTAGCTACAATTATATCTTTCAAATCCAGTCTAGTTTCACTTTGCTTCCCTTATTTCCACACTCACGGTCTAGTTTCCTCATGTTGATGCTCATCTAGGCTGATTTAGTTGCCTTTTTTCTCTGCATTGTGCACTTCAGACAATATTTTTTACTTTTCCCTTTTTTCTCAACCTCAGTTTATTTGGAAATTAGGGATGGTCAGGAAGTGAGTGTATTTCAAAAACAGTGTTGTTTGATATCATTGCATTAGGTTGACCTCTGATTCTCTTTTGAGCAATTCCATTTAGCTCTTGCTAGAGCAGTTTCTGGGTATTTTCCTTGTATTTACACCTGAAGCTACTTCCAAAAAAAGTATTATAGATGAAACAGCACCAGATTCAGTTTCCTCCATTTTATACTGTCTTCCAGAACTCTCCCTGAGGACTCCTAACCTTCAAAAAACTACATTTTCTCATACTATGCCCCAGGATATTCAACTCACACCTACAGTTTCATACAATAAAAACTCAGTCTTGTTCCAAAAATACTACTTAGACAAAAAAGTTATTAACAAAAGAGTAGTAAAACCTCCTAAAGATATCTCACATAATTCATAAGAAAATTAGTCGTATCACCTGTCATGTTTATCTCTATTTTTTAAGTTAAAAAAGTATAAATTAATTGAAAAAGGAGGTTACTAGCCCTGCTGTTAGGTGGATTAGAGTATTACATACCTTTCTATGAAAACCTGGCAGTCAGAATCATGATGCATCCCAAACTGAGCAAACCTTAACTGTTTTACTGTGAGGATTGCTATAAATATTTACTGGGAAACACTTTTATCTGTGACCTATGTAGATTTGAAACAGTAATACTGGAGTGGAAGGCTAAGAGCACAATTCATCATACCATTTCCAAGCTCTGATTTTTCCCACCTTAGTAGTACCCAATTAGGTATAATTATTAATCTCAAATAATTGAGGTTTTGTTTAAAATCTTGCTTTCTTCTCATCATACCCCAGGCCTGCATGTATTTTCAGATTTCCTTGCATTAATTAGATAGTTTTATTTATAAAAAAAACCTATACTTCTTATATTTCACCTTTGTTTATCTAGCTGTTGAATTTTTAAAAGATTTTTTAGAATATTTCAGGATTTTAGAAATGCGAATGAAGTCCAATGTTACACATTAAAGTTCAGAAGTTTAAAAGCTTGAGAAGCTTTTCAGCAAATTTTGAATACAGCTGTCTTCTAGATATCTGATGTTTAGATTTTTGATTCATTCAGCACATGTACCTAGTATGTCAGAGATACTTTTGTGTACTCCTGTGGGTAAAAGCTATTAGAAAAAAATTAGCATGTCTTCAAGGTAGGAGAGTCGGCTGCAGTCATACCTGTAGTTACATAGTGTGCAAAAATGAGTAGAAAAAGGCATAGATGAGGTGTACTATACTTTAGGTAATCCTGTCCAGTGTCTGACCCTTTAGGAATTATAGGAGTTCATGTGAGATAAGAGAGTTTCCAGTCTTTAACCTGCACTGGGGATCACTGCCCTGAGAAATCAGGGACCCACAACTGATTTCATTACAGCACCTCCCACTGCCTTTTTAAAGGGAAACTTGGGATAATGGGAGAGAGGAATTTTTTGCCATAACTCTGTCCATGGCAATTTAACCTCCAGCACTCTCCTATAAACTGAATATTTTTTGATCTTGTTTTATATATATATATATAGCTAGTGTATATGTATTTATATTTGTTCATCTTTATATAGGGCCTTAACTAAGCACCCTGACTACATGAGATGGCAGAGGAAAACAATTTCTGATCTGTCCTCTCTGTGCACCATCTCCTAAATGCTGAAATAATGGCTATTCTAGCTTCTATTATAAAATTCTAGTGATTGCTTCTCTACTTCCCACATATGTTCCAGCATGATAAATAAAAGATGGAAACTAGCTGTTTCCTGACCTCTAATGTGCTCTGCATGGTTTATTTGCATTTGTAGATGTCTTACAAAGGTGGCTAGTGTTGCAGAGGTAACCTGCTTAGGATTGCAGCAGCAGAGAAAAACAAATTTAAATTATTCAAGCAGTAGTTTCTCATACTGAGCAAAGAGTAGCTTTAGTAGGCTCTGAAGGGGTTCATCCTTTAATTCTTGCCCACCAGAGGCTCTATGGCTGTGTCCCAGGTGTAAGGAGCTTCATAGTGCTGTGTAGCTGATCTGAATGATGGTCCATTATGACTAATATGTTGTCTTTGTGGGAGGCTTCAAAAATAAATGGTATCCAGTCAAGTGACTAAGAAACTTACCAAAAGAACAAAATTCTTAAATAATCTCAGCGGCAATAGTCCTATATTCTGCAGACTATTATGACCCTTTTAGTGATGTCATTAGACTGAAGAAACAAGAGGATTTAAGTTGCAGGCCTAAATTGCAGGTAACAATCCCAAAAAGCTACAGGACATCCCTTACTCCAGAGACTGATATGATAGACTAGGGAATGAAAAACCCTTATCCTCCAAAATTCAAGCAACCTTTTTTTTTCTTTTTTTTATAATTAGGCTGTTAATCAGGTATTATTTGTCATATTCACTGTCCTTTCATGAATCCAAGGAATTGCAAGAGAGACTTCAAGCAGTAGATCATACTGTTGACAATGTATCTATTACCCAGCATGCTAGCAATTTATAAAAGACTGTTAAATAGTTTATTGAAAAGCCAATTGTACATAGCAGTTTAAAAAACAACCTATCTGTGGATGTTTTTTGTTGGTTGGTTGGTTTTGTTTTGTGTTGTTTTGGTTTTTTTGGGTTTTTTTAGTTGTTTTGTTTTTTTTTTTTTTTTATGTCAATATATACATCTGTTCTCCTTCTCATTCCATGTATTTCAGGTGAAATTGGCATCTGGTGTTGTCACATTTTCTTTTTCTATTCCAAGTAATTTTCTACCAAACACAGAAATTTCAATCTGCCTACAAGAAATCCTACATCAAAATCCTACAATCAAAAATTTAAATTTACATTGACTTAAAGGTAACTTCCTTTTTCAAAAGGAATTTCAGCTGTGCTGGATACCTTAAATATTGACACTGTGTTTTATTTAATTCTTATCTGATATAAATATCTTTAACTTAGTGACTAATTCTGTGTCTTGTATTTGAATGCTTCTTATTACCAGATCTGAAGTGTAATTTTATCTTGACACACTTGTCTTTAAAAAATGAAATAAATTTGATAGAAAATATACTTTTAACTTGTGTCAAATATTTTTCTAGACGTATTGATCCTCAAAACAGAAATGCTGTAAAAATGAATATTTTCTTACTGATCCAGCTGATTTAATGAAAACACAATTAAAATCCAATTGGGATAAAGCACTTATTGTCATTATATGCATGGTCAATAAAGCAACATGAGATACTGAAGGCTTTCCAGGGAATAGAACCAATATTAAAAAAGGTAGTTGGATATTGTGAAAAATATTATTCATGGCAAGAACATAAGATATGTCCTTGTGCAAAAGAAAATCAGTAAAGTTAAAAAGACAGAGAAATATTTATTTATGACAATCAACATACAAAGATATGAACAATATGTTCTACAAATTTTAATACTTACTCTTATATATAACTTTCAAAATTATAAATCTATGTCAGTATTTAACTGATACCTCAGATATAAAATTGACACTTGACTATTTTGTCTATATTGGAAAATGTTGTTCCTAAATAAATCTGCTGGTATATAATCAACAGTAAATTCTGCTTCTCTTCTATCTTTTTGTCTAGGAAATTCTTTCTCAGCATTATAGTTTCATTCATACAGAATCCTTTCAAAATTAACTGTATATAAACCCGGTTTTATTTTGATAGATCTTTTTTGTCTTAATTTACATTTGAATCTCATCTCTGTATTAGATGTAGAAATATTACATGTCCTTTACAAGGATATTAAATAAAATTCAATCTCCTTTCCTGGCAATTAAAACAAAGTGGTCCAGCATCTCTTACTATCTATGTTATCTCTTTGCATAAGCCATGGTTTACACATATTCATGGTATGTTTTCTATGAGAGTCTCAGGAAGTGAAGTATTAATGGGGTCATCCAATTAAATACTTTTCTTTTTTGCTGGTTTTTTTTGCTAATTATGCTTTATACTTGCTTATGCAGTTGACTTTGGGGCAACTGTATCTATTACTGAAATAAAGCAACCCTATTACAAAAAGATGTTTTTTCTATCTTAGACAAAACAAAATTATGGAAAGCCTGAGAAAAAACAAATCAATCTAAACTGAATAGACATGATAGAGAAGAGCAAGGACTGTTTTTATCATTCTCTACAGACATTCACATGAAATCAGCTTCCAGCTGATTAAGAGCCCATAACTAACTGTCCCTCTGCTCATTTGACAGTCATTTCACTCAGAGAGAGAAAGCAGTGGCAGAATATTAATATATTCAGGTACCTGACCAAGACAATGATGCTTACATGGGGGAGCAGAAAGCATTATTTACTGCCTTTTTTGTTGTTGTGGTGGGTTTTATGATTCTGTCTGTTTATGGACAAAACTTGTGGATGGCATAGTAGGTGATTTATTGTTTTGTCATCTATGTGGTGGCAAAATTAGAAAAGTAATAATGAATAAGCTCATAACCATCTGTAACATCAAAATCAGCCTAGAAATAAGCATTTATTGCTCTAAACTTCCATCATGTTTATTCATAAAGGAGTTTCTTTAAAAATATCATTCCGGTCTAAATGCACACAAATTACTATTCTAGGGACAGCAAAAATAATTGTCAACCTTTTTGTATGCTAACAGTGCCAAAGATGAGTGTAAACAGTCAAAAATATTTGCAAATAAATTTGAAGTAATGTCTTTCAATTAAATATATAATAAAAAACCCTTGAGTGCAACCAGTTCAAAAAACTAGATGAGAAAATTCTTGTTTCGTTTGTTTTTTGCAAGCAAACAATAGTACGTTCTCTAGAGATTCGCAGTATTTTTCAGGGTAGGTAACTGAAATCAACAGATTTCAGCTATGTCCAGATGACCAAACTGCACTAGGTCTGTGATGTGACTGTACTTCAAAATGCAAACCAAAAATATTCTGCCATGGCTATATAAAAAAAATCTGTGAGCTTGCTTTCCAGGATTGCATCTCATAACTGGATGTAAATATGGTATGTAAGATAATGCTTTAAGCATATGCAACTGTAAGTTAAGTTATATGTAAGTTAAGTAATATGTAAGTTGAGATATCTAATCAGGAAATTAACCTAAAGAAAGAGGATAAATATTTTGAGTTATAATTTCTTTCTGAGTATGTAGTTACTAAGAACTGTAGAGTGTTGCCTTGCTAAGACTAGATATTACCCAGTAAACTTTAATATATGAAAATAAGGGAAAATGATGTAGTGTAGGAAAGCCCACATTAGTGCACGTACACACTATAGACTAAATCACAATAATGTTCTCTGTATACATTGTAAAAATAATTGAGCAGAAAACCATTAATTACCCTTTATGTGTATGTTAAGTTAATGTGGATAGGATTCTGAAATACATGGGAAATCAAAATATAGATGATAGAATAGGCAAATATTATTTAAACAGGAATCGATTGCAAATTTGTTAGAATAAAAACATGGAAGGTTTGAAAATGATTACATTATGGTGGAATTGGGATCTTTGAGACAGTGGTTATAATCATGTTACAACAGCTCAGCACTGCAAGTCAAAAGCCAATTCCCAACTAAATTTTCAGTCAAGCTACTGAGTGACATAATTCTCTTTTTTTAAATTCTTTGGCACTTAATTTTTTTTTACTGGCACAACAAAGATCATACTTCATAAGCTTAAACATTTTCTACTCATTTAAAAACAGATCAAAACGAATATGTTTTAAAATTATATTTTATTGCATTTATTTTATTGAGTTGTAAAGTGACCATCAAACAAATAGATAAAAGTCTTTGGTAATAATAATAATAAAATCACACCGATTTTTCACTTAGAAACATAGTGGGAAAGAAAATCCAGTAAAACTTTTATGTACTGAAAATTTCTCTTTTTTTTTTTTCCTGTATCTAAAGAGAATCTTGTGACAATTATAAATGGAGAATACAGTAATCTGCATGCAATATTGCAAATTGAACCCAAATGCTGAAATAGTGTAATTTGCCATAGTATAGAAATATTTGGTAACATTGTGATGGTATAATCAGACAGAAATTATTTTAAATAATTGTTTGAGCAATGTGACAGTTCACACAGTAAAGAAAGACTGGGTTTGTTGCACCATGAGGCATCCAAGTGATAGAAGAAAAACTGACAAGGGAAGTAGAACATCAAACAGGCAGTGCATCCTCCTGCATATACAAGAGATATAACTGGAAACAATAAAAATAAGCTGGATCAGTAGCAGATGAAACACCTCACCTGCTAGAGGGGGACATGAACAACCTGTTAGGCATAAGTGAAGTAAATTGGCAAAGAAAGGAGTCAAACTCATTTCAGTGCAGTCTTTTTATTTTGTCCAGAGTTCTTACATCCAATCACTCTGATACTGGTTACACAGAGCCACCAAGGACCACGGCTATCAGTGATAACTGATGATTTCAGCTCCCTAGCACTGTAAATTCAGAACTATTGTAAGCCTTGGGTAATAAGGGTGAACAGCCTTAAATATGTGGTGATAAGGACTAATGATGTGCAAAAAATGAACAAGTAAAACCAAAACTTTTGTTAATAACTGAATTTAATAAAGAGTTTATTTAATAGGTTTAGGTTTTAGCTTAAAATTGCCTTAAATCGTCACTCTTCTAAATACTCCCACCACAACAATTTTTTAACTCTCTAACTAATAAATATCAGCAGACCAGTAGGTTTGTCTGAAACACTGCTACAGTCAGCATTACAGAAGCTATGGCAAAGTTGATTCATGGTCAAAAGAAAGAGGTAGAAAGACTGTGCTGGGACTTTCCCTTTCAACAGAAGTGCACAGCTTCATTTAAGACAGATGTGAAATCATACATTTTTTGTTCCCTCCATGTACCTATTTATGCAAAGACAATATTTTTATATTTGTCATAACTTAATTACTTTTTTATCATAGAAGATATGTTCACTTCTTGGGTAAATCAGGCAGAGGAGTTCATGAGTTCATTTTTTTTTTTTTAATTTTCAGTATTATCTGATAGCAGGATATTTCAAAGATAGAGAAAGTGTGAATAGAGTATATAGAGAGGATTTACCTATATATATAAATTATTAATGTACAACAATACTGTTATATATGTATGAGAGTAACTAATTGCTTATTAAAAATTGGCACAATATTTACTCTTGCAGTATTCAATTCCTTAAATACTTAACTGTCTTCATTTCTATGTAGGAATTAAAATATTCCTTTCAAGAAGAATTCCCAAGAGCTTGTCTTTTTCTCTTCTGTATTGTAAAACCAGATGTACAACTAAATAGTTTGGATTTTTTTGTGTGCAACTTTTTTCAAACATATTTATTTAAAGAATATTTGATTTCTTCTAAGTAGCTACATGTAAAAGCAAAAGACAAAACATAATCCTTTGCTTACCTTTTTTTTTCTTTATACAAAGACAGCATAAATGGAGTATTATTTATCAACATTACTGTTTAAGATTTGCTTTGACTTATAAGAAAGCTGACTTCATCTTTGAAGTCAGAAAGATAAAAAAAGAACCATTTTTGTTTCCTTCTCTTTTTATTTCTTTTGAAATACTTATTTAAGAAAATGATATTAAATGTGAATCAGAACATTAGTAGGCTTTTATGAAACCAGATTCTAGGAAAAATAAAACAAACAAAGGAACAATTCAGTGTCAAAATCTAGATACATTCTGTCTTTGAGAATTTCCGTAGTAAATTCTAATGTTGAATTAGTTCCTTAAAATTTGTGCTTATGTTAGTAACACAAAAATGAGAGCATTCGAAGACAATTGGAGAACTTGCTGATAATGATGTAAACCCATCGAAACCATCCATCTTTCATCATCTTTGAAAGACTGAGACAGGCAAGGTTTCAAGTGACTCAAAAAAAAAAACCTCCAAAAAACCAAAGGTCACACTCACCTTCAAGCTGGGCAAAAAAGAGAGATTCAGGGAGGTGCAGACCTTACTCAGCTGAAGATAGGAAACCACATCAAGGCACATGTAGGACCAGAGGAAAACTGAGAACAGCCATTTACTGAGGGTGAACTGATGCCTCACCAAAATTATTTCCTTCTCTAACAGGAAGATCAGCTTGGTGGGAAAGGAAAGTGAAATGACTGCATTATTGTTGCCAAGATCTTTTACATGGTGTCTCATAGCACAACTTCTTGCTGTATTGGGAAAAAATGGTCTGGATACACAGGATGACAAGCTGGGTGAAAAATTGACTAAATTGCCATGCTGAAAGAACAATTGTCAGCAGTTCAAAACCCAGCTTTAGCCAGATATTATACGTCAGCCTGAGTTACTCCTCAGAGTTGATACTAAGGTCGATATTGTTCAAAATCCTCATTAGTGGTCTACATGATGAGGGAAACTACACTTTCAGCAGTCCCTGGATGGAGGACAACTTTTACATTGAAGGACTGTCTGCCATTGAAAACGTTTTCAACTGACTACAGAAATGGGTGGACAAAAATAACTTCCATTTCAATAGCCCTGTACATTCGACAAAATAACACCATTTAACAGTACAGGCTGGAAGCTGATTGCCAAGACAGAAAAGAGACAAATCATTTTTTTGAGACAACGAGTAAAACAGAGGTCAGCAATGTGCTACTGCAACAATGAGAGCTAAGTGCTTTCTGGGCTGCATTGGGAAGACACTGGGAAAGTGTTAGGAAGAAATATCATATACTTGCCCTGTTTTGACCATTCCTTCGGTATCTGTTTATGGCCATTTTAGGAGAAAAAAAAATCTGATCTGATGCAGCATGGTCACCCTCATGTTCTAAAAATGATGAATGAGTAAATTCCCTACGTGAATAAGAGAAAGTACAGTTACCCATAGAATAGTTTTTCAACAGCTAACTTCAAGGAATGCAGTGTAAGAAATGGCAGAGACAGTCTTTAAATGTATCTAATACTAAGAGGAAGAAACACAGAATTTCCTGAGGTGGAAGGGACCCACAAGAATCATTAAGGCAACTCCTGTCCCTGTACAGGACCACCCCAAAAATCCCACCATCTGTCTGAGCACATTGTCCAACATCTTCTTGAACACTGCCAGGCTTGATGCTGTGACCACTTCCCTGGGGAGCCTGTTCCAGTGCCCAACCACTCTCTGGTTGAAGAACCTTTTCCTAATATCCAACCTAAACCTCCTCTGACACAACTTCATGGCATTCTCTCAGGTCCTGTCTCTGGTCACCAGAGAGAAGAGATCAGTGTCTGGCCCTCTGCATCACCTCGTGAGGAAGCTGTCGATGAAGTCTCCCCTTGATTTGTCATTTTGTCTAGGCTGTAACATCCAAGTGACTTCATGTATGGCTTTCCCTCTAGGTCCTTCACCATCTTTGTCTCCTTTGGACACACCCTAACAGCTTTATATTGCTCTTATAATTTGATGCTCAAAACTATACACAGATTCAAAGTGAAGCTGCACCAGTGCAGAGCAGAGCACAACAATCACCTCCATCTGTGGCTGCTATGCTGTGCCTGATGTCCCTCAGGACACAGTTGGCCCTTTTGGCTTCCAGGACACTGCTGACTCATATTGAACTTGCCACTGACCATGACGGCCAGGTCTCTTTCTGTGGTACTGCTCTTCAGTCTCTCATTCCCCAGTCTATACACATACCAAGGATTGCCCCATCCCAGATGCAGAATCCAGTACTTGCCCTTGTTAAACTTTACATACTTAGTCATTGTCCAGACCTTTAGTCATAAAGAATAAACCTCTAAGTTGTTTTCCTCTTATGGAGGCAAGAGTTATGCATTTTCTTAAGCAGAAGTGGCTCTTGGTAGGCAAACTGAGGTAACTTGGTTTTCTAACAGGAGTTAGGTTAAATCTCTAGGACAACTACTTGGAAAAAGAGCCACATTAGCAGATGAGAATTTCAATGCTCCTTGAGTTTGCCATCTAAAAAGAAGTTTGTGTCTTGGAGCAGAAGGAACTCAGGAGGCAATCTCTGGGCAGTCAAGGTCAGTGCACAGCAGAACCTGAAGACAGCAGCACAAGGGAGTGCCACACTATTGTCATTACAATTACATTTGAAAGTTTTTTCAGTCTTTTTTCACCTATAGATGGATATAGTAGGTGCAGGTTTGGCCCAAATCTAGAAGATTAAACTCACAAATATATATATGTAGCAAGATGCCATGAGTACTATACATCTGCAGTCCCTGCAAGTTCTGCTTTTATGCTTTAGAATTTACTTTTTTCAGATTAGATATTTAATGGACATTAAATTTGCCACTGAGATACTGCAGAGCAAATATATGACATCAATCACTCAGAAATTAACTAATTGTTTTTAATTATACTGTAATAAGGAGCTACTACTTCAAGTGTTTAATCCAGGAGTGAATTTTTATTACAAAATTCTGTAAAGAAAATTAATGGAACAGCAAAAAACCTTAGTTAATATCTCAAGTACAGTGCATCATCTCCTTCTTTTTATGACTGTGCATTTATGGTTCTATTGCAAAGAAAAAAATTGCTCATGCTTGATGAATTGCTCAGTGACAAAAAGTAAGTTGTGCTAAGTCTTGATCAAGCATACCCATCTTCCCAATAATGCCCTCTGACTAGCTTTATGTTTGATTGTTTACATTCCACAAAGCCTTCTCTCAATTACCAATTTAGCAGCTCAGATGCAGTCCTTCTCACTGAACAAAAACCCTGAGTGTAACAGTGTTATGCCCTGAGGTATTCTTGTCATGCCACGCTTGCTGCACATTCTATAGTGCAATGGCAGCAAAAGAGAATGGGAGACACTAATGGCTTTATGAGTGCAGAAATATACATATGCTTGCAAAATCTTTCCTCCCTGCCCATCCACTTGAAACAGAGTGCAATTTGCCTGAACATTGTCTGCTTTACTTCCACATGATATTTCAATATCTGAAAATATTTTCATCTTAGAAGTTTTATATTTAAACAAACTAACTACTGTCAAGGAAATCTGTTTAAAAAGCCTCACAAAACAGAACAAAACCCCAGACAGTCTATATATACAGTTTTTATACCTGAGACAAGCACGTTGTTCTCTTCTGGACTAAAATTTTATCTAGACTTTTTGAACACTGGGGACACCATAGTTTTCATGTCTTTAAAGAGGAAATAATGTTTGTCAACAACAGTAAATACCCTTTCTGATTTGCGACTGCATCACATCTTTTATAAATATAAATGTAGCTGTGAATGGCATTCTATTTTGATTTTAACAACTTTTTAAAATGGTCTTTTTTACTAAATATGACTTATATATAAATAATAGGATCCTGAGTTTGTATAAGTCTTTCTGCTTGTGGAATGAGATGCAGTACTTCCATTGTATGTTTAATGTCATTATAAGCAGATGATGTGACTGTCCCTTTAAACCCTGAAGACTGAAACCATGCCACTCCAATCAAGCCACAAATGCATTTAGTGCTTATTGCACACCCCAGAATATGTTAGCAGCAGAAATGGCTTTGAGAAAAGAAAAAAAACAAAACAAAACAAAAAAACAAAACAAAACAAAACAAAACAAAACCAAAAAAAAAAAAAAAAAAAACCACCCCACCCCAAAACACTAACTGTTAATAGCCTAAAAAAAGGGGAAAAAAAATCTTAAAAAAAAAAAAAAAGTAGAAATTTCGCATATAAAAGTGGATCACTAAGCTAGCTGCCTGGTCTTTGCTTGCAAAATTAAGCCTTTTTTCTGCTGCTGGAAGTTATCAATATTTAACTTCCCCTGACAAGACAAAGGCATATAGTACAAACCAAGAATTATTACTGTGAATACATAAGTCTTTACCTGAAGTGTTTTTATATCAATAATTGATTTTCAGTATGCAATGATACAGAGTTTGAATCTCATTAACAAATTGGGACATAATTATCAAATATTCTTTGATAGAATAACTAGCCTAGCAGATAACATTGAAACAGTGAAATTATGTATTTCTTTTAAAAAGTTTTGGAAGTGTCTAAGACAACATTCTTAAAATTAAAGCAAAGAATTATAATGAGATTAAATTTTCAGGGATAGATACAAAACTGATTGAAAATATCACTGAATGAATAGATGCCAACTTTTTAATTGGTTAGTATGTGAGGTTTCTGGTCTGGTCACAGTTTTGTTCAATACCTTTATTGAGTTAACCAGTAGAATACAAAACATATTCTAAAATTTGCTGACAACATCAACAAATCTGACTAAATCAAATTAGAGGGATTGCAAACAGATTAGATGATAGGATTTCAAAGTACCTTTATTTTGCAGACTTTAAAATTGAAATCAGCAAGAATAATGTGCATAGCAGTAGTACAGTTATGTTACAGTTCAGTTTTGTAAAATTCAATTAAAAAAATACAGACTGCAGTTAAGAGATATTACTGCTTAAAAGATGGAGGTTCACAGGAGTACATAAATTAACCATTGGTGAAGGGCAAAAAAATGATTCTCTGTATGAAAAAGGAAAACGTCTTCTAGAAAGCAATATGATTTTCCTGCCCAAAGTTTCGGTCTTATCTTGACCCACTTAGAAAGAAATGTATATTCAAAGTAGAAGACAGCAAGCAAGAATAGCATGAAAAGTTGAAAACATAGTTAAGGAGGAAAGGTCAAAGGCAATGATTTTGTTTTATTTAACAGACAAAAAAGACTGCCATGAAAAGGATAAAAACCAGATGTCCTCATTCTGTTGGCAAAAGAAGAGGTTTATGTTAAATATAAAGAGAATTTTTCCTTATAATAAAAGCAGTGAAGTGCGATTACTGAATACACTTCTGAAGAACTGAATAGATATATATCTGTGACTATATTTATAGTTAAGTAATGTTTCATCCTTCTTCAGTAAATGAGAACTGAGTGACCTTTTATAATAACATCCAGCCTACAACTTACATGACTTTTTTATTGTATATTAATAAAGAATTGTAAAAATATTTCAAATGCCTTGAGCTATGAGATATGCCAAATTTATTAAGAAATACAACTTAATTACATTATGAGATATAAATACATAAATAGTGTATGAACATTACTATCATAATTTACCTAGATAGCAAGAAGAAAAGGAAAGTAAATTTTCACTCCTTTACTTGTGTTGCAAATCTTCATGGATCAATATTTCAATATCATTGATGAGATATGGGCATCTAATGTATATCATTCACCAAGTACTGTCATGGGCAATACAGATTTGAATTAGAGGTATTAATTAAATATATTGCTAAAAAAATCAAAGCAGGATAATGAGAAGTAAAATAAGGCCTTATAAATATCTGCCCCCTATCCCTCTCTCCTTCCCAGCTCTGCCTTCTCCCTGTAGTGGTGTGGGGACTCAGAGAATGGGGGTTATTGTCAATTCATCACAAGTTGTTCCTGCTGCTTCCTGGGGGAGAAATGTCCTTCCCTTGCACCAGTGTGGGGACACTCCCATGAGAAAGAGTTTGCCATTAACTTCACCAATCTGAATCCATTCTCAAAATGCTGCAATGTGGGTCACCCTTCCACAGGGTGCAGTCCTTCAAGGGCAGTCTGCTCCAGTGTGGGTCCCCCACAGGATCACAGGTCCTAGCAGAAAATCTCTTCCAGCATGGGCTCTTCTCTCCACAGGTCTGCTGGTTTCCTCCAGGAGTCTGCTCCATCACACACTTCCCATGGGTTCACAGCCTCCTCTGAGGCACTTACCTGCTCCAGTGAGGGTCTTCTCCACAGGCTGCAGGTGGATCTCTGTATCCCTGTGGTCCTCCAAGCACTGCAGGGGCAGAGCTTCTTCACCATGGCCTGCACCACAGGCTGCAGGGGAATCTCACCTCCAGCGCCTGGGGCACCTCCTGCCCCTCCTGCAGAATTTCTCTTCTCGTGGTCTCCCCCTGCTCTTCTCTGTCTGTAATTACAACTACACAATAACCTTTTCTTCTTAAATCACAGAGGCATTACCATCATTCTTGATAGGCCAGCAGCATGTCCATCTTGGAGCTGGCTGACATTTACTCTGCTGGACATGGTGGAAGCTTCTACTAGCCTTTCACCAAAGCCTCCCCTGTCAGCCTCCTGATGCCAAAACATGGCCATAAAACCCAATACAACCTTTGGAAAAAAGAATACCTATATATAATTCATGTAGATAAAACAGGGAAATCATATCTAATGTTGGTATAAAAAAATTTCTCATGAATGAGAAAAGAGTTTGAGTGCTGACACAACAGAGTTACACTGAGC
Organism: Acrocephalus scirpaceus scirpaceus; assembly: GCA_910950805.1. Lineage (NCBI taxonomy): Eukaryota > Metazoa > Chordata > Aves > Passeriformes > Sylviidae > Acrocephalus > Acrocephalus scirpaceus. The sequence continues at coordinate 62,599,166 of OU383774.1, read as the reverse complement.
ATAATGCAGTTTAACTGATATTCAGCAAAAAATAAAATTGTATTTGTTTTAAAAGCAAACTTGAAAGTATATATAAACCTATAACTATTCTATAACTACAGAAGACACCTGTTCCTCTTAAATCATGCATTCTATATGATACTCCTGACATGAAATTTTTTTGTGAATATTTATATACCAAAAAAACACAATAGCAGACATGACTGAATCCTTTGAAGTTAAAACTATTTCTTAACTAATTTGTGCAGCCAGTTCAATTCATAACTTTTTTGTGAATATTTTATGCATATTTTATTGATCACACTGTTTAAAATGTATATTTTGCTTACAAAAACCATTAAATGTTAGGAGATAAAGAAGTGGGAAATATATTACAGAAATGAGCAGAATTTGGATTGGCATCTAGCTGGCTTCTATGGATTGTCTATACTTTCTATATTTTGCAAAAACATATAGGTGCATTCCTAGCCTAGATAGAAAATCCATGTTTTTCAAACATGGATGTTAAATACATCTCAGTAAACAAGCAATATGAAAACATATAGCTTCATAGAGAACAACAGTATTTTTGATCTGCAAACAACTTTTCCCCTGTCTTATGTCACTACTATTTAGCCATCTGAGGTTAGCATTTATTGATTCTGCTTTTACTTTGATTGGATCTTACCTAGTTCAGTGCTTCAGTAAATTGAAACCTTCTCCAGTTCATGGAAGAAATCTGAGAGCAAGGCAGTGAGAAAATGTACACTGACCTCAATTTGTTTCAGATGGTATTGGTAAAAACATTGTCATCAGGTTGCAGAACTGACCTCAGCTAGCAAGAGATAAAAATAAAACCTCATATTCTCAACACACCTTTAACAGAAAGAGATTTAATTATCCCCAAAGTACAAATCACATCACTATTTTTCTATATTCTGTAAATATGAGAATCTCTATTATATTAATGAATTTAAAAGTCAGCAACCAAATTCATTCCCTGCTGAATAAACTAGCTTTATATGATATAAGATTTGTTTCATACCTACAATGTTATTATCCTTATTATATATTTTACTGTTTATATGCATTTTGCTAAGTACTACATAGATAATATATCTATAATACAAGTAATAGAATAGAATAGAATAGAATAGAATAGAATAGAATAGAAATGTTTTGTAATAAAATATTAATAATATTTATAATATAAGAACCAAATCCTCATACCAGGAATCCTGGGCCTATGAACAGAAGCATGGACAAAGAGAAAGTTGTGGCCCTAATCTGCTCAGTTCAAAAGCTAGAGGATGTCTTTATTCAGTGATTTTTTTTTTTTTTTACTTTTTCCAGACGTAAATCTCCATTACACTTAATATGGTCGTATACAAGTATTTAAATTTGATCATTTTTCCCCTTGGATTAATGCTTATCCTTGCTAGTGTGCAGCTACCACAATATGACCCTCCTGCCCCCTTTCTTTTTACTTTCTCATGCACAAAACCTCTGCCACTGAAAAAGAGATGCCATTTACCTGTACTCCTTCATATGTCACATTAAACAAAAAAAAAGTTTGTGTGTCTGTTTTGAATTAGCCTTAGCAAATAGCCAAACACACCTAACTGCTCACTCACTTTCCCTCCCTAGTGGTAAGGGGGAGAAAATGGCATAAGAAAGCTCATGGTTCAAGCTTAAAACAGGGAGATCACTTGCCAGTTATCATCACAGGCAACAGAGACTGAACTTGTAAAAATACGCCATTTATTTGCAATAAGAATAAAATTTAATTACTGATTTAGGTAGTGAGAAAACACAAACTTTACCACAGCTTTCCATCCCTCACTTTCCTGGATCAGATTCACTCCCTGTAAACAGCACAGGTTGAGGATGTGGGATTATGGTCAGTAATTATGGGGGGGTTCTTTGCTAATCCTCTCTTCTCACACTTCCCCTGTGCTCTGGCATGGGGTTCCCAAGGAGTGCAATCCTCTCAGGAGTATCCATCTGCTCTTATAGGGATCCTTCACAGGCTGCAGTTATTCCCCGCTCCAACATTATAGAGCACCAATTATTTTAGGCCTGCACTCATTTCTGGTTTCTTAATTTTTATACTTCTATTCTATATATATTTATAAACACATAAAAGAAAAGGTAGCTCAGTGAGGTATAATTTAAGGAAACGAATGTCCAGGTTTCTTAGAGGTGCCTTGTCATGTTCCAGCAGCAACTACGGAACCTTCTAACAAAGAACTTCTTGAAACCATATCAGTAAACTTTATTCAACACAAATTTGAAACATTGAGTATTCCAGAAACTTTTTATGATAAAATTTTTAGTTCAGCACATGTAACACTTGGAAGGGAAGCTGTAAATTTTGCTACAGATGGAGGATAGTGGATGTAAATTCATTCACAGGAAATCATTCACACAAATTCAAGTGAATTCACATACATTTGAAGCAAAATCTGCTATAACCCAGTTTGCTTGTTTGCTTCCTTGTTTTTCCAGAAATCAAATATCAACTGGGTAAATTAATAAATAAATACCCACTCTTATCAGTGCTCCATAAGAAGCTAGAACTTTTTTTTTTTTTTTTTTTTTTTTTTTTGGCTACGGTTTATTTGTAGAAATCAGAATAAATCGAACTTTTGTCTTTTACTCCATATTTTTCATAGAAAACATATATGTAATGGCAGAGGATGCCTTTGGATTCATAAGGGCTTGTGTTGTACATTTCAGTCCTCTATCTACTCAGCCTTCACAAACAAAAGGGCAGACATCTCCTCATTCTCCATTTCAGATTGTTCTATCTGTCTTTACAAATGACTTATCAATCCAAAGAGTCCTAAGGTTCCATCTCTGTGCTGTTACACTGATTGAATTCATAATACCAGAATATCTGATTTGGCCATGAAAATACAACAAATAGTTAAAATGCAAGTATTGTGAATCTAAGAACCTTATCTGTCTTTAAAAATGTTCTTCTGTTCTTCTAAAATATTTTAATACAGTACAATGTTTTTGTTTGTTTGTTGTTGTTTTCAATTTGACCTTCAATGTCACATGGTGGTATGTCAAATGAAGCAATTCTGATCATGTGAAATTGGATCATGTCTCACATACATCAACAGGATTGATTAAACATGACAAGATATATCAAAATGTGACACATATGTCTCAAAAAACAGACATAATGTTGTCTCCTGAGAACAATAGTGTTTCTTGATAATTTCTGGAAGATCTATTCTCCTTTGGGAATAAAGAACCCCACATATCCACAAGGCAAATGGTTTCACTGGAACCTGAACATCATAATTAAAGAGGCCAAAGAGAAATAGATGCTTTTGCTCCCTTTCAGGAAATTCACTGGTAAGTAATCAATATTACTTTCCAACCTAATTTCTGTTTAAGATAAGATTTGTAAATAACATTTTGTTATAAAAAAAATAAAAAGGAAATTATTTAGATACAGAAGTAGTCATGAGACTGGAGACACAGTGTCTCCTTTGAGTATTGTCCCAGACATAAATCTTTTATTGCTGTATCACACCATCTAGCAACATGTTATGGGCGTCTCATGGTCCAGATTCTGTCCAGGAGACTCACGGTAATTCGCAAAATTTACAAACATGTTCATACTGGAGATAGTGAAGCAAATTTCTGCTTAACAAAGAGGAAAATGTACTACATTCAAATTTAATCTAAGAAATATCAGAAGGATTTTCTTATAAGTTTTTATAGAAATTACCATGAGCTCATTTTATCATATTCATTTCAACTGAATTATGAATTAGCCATAAAAATCCAAGAGATAACTAAGGAAATTCATTTAAATAAAACAGAATCTGGATTCAGAATACTTAAATACTTCATTCTCCTTTAGGATTTATTTACACACTCCCTTACCCCTCCTCTACCCACCTTTTTCTTTTACCTGAGTGGCCCTCTGTAGTTCAGAATCACAGCAGCTCACAGTAAAATTAGAAATAAGGAAGTTACTTGTTTACTAACAATGTAAAAACAATAAACATTGTTTCCCTGAACCCAAAAGAAATAAATCAGCTGATGATTTCCACGCTCATTCTTCACTTAACCCAGACAGTCTTTCAGCAAAGATTTTTCTAGTGGTCATTTTAGCAGTCTGTATGCACCTGCATGTGGCCCAACAGCTTTGTCTGTCTCCTTCCACGCTGTGTCTGGCATTTTTAATGCATACACGTAAACACATGAGTAGCTGTTTATTTGTATGTTTGGGTGGCAAACCCTTGATATTCTGCAGTGTAATATCACACATGCATCATGGGGCTCTTTCATCCTTCTTAAATGAGGGCAATGTTTAAACCTCCAGCTTCAGTGACACAAAACCAGACCAGCAACACAGATCAGTCTCAGGTAAAACACAAAACACTAAGTGACTTTATACTGTTCTCATTATGTATTTCTGTCAAGCCCTTTATTTCTGTGGAAGTCTGAAAAGACATCAATATAAATTCAATTCACATTAAAGCTTTTAATGGTAATGTATCGAGAATAAAGATTCATATGGTTTGCTATATGAATATTTTTATTTATATAGTCAAAGATTTAGGACCTCAAAAGAGATACAGTCCTGAAGTCCTGTTCTATTTCCATGTACTACCTTTCCTTGGTGCAGCAGTTATCAGATATGTAGATGATTTTGAAATGGGTTGTCTGCTGACAGAAATTACAATCCAAAGAGGCAGTGGTTTGATTTGGCAGGAGTGTTATTTTTGACACTGGGTAAAGAGAAAAAAACAGGAAGAGAAGAAAATGTTATTGAAGGCTGAGGAAAACAGAGCTTTTCTGTCAAGTTTTCTTTCATCTCTAAGTATTTACCCCAGAGCATTTTACTTTTACAGTACTTCATTATTTCATTTGTTTATGTTTCACAGTACAGATTTAACGCATCCAAAACTAACAGCCAGTTATTTTTAAATGTTATTTTGCAATGTTGCTAGCTATTGTTGCAAGTATTTAAGACATATCAGCACAAATGAGGTCTGACCTTAGTGCTGACCTTAGTCCTAGTTCTTCCACTTTGCAACCAAACCGACAACTGAGGAAATTAACAAGTTGGAAAACATAAAGCAGTTTTGCATTCAAGTGCCCCTTTGTTGGCCAGAGGGGTTTTTTAGGACAGCTTCTATGACATAGCCTGTTGTATTCCTCTGAAGAATGGTTTTTCCCCCTCAGAGTCCCCTTGAAGCCTGTGCCATGTAGTTGGCAGTAGTAGTAGTTGGACCCTTCCTCCCTATCTTACCTACTCCTGACCCTATTGGCTCAGGGTCAATATCTCTCCTTGGCCCTAAACTAGATAAACCCCTGTCTCTTCCTGTTCTCTCTCTCTCCCCTCACTCTCTTGGAACAGCACATGAAGAATAAAGCTTGGACTGAAGCTGAGGGGTGAGAGCCACCCTTTTGAGACCTTTATTCTGTCTCTATGAAATATATTTCCCTAAAACTCCTGAGAAACTGAGCTAGCTAGAGCCTGGGGGGTGGCTAGAGGGAGATTATTTCAATAGCCAGTCTCAGCTGACTCCAGATAGCTCATCTTTCCAATCTTCATGTAGATAGACATATTAAAAATGGGATATTTTTACCTTACAGCAGGAGTTCAAAATAACTATTTGAGGACTTAAGGGTTAAAAACAAGTGATACCCTAAGACAAGAATACCTATACAGAAACTGATACCTCAGAGCGAAAAGTAGCCAAAATGGGGAGGGAATTAACGTAGACAGAGGGTTAGAGGAAATCAGATGAGCTGCAACAGATTCTGATGAGAGCACAGTACAAAGATTAGTCCCATTCCTAAATGGGAAAAGGATGAAATTAATGGAGGTTTTAAATTGCTGAATTACTTCAAATCAACTTGTCAGTAAGAGACAAAATAGTCAACAGCAGTTTTGGCAATTAGAAGGTAATGAAGATCTTGTAAAGTCATCTATTGAAAAAAAAAAAAAATCCAGAAAAGAACTTACTTAATTGAAATACATGCAAATGAACTAGTCAGATGAAGCTTTCATTCAGTAGTTGTACCATGTACCTACTTCTAAGCAAGTGAATGCTTTCATGGATGACAACAGCATAACAATACTTGTGTGATCAAACTAATCAGTCATCTAATTACCTGCTGAATTATAGCTTATATAAGGTCAAAACAAGACTTTCTGGCTTACAAAACACCTATATGAACTTCTGGAAATATATTTATTGATTTTACCTCTCATCTAGTTCAAACTGAGTTGGACACCATATGCGTGGGATCCACAGATCCAGAACTGAAGGACACAACACAGATGACTGACTTTGGATTCAGGTCCCTGTGTCTGTGATTTAGTTTCTGGTTAAGTATCTTATAATACAAAGTCATTGACTAAAAACATCAAGGATGGTGCTGACGATTCCATTCTCTTTAGATGGAAGATGCCTTTATGTCTGAATGCAGCTCTATCAAGTCTCATTCTGGAATCTAATAGTCGTGTTCTGAATTTGCATTATCTATAATTATCTATATTATTATCTTTTATACAGTGGCTCACAATTCTAGTCAGGGTCAGAATGCATATTAAGGTCAGAAGGTGAGTATTAAGTGAACATTTGTAGAATGATGAAACTGTTATTTCAAATCAACTTAGAATAAGGCAAGTCCCATGAATTTGTTTACTTCTAGGGTGAGTATTCTAACTGTTGAATATTATATAATAAGCAAGGCTGACAAAGCATCACAGAATTCAATTGAATTAGTCAGGTTTACATCATACCTGATAAATCAATCTTTTTAGGATGATTAAATGTCCAAAAGTCTGTTTCCTGCATTGCAAATATCCTTAGGTAAAGATAGGTGCTCATTTTCCAGTTATGAACATTCATAATATCAAATAATATAAAGTTTCCCAAACACTTTTGCTCTTATGTTGGTATTTCAGACCTGGCAACACATCAAAATTCTAATCTTGGACAACCGATTTTATCGTTGTAGGATTCTTTTTCTCTCTTTCCCTGATGCTCAAAAGTCATCCTAATGCTATAGAGAGCAGTTTAACAATTAATCCCAGTTGCTGCATTTGGACATACTTTATAATGAACTAATTAGAATGCAGCTGTAGCATGACTTTTGAAGATAGATCTGAATGACATCTTTTACATAACATTATTAACTGCTAATACATACAGATTTTTTTTTTCTTTAAAAGCACTCCATACTTTGATGCTCAAATGAAACATGAAAAAAAATACAGTTTTATGTATAACTAACCTTTTTTACCATCCTCATGATAATTTCATAGGCTTGCTATCAATATGTTTTCTGCAAACAGGACTGCATATGGGACTACAGATATTTATCATCATGCCAAATCATATTCCTGGAAGAGAAACAAACAGGCTTTCAAGAGATGAACACCCTTTAAATGTCTTCCATGTTATCCTATTTGGCAGGACCAGACTCGATACAGAATTGTTGTTTTTCTTTACTCTTAAATCTTTTCCTAGTTGTAGTCTTTGTTTCACCTTGAGGGGAAATTGCTTGCTCCTGCTAGAATAATTTTCTTTACACTTGAGGACCAGATATCTTTATAAGGGATTAATCCTCAAACCCCTGTAGGCTAACTACATGTAAATGCATTGCTCTATTAGTCATACTTGGCAAATCTGAAGAAAAAAAAGCCAATCCTTGTAAGGGGTTTATGGAAGCACTAGGTTATAACTTGTACAGCAGCAAGGGAATCAGCAGGAAACACCAAATACTCAAGAGTTCCCTCTTCCCTAGGGTTTCTTCCTCAGAGAAGTAACAGAGTTAATCCCCTTCTGACTTTTTCTCAAAGAACTGATTCTTTTGGAACAGAACAGGTAAAGAGGGATCTCCAGATGCTATCTATGAAATTATACATAAGGCCTAGAATTGCCGTTAACTTCCATGGCACTATTTTACATTTTTTTGTTGGCAGCATCTCATATTTGACATAATTTATTTTCCCTGAACTATGCTAAATATTCATGACTTGGTACTTCATCCTTCCCCATAGCATACTTCTAAGAAACATAATTGAAAACAGAACCCATATAAATGTTATTGATGATGTTTTCTGTCATTTTTTGTTCCTTTCTGCAGTGGTTAGAAGACTTTGTTGTCATCACTCTGTGGGTTAGCAGCACTGATTTTCCAATAAAGCCAAGACAAATGATTAGATGTTAGCTAAAAAAGGGCAGTAAGCGTTATTAGGCAATTTTCTTGAAAATAAAAGGAAAAGTAAGTGGACAAGTGATAATCATATCTCAGAATTTTTACATTATTTCCTCTTTTTTTTTTTTTTAAGTATGTCTGGTTGCTATTGAAATATTTCTGAGATTTCCCAGTACAAGACTTAAAAAGGTGAAGGATGACAGATTATTGTCTATTAATTTATTTGTTATCCGAAATAATGCTTCTCAGCTGCTACATAGAAAAATCTTCATTTATATTCTGTTCAAATACACATTTACAAAACTCTTGAATCTTCTGATGAAACAAAAGACAAGCTTTGAACTCCTTATATCTGTGTGCCATAAATATTTCTTATGTTCTCTGTTCTTACACTAGCAGGTCTAATATATCCAAGTTATCTCTATAGGAATCGGTATATTAAGATAAATTACTGGCAATTGTTAAATTAATATTGTCTGATATGATTCGTCTCTCCTGAAAAGTGTAGGCATTTAAGATATGTTTTATGCTTCATGTTTTCTGACAGATAAAGATGAATACTTGAGACTCGTGCACCAGCACAGCACTTTCTGATAGCCAACAACTAGTGTTTGTTTCAAAATGAGAGGAATCCTACTGCTGTAATTTTCCAGACTAGGAAAAAACCTTAGGTGTGTGCCGAATCTCTCTTTCCCTGATACTTCAATCAGTTGTGAAACCATTTTCATTTGTGTTCACTGATCACTACTTACTGTTAAATGTAACTGTTTTTAAAGAACCATAATTTATGCAATTTCTGTGCCAATTGTTTTATCTAACTGCTAACTAAAAGATTAACTTCTTATATCTATGGAAAAGGTTGTGCTCAAAGTGCTCTTGGCCCACTGAATTGTCTTTAGCAAGGCCTTTGACATATACATCTTAAAGTCAAATTAACAAGAGATGGACTGGATAAGTACATGATAAGGTGAGTAGAAAATCAGCTTGACTGTCAGGCTGAATTTGTAGTCACCAGTAGCACAACATCCAACTGGAAGTCAGTTAGTAATGGTATCCCTCAAGGATCCATGCTGAGGCCAATAGAGTTGATATGTTCAATAATGATCTGAGTTATGCAATAGAATGGATAGAGCACATCCTCATGAATTTATGGAAGATAAGAAATTGAGAAGAGAAATTGGCACACTAACTAGGAGATATGCTGTGTGATGGGACATCAATAAGCTGGAAAATTGAGTTGAAAAAACTTCATGAACTCCAGCAAAGATAAATACAAATTCCTCTTCCAGAAAAAAATCCTTGTCATCCTGTTGGCCAAAAAACTATATCCAGCTACGGGATCCCCAGCACAAGAAGGACATGGACCTGTGTTGGGCTGAATACAGAAGAGGGACACCAAGAGATTCGAGGGATGGAGCAGCTCTTCTGTGAGGAATGATTTTGAGAAATAGGTTTGCTCAGCCTGGAAAAGAGAAAGCTTTGAGGTGACCCAATTGCAGCCTTCTGTAGAGGATCAGACCTAAGCATGTTTTGTGTCAAACATTCTTGCTGTTATGACAGGAAATGCATCGTCAGAAGAGAGGGTCTCACTGAGGTGGGTCTGCGCTGTTCCAAGCCAACTTTCTGCCCACCTTGAGACTCATGCTCAGACCCCTGTCTCTGTGTCCTCCTACTCACTTCCTGGGGAAGAACTGGCTGTGCATATGTAAACTAAACAGTGTGAAAAGTCTAGTGGCATGCAGCAGGTGAACTATAAAGGAGAGTGGAATGGGCCTCCTCCTCTTCTTTCTCTGGCTCTCTTTCTCTTCTATTTCTTTTCTCTTTCTCTTTTGCTTTCTTTGTCTTGAAACCCCAGCTCCAGACCATCCACGTGGCAGGACTAATGCAGGATCTACGGACTAGTGATGTTTGCTTTCTGCCCTGAGCAAGGTACAGAGTCAGAGACCAGAAGGATTGCTGCTTCCAAACATTTCGGGAGCGTGTGTGTGGTATAAGGGACAGGTCAGACCTTGCTATGGTGAGATGATGCCCTGCTCTGCCCACCCTATTCTCTCTGGGCCTGTATCCCACTTTGCAGTGGCTGGCAATCCCTGGCATAGCAGAGGCAATGCTTCACACGTGCCTCTGGAGCCCCTAGCCCAGCTCCTGAGCAGCCACCAGACAAGAAGTCCCACCTGAGGGAACAGCCCAGGAAAGCCAAAGGACATTTAAACTTTAAGCATGAGGCAAACGTATGTCATGACCCTCCCTTTCCTTGGATGTTATACTGTTAAGCTGAGACACTGCTGGAACCCAAGAGTACTAGCTAAATTTATCCTTTTCTGTATCTTTTCTGTCTGACCCTCTTTCTTATTCTAATTTCCTCTTCTTGGAGTTTTGAGAAACTTCAAATCAGATGGATTCGGAGTTTCCTAAGTGGGATGGTCTAACTTAATGCTCTGTGAAATGTTTCATGTCAATCGAATGCTGCTCCAAACTTTTGCCAAAGTTCTCTGATTTTATGAAGTTGCCAGTAAAATTTGGGACTGCACTTGGAATACTGCATCAGTTTTGGGGCTCCTGTATAGCAGAGATATTGTATATACTCGAGCAAGTCCATCAAGGGACACACAGATATTTAGGAAGCTGGAACACATGACATATCAGGAGAAGCGGAGATAGCCGGGCCTGTTCAATAGTGAGAACAATGAGCTGAGGAGACACTGCTTCTACAATGGCAGAGCAAAAGACAAAGCCTTCTGAGCTTTGTAAACTGGTCTCAGGGGTAAATGGTGAGTTGCAATATGAGTTACAATATAAGTTGTAATATTCAACATTTCAACTCAGCATAAGGAAATTAAATTTTATCATGAAGATGGCCAAACACTGGAACAGGTTTCCTGAGTAGTCTCCATCATTGTAGAGATTCAAAATACCCTGATCTGATCAGAAGCCCAGACAATGTTACCTCTGGAGGTCCCTTCCATGCTACATTGTTCTGTGTGTCTATGACCTACATGAATAATTGACAGAAAAATCTGCCAGTGAAATGCAGCAGACTGCTGTTCAGAAAAGACCAAATAAGGCCCCATAATCTGAATGTGTATTTTTCATGCATAACATCAGTTCCTAGGCTATACCAAAGAAAGCCAAAAAAGAAATGAGTCTGGAGGGTTACCTTTTCCAACAAAGGCTTGTTAACCTTTTGAGAGTGTATACCCTTATTGGGTGAAGAATAGGGAAAACAACCAAAAAAACACCCAACCCTCATTAGTAATTCCATTAGTATCATTGGATAAGTGAAATTTTTAATGTCTTAGCAAATGGCTTGACACTAGCAGTGTTGACAATAGAGGTGAGTACTATTTTGTCTGGATAGCATATATGGACTCCTTCCTAGCTTTAACCTTGGAGTTACCTCCATTCTTTTTCCATGTCCACTGAATTTTGTTTATTCTTAGTCAAACATTACATCCGTGTTATCCTCATCAGTGACTCTGAATCACTTTCTGCATCCAATGTTAGCTTATAATCAATCCTCTGTCCATTTGCAACATTTTTGGCTTAATCAAAGTATTTTCCAAGGAAATCTTTCATTTCCTGATTTGACATTAAATTAACTATGAGAGAAAGGCTGCTGCCAAGAAAAGAGGGTAGAAAGCTCAGACAAGGCAAATGTTTTCTGTCTTTTCCAGACCCATTTGAATCAAAGAGTACTTTTTTCAGTATAGCAGCCAATCTGACACAAAATGACAAGAGTGAGTTACAAACATTTTTGATTTGAAGATAAATTTATCTCAATGCCCTCCAATCTGTAAGTAAAAAACTCAAGATTTTTGAGGCTTTTTTAGAGAATGAGCATCTATAGAACTGTGAATACAGCTTGGCTAAACAAGAGCAGTAGATTGGCAGCTGATAAGCCAGTTAATTTAACCTTGCTATATTCAGCGAATATTGCAGTGTGTTCAAAATGGTAAGGGAAAAAATTATCAACTGTTAACTTATGCTATCATTTCCCCATATAGCAATGTAACTTTCTCATCAGCATTTCAATTCTTTTTCCTAATTCAATGAACTTTTCCCTTATGTAAGTTGTGGATGCCCCATCCCTGAAAGTGTTTAAGGCCAGGTTGGATGGGATTTTGAGCAATCTGGTTTAGTGGAAGATGTCCCTGCCCAGAACAGTGGGCTTGGAACTAGGTGATCTTTAAAATCCCTTTCAACCCAAGCCAGTCCATGACTCCAGCATAATCTGTCACTTCTCCAAGTGAAGAGAAGCTGGGGAGGAGAGAATGCTATGCTTGACCTTGTTCTCACCAGCAAGGAAAAATTGGTGAAGAATGTGAAGCTCAAGAGAAAGCTTGTCTGCAGTGACCATAAAATGATGGAATTTAATATCCTCAGGGCAGTGAGGATGGCCTACTGGAAGCTCAGTACCTGGGTCTTTGGGAAAGCCGACTTTGGGCTCTTCAGGGACCTGCTAGGTAGAGTATTGTGAAATAAAGCCCTGGAGGGAAGAGGGGACAAAGAAAGGTGGCTGATAATCAACTATCACTTTCTCCAAGATCAGCAGCAGTGCAGCCCAGTGAAGCATAAATTGGGAAAATTTCCAGGAGGCCTGCATGTATGAACTAGGATTGCCTGGACAAGTCAAACACACAAACAAAGCCTACAGAGATAGAAGCAAGGACAGGTAGCATGTGAAGAATACAGAGAGCTTAGTCCTGTAAATATTATGTTTGGTAAGAGGTCTAGCAAGCATATGCAGTCACTGAGTGATAGACACCAGCCCCTTATGTAATACAGGTTTTTGTTTGGCTTAGGGGAAATGGGTTTATAGCTGTAATTAATACATAAAACAGTTTTTATTACACCAGTTGCAGTAATGTTAACATTCAAATGAATAAAGACAGACAGCACATAAAATGCCCTCATTATTATTGTTACAAAAATCAAATAATTTTTCTTTGGTGTTCTATTCACCCTACCAACTTATATGTCTCTGGGACCTCAGATAAATAGTAGCACCTTTTCTCAGATGAGATAGTAGGTTACCAATCAGTATCCCAAGGTCTATGCCAGGATGACTGCAAAAGTGGTGGTATATTTGGTTTATGGCTAGCTGAACTTCCCTTCCCTTCCCTTCCCTTCCCTTCCCTTCCCTTCCCTTCCCTTCCCTTCCCTTCCCTTCCCTTCCCTTCCCTTCCCTTCCCTTCCCTTCCCTTCCCTTCCCTTCCCTTCCCTTCCCTTCCCTTCCCTTCCCTTCCCTTCCCTTCCCTTCCCTTCCCTTCCCTTCCCTTCCCTTCCCTTCCCTTCCCTTCCCTTCCCTTCCCTTCCCTTCCCTTCCCTTCCCTTCCCTTCCCTTCCCTTCCCTTCCCTTCCCTTCCCTTCCCTTCCCTTCCCTTCCCTTCCCTTCCCTTCCCTTCCCTTCCCTTCCCTTCCCTTTTCCACCATCCTCACTTTCTAGGGATACTCCTCAGGGCAAAGAAATCAGAACTCTGAAAGCTCAGTAAAACCCTCCCTATCTTCTGCTTGAGGCAGAGAATAGTTATAAACCTTAAGAGACGGCATATAAGAGTGAATATAATGTCAAAGAAAAGGGTTCCATACTAAAATGTTTAGTACAGCAGTCTTATCTCTGCTAACCATGCTTTCCTGTAATAATTAGATAATTTATACTTTTATAACTACACTAATAACAATAATTCTTTTGTTTGAATTAGGTAATTACTGTTCAAATTAGAATAATATTTTAAGCTCTTGTCTTTTGTATGTCCTGGCACCCATAGTAAGATATTTGGTGTAAGATTTACTGGATGTATCTAAAGACAGGGTGTTTCTCAAGGCATATGAACACCAATTTCTCATCTCTATCCCTTGTATGCAAATGACACCAAAATGCCGATATGTACTTTAGGCCAGACTTTGTCTAAGACAAGTATATACAGTATATTCAGTTCATCCAAATAGTAATGTACTTTTATATGTTCAAGTTATTATAAATGTGTTTTTTCCACTCTCAGTAGGACAGTCTGCATCTTATTTTCTCTCACAGGGAAGTAATTTTTTTTCCCAGATTTTGAAAAAGTTTGAGCTAGAATATTCACAACCGTAATAAAATTTAAACATTAGCTAAAACTATGGATCAGAAAACTCTAAGGGTGGGATGGTTTCATGTAGCAATTTGATTCCTCTCTTCTGAAATGAAGTAATTCCAGAAGGTATCTAAAATCAATAGTGCATGGTTTAAAACACAGATATCTCTAGGTGCCTGGTTTGAGCTACTCTAGTCTCAAGAAACAGATGCACATTTTACAGTCAGACTGCCATTGGATATAAACTGAAGATACCCAGGGAACAGTGATAGGAACTGCAATTTTCTCTTCTCTCACATAAGCAACTTAAAAATTATTCTAGGAGGAAAACTGTACATTGAGTCCCATCAACGAATCCACTGTTCATCACCCTCTGCAGTAGGTGGAAACTATACTATGGAGAAAGTGTGTGGAACAGAAACATTATAGGATGATCTCAATGGTACAATTTCAAATTTCTGCCAATTAGTAGTCAAGAAACTTCCAGAATCTTATGCTGCACCTAAATGATCATGAGAGTTTCCTTACACATTTGCTTTCTTCAGCCTTACACATTTGCTTTCTTGCCTGCATAAGAAGCTAGTTTCAAAAGAATGCATGGAGTTCCCTCATCTGAGATACCCTTTATTTTTGTGAACAGAGTTCTATTATGTGTGAGAGAGATCTAGTTATTACTCTTTGAGTAAAGGTGGGTTAATCCTTTGGTTATTTTGACAAAGAATAAGTTTTTGTCCAATCTTGAAAACCAGCCTTTTGTTCTGAACACTTACTATGTGGGTGCACCAACAGTGAAACATGAGGGAAAATCCTATTCAGACACACAGTTCACTGACAAAAGGTACTCAAATAACATTATGATTCACCTGAAGTGTTTTGAAAGATCACTGTTTTAAGGCAGGTTACTGTTTAAGGTTCCCTCTGTCATCCTCTGAATGTCACTAAAAATACTTAGGTCTCTTCTGATAAGTATTATTGAAACAATCTTAGTCTCAAATAGAAGGATAGGCATCTAATTTTAGAAAGATATTTTTTCACATCTGTGTATCAAATTGATATGAATACTTATTAAATATTTACAAAGAAGAATGGGGGTTTTTTAGAAAATATTTAAATACATGATTACTTCAGAAGCCTATCTCCTGACAATTGATCTGGTTTATATTCCTACAAATGAGGGTCCCCTTTTAAAAATTGACATATATTTAACTGGTAATAATTCTATTTTGGCTTTTAGATATCCAGGAAATAAAAAGTTTATATTTTGAATACTTTAAAGTAAACTGTCTGATTAAAAAAAAAAAAAAAAAGAAGCAAAAAGAAATAATTAAAATTTAAAAAGTAGCATGAGCTACAAAACATAATAAAAAGCAGCCATAAGGTGAAACTGTTGTACATAGCACAACACTCTAAGAGGTCAATGGAACTTCACATATTTCAGAAATTAAATGATGCTACAGACATTCCCAGAGATTAGAATTTACTCATTAATCTCTGATGGTCTTAGGAGCAGTTGATTTTGAGCATTGGATTCCCCACTTTGTCACTGTTTCTCTGGTCACCATGTTGTCATTGGTTTTTATTTGTTTGTTTGAATTTTCACTGGCTGGACACCCTAATAGTAACATTTGAAGTCAGATGTTGGCTAAATCCTGACAATAAAATGTAAAACAAACATGCAGACTAATTTTGCCCTGTCTGTCATAAGCACCAACTGCAGGGCTTATGTTAATAATGTTTTCTTCAATGCAAATCTGAATACTCTTGATACTATAAAGTCAGAAATGAATACCCAGTTACTTTGTTAAAACTAATACTAAGATTAAACAACAAAGGATAGAAATTGTCTTTACAACATCCATGAATACTATACGTAGAGTGACACAATGAAAAAATGATAATTTTTGGATTAATAATTCTTTTAATAAAACACTGGAAGATAATAAAGTCTTTTGAATATGAGTTATCAGGATCACTTTCTTTCTGTAACTACTTTCAAGGCTTGTCTTCTCTGTTGAGAAAGTATAGTGTTAATTTGAGTGATCTGTGAACACAAACCAGACTATAGTTAAACATATAGGATACCTATTTTAAATAAACATGGAATTCCAAAAGAATTGACTTACACTTCTAATTGTACTTTAATGACAAAATTTTAAAATCATAACTGCATTTTTGATGAAAAAGCTAAACTCAATCCCATCAAAAACTTTTTACAATGTGGGTGGATTTTCTCATGATTTTTTTTTCCCAATTTTAACTCAATCTTATTCTAATACAGAATAAGATTGAGATTTTTGCATTTTGCAATTTAAATCTTTCTGACATACAGAAGCTACAAATGAAAAAAACCCCAACATTTCTGTCTCTCTTTGGTATGACTCCCACATTGTTCTTGAGAATAGATTCACTTTATTTTTGAAATTCCATGAAATGACCTTTCCCTGTGAGAAACAATTCTCCACCTTTGACTAACCAAACATTTGACCTGTAAAACCATGACTATGATGGTGGGAGAAAAAAAATACTGTGTGCCTGCTGGAAAACCCTAAACAACAACCTGAACTATTAGCACAGCTGTGTTTCAATGATGTTTTCATCAATTTTTTCTTACTTGCAGTATCAGCTTACCCATTAGTGTTCTGTTCTCCCGCTTCAGTGAAGAGTCTCACTCTATAGAATTGCTTAATATTGAGTAATCCAAGTACACAAATTTCTGGATTTGTTTATTTAATTATTAAAAAAAAATCACAAATCTACTTTATCTCTCAAGATTTCACAATAATTGTATTTTTCATTATAGGAACACTTTCTTTTGTTATTTCTGCACTTTAGCCTACTTAAATACTTTCCACTACTTCATACTGAAATATGTAGAATCACATAGTGGGATTTGCTAGTCACTAGACACTAATCACCATTTGATATCATTGATCAGCAGAGTTTAAAAACAGTGAGGAAAAAAATAGAAAAGGACACTTCAAGGCTGTTGTTTCTGTTGGCTACAGAGAAGTTAACTTCTAGGAAACTCCGTTTCACAATAATGCACAGGGCATGCTTATGCATTCAGGATCACACCTCCTCTACTGAACAACGATTTCTGCACAAAGCCTATTTGCAGTGCTAATTTACAGGTCTGCTGCTTGTAAAGACCTAATCATGCAAACTCTTTATGAGGATATTCTCAGTGCCTTCCTCAAACAGTGAAGCAACCATTGACCCTTGATGGCATAAGAATATTGGTGAACTAGGCCTGGAGAACAGCATAAAACCTCATATTGATATTTTTTCCAAGACTGCAAAATGCTACTAGTGACACAATAAACTTAAAAGTCGATTGAGAATGCAAATTTTTTTCTTTATACTTTTATACCTTTGAAGAAGCAAGAGGCCAGATCTATATATCTTAATTAGGTGAACAGTTTCTCCACAATAGTTGATTAATAGATGTAGCCAGCATGACCTAAGGTTTACTCTCTGAAACTTTTTTTTTTTTCATTCTGTTAATTGGTTTAAATAGCCTTCAATATCCTATAATTTTAAAAAGAAACTATGATTTGAAAATTTGTTCTCTGTCAGAGAATTAGCATGCTTTTGCACATTGTTTTAAAGATGTAAAAAAGGAGACAACAGACTTAAGACAATTATATTTCTATGAATATAGGAAGAATAAATTTGAACATTGAATGAAGTTACTGAATAAAACCACAGAAATAGAAATTCAAATCTGAATTTTTCATATCACTGTAATGTTCCAAACTTTTTTTTTAACTTTCTATTTGATGTATTTCTTCTGCTGTTCCTTCTTTTGAAACCTCAGGTATGTTTTGAAAAATACCCTCATCTTCAACTGGATGCAGTAAGATTTATTATGAAGTTTTGAAAAAGAGCTTTCTTTCATAAGTATTACATGAAATCCTTAAATTGCATAAAATTGGAGGTATGTTTCATAAATTATAGGTTGCTAATAACCTTAATCTCTCCTTATTTCTGTGTGCTGGTTGTTGATTCTATAGCCGGTGATCACTTTATTCTGTGTGTTATGGTTACTATATGGTGCCAGGAGCCTTGGTGGATTAAAAGTATGTGGAGGAAAATGGTAAATGTGGTGTGATCTTTGTGATCCATTGCACATGATATCTGTTTTACGTGCCTGTGCTGCATATCAATGCAAAGAGTGGATCCATTTTATCAGCTATGAGAGAGTAAAATCCAGAAACTATGTATTTTTAACTTATTATTAATAGTTGTTTCTCCTTGGTATACTTGTTTTCCTTCCCAGTATATAACTAGATCACATTTTGAATTTTTAAAATCTAATTCAAGTATTGGAAATCTGAACTCCATTTTTTCATAGGTGATGAAGACACAATAAGGAGGTACAAGAAAGACAAATACCTGGAGTCTCAGAATAAAAAATATGCTGTGTGCAGTGAACCAGGACAAGGCTATAACATGATAATCAGACTGAATAAGGCCAGCTTAAAACCAGTAACAGAGTAAATGTTGTGTTAGGATAATAGGGTGCTGACAGGATGGATGCCCTGAAGCTGAATCTCTCTCTTCTTCCTGGAAGATTTTGTAATGGAGAATTAAGCATTGTCTACCTCAGGCTTACTCAGTCAGAATGCATTTCTGCAGATGAAGCTGCTGATATGACAAGTAAAGGCACAGGGATAAGTCTTATAGAGCCTTAGTGCTTGCAGGCATGAGTCCCTGCACATTGAGCAGGCAGGGTCAGTGCTGTATCCTCCAGACAGTAACAAATAGAAAAGACTGTGTAGGTATGGAACAATAGTTGATAGAAAAATAAATCAAGCATTTTACTGTAGGGTCTAATGTTACTATGGAGAAATGAGTCCCTTAGGGGTCTGCAAGGAAAAGCTTTGATATGCAAACCTGCTAAGTCTTTGGAAAGCATAATACACTGAAAAAATGTACACACAAAAAAGATCTGGTGGATTCATTACTATACAAGAGCTCCTTCACTAATAACAGGGTTAATAATAAGCAGAATACAGGTAAATGGCAAATAGGAAAAAACTGAAAAGGTGACACAGGTATTCATCTTTTAAAATCTTCTGTATGTGTTTCATACAGACAAACCAAAAATTGCCCTCTCAAAACAAAATGTATTATAAAGTTTTAGTTTAACAGAAGAATACGCCTTTATAAACACACTGCTATTGCAAAACAGGTAAAATTCTGTGATTCATCTAATCTTAAAAATGAACTTTTTCTGTGTGCCAGTTGACTAACAAGAAAATTAAAGGTGTTTAATAAAAAATATAATGAAATAAAAAATATGAACATTATTTTACATTAATACATAATTATTTCTTGCTAGATGTAAGTTTACATTTTTTAACCAACCTGTTCCATGAATACTGGAACTAATGATGTGCAATTTTATGGATTAACAATTAGCTGGTGATTAACTTTTTTGTCTGCAAAGGTACAAATTACAATCAAGAGACAATAACTTGTTCTTAATATTAGGGTAATTTTAAAAGGTCTCTCTGTTGGCTCTTTGTTGTCTAGTAATGTTTCTACTTACAGAGTTTTCTTTCCTATACTCAGAGAATACTGATAGTATCTTTACTTGGTCTGTGCCATTCAGGAAAATATGTAAAATTACAATTATAATGCAGAGTATAATTTTTATGTGATTTTATGAAATTGATAGTAGTTTGGAAGTTAAATGCTATCTCCCTTTCTCACATGCAGAGCATAAACAGCTAGAGGCCTTTTTTTTCCTAAGACAAATGTATTGTGCATGGCCTCCTCTTACTATAAAGGGTCTTCACAAACTTTCCCCATGCCATATTAAGCAGAGAATGACATATTTAGAGCATTTCATAGATTCTTTTCTAATGGAACAAAATTTTTGCATGCTAATAATCGATCTTAATGTTTTTCTAATGCCTTTCTGTGGAGTCTTGTTTTTCTAAAATGTTAGGAAGGATAGTAACCAGAGGAATGTTCAGCCATCTCCAGGAGAGCAGAACCTTTCATGCATAGTGATAACTTGGAAAGAAAAATGCCACCACTCCTAGTGACCTTCCTTCCTCCTTCCTCCCCCAGATTCTGTTGCTGGGCACCATTTCATATGCCATGGGACATCCCTTTGGTCAGTTGAGGCCAGCTGTCCTGGCTATGTCTCTTTTCAGCTTCTTGTGTATCCCCTGCAGTCTTTGCTGGTGTGACACGGTGGGGAAGCAAGAAAAGCCTTGTCACTCTGTAAGCACTCTTCAGAATTAGATAAAACATTTCCATGTTTTTATCACTGTTTTTGTCAAAGACCAAAAAAAATAGCAGAGGAACTACTATGAATAAAATTAACTCTATCACAACCAAAACCAGAATTTAAGCCTTTGTTAATATTATTGTAATTTGAGACAAGATTTCTATTATAGTGAGTTTTGTTTAGGGATTTAGATTTTTAGTCTTTCTTTTTGTTTATGGGTAAAACATTTCTTAAATTAAACTGATATGCCTTTTATTTATTAATCTGTTTTCACCCATGTTATGATGAGAGTATAAATCCAAGCACTTCAAGTGGTCTCTTCACTGTATTTTATTTTGCTCTCACCAAAATTTGAAGTAATAACATGGGAAAAAAACCCCCTCTTTTTTCTTGCTTATTTGCTAGAATCTTCTCAGTAATCTATTCTCCTGAGGTATCTGGGAGAACTTTATGTCATCTCTGTTCAGATGCTTGGGAGTGGATCTACTTTAATTTGTTCTGAATTCTATAGATAATGTCTCATATATTGTCCAGAAATATCAAACTCAGCATATATATTTTACTTTCTTTTTCTGGATTTTTGAAAACTGAATTCTGGATTTTACTAGAGAGTAAACTTTTTTTTTGTGATAAAAAATGCTATTGCTACTTTTCTATATGGATGATTACAACAACTTCAAATGTGCCAGAATTTTATGTAAGCCAGACCTTTGATAGGGATCTAGCCAGTCCTTTTCTTGTCAGTTAATATCTTGATGAAGGCATAAGCTGTTTTTGTTGTAGTATGTACATAATCAAAATAAATTTCAAAGTGTTTAGATATGACTTCATGAACATTAAAATATGTTCCTTAATAACTTTTCTATTTTGAGATATTGATTTTCTTTCTTTACACAAACTGGGGACTCTGCATTTCTTGACTCTCCTTTTCCTTCTTATAGATAATTTTCCTTTAAAAATGCAAAAATATGTTCTTTAAATATATCTATATGTATGTAATTTGAATAAAGTCTAGTATTTCTGTGATTGCATCAAAAAATTTGTAGTTGCTTACTGTGGTATTCTTCACATTTTCTATCTTTTTTCCAGTTCTTGCTTTCCACATGAGAGTTATGCTGAAAATATGAATAATATATGCAATCTAATAGCAGCTTCCATGCTAAATTGTCATTGCCTCCAACTACGTTGCCTTCAGAATGTGTTAGGCTCGATACGGTTGTCCTCCACAGTTGTACACAAAGTTGCTTTTAATGAGATGTGACATGGACAAAATAGTTGGTTGTGATTACTGTGCACACTTTCTGGTCTGAAACAGATATGTCTCAGGCATGTTTCTGAGTATATTTTATTTTATATTTCACCCTTAATACAAAACTTGTTAACTTTCTGGAAATAATGATCCTCTTATATGGAAAAGAGTTTTTAATCAGAGAAGAATAGTGCCTCCTCAAAGTTGATTTAAATCAAGGTCATAACATAGATTTTCATTATAACTTTTATTTACTAGAAATGGAGGGGACACAACAGTATTTTTTGAACTTCAAAAAGATCTCTTCAGTCTTTAAGATTGATTAAAGATTTGATTGATTAAGATAAAGATTGATTGATTGATTAAGAATTCTTAGTATTGAAGATGAAAAAAATCAGTTCTAGAGATAATTTGTTTTAAAATATTGAGAAAAAAAGAAACATACTTTTTATACTTTCCTATGCTTCCTACATGACTTTTTTTTTTCCAAAACAGATTGTGCTAAATTAATTCCAGCATTTTTACTCTATTCATGTGTCCATACATAAGCCCCATATATCGGGCTTCTTGCTGTCCAAGTAGCTTAATAAAGTTTGTAAAAAAAGCTTGGATTTTTTTTCAACACTGCAATACAAAATACTAACAATGCAAAGATATGACATTCATGTTGCAGTAAAAAAAGAAATATACCAGCATCATGCATAATTCAAAATTATCTACTCTATAAATGATAAGGATATAAAAAAAGTTCTTATTGCTTTTCTGTTAGAATAGGAGAAATCCATATTTTTGGTGATACTTTGTCAAGGGGGTCAGTGTCTAAGTTAAAAAAGCAAAGCTGAAATATAAGTAAGTGTATTTTGAGAGTAAATTTAGGCAGAAGCCTATATATTTACATTGATTCACATGTAATTCCTGGGTTGCATTCTCCCTTGATTTCTCACAAATTCTAGAGAAATAATTTTTACTGAAGATCATAATCATCTCTAATGGTGCATTCAAATATTTTCCTGAAGTATAAGGTGTGGTGTGACCAAGGATGTTCTGAGATAAAAATGAAACTTTAAAGTGCACACAAGAGACAGAAGTATAAAAAATTGCAGGCAATTTTCACTTGCATTAATCTAAGATGACATCTCCTATTACTGCTGCAGCTCTGCTGTTGGCTGATAAGAGGGTTGCTGTGACCTTACGAGCTAAAGTACACAAGTCAGAGTGGAGCAAGTATATTGAATATTTTTCAAGTAGCAGTTACTGAAACTTATATACAGAGAAATCTTATTAGTGTTAGGGAATCTATCAACATCTTTGTAGTAAAAATGATCTCTGATGGTCAGTGATGTTTCATTTCAGTGCTTTTGGGTACTTTACACCTTGCTCCAAGTTGTGGGATTATTTTGCTATTTTGTGTGGGTGGTAAGGGTTTTTTGTTTTGTGTTTGGTTTTTTGGTTGGTTGGTTGTTTTTGTTTTGTTGTTGTTGCTGCTGGGTTCAGGGGTTTCTTTATCTGAAAGGCAATTCCCTATAACGAGCCTTGTCTCTCTGGCATGAATATGAAATTACTTACATTTTTTCCCTTTAGAGCGTAGTCACCATAGACAAGTTTTAACAGTGAGTTAGCCGTCTATTTAAAATTCTTATTTTGAGAGTTTCTCAGGTGCTTCTTTCATGATTCTTTCTAAGGATAGTGCAAACTTCTGTCCTGGAAAAGAGAGGCACTGCTTTTAACCAGCCGAGAAACTAGTCCTTTGTATATGGGGTTTTCTTTATTCCCTTAAGATGATATATTTATCTATATCTATGTCTATATCTATTTTTTATCTATATTTATATCTGTTTGTAATCACATCTATGTCTGCACAGATACATGCATGAAAAGAAACAAAGCAAAATTCTATTTCTATGAAAATATAGGGTTTAAACCTGAAATAATATTTTTATGGCACTATTTACATAAATATATTAAACCGATCTCGGTGTATTCATTACTTTCTTTTCAATTATAAATAACCTCAAAATGCCAGGGTACACTTGCAGACCTTATGTCTGAGCAAGGAACAAAATCCATACAATTTCTGCAGAGAAATTTCAAAGATCAAAATTTGGTTACTTGATCATAGCCATTCCTTCGGTGAGAAAATTTCCATTTATCCGCATGACTTGTTCCTCAAATGATGAGCATCAATATCTAAAAAATAATAGCTAAGTAGCTAGTGTTCACAGACTAGTAATTTACTGATTCAGAATGTACTTTATTGCTTTTTAAGCAGCTTTTACTTTCCATTGGACAAGTCCCCTCTGAAACAGGAGCACAGTGAGAGACAATGCAGTTTGTTTTGACATGCCTGATCCCCAGTAGTAACTCTGAACGGACTGAATAGATACTTAAGAAATGAAAAGGGTATTGATACTACACAGACTTCAAACATGGGCTGGATGACATGCTGCTTAGGTAGACACATTTTTTCTGACTTATCTGGCTACACTAGAAATGCAAATATAACATGGAGGAAGCTGACTGTACAAGCTGTCCTCTGCCTTCACACAGGGTGAACTAAAGAAGGAAAGTACTTTAGTGAGAACAGTTCCTACAGAAGCCCCAGGTTCTCCTGGAGACAAGGACTGCAATGAATCATTACAGAATTGCTTTTCATTCCTTGCAAAACACTTGTATATTTGTTGTTGCTCTGGTGCTTTTTTTTTTTTTTTTTAATTTGTAAATCTCTGTAGAAAATCTCTTTAAACAATTTCTCACCAGTCATCCATGGGCAAATTGCATGTGCAGAGCTGGAATGCTGATGTCAGAAGAAAGAATTTAAAAAGATACATTTAAGCACATGAAACCTTTTTACTGTCACTTTTAAACCCTGAAAATAATAATTGCACAGGAATGGCTGTCTAGAGAATCAGAAACAGATCCACCTCTCAAAACTCCCAGGTTTTCATGAAACTGACAGAAGCTTTTTGCAAGACAAATGATCTAGTTCTTTCAATTATTGCACTGAAGAAATTTTCTATTCTCAATTAATTGAGGTGGCATACCAGTAATTTTAGAAACTGAAGCACTTTTTAATGTGAGGGGAATATTAGCTGATGCTTTGAAACAGGATCAAGTATCTGGAAATGGCATTGGACCTTAGGGCATTCCAGAAATCCTCTACTAAGACAGAGCCACCTGAATGAAAATAATGAAAAAAATGCAAGAAATTAGTAGGGAAAAGAAAAAGTTTATGGTTAGGCTGGCATGGAACTGGACATTATGACATCATCAATATAGGAGAGGCACAGGAGATATTAAAATAATTTGCAGGTTTAAAATGGATTCTATTCTCTTCTGCCTCATCTATATCTCACAGTTTCTTAAAGTTTGTCAGTTCATTCTACAACATTTCTCTTATCCCCCTAATTTAGTGCTCAAGTGAGAGACTCAAGGTTGTGATCTTTAAGGAAAAGCATTCAATGAAATATTTAGAAACCCCAAGTCCTTGGAACACTTCTTTTTCTTTCAGAGTCATGTCAGGATGAACTCCCCACCTGCCCCTGAACTGAGAGTTAGTCCTAAAAAATAAATCAAGCTGTAAAGCGGATCCTGGAATAAAAAATCATTTCAGCCTCTTCCCCATCAAATAAATTAAAAAGGATTTTGTCTGCAGCTGAAAATGTCATTATCATCAAAGTCTTATTCTGACACAGCACAACAAGATCAATTTCTCAGAGACATTGCAGTAGGTTGGCTGCCACATGTGATTCTCCTTTCCCCCAAAGCTGCAAGCAACCCTTGACAAATTCACTTGCTTGCGAGGGAGGGAGGGAGAGGGAATGCCATTGCAGAGCAATATTTAAGTGTTTTGCTAAAATAGATCCTCAAATAAAAAAAGGAGCCCTTCTCCAGTAATCACTGAGAATGAGGAAAAGAACCTAACTCCCAAAGACGTAAGGAACAAAAAAAAAGCAGATAGCAGTAAGAGAGGAGAAAGGAGAGCAACTCCATTACTTCACAAATATGAGTGTATGTCTAAGTGCACGCACACAAACTCAAATTTCTCTTTGGAGAGTTGGAGGGTGAAATGAAAGAAAAAAAACTCTACTTTTTTTAATATATCAATACTTTCAAATATTTCATCAGCTTTAAAATATTTGTCTCATATTCTGGACACTAACTTTTTTGCAAGAGATCAGAAAGATTTCCTAAGGGAATTATTTTCACCAAGTCAGTGTGCTTTATTGCATTCCATGAAAGGTTTTCATGTGAAAGGATTTTTTTTTTACATTGAAAATGTGTTTCACATTTAAGTCTGCATTGTTTGTATGTTTAAACTTGGATTTCAGAAAGAACTAGAGTACTTTAGGTACCAGGTCCTACTAAAAAATTGACTTTTAGGTTGAAATTCTCTGTATGTCCAGAGAAAAGGTGGCCATGCTTCCTAAAGTCACGTTTGGTAGATGAAAATATAAGGTGGGAAATTTATTTGGAAATGTTTATATCTCAAAAACTGAGGCTGAGAATATTTTTGGAAGTAACTCAGAAATAGAAAAGTGGTTCCCTAGATGCTCTGTAATTCCGTGGTAGCACAAGGCATGTCTCTGTTCTCCTGAATAACCTGAATACATCAGTCTCAGCAGTCCTTGCTGTTTAGCTTTCTCTTACACTAACAGCACAAGCCATAATGAGTCATGCAGTACAATGTTTAACAACCTCGGTCTAATGATCTGCGAATATAAATCTCTTTTTTTGGCAAACTCTATGTCAATTAAGAGCCAATTAAGTCAACTGGTAGACTATGGGATGCTGTAATTATGTGTTCATCGTTGAAGGCTGGCAAATTGCCCAAAACTTGTTCTTCAGATTTTACATAGAAGCTTGTAGAAAGCTATGTTGATATTAAATATATCAAATTTGAGGTGATGAGCTTGGGTCATATAATGTGTACTTATTTTTAAGGAGAACTTTTATTTTTCCCTGTCAAAGTTGTCTAATGTAAATAAAATACACTGTGTGACATTGTAGCATGACCTTTTATTTTTTTGGAGACGTAAGTAGTATTGATAGTTCACTAGCTAGTATTGTATGATGTTAATCTATTCTATGACATGATTTTTCCATTGTGGAACTCCTTAGGAAAACAAATATTATTGAAGTGGTTCATTGATTTATTAACATATAATGAATCGGCAATCAATGAACTACATGATTAAGATAAATATCAGCAATTGATCAGCTAAACCAAATATTAATAAAAACTGACAAATTCCTGTGCACATTTTTATTAATAGTTTGAAAATGTTACTATTTTCTCCCACCAACACACCCACAAACCCACCCCCACACCCCTCCCCTCCATTTGCATGCGCATCCCCTTTCTCAAAGACCTTGTAAGTAACCAACAACCTCCTTCCCTGGGAATGCAAGGTATGCACATGGCTTCTGGTGAAGACATGGGTGTTTGAGCTCTGCCTGTACCTGTACTGCTGCCTACGACCTGCAAGTGGGCATGCTGGACATCAAGTGTCCCGTGAGGCAAGACACACATCGAAGGTGCTGGCCCCCGTGTGTTGCGCCCTGAAGTGCCACCCAACTGGATGCAGTGCAGTAGCTCAAGGCAGCTTTTGGGGAGGCTGCTGTGCCCAGACAGGCTGTAGTTGTGATGTCTTTAGGGTCAAACAAGGTCTAACTGCTGCTGCTTCCACTACAAGGTTTCTCCCTTGCTCTCTCTTGAGTATTTTCACATTTTCATTAGACTTCTCTTCCAGCTGTTTACTTCTTTGCTTCAAAAGTCTCTTTGTCTGTCATTGGTTACTGTTTAATCCCAGTGAGGGCTGGTTTCTTCTTTAACATGATCAGTTTGGGGTAAACATTCTTTCATATATTCAATTCACATACACTCACTTTATACTCACTTGAGTGGACTGTCCAGGCTGTTTGCTAAGGGTGAGATATGCAAGCTTAAGACTTAATAGAATTCAGGATGAACTTGACCCTTATGAGTGATACACACTGGAGATTTCATCATGATTCACTTGAAATTTTTGTTTAATTGGACTTTCTTCTACAAATGTAGACTTTTGGAGAAATGGTAATAGATTTAAAAAATGAGAGTTGACATTTTAAAAAAACAATGCTTGCAACAAAAAAAAATGGTGACTCATTCATAGGCTTCAGAATAATTAGAGAATTTTGTTACTCAGAGGAAAGGTGTTGATCCTAAGAACAGAATTACTTAGATTATTCATGTTTTCAGAAAAGTAATTTCATCATTTGACAGGATACATGATTTACCCCACTTACAAATTCTCATGCGTTGACTGTAATTTCTTATATCCAATCTGTTTTAAATTATTAAGATAATATTACACTCTTGGTAGTGACAGTTACACTTTATTATCTCTTGGGCTTTTGACTGTTTGATATTGTAATGTGTAATTAAGTCTGAAGAATGCATATTTGTTTAATGACATTTATAGCTGCTAAATCAAACTTCCATATAATTTTCTCACTGATAAAACCTACTCAGCAAAGAATTTTAGAAGGAATTCCACTAATTCTTTAATGAGACTGTATCTGAATGAAGACTGTATTTGTTATTTATTAAAATTCAGAGCGATTATTAATAATCATGGAATTTTTTGTCTTTTTTTCCTGTCTGAAACTGCATTAGTCTCTAGAGTCTTTTACTCAGCAAGACTTATTAACTCAAACACACAACTATGTTAACGTAGCTTCAAGTTTACAGCTGCATCCTGCCAGGACAGAGTAACTGAGGAAGAACTCATTTGCATCAGACTGAAAAGCAGCGAAACCAGAAGAAACCAGTCTTTGATCAGCAGTGACCTTGAACATGTTACTATTCCTGAAACTGGAATACTACAGTTTTTCATTACTTTATAGTGTTTTCATGTTTATATCAAGTCTTTTTTATGTTGTTTCATGCTTGATTACAAGAATAAAGTGATTATGCAATGTTGTGTTGAGAGAGTTGACATTTTTAAAACATTTTTTTCTGAGAAAGTAAAAGTAGAATACAAATGTTATTTGTAGCTCATAAAACCAGACTTCGTGACCTTCCAGTCTTGAAAGCACATTCAATGTTGATAAACGCACAAGCTACAGGTTGATTAATTTTCAACCAATGCATGGGAGTTATTTTTCTTGAAACTACATTGAAAAGAACAGGATTCTGGGTGTATCAAGGCTTCAGTGGTATATGCTAGAAATGTCAGAGCTGAGAAAAGACTTTAATTCACAAATGACTGGAATAAACAGCCTATTATTGTCCAAGAAAGTTAGAACTATGGAGTGTACTTCTATGGACACTGCAATTATTTCAATAAATATTTATATATTGAAAATCTTTATACTTCCTGTTAAGTTTAGCATTAATAAGCTTTTGCAAGTCAGTTTCATATTTCTGCATTAGGATGCTTGTACCATATACATATATATATATATATTCTCATATACACACACATACACAAATATGTGTTCTTCTTTTAAGAAGTTAAAAATGCTTTGGAAAG
This sequence comes from Acrocephalus scirpaceus scirpaceus, assembly GCA_910950805.1. NCBI lineage: Eukaryota > Metazoa > Chordata > Aves > Passeriformes > Sylviidae > Acrocephalus > Acrocephalus scirpaceus. The sequence continues at coordinate 62,569,901 of OU383774.1, read as the reverse complement.
ATGAACATATTTACAGTAAATTTCTTTGTGTTCCAGTCCAGTTATTGATTTCACAGTTCTACTGTGATGCAGAGACATGATACAGTCTCCAAGTTACTGTGTTGACTTACTCTTAAAACAATGACATTTTTTTAGCTCTAGACAGTTCACATATCTATGTATTAATAGGGCATCAGAGATGATGGAGAATAAAGTGAAAGTTTTAGTAAATAGACAGGGGGTAGTTTGTGGTTTTTACATCTAAACTAGAAGACATTTTGACTACTGAATGCGATGTATTACCTGAAAATTAATAAAAAATAATAAATTATTAATGTTTCTATGTCACCTGATAAATTACTATGTTGAGGTTTTTATACAAAGGCAACTGTTCTGTAAAAATGTTGATTTTTAAACCCACTGTTTCTACTGAGAAGAGAAATTGCAGTTATAGCTATTCTGTACTGTCAGTGAGTGTTTTGTGCAATGAATTAATTTAGTGATTAACATTAGTTTGTTGAAATATTTGAAGTCAAATTTGAGACAAATATTTTTCTTTCTGCTGCATGGTCTAAAATTAATCCTGACAGAGAACATGAAATCTATAAATAGTTTTGTTAATGCCGTCTATCATTGATATGTCTACAGTTCCTGTTCTAGGACTGCTAAAGTTTTGGCATTACAGATTATGGGGAATGGCATTGTTAGATGTGTTCTCGGGCTGTATTTCTCACAAGTCCTTGTGCAGATGGACAAAGTCTCAGATGTCCATTAATCAGGGCTTGTGTATCCACAATAGTATTGTGGATATTAAGTTAAAGTGTCAAATGACTAGGTTTCCCTACTGCTTAGAATTACTACTTCTTACTTTTCAGTATTTAGATTTGATAAAACATCTAACTTATAGAAGCTCTTACTCTTCTTGAAAATATTTTCTATTTTCACATTATCTTTTAGGTTATAATTAGAAGAAAGACAGTCATAATATTTAATAATCTACCTGGAAATGCATGTTTGTTTATTATATTTTGCTATATTTTTTCCTACTTACATTCAATATTTCTTCATACAGGAAATACCTCACAGTGTCTTTACTATGGAGGCATGGAAATTTTCATTCACAATTCTGACTTAGTTATGAATCCCTTTTGTGAATAGGAGGTTTCTGTGCTTATTAATAATGTTGTTAATAATTTATTTACTTAATTCTAATGTAGAAAAACATTTCACAAATAAAGTGATTTAAAGTGATTGAAATTGGTTTTGTAACACTATCAAATTACAGACAGGTTGTAAAAATATTGTTGCAGGGGTAGGTTCCTGTTTCTGTTAAAAAGTTCTACAAATCCCATGAGGGGAGGAAATGAGATCAGGTCTATGGAATTGAACAGCAACCTTGAAACATTATCTGTGGAGTGAATATATTGCAATGAATTTCTGCAGCAAAACTGTCTTCCTGGCTCCTCCCATGCAGATCTTCCTTTCAGAATTATTTCACTTTTTATAAAATTCATACAGAGCTATAGGTTGAAAAATGAATCTTTTTTTTTAAATTAATTAACATATTTCTTCCTCCTTCTAAATTATTAGGCAACACCTGTGAAATTATTTCTCATCTTTCTTGTGTTGGCTTTCTATCTATGTGCCATATATTTACATTTGCATATATATATATATATATATATATATATGTATTTACTTAATCAGAGATGCTGTTTTTCTGGTTATGTTTGGTATTTTTGATAGAATAATGCAGAAGTAGAACCATGTGAACCTATGATCAGACCAGACATCAAGTAAAATCTGTCTAGACACAGACACTGTGTAGCTTATTTACATAATATACAAGAATGTCAGTGCTCACTTAAATCACATTTATGTTTATTTAACTGTGGCATTACTGGTTATATGGTGCTTGCCTCTGCTGCTCTGGGATATTGACATTTATTGGTGCACTGACAGTAAATAGTAACTCTCCAAGTTGCTTTTTGAAGTTGATGATGTAATAAATAAACTTACAAATTAAGACTCTCTTGGTGGGGCCTGAACTTAGCTGATGGATACAGTGGTATCCAACAACAGAATTAAGGAATGTAATCAATTGCTTTGAGTATTAAAAGTGAAAAACATGAATAATAATTAGCAGTTAGCATTTGCAGTAGATATTGCATCCATGTGACACTTCAGAGACTTAAAAAGTCAATCTGCATTTCACACTAGATGAATTATATTTTTATTTCAAGCAATGACATTATTATGCCTGCAGGCAGTCATCAATCATCCTCTGACCTAAAAGTCATGGATCACTGCTATTAGGATTTTATTAAATTGGTAAAGAAAAACTTTGAACTTTGAAGGAGATGACATTTTACATGGAGAGAGATAATACAATAAAAAAACATTGTTGACATCAACAATAAATAGTGAATATATATTTGAAACAAAAATCAGGCAAAACTGATGTAAATAATACAGACTATCAGCTGCTTTTTCTAATTTATTTTAAGTTTAATTTAATTTTCCTTAAATAACACAAATCTTTCAAGGATTTAAACATCCTTTAAATAGGATGTTTAAACCATCTATTCTTTTTTTATCTTTTATTGCAAGTGAACTCGCAGTGTCTCTTCAGACAATTAAAAACAATCACAACTCAATTAATTTTCTTACCTTTTTGTATAAATTCTTTACATTTTTTGCTAGCTAACTAAATGGTTATAAACTAAGTTACAAATCCATTAATATCACATTCTTTCATTATTTTCTGCTCAAAAAAGTGTTTTGATAAAATGTGCATCTAAGTAAGAATTTTAGTACTAGGGTTCTATTGCACGTTTTGTGTTTAAAAAAAAAAATACTAGTATTCTCATATTGTATAACACAACTAATAAATTAGTATGAGAAAATAAACTTGAAATTTCTTCCTCCTCTTTTCTTACACCATAACTATCCAATAAGAAAAATAAATCCAGATATTTTAAAAAGATGCTTCAGAGGGATTGGAATGAGCCATCAAAACAAGTTGAAGGGAGAGAAAGTAACACATTTTCTACTCTTGATTCAAGAAGTCTATCGCTGATTTCAATGAGGTCAAAACTAAAGGAAATTTGACATTAGAAAAAAAAATGAATCAATATAAAGGTAGTTTTTCCTGAAATCTACATTAAATTTTAACTATTTAATTAAACTCATTACTTTTTTGCTTAACTAGACTTTTCTCTGAAATTCTATATTTATTCTTTTCCTCTCTTGTACCAAGAGTGATGATGTTCTTTGAAGTCTTGGTTGTGACATAATAAATTTTTCCTATTCCCTCTTTTCTCAGAAGTATCCGAGCTGGTGGAAAGCAGTCATGAGAAGTAAATGAAAACATGAAGAAAAGAAGAAGAAAAAAAGAGAGCTGGAGACCACATATCCCCATTTTCCTGGGCACAAACACAATGTATTAATGAAAAGAGTCAAATGTGTTTTGCTCCTAACATTAACACAGGCTTCTTCTATGGCATTCTCATGGGGAAAAAAAAAAAATGGAAAATACCATAATTGTGTGGTATAAAGCAACCATATGGTTTCAACTATAAAATAACTTTGCATTTAGAAGAAATCTTTCGTTTCAAATACTGATGCACTCCAGTTATCTTTAAATCTTCTTCTATTTCTTAAAAATGTATCACTTCAGCTGTATAGTCAGTTATGAAGCCTGTGCATCAGTAAATGCTCAATAGCCACAAAATACCTAATAGCAGGATTGTTTTTACAACGAGAGTTCTTAATGGGATTCTGCTAATGTAAGAATAGATGTCTACCACACAAAAATCTTAATCTGAACCAGTCTGTCTTGGGTTATGTAATCAAAAAAAAAGTGTATTCTATTTCATCTGTTGAAAGCAGTTGGGGAGATGTTTCTCTTTATCTCTTGTAAATCCAAGGGGGACAGATGCCTTCTGATAATGGGCCAGCTGTTAAAACCAGGTGTGGCAGTGTTTCTTATCTCTTTCACCACCCGCCCATCCTCCGGGGAATATCTTCTGCTAATGGGCCATTAAGGCTCATCAATGACATGACACATTACATCATCCCATTGTGAGATGCTCCACCCAGTGTGGTGGGAGCCAGCCGTTCCTACCTGGATAAAAACTGAGACTCAGGAACAGCAGGCATCCATTTCCCCCCCCTCCCCCCCACTGGATTCCCAGACGAAGACCGGACCCATCTCCCCCCCCCGGACCCTTTCTACAGGACCATCTCTACTCCACAGAACCACATCTGTTATTCCAGGAGGATTTATTTGGACTCCTTCCAACACCCTGACCAACAGGGTGTCAGGTCGTATCCCTGACTTTGTCAGTGTTTTCCAGGATTTTTTGTTTGCTTGCTTGCCTGTTTTTGTACTACATTTGAATTTTTTAATATTCCTAGAAAAGAACTGTTACTCCTATTCCCATATCTTTGCCTGAAAGCCTCTAATTGCAAAATTATAATAATTTGGAGGGAAGGGGATTTACATTCTTTCTTCCAAGGGAAGATCTAGCTTTCCCTGGCAGACAACTGTCTTTCAAAACCAAGACACAGTCACTCTCAGCTACCTCTATAAATGCCAGAGAGAAAGAAAAAATTCTTGGGCATGATCTCAAAGACATCTAAAGTAGGTCAGAGAATCCATGCCCTTATACCTTATTTCTATATATTGACTATAAGTGGATCCTGAAATAACTAATTTAAATATTTATATCTATGTTTATTTGGATGAATCCCACGTTGACCCTATTCTTTGCTGGCCACCTTCTGTAATAGTAATAGTAGTAGACACTCTTCAAAGGGAAAATGCCATTTATTTTATTAGCTTAGAACTGTTAAAGGAAGTAGCCAGGTTCTGCACTGACTATGAAAACTTGAATTCTGAAAAAGTGATTCTTTTTAAAAAGGTTGCATTCATTGATGACTTGAGGATAGACAGCACTTTTTCTAAGAATGTGGGGAAATAAAATTTGATTGGAAGTTGACAGAATGTTTAGTAGTAAAAATGTCAAGATAATCTCCCAGAATTCTATTTAAAATATTTTCTGATCTTTTGAGAAAAAAAAAAAAAAAAAAAGTCAAATTTCCACAGAATAAAGGTTTCTTCTGTAAATCTGGAATATGTTTTCAAGCTAAAGACATAGCTGCAATTTTCCTCTATAGAATTTGGCATAAATGTGGTCAGAGGAACAAAGATTAGCTTTAAATAGCAAAACACCAACGTGTAAAAAGCCCTGCTAAACAAAACAATACAAAACAAGCAACCTCCTCCTTCACTGTTGTGATGGTAAGAACCCCAAAACAACTACACTAAGGACTTGACACTCATCATCAGCTTGCCATGACAGCTGGCAATCCACATAAAGTGAATCACAGAATTACTAGGTTGGAAGATCATCAAGTCCAACCCATATTCTAACACCTTAACTAAACCATGGCACCAAGTACACATCCAATCTTTTTTTGAACACATCCAGGGATGGTGACTCCACCATCTCCCCAGGCAGACTGTTCCAGCACTTTATCACTCTTTCTGTGAAAAACTTTTTCCTAATATCCAGCCTGTATTTTCCTTGGCGCAGCTTGAGACTGTGTCCTCTCGTTCTGTCAGTTGCTGCCTGAAGAAAGAGACCAACTCCCACCTGACTACAACCACTCTTCAGGAAGTTGCAGAGAGTGATAAGGTCACCTCTAAGTCTCCTTTTACTGAATCCCAGGAAGCAAGCAGTGCTTGATTCACAGACAGTTAGCCTTGGACATTAAATGATCAGGAGCATGTCCCTGTTGCAGACCTCTGAGATTATCACTTACTGTTGCACAAGTGTGTTCAAGCTCTGAATTGTCCATAATGAGGTTGAACTTTGGTATATTTAGACCTTAGAAAGCATTTTTTCCTATTCTTAAGAGACTGGTTTGATCTGAGTATCCATAGGTGGAAATCGTAAATACTGAAAATGAAACACTACAGGATTTCACTGACTGAAAAAAGAATGCAGTTTGGAATTCTTATGTCATTTTCTGGCTAATAGTGTCTAAATTACATATTTTAATAACATAAACGTGTTTTATGATATTTTGTGCAACAAGGATGATTTACAAAAAATGCAAAATAAGGGAAACTAATTTTTTTTCACATTTGCATCATCCCCTGAGCACATACTCCATTTTTTCTTCCTTTCTCTAAGTTAAAAATCTGTTATAGTTCTGTATAGTTTATGTGATCACATATTTCAAATAGGTATACAACTATAATAATGCTAATACAAGTGGAGAGAAATGTAATAAGAACAAAAAAAGAAAGAAACAAAAATCAGAATATATACAATGCAAAATGTATAGTTATCCATACTGAGTATCATTTATTTGATAATATAATCTATATTGTATCTATTACATATGAGATTTCAATTGAATTTTGGAATAATTTTTTCCAAAAAAATAGTTATTTTTTCCAAATAAATAGATATTTCATGAAGTAGTAGTGATGCCTTAGCTTTTATATTTTCAGATTCTGTGTGTGCTGCCTCGTATTAGGAACTGTACTGTGCTCCCTCTACCGAGCAGGTAGACAAAACAAATCTATTTCCGATGGAAGACCAAGGACAACTTTCAGGCCAGGAACGCAAACAACGATGGACTGAGGGGTGGGACGGGAAGGATGGGACCTCATGGCCTGGAGCTGTGGTTGGACAGTTGGACCCTGGTATGCAGATGGACCTAGACCTATAAAATGGCAAAATCTCGTGACTCGGTGTGGCCATCTTTGCCACCACTTACAGACCACCCTGGGTGCAGCCTTGCGTAGGCTTCTGTAATGCCCAGGGTGGATTTTGGGAACCTTTTAATAAATCCTAATTTTACTCTTTAGTTTTGCCTAGCCTCTGTTTCAGGTCAGCCCTCACAAGGCAACAGTAGTAGTTGTTGTTGAAAGTGATCTATTAATGAAATAATTTACAAATATTTGGGGTTTGGCTAGTTTTGAGGAAAATGCTTTGAATTTGTATGTTTTGGTTTTAAACCACTAGTAACTATGAAAAAGGTTGTGAAAAGTTTGTGAGGTTTTGAGGTTTGGTTTTCTCTTTTTTTTTTTTTTTAGAATTTAGGCCTCAGAGAAAAATTTTAGATGAGCCTTTTGTTTACATCGTAAAAGTGATCAAAATGATGAGACCCAAAAGAGAGATAATTTCAGCATGCTTCATGCCTCTTTGTGAAATAATGTCCCTCTTGTAAAATTAAGGTGAATTTAATTCTAATATATATCATAAAAAGGAGATTCTAGGGAGGCTCAATCAAACCATATCTTGTTTTAGCACTCTGTTCAAGATGATTAAATTTCCCATTTTCTGTTCTTGATGGGAGTTGAAAAGGGGAGTTATTTTTATTCCTAGTTCTATCCCCTGCTCATAAAATTATAGATTGCAGATTTTCAAAGAAAGTAAAAAGTCAACTCCCAGATGCACTCACTTCTCAGGAAAGAAAAAAAAGTTATTAAAAATGTCAGTACTGTCTTCTTTCAATTGTAATGATCCAGAGGAAAGAAAAATAAGTGGTCTAAGATCAGCAGAAATTCTGCTAGGACAATTCTTATAATATGTTAAGGTAGAAAAATCTATTGATACACAGCAAAAACCAATGCACAAAAATTTCTATGAAAAAATGGCATTTTTTCAGCTTCTCTAGGCTTAAACCAGCAGTTGAGGACACTGGCAAATCTTTCACAGTGAATATAAAGACATATTTCAGATCATGAAACTGACATCTCTAACAGGCTATAATAGTTAAAAAAACTAAGATAACTCTCAGTATTTAGTTGTCATTATAGATGTTTAAGGAAAGAAGAAACTTCTGGCCTTTTCTTGACAGTGATGTTGACAACCAGTTGAAACAAGCTAAATTATATTAGGTCTGACACTCACATGAGTTTGTTTATCTGAGGGAAGGAGGATGAGAAGACTGGTCATGACTTTATTTCTGAGTAGCCTTATTACTTGAAAATCTGTCCATTTTAAATTTTAACTACCTTTAAATGGCAAAGCTGCCATTTCTTCTTCTCTCATTGAACTTCAGTATATATTCAGAAGGCAGAAGGCACTATATAACTCACCATTAAGATTTTTTTTGTCTGCATTTTGTTAACTTTATTTAAGATGTTGACATAAATAATTATACACATACTGTATATTCATTCAGTACAAATTAAGAACAAGAAAAAGGAAACAAGAAAAGTATTTACTTCCTTATTTTATTGTTAGGAATGTAGTATCTAGAAAGTTGATTCACAATACAAAATCAATAGCTAGCCAGATAGCTAAAACATTTGGGTCAAACTTGAATGAAATTCAGAATTGTCTGAATGAGGTTTGGGATACAAAAGGGGAATTTTTTTTTTTAATCAGTACTGAATGGTAGTGTTTGCCTATGCAAAACATAATATTAAAAAAGGATTGAAATTAAGAATAAAGTATACTTAAAGGAAACAGTTGGAAATACTGGGTTTCGGGTGATTTCTATTTAGGGTTTTCCCAAAACAAACAAACAAGCAAAACCACATCAACAAACAAATGAACAAAAAGACATCTCAGATTAAAAACATTTTAATTTCAAAACCAATACGTAATAACATGTTTCACTGATTGGAATTCAACAAATGCTTTACTAATTGTGCGCTTTCATTTTTTGCCAGTAGCAGATGCAGTTAAACAATCTGTGACTTCAGAACATTATTACAGCATTGGATAGTAGCAGACCCAATTCCAATGCAACCATTTTTTGTATATTTGTAGGATTTTGCTGCTTGTCTGAAATTAGGAGTATTGAATAATTTCCAAGTTTTAAAATAGCTGTATTCTGTTTCTTTCTCACATAATTACGTTGACTTAACTTTTGATTACTAAATTTCATTGAATAAATAATTATATGTCTAACTAGATCGAGACAGAATTTAATATTAAACTAAGCATTCAAGTCTTCATAGAAAATCAATTCAACATTCTAAATGAGTTTTGATATTAAATATTGGGATTTTTCACACTCTGGGCTATGTTGTCAATCACATTTAACATTCATGATACCCAAATAAAATATATGAATGTTAGAGAGAAGGACAGTTGTCTCATTGGGAATATGTAGTGGATTTTGGTGAACTGGAATTAGATAGCAGTGCTTATAATTTGTTTCCAGGAACTTCTGAATAGCCTATAGCTCTTTTTGTTGTTGTTGGTTGGTTATGCTCATTGTTTGGGGTTCATTCTTCATTCTAATGAATTTTCAATTTATTATACTTCATTAAACAAAACGATTTGGTCTCAGTTTGGCTGTCTGAAATGTACTTGTTTCTGGAAACCATCTGATTATTTCAATGATCTGCGTTTACATATGAGGAGATTTAGGTATTTATGAGTTGTGACTCAGTCCATCCTAAAATAAACCTCTAAGACAGATGGATTGACTTGCATTTTAGGGTACCTATTTCTCTGCACCAAAACCGCAGCAGAAAATAGCTGCTTCCAGAAAATAACTTGCCATTTAATGCCACTGTAACAGAAACCATGCTCTCTTCCTTTATCTTCTATAACAAAATCAAATATTCCATAAATATTTTTGCTAGTTTAGAAGAGGTTTACATATTATGGAGAAAAGAGCATGAAAGATTGTGCTGGTTTGAAAGCAAAACCAGTGAAAGACTACAAGTCAGAAACACAATTTAATAAGAGGAAAAGAAAAGAAATAAAAGAAAGTAAAATAAAAGTAATAGTACAAAAAACCACTGACAGAGTCAGAATACAACCTGACACCCTGTTAGGGTGGTAGTGGCAGTCCAGATGAGATGGTCTTGTCGAAGCAGTGATCCTGTAGAAACGTCTGGTAGCTCTTGTCTCCTCTGGGAGTCCAGTGGATAAAAGCTGCCTGTGCTGTCCCAAACCCTGGATTTATCCAGGTGGGAATGCTTGGCTCCTCCCCCTGGGCGGAGCATCTCCCAATGGGCTGATCTCATTCTATGAGTCATGCAGTGGGTCCTTGATGGCCCATTAAACAGAGATAACTCCCGGAGGGAGTTATCTATGAGTCATGGGCAAGGCATTGTTAGGCTCGTTAACAGAAGATAAGGAAAACACTGCCCCACCTCGGCTCCAACGGCTCATGGGGATAGAATACAAACCTTGGGCACAATTTTACATTGTAACCTAGGACATAGATTCTGGAATATGATTACCCTGATATCTAGAGCCCAAGAAATCTACTTAACTTGATCACTGTTAATATATGTGGGATTACTGAATCTAAATATTCCTTGCTGTTCCAAGTAAGCCACCAGAAATCTGGCTCATATTGTATTTCTTGTTGCTAATAGCTTTCAGTGCTATATTTTTTTAAATGATCAGTTAACAATTAATTAATTCTTTGAAACTAGAGAATTAACAGAAAGTATCATTCTGTTTTGTGAATAAGAGTATAATATAATATGAATAAATCTGATAAATATGAGATTTACCAGATTTATCCTGTTACACATGAAAAATATGAGAAAAATCTATGTGGCCAGAATAAGGATGGAACTGCAAACAAGAGGTCAAAATCACAACTTAATATCCCTGTCAATGGCAAAAATTATCTTATTAATTTACCCCCAAGTTTAGAAATAGCAGACAACTAAGGGAACTATTAATACACAGCCTCAGGGTCCCACAATTGATCACTGGGTCACAAAAGCTATTGCAGTTTATCCATCTATCTATCTATCTATCTATCTATCTATCTATATTCTAATTTTATATGTGTTTGCAATTTTGCATCACTCAAACACTTCAGGAGTGTTTGATTTTGAGCAGCAAAAGACTCAGTGTTTGCAGACTTACAAATTATTGTAGAAGAAAGTTAGAAAATAAATTTGCTTTTTAACATCAAAATCACATAATCTTTCTGGGAGTGAAATCACATTTCAGGGCCCCTCAAAGAGAAAAGTAGGAGACTTCTCTGTACACTGTTAGCTGCATCACAGAAAATGCAAACGTTTTCATTTTATCTTGGGAGGTTAGTTGTTAGTGGCTTGCAATGTATTTATGTATAGTGACTGGATTCTTACTTTTAGAGAAAAATTAGTGAACTTGTAAAATTTTTTCACTAATAGAATCCATTTACTTTGTTTTTATATTGATGAAATTCCTTGATCCAATAATCTGAATCATGATAAAATAGTTAGCAACATTAGTATTCACCATGATGGACATTTGTCACCTTTATTGCTGTGGAAGCACCTAAGAGTTGAGCTAAAAAAGGTAAAGTGCTGTGTGTTGTTTACACTTATAATCCCATCCTAGGGCATTCATCTGGGAATAGCTTCCTGTGTTTATAGGCTGTTTAGGTAACCACTGAATAAAATGAGACAGAATGCAAAGAAACAAGAATCAGAACCAAGGGTACCCACACTTACAGCATTAAGATCACCTTTCTTTTTGGTATCCACAAATCCTAAATGCTTTACTGCAGTCTGTTTTGGCTCCAACAGGGCAATGTTTGTTTCTGAAACTTCATTCCACATCTAAGAGTGTTACAACTATGGAGCATTCAACTTACTACAAAATTTTAAGTCACAGATTCAGGAGATTGGATGGGTAGTCCTGAGACAGATGCTAAAAGCCCTGCAGGAGATGGAGCTCTGGTCACTACACAAGTTGTTACGGATCCTAAAGTTTACATCTGTTGACAGAATTCACAGAATTTTTAGGTTGGAAAAGACCTCCAAGATAATCAAGTCCAACCTTTGACAAACTTTGTCAACTAGGCCATAGCAGTAAGTGCCATACACAGATGTCTAATCATTTCTTGAACACCTTGAGGGATACTGACTCCAACATCTTGAATGTCAACCTTGTCCTGTCTTTCCCTTCTTTCAGAAAACACACTGTGTAAAATTAGGAACATAAACTGACCTTGGAAATCCCTCTTTGAGAGCTTCACTCCTAAATTTTGGATTCAAAACTGCCAAATACTCTTTGATACTTCTAATATTTTTAAATTCAGGTTCATCAAAGGCAAAAAATACCTTAAGACTGACTAAATAATTAGTTGATAGGCACTTTCCAAAATACATGTGGAGAAAAAAGAAAAGAACTGGTGTTCTCAATCTTTTTTGAGTGAGTACACAATTACCTCAGGAGACTAGATAGGTATTATGAATATTGACAAAGATATTAATATGGACATTGATGTTCTTATAGATACCGATATAGATAACAATAGAGAGAAAACTTAGTTTAAGATAGTTAAATTTCAAACTGCATTTATTTACTAAACTTAAATTTTAATTCAGTCAAAAAAAATGGTATATGACTGGATAAAATTTAAATAATGAGCCTGCTGTCTGTAAAAATATTAGACCTTTTGCAACTCTTTCTGCACTCAGTAATAAGTGTAGATGAATTATAGCTTGAACTCCAAATAGTTACAGGCAATCAGACATTAGCAAGGCACCTGACATTGCTAACTATTAAAAATATCAATATTTTATTACTACGAAAGAATATCAAGAATCAACTTAGAAATAGGTGGTATTCAGATGGTATTGTGGAGGAAAGGACAACTAACAGTTTAAGTAAAGTATTTCTAAAGCTCACCTCATTAATATATTAAATCATTTCACATTAAACATCAAAACAGTACAGTTTCTATGGAATTTAGTTGTGATTTGCAGTTTTAGTAGTTCCTTTTTTTAGAATTAGTTTCTGAAGACTAATGGCCTCACTAAATCTATCTGCAGTATAACTGTTCCAATTTTTCCATACCAAAATAAGGCCTAAGATTTAATAGTTTTTCTTAATTTCTTCTTATTTTTTAACATTTACAGTACTTTTTATTAACTTATCTATTATTATTACTCATGCCACTCTCTCTATTTTCATATGATTTCTGTTTACAGAGATGAAATGCAAACTCTACTAATTTAAAATTTGAATTGTTTTCTTTGCTTTCACAGACCAGTAAGCAACTGCAATTTATTAGAGACCCAGAACACTTTATTAAAACATCTAACTTCTGCCTTACGTTGGAATTTTAGAGACTTATTCTTCATAAAGTTTATCCACCATCTGAAGAAGGTGTCATTCAGTGTCTCCAGAAAAAAAAAAAAAAAAAAACAAAAAAAACCCCAAAAAACCAAAAACAAAAAACCCCAACCAACCAACCAAGAAAATGCCTCTTTGTTGTAATGTAACATATTATGTTTGCTTAATTTAGCAGATTAGGTCCTTGAGCGGAGGGTGGGAGAGAATAAAAGGTTTGATTATTATGAGTAAACTATGTTGACAATAAGATGTCAACTGTGTTGAGTGTGGAAATGTATGGTAACCCTAAAAATCTTGCTAACTTATACAATTATTCCAAGGTAAGTAAAATATTCAAATGGAAAGGTTTTGAAGACGATGGCCCTAAAATAAGAGAGATATATAGATAAGAAAACATATTAGCATAAATTTCATTGTGTCATGGATCAGATTGCCTTTATGTTTTATTTAGACCTGGCTAAACAAAGCCATTGAAGTATTTGAATTTTCACTAGCCAAAATTAAATGCACTTAAACCTGGAGGAAAAGTGAAAAAATCAGAAAATTTGAGCCACTCAAAATAATTTGACGCAATTAAGAATGAATAATGTGATTTAAACAAACTTATTGTCCTTTGAACAACACTGATCTGATCAGCTGCTATGTAAAGAATAAGTGTATGTTTATATTAACTCATATCAGTTGTTCTGCACTTTACTTTTGTTTATTTACATTGATTGAGGCATTATATCATCAGGTTCCACTATCTCACAGGTTACAGTCAGCTGTGCTTCTTGATTACAAGCCAAAGGATAAAGTCATTTACTAAGGCTGACAAAAAAGCTGTCAAATCTATAAATCCTCTATGACTTACTGCTTGTTTGTTTGTCTGTTTTTTTTTTTAATCCTGTGTCTGTAGACTACAAACATTCAAGGACTTTCCTATTTATTTTCCAGCACTGATAATGTAATCCAAATTATTTGGGTATTCATGTTAGGAAATGAAAATATAAATCAATATAATTTTCTTCTTGCCTTGTTTAAATTGGGATAAAGTTAATTTTCTTCTTAGTAGCCAGTACAGTGCTGTTTTGGATTCAGTATAAGGACATTGTTGATAACGTAGTGATGTTTCGGTAGTTGCCAAGCCTTACTTACCCGAAGTCATGGAATTTTCAGGTTCCAGTGCTTGGTCAATAAACAGAGTCAAGAAAGAAGTTTTGGTGGAGAGTATGGACAGTAAAAGCTGACCTGAAATTTCCAAAGGGGTATTCCATACCAGAATGTCACATTCAGAATGTCTATAAACTATGGGGAGTTGGCTGGGGCTACCAATTGCTGCTTGGAGAATGGCTGGGTATTGGTTGTGAGCAATTGTATTGTGCATCACTTGGTTTTCTCATTTTTATTCCTCTCTGACTCTCATTATTATTGCTGTTATTTTTTTTATTAGTAGTAGTAGTAATAACAAAAAATAATAATGACAAACGTTGTTGTTGTTGTAATTTTAAAATTTATTTAAATTATTAAAGTATCCTTATCTCAACCCATGAGTCTTACCGTTTTTCCAATTCTTTCCTATCCCACCAGGAGAGGAGGGGAAGAAATGTGAGAGAGCAGTTGAGTACTAGTTAGGTACCAGCTGGGTTTAAGCCATGACAGTCCTGGTTGTCTCTCTCCTCCAACTCACTGGAGTCACGGCCCCTCTAGTACTTGTTACAGGGTTTTTTTACAGTAAATTTTCAAGCTATCCTTTTTTTCTTTTTTTTTCTATTTTTTTGGCCCCACTTCCTAATTATCTTGATATTTATGGTTATAAGTGGTAAAAAAACGACACCACAGCATAAGATTACTTTTTATAAAAGATTACAGTAACAGATCCCCTTGTGGTGGGATAATTTATAAAAGCATTCTCAGTTTTCTAAGTTTCTGTGAATCTGTGAAATATTTTCTTTTGAAAGCAATAAGAATATTGTGCAATTCAAATTCAAAATCATGTTAACTCAACCTTTTTAATTTTTAAATTTAGTTATACGCCACAGCTAGTGTAGTTTCCTTGGAAACTAACAAATCTAATAAAAAGGAAAAAGTATAAAACTTTATTTTATATACAAAAGACTCTGATTTTTGTGTACTGGTTAATTCTGTGGGCCACTGAAAATGTTCTTCAAAGAACTTTATCCTCAAGAAATACTTAGGAGAAAAAATTTCGTGGACTTCAATCTTAATACAAAGATGTGAAATTGTTTATGGAACCTTTGTAATCTAAGGATATAAACCTGCTGATGTAAGTATAAAAGTTACACAAATGCCTTAATCACACAGAAGTGAAAAAAATATGTACTAAAACAAGGAAACTAAAAAATCAGATGGTAGAAAGTAACTTTTTTTTTTTTTTTTTTTTTACTGTGGTACAAATATTCAGAGTTATATACATATAGAGAGATATTTTCAACTACTGCAATTTCTATCTTTTAAGATATTTCGCCAGAATGTGAAAATTGTCTGATGCTAGTTTTTCTGATTGAAATAGCTTTAGATAATTTGCTTGTAGATTTTTAAAAGTATTTCAAAATTCTACAGTAAATTAAATTTTTCACATAGTGCCTCATATAAAAATCTATTTTCAGCTTCCACGTCCCTCAATGCAATTTTTCTGACGTCTTCAATGGCAGCTTCTCACAGCACAGACGCAGTGAGAACAGAAGAGGCACGAATATATTGAGAAGGCAAACACCACGTCTGCACGGGCAGGTGCAGCTCGACATGCACTTGCAGTGCCCAGAATGCAGTCTGGCAGGGCATATGCTGGCCATACCCCAGGAGCCACGTGGCTGCCTGAGCACTGAGCCTCCTGAGAGGTGGGGTTCAGTCACTGGGACAAACTTCACTGTGGTAATAGTGCTGCGAATTTTCTGGATTTGTACTGGCATCTTATACAGCCACTTAATATGGCAAGCAAAAGAGATGTTGCTTGCCTACATTGATTAACTGTGTCTTCTCTCTTGCTCTGTGGTGCTATTTTACATCTCTTCATATTTGTGTACTGACTGAATTTCTGTCTTTTGTGATTGTCAGGACTCTTTCTGTCTAAATGAGGTTATATTGCAATTAAACACATGGAAAATCCAGACCAGAGGTTTTGTTGATGGCTATTAGCAAGCTGAAGAGGTCATCACACAGTTTATTTTGGAAAAACTTTTGTTCTATATGTATATACACTCATCAAACCCACAGATAATATGTGGTTTAAAAGTTTTAAGGCTTTTCCAGGGAAGGAAAAAAAAAAAATCCAAGCTAGCAAACTCACAGCTGTCCCTTATTCATATTTCCTGATTTTGGTTTTGCACGTATAACAGTGCATTGTCAATGACATATAAATGTCTGTGCTTTAATTGCATGTAGATGGATCCTTATCATCTCATCAGGATGATCTCTCAATTTCTTCTGTAGCCTCAGAATGCATTTGTACATGTCATCCAACTTCTGAGGAGTCCTAGGAAAAAGACTTTCCTTTTTTTTACCAAGTGACTCAGGATTTCATTAGTAAAGAAAGTTAGAAGATTTAGCAGCTAGTAGCTGTTCTAATCCTCAGGCTAATAATATTTTTTCTCAGTTTCTATAGTAATGTGGAATCTGTAACCTGTATGCAAAGCAAGATGAATATTTGGGACACAATCCTCTGAGCAGACACATCTTCAGATAATTCTTTGACTGACCTATATGTACGCAGACACCAAAATTTTTATAACCCTCACCTCATGACCTCCTTCTGTCTTACTGTATGGGATCTACAATTACTCCAAAAAGAAACTTTGTGTAATTTCTAGAGATACCATGACTATCTAATAATTATTACTCCTGAGGTTTTTAGATATGTTTGTACCATTAAGACTAAATAATTGCATTTTCTTGTTCTATCTTCATGCATGCAATGGCTTAGAGTACTTGACTACAATTTATGGACTCAAAATAAAATGAAAAATAAATAAAATATACACTCACATAAGGATTATATTGTCTCTATAAGAATATAAAAATGCATTGGTTACTTTGGTATATGTTTTGCTAATTTTTATGTTATGAGCTTTTTACCAGGTCCACTGCTAGTATGTTGGGGTTTTTTCTGTAGTGCTGGAGAGGGACTTGTCCAGCATGCAGATATTTTGATTCAAATTCAGTTTTATGCCTATTTTATTTGAGAAATATAAAAAAATAACTTGGCCTGTTGAATGAGCAAAATTTTTTTGCAGTCTTATTTTCCATGAGATTTAATTTTCAATTTTTTTTTGTGTGTGTGCTAAAAACTTTGTGCAGAAAGGAGTATCTGATTGGTTTTGCTTGTTCTTTTGGGTTTTTTCCAGATTCACAGTCACTGCACATTGAATGTGCTTCCATATAAGTAATTTTTTCCAGCTTCTCTCATAGCCTTCATTAACTCTTTGTTTATAAATATTTAATTCTCTGTAAATAAACTTATCCACCTGCCCAACAACTATTAAGGATCCTCCTTTTTTGTTTACATGTATAAATCACCACGTGATGTTTTTCAAATAAAGAACAGAAAGGCATGAATTTACACATTATTCTTTTATCATTGATAGATGAAAAAAAAAGTTATTTTTTTTTTCTATTGAAATAGTTGTTTTAAATTATTTTATATTTTGTATAGACAGATCTGTACATAGGTAATGAAATTTATTCCATCATTGATGAAATTTACCTCAAAATCATACTTTGGAAGAAAAGCTGCCTATTTTTTTTTTTTAATGCTTTTTTTTTTTCTGAATCTAATAAGGAACCTAATACTCAGGCATATGTACATGTACATATATACCTAATACTCAGGTACATGTATTCATATATTCATTTATATGAATACTGCTAATATAACAGTTCTGAACTAGCCAGACTTACTACACAACAGTGAAAAGATGTATGCTAAAATGTAATAATAAAGTGAAAATTGAAACCAGCAAAGACAGAGATCTATAGATAGAAAAAAAAAAAGAAAAATAAGGAGAAAAAAAAGTATAAACTCCTATTATGATATAACCCTTTTTTTTTTTTTGTATAAATAAAAAGCCTTAAAAGCAGAAAGATGAGATGTACATAATAGTAAAAAAAAATTTAAGAGAAGAAGAAGTCTAAGAATTAAGAGGAGTATGATACTATTCAAACTTGATTTCTTGAGTCTTGGGAAAAGCATCATGAAATACTCAAATGGAGAGCATGTTTAATTTGCAAGGGTAGTTTCATGTAAGTGCATAAGTGAAATTTACAGAATCAGGTAAAATCAAATAAAAGTTTCCTGTCTGTCCATAAAGATTCTGTGATATTAAAGGAAAAAAAATTTGCATTAGGCATCTGGAAAAAAGATTGACATTGTTTGGGGGAGGAATGTTGGTTGGTTTTATTACTTATTTTGGGGTCTTTGGTTTTGCTTTGTCCCTACAAAAGACAACCAAAGTCTCATTGAAATAACAAACAGACCGAGAAGAACAACTTTGAGGAGAAGCAGAGTCATGTCTAGAAATATTTCTCTCTCAACAACCTAAATTCCAAAGGTCTGAGAAACTATTGGGAAAAAACATAGAAAAGAGCCTGGTTTGTTTACATAAAACAGTTAAATTAACAATGGATCAATTGATTAACGATTGAAGTATTTCATAAATAATCATCAAACTACCTCTGGGTCCGGAAGGCCAAAGTAGACATACTAAATATAGTAAGTGCTGTCTTGTCAATGAAAATGAAAGAAAAAAACCTTGCTTCCCCCTTAAAAAAAAAAAAAAAAAAAAAAAAAAAAAAAAAAAAAAAAAAAAAAAAAAGCTGAGAAATTTTAAATGTGAACATTTAATTTTAGATGTAATGATTTTGAGAGCTACAGATTAATATTGCAGAACTGGACATCTTCATATTTGTGAATTCATATTCCAGGGCATTAGATTTTATTACTGATGAGATTCATAACCAATAACATGGACTGACTTCAGTTCTGAAATTTTTCTCAATAGAGTATTTAGGAAACCAAAATATAAAAATTTTTAAGTTTTTCAAAGACATAAAGCACTGAAGAACATAAACACTCTTCCCTACATATCATGTACACTTTATGATGTTTCTCTGATTTAGCTATCCTTTATAATATTTCACTTCTAAAGTTGTATTTTCTTAGGTCGATAACTTTAATCCACCATTATAAATATTATTTAAATAATGACCACTTTTTTAATGGAGTGTCACCGTGAAAAATATTGTAGTGATACTCCAGATATCATGTCATAGTGTAATTAATTGTCTTTAACATTTCCTGATTATCTCTGTAATGCAAATACATCCTATTAAAAGCAATTTCTTGTAGACATTTGAAGCAATTAAATGATCACAAGTATCCACCTGTCAGTTAAGCATAATTTTTTAACCTCTGCTCTCATAATCCTAAATTTGGTAAAATATCATTCTGCAATTTTTTACAGAATTTTTTTTTCTTTCCATTGGTTCAAGCATGATTTTCTCAGTTTTTCAATTTCAAATTAAACATTAATGTAATATTAGTAGCACAACTATATCACATATATTAGAGGGAGATTTGCATGAAAAAAAGGAATCTTATGAAGTTGCTGGGCTATTGTTTGTAGACTTCTTTATGACTTTCATAGACACTTTTTATGAAACAAATCATCATATTGATACCTATGCTCAGTGCCCCGTAATCATTACTAGACACCTTTCTTTGTCTCCTTATTGCCCTGGAGTTTTTCAGGGACAATATGAATGTGTTTGCAGCCCAAAAGAAAATTTGATGGCCATTCTGGTTTTTTTACTCCAAGGAATAGTACTGAAGGGAAACCCATGGGAGGAACTGTCATCTGTAACAGGGAAGGGAAGGGAGGGGAAGGGAAGGGAAATTATATGATGAAACTGCATAGAAGCAGTTACCAGTGTACATTTACAGTGGTCACATTTGCTATTGGAATTATTTTCATGTTAGAAGTGAAAGGCACCTTGTTACAGGGTCGAAGGGCATTGGGTATACATGTTTAAGACACATGAATGGTAATATGTGAAAATAAGTCTATATATACTCTAAATGATTGAAGCCATTTTAGATTATCTCTGCATACATATATTGATTGACATTCATGAATCAAATCCAGAAAAAAAAAATCAAGTTCCCATAAATTTTAACTTCCCTTACTATATGTAAATACATTTGTAAATAAGATTTATCTTTTTGGTCATCGGTAGTATAATATTCATTCTTTTTTATCATCAGTAGCACAGTTTTGATTCTATACTTTTAAAAATTATTTTAATCTATAGTTTACATTAAAAATACATCATGAATTACAGTTCCTGAAATGACAAAAAATATATAAATTAGGAAAACACCCTTTTTGTTCATTATAAAAATCAAGGTCAAATCCACTTTGTAAAGGAGTAAAGGAGTCTATTATCTTGAAAATAGTTTAGAAATCTGTAAAAGAAAGAAAATAATTCAAATACCTGTGAATCAACTTTATTTACCCCCATAAATGAGGACTCAGCTCAAGCAACAAGAGCCAAACACACTGTGTTTTTGTGATGCAGCTTTGTATATGCATTTGCATATTCATCAGATTCCTTCTATTCTCTTTGTCCTTTTCTGGATGTCGTTGTTGAATTAGAGCTGACATTCTGACTGCCACATGTAAAACATACGTTTTCCAAATGTGCAAGTGGAAAGCAGATCCATGGAGCGGCCGTGATAACTGCCTTACCTGCAGATGTGACTTACGAGATCACAATTCAAACCAAGTGGAAAGGATTTGTAGGTTCTCCACTCACAGTTCAGGACCAAGTAAATTCTTAAGCTACTTCATGTTGTTTATTGGTACAGAAATGATGCACATAATTATTCTCCAAAAGTCAATCTTTCTGACAAACTTGAGCTCTACAAAATTCTTCATTTATTTTTAATAAATGGAATATGATATTCTGCTTCTCACACTACTCTCTCTTACAAAGGCTCACAACTGAAAAACTATAGCTTAGTTAGAAACAATGTATGGATGGAGCAGAAAACAAAATATGAAGCATGAAATGGAAATGTCAGCGGGAAACTACCAACTAACCCTTAGCATTGCTTGTGTTTAAATAGAGAGATATTTAGCAATTAACATGTCACAGTCTGTCATTTTATTTGTAGCTCCATAACTTTACTTTCTGTCTTCAGAGTAGAAGCTGTTAGTTCTCTTTTATTTTATGTCTCTGTTTACGTCAGATACAGTTTGTTATTCTATCGAAGTATTGGAATGCAAATTGGTGGGATCATTTCAAATTGATTATAATACATATCACACTACTCTCACTTTTAAAAAATGACAGAACTAGGAGTTCAAATCCATGCTAATCACTTTTATCCAAATGGTTGTCAGTTTTTGTATATTAAAGGCTTCTTCAAAACCCCACATCACATAAAGAATTTTCTAGAGAGCACTTCTAAAAAGTTGTATTTGTATTTTTTCAGTTACTTACAAATTTTTTCTTTTCATCAACTGAGTATAAATAAGGTCTGTAATGCTATGAATTGCATACTTTTCAAATGAGAAAAGAAACAGCAAACACTACCAGCAATGTTCACTGGTATATTAGCAGTACCTGAACCTATACTCCGTCTGACCCAAGAGACAAGAGAGGAAGAAGAAAGGGAGAAAAGCAAAGACAAGGCAATACAAGGCATGGAAGAAAGATGAAGTCCTATATTTCTGAACAGAAGGGTCTAATACAAATCTTGATGAAAAGTGCACAGTCAGAATTAGTTAGTATATTTTGTCTTGCTTTAAGTGGAAGTAGCAATCATTTCTGTGTCAAATATCATGCTAGAAAATGCTGTCATAGTATTCTTAGCATCATTCATATTGCTTTTAATTTATGCACTTTTGAAAAGCAGTGGTTAATAAGACATTCTGGATTTGAGTAAATTAAGACTCAAATTCTTTTTCATTAAATCATTTTCTATGACACCAGGAATTTATTTCAGAGACAGCTATTCAGGAAGACTTCGAAGCTTGACTACAACTTCAGATATCTATCAACAAATTGTAAAACCTAAGCTAGTGACCAATACTGAGGGTACTTGGGTTTTAGTAATAGTAGATCCCTGGACTGAGTGCTAAGAACCTAGAGGCATGATTCCTTGGAAGGAAGTTTGACCATTTAAAA
This sequence comes from Acrocephalus scirpaceus scirpaceus, assembly GCA_910950805.1. Classification (NCBI taxonomy): domain Eukaryota; kingdom Metazoa; phylum Chordata; class Aves; order Passeriformes; family Sylviidae; genus Acrocephalus; species Acrocephalus scirpaceus. The sequence continues at coordinate 62,547,657 of OU383774.1, read as the reverse complement.
ATAAATTCCTTCTGTTATCATCAGGGGCCAAGAGAGGAGTAAAATTAAAGTTGTAAAGGTGTCTATTTTGATATATATTTGAGGGTACTATTTATATTAACTTTGGAGTTTATATATATTTTTTGACACTGAAAATTAAGAGAACTTAGGTAGTGTTGAAAGCAAGATGGGTCTCATTTCTTCTGCTCAGAATCTGTGTAGCAACCCCCCCCCGCCCCACCACACACACAAAGATCAACAATGTATTGAAACCAAGTGTAGGTTGAAAGAAAAACCAGACAAAGTAATTTTCCCATTTTTTTACTAAGTATCCTATAGATTACTTAACAGATTTACTGAGAAATCTTTTTACTTCTTGAATGCTTTTCAATCTTTTTTTCTTCCCTAGAATAACCCATTCATCATTACTTTTCACCGCTATAGGGCTTTCAGGCTGACCAATAAAGACATTCAGCTAAAAGAAATCATAGCACTATAGAATATTGGGTTTGGTTTCTAAGGGACTTCAAATATCATCTAGTTCCAATCCCCATGCTGTGGGCAGGGATACCTTCTACTAGACCTGGATACTCAAAGCCCCATTCAACCTGGCCTTGAAAATTTCCAAGAATGGGCATCCACAACCTCTCTGGACATCCCAGCCTGTTCCAAAACCAGAACCTTCACAGCAGAAAATTTATTCATAATGTTGAATCCAAATAATTAAACTTTTTTTTTTTTTTATGTTTCTTACAACATTTAGTCTGCAAATTATTGTTTGTGTTTACATATTATGAGATTGCGTATTTGTTTAGGGAAGTTATAGCAAAAGTAATCTGTCTTTCCTCACTCATTTGAAAATTCAAATTTTCCAAAATCTGAGAAGAACTTACCATCAGAGTGGTCTTCATAATTCTATTGTATTAAGCCAGTAACAGACCTCTTAATGCATTCTCTTTCTCTTTTTTATCACCTGGACATTTTTTAATGAGTGTCCATAATGATTCCTAAATGTCAGCACTGTAAAATCTTTGATATCCACTACCAGAATCTTTCTACACTGTCTAAAACTTCCTACATGAACCTCCTTTTGTTGTATGTGGCTTTAAGAAAATGGAAGAGACACAACAGAAACTGAAGGACAGTGCAGTGTGGTACATCTGATTTACCCTAAACAAATTGATGTCCTCTCTTTCACATTTACAAATATTATCTGAACAGAAGCCTGCTCATAGGCTGGTGTACCTCAGCATGGGCACAAGATAAACTCACAAACAAGCTCATGAACTTCTCAGAACTCCCTTCAGCTTTCAGGCATACAGACTGCCTTTGCTTTTCTTCATTTTTTTCATTTATTTTGTGTAGGTGGTCATGATTTATTATTATTTAAATTTTTATTATTTATTTCTTACTATCTAATGGATCATTAGAAGTATAAGTTGCAGCTTTAAGTCAAATATTATATTTATTGTCCACTCATGAGTACAAAGAAATACTGCTGTAAAGCAAAAAGCAGAGTCTAGGTAGTGGCTAGGGATCAAAAAAAAAAAAAATCAATCTAACCAGACATCATTTGAAAGTGTGTTTAAAAGTGCCAGATATTAAATTCATAGCTCAGTCAAAAGATTCAATATGAACAGTAGAAAGGATTCTTCTTCTTTAAAATACAGGTCAATAGTAATATTCCATAGCATAAGGATAAAACTTTTATATAATTAAAAATTCATACATGGTAATATATCATTATTGTAATTAAGCATAGCATAACATAGAACAACAATATAAATTGTTAAATCACTGAATGAATCGGTCCACAAAGAAGTATCAGACAGCAATTCTTGGAGACAAATGGTTATCACTGGATGCAGTGTCTCTTGAAGGAAGAATTTAGCCACTAATGATCATTACCATCCATTTTAAACTATATACAACACTTCAAATACCCAACAGATAAATTGGTTATATATGATGTTTTAAAAAGCCCACCACTTTATCTAAATTCAGCATAGATTTTCTTTTATTCCCCTATGGGAAATGAATAAATTACATTTTTGACAGACAAAACTGCCCTCCCTCTGATTTAGAAAGACAATGAAGATAACTTAAATATGACTATGTCACAGCCAAGGAGGAAAAAAACCCCACTATTCAACAGAACTGTAAATATTTCTGCCTTACAAGCAACTTGGGCATATAGCAGAAAGCAATATCCTCTAGTAATTTTGTCAAAAAGGCCTAAAATAAATGTACTGGGTTAGCTGGCATTTTTCCAGATGAAATTAATTAGTCCTGTACACACCTGAGTACAATATATATACATACATAGAAAAGCTTAATGGAAAATGATTTTCCCTCTTTTATTCTTTGGACTGTTAACATCTGGCTAAACAAGAGGCAGTGCCTGATCTTTTATAAAATTTAAACCTAATAAATTATTTTGGTCTTCCAATTGAAATAACATGATGATCCACCCCTTAAGAGTGGATTGTCACACATAATGTTGAGATAAATAGATAAAGAACTGTTAAACACTGATTTTTAAAGTTGTCTGCTTGGAATTACTTTCTGAAGTGTGAAGATTTCCTGTGAAACAGAAATCATCATAACTCTCTTGTTGACCTAAGAAATTAGAGTGAGTTAGTCTCCTTTGGTGCTAAAAATGAATTTGAGAAGATCAAGCTTTTACATCTAGGTGGAAATCTTCTTAGTTGATGGTTTTGTTGCTGTTTACTTAATTCTTTGAAGGCACTTATTTTATATTTCCTTTAATTTCTTTGATTTTCATTGTCTAAAAATAGCATCATCTAGTGAGGCTACAGACAATACATTATTACAAATAAATTTCTAAATGTATAACTTTCAAATTTTTCATTCAGATTATTTTAAATTAACTGGACCTCTTTTGTCAAAGAGTCATGTAACTTCACCTATATTTTTTGGTTATTAAAACATAAACCTCTCAAGAATTATTTCAAATGAAAGGCAATATTTTATCACAATATTACAGAAATCATCAGTACATAAAATCTACTTAAGCTATAATAGTGTTTAATTAATATAGTTTCATGTAAAATGTATTACAGTTATGACAAAGAAATTTCTTATTGCTCCTGGTCAACTGCATTCTGTTACTATTTCAAGGGGATGCACATGTACCACTTTTAGAGCCCTTATACTTTCTAAAATTTTTATAAACTCCATATAAGCAGAAGCCAAGTTTTTATTTTGCAAATAGAATACAATACACTCAATCATCATAGATAAAGTATAGCTACTCGCTTCAAGAACTACTGACATGGTTGCTCTGTTTGGGATTTTTTCTTTCAAAAGGTGGAAGAATGTACTGCCAATTATGACATGAAATCAATTATGTTATGGAAATAAAAAGGAGTGCAAAACCCCCAATTTTTGCTTTACCATTTAGCTTAGAGAACTTGTCTAGGATCTATTTAAAAAGATCAGAAGGTAATTTCTAGCTCACAAGAAAGCTCCCTAACCTCCAGACAAAAGGGAAGATGCGAGAAAGAGGGAGAAGCAGAACATTTCACCTGACTGTTATACAGATGATCAAAATAATGGGGACTTAATACCATTCACAGAAACAGAACAGATTTGAAAAACAGGTTGTTTTCTCTTTAGTGGTGATGAACTTACAGAGAAGAATTTCATACCTATATGACTTCCTGTTTATTTTAATTTTGGCAGAGAGCAACCAAATCAAATGTTTAAATTTTGCAGTTAGAGAGTGTAATTATTATGATTTTTTCTTTTATTTCCCTGCCCCCACACCCCCACACCCCCTGCCTTCTCACCCCCCAACCCCCCTATCCCAGCCCCCAGCCAGCCTTAAGTAAGTCACAGAAATGTTACTATAAAGCTCTCTATGCTAGGAGGAAACATGCAGGGACAAGAACAGTGCTGCAACAAAAGGAACTATTTTGTAACAGTGGGTCAGATACAGAAATTTTAAAACTGAGAGCTAAATTCTTTGAAATCATGGCAATTTGGATTCGTGCAGGACATTACTTCAGCTGACTTCATGGGTCATCCTAAACCTTGCAAAATCAATGGTTTTTCAGCTGAGTTCAAAGACGTTAGGATATCTTCTTGGAACTTCAAAGACTGTGAAGTGTCATAGCCCCAGGCAAAGAAATATTACTAAGAAATATTAATAGTGTGATTATATATATAAAATAATGTGTCATGTAAGCACACTTAAAACATAGTGGATAAAGTACTGGTGCTACTTCACCTATATTGTAAGTTAACTAAGGAACCAGAGCACTTTATCTGGATCAGGAAAATCATCAGAAAACTGACTAGATCAGCACAGGCTTTGGACTATTACCCACTCTTACTGTTTTATATAGGTACCAAAAACATTGCAAGAGGAAGTCCAAGGTCACTCAAGTGAAATTTCAGGGCCCTGGGAAGAGTATTGTTTTTTAAAAATAAATAATTGTAAGTTGTTAATGACGTGAGAAAAATGCTGACAAATGTAGCACCTGCAAGTAGCTAAACATCTGGATAGTTAGGATTTTATAATTGAACAGCTTTTTTATTTACCTTCCCTGTGTTCTTAATGGCATAGAACACGAAAATTAAAATGGTCATATTTTATAGATTCACATATATTTTATGGCTTTAATTTCTTGATTTCTCCTTGCTTCTGTTTTCAAATGGACACATTATATCTCTCAAACTCTTTTTTCAGTTGAAATAATTTTAATTTTGTTGTGGATAACAGATACCTGCATTATTAATTAAGAAAATCATTAATAATTTAGCTTGTAAGTTGCAGGAAAAAAAAAAAGCTGAATTCACTCAGCTTGAAAGAAATCAGGATAGAAGGGGTCTATCCTTTTATTAAGAATATGCAATTTATCAGCAGTCATTGAAGCACACATTCAGGATCAATATCCTAAAAACCTTTCCACAATTCATGGTAGAATTTCCAACTGCTGACCCAGAATCACTAACAAACCCTCTTCTCCCTGGGGTAGATGTGAGTGCTGTTTTCTTATGCATCCCAGATGATCTCTACCCCCCTACTAATGTATGTACTCTTCAGTGTGACAGAAATCCATGGTGCCAGACATGTAAACCTGAAATGTGGGTACCCATGTAGTGCCCCATTTGCTGAAGTGCAGCTGCCCACTGCAGCTTTCAGGAAGGTTGTTGTGCCCAACCTGGAAAGGAGTTGAAGTGTCACAGGGTGATTTCTAATAACATCAAAACAGGTTTGACTGCTGCTCAGACATCCTCTTCTCTGAGGGTCTCCTGTGTGCTTCAGAAATAAAGCTTGAAAAAATGTGGGAAATACTGGGATCTCTAAGTGACTCCAGTAATCTCTGTTTTGGCAGCTATTTTGTCCCTCCAGTCCTTATTTCTCTGCATTAATTGCTAGAGAATTCTGGTTGATTAGCACTACTTTTGATCAAAAAAATCCTACTAGCATAAATTTTCCTATAGTGTTGTGTTTTTGCTCTTTAGAAGGACAAGACTTTGAAGTTTCAGATCTCTTCTAAATACTCAGCCAGAGTGGGAATAGAAACAATATCTCATGGAGCAATGCACGTTGCACAGTAAATAGAGGAGAGAGATTTATAAACATGTTGTTTCTGTTGTGATGAAAAAAATCTTTGTCACTTAGTAAATATAATAAAATAATGTTTCTATTTACAAAATTTTTCTCCTTCATCTGCCTATTCTGAATTTCCATTTAAAGACGTAAAGTTGTTTGGTTATTAAGACCAAATTTCCACCCTAATTCTGAAATTATTGAAACATTTTATCATTGCCTTTTATCACTTCTTCCTCCCTGGCCAAACAAAGGCGGAGCAATTGATCCAAAGTTGGAGCAATACTGACTACATTTGTGCTTGTGAGAGTGATTGCTTCTTCCCAGGTGAAATGGTGCAGAGGAGCTACATTTTGTAGAGTATAGATCCTATGAACTGTGAAATCAACATATCTCTATGACACAAAAATTAAAGTGAATTTCCTGGTATCATAAAAAATAAGTCTTTATTTTATGTGAGGTTATGGATTTTGATTCTTCATGTGCTGTTACAGTATGTGCATTTAATAGAGACAGGACAGTTCTGGATTGACTATATAGGATGTTTAAGGAACTGATTCCTACAGAGCCCTGCCTATACACTGACTTGAATCCTGACAGGGATCTTACACATGCCTTGGACTCTGTACAGATTGGCCTGACAACCTGCTGCCAGCTGCTGATTGAACCTACTTTCTAGCAGCAGACTTGCTCTGTTCTTGTTGTTCAGGAAGATCTGTGGAACTGTGTCTATCACTGAGGTCACTGTGCTGCCCTTGGCCTCCAGATCTCCAATCCCTTCAGGTGCAGGCCACTATTTCTGCTCCCTGACTATCTGCCACCAAAGGATTTGCAAGTCTGAAGGTTGCACTGTGAAGACAGATCACAACCAGTGTTTACTAGAACATCTTATAATAATTAAGCTGTTATTCTTTTTATTAAGCTGTTGTTGTTTACAGAAATAACTTTACAGAGTAACTCTGCTTCACAGCTCAGAACCCCTCTCACTCATAGAAATGTGTCTGGATCATCACCTGAGAACCCTACTCCAACAGTTTACTCAGGTGCCAAGGGTCAGAAAGATGTGCCACTCGTTTCTTACTAAGTGGTTGGAAAATACCTCTATGATTCCTATGTTTTACCAGACATATATACATGGCAACCTTTAATCTCTGTCCACAGAGGCAGCATGTAGAGCTGTTGCCTCTTGGATGTGGTTGGAACAACAGAACATTTTGCTGAAGCAGATGTTAGTGGCCTTGAACACATTCAGGTGGTTCTGCCACTCTGACTTTGTCAGTTCTTGCAGCTTCAAAAGGACTGACAGTTGCTGGAGCTATTCAGTTCCTGGGAAAGTTTCAGAAATTATCCCTCAGCACATTTTCTTTTTTTCAGCCTGCTCTTTTTTGGTAACTATTTCTCTGTATGCATATAGGAGCACACAGATTTTCATCTAGTGGATCTAGCTAAGAAAAATGTTCTTTGGTATGTGGACACACAATATCAATGCCTGTGCAACAGACATCCAATATAATGAACAAAATAAGAAATGGAAACAAAAGCTGAACATCTTGGACACTTGGATATGTCTGATGATCAAAGAAAGCATCTCTGTATCTAGCATACTGCCTTTTTTTTTTTATTATTTTTTCCCCCCCAGGTACTTGAATTAAAAGAGAATATTATTCTTTTAAAGCTTGAAAAGTCAGAGACAGACTTGATGCTCCAAGGCCTCTTTGACAAATATGACCTCCGCAGGGCAAGGTTTAACTTTTGGAAAATACTTGCATTCTTTTATTAGTAAAATCATCATTCTTTTTACAATGTGTTTGTGGTCCATCCCTTTCATCTCACTGTTGGTTGATTTCTTTTTCTAAGCTGCTCTGATATTCCCCATTTCCTGCCCAGCCATGAGAAAAATAGATTAGACAAAGCTTTCAGTGTAGGACCTTGAATAATTTTTTTATTCCCGACTTTGTTGTCATGCCTAGCTGATCTACTGTTCCAGCATCATTAAGACTGAATGTAAATGGATATAAGATACGGTAATGAACAAATGGAATGTTTCTTCTTGGGAGGTGTTGAACTTTATCATATAATATATTTTGGAAGTGTCTGCATTACTTAAGACATGCTCTTCCATGACACATTTATAGAAGTAGAATTTATTGAAGACAGAGTATCTGCAGGATCTAAATCAAAATTAAATAAACTCCTTCAAATAATAATTAACAGATTGGGAAAATGTCCCTCCACCTCCTGAAAAGAAAGGCAGTTTGTTGTTGTTGGGCTTTTTTAACTTTTAGGGCTCATATTATTACAATTCTGTTTTCTTGTGTGTATCATGGGAAGGAGGACCATATAAATAAGGTAAGACAAGTGTCAGAAATATTTTTTTGTTCCTATAGACTATATAGTGAGCATATAGAAAATAGAGCAACTGTTAAAAATCCTCTTCCATTAAATTATTTGAATTAATTTTTTAGTTTTTTCTTTTCCCCACTTCATTCTTTCCACAGGTGAGAGTCAGATCTGTCTATTACTGTGCAATACCCAGAAATAATACTTTTTTTTGCAAAATTTTGCTGATATACAGTTAAACATTTGCCATACTGTTCTTCATCCTGGATAATTTGATCACTGTAGGGCATGTTGTGCATAATTTTAAGAAAATGGAACACAGAAATTTACATGACACCAAATAATTTCGACTGAAAAAACTATTAAGAAGAAATAAGACACAGTAAAAAACATTCCCTGATTGTTTAACAAAGGACAGTGAAGCAAATTGAAAAGGAATGATTTATGCACTTTGGTACATATTCCTTCCTTGGATACTTTTGGTCACGCTGAGGTGAGACTGAATCAATGCCCACAGCTTACTCAGTTTTGTGTGGCAGGTAGAACATAGCAGGGGGTGAAATGAATTCATCTTTCTGTCTTCAACTGAACTAAAAGCAATTTTATTCTTCCCATGTGGTCACTTGAGGTGCTTGTCATGTTCAAGCTAATGATATCAGGCACCCTCAGGTTGTTTAAGTATTCATGAAGTAATTAAATTCTCATTAACATATAAATAAAAGAAAACTGAAAACAAGTTTAGGAGGCACCTAACATCTGTTCTAATGCTTTTAAGTATTAAAATGTGCCACATACAGAAGGAAAAATGCATTCTGTTCAGGCAAGTATTTTGCATAGATTATTTATAGAAACTGTAATTAAACTGATTTGGCATATTAAGTAAAATTAACAGCAAAGCATTATTTCAGTAGTTCAGTGTCTCTGACACTTAAATAAAAAATTTGAAATAGGAAAGGGAGGAGTAAAATTAATATTTATTTGTTCTGAGATCCAGACAAAATGGCAACAATTGAAAATTTATTCCTTTAGAATTAGAGAAATACAAAAAATCTCACACTACAGACATACTTCCAGTTGTTCTTTCAAAATACATTGATTTTTAATAATAAAATGCTACTGACATTTGAAAAAACCAACAATTCCCCAAAATTACTTGTAAGTTTACTATTATGTTTCTTTAAATTGAATTTAATGCACAATATTGTCATACAACTTGAGACTTCAGTTCATACACAACCTTATGATCTAAAATGAATTTTCCATTCTAACATCAAGCAGTTTACTTTAGATAATTTTTCCCAAGAAACTATTACAGAATAAATGTTTTACTTATTAACGAAATGTGTGCCTTGCTCTATACCATGTCACCTCAGTTTTCTGTATGACAGAAATAGCTAATAAAATTAAATAATCTTGAACCGTAGTTTGAGATTGATAGGCTGAAAAATAGGAAAAAAGATAGAAAAATCTGATGAAAGAATCTTCAGAATGTGTTAAAATAACCATTTCATCAAACAGATACAGCTGTGGAAGAATGCATTTCTGAGAAATAAATCTTTCAAATGTATCTTTCAAGGGAAATATACTGAATTGACGGTGTTCTTTTCTGTTTTTAACAACCTCTGTCTTGTTTTTTTATCATAATCTATATTAAAAATGTATTCTCTACAAGTCTAATTTCATTTTGGTCTTATTGACTTAACACAAAGTACATAAGATAGACACTTATATTGCCCTTACTTTTAACAGAGTGGAATGTATAATCAGAGAATTTTATATTTTTTTACTGTTTGTGTTATATTGTTCATTTCAAAAGGCAGTATTTCATGCCTTATTCCTTGCCTTATTTCATGCCTTTCTTCTTGCTGTGGTTCCTACAGAGGGAAACGTATGCCAGTTATGCAATGTGTTTGGTGCATGCTGAAAAGGATATATTGCAAAAAAGGGCACATAGACCTTCTGAAATAAAAAGATAAACCTACTTTTTTTTCTGGTTTTAACTGTGGTAGACAAAATCCAAGTAATTTAAAAATAGTAGTGAGTTATCATTATAAACACAAACAGCTATTATTCTTCTTATAAAGAGTGCTATTCATTACCAGTTACAACATTTACAAGCAACACATGAAAATATTCTTCTTTGTTTGGTTCAAAACCTGTTATGAACTCATATCAGCACCTGTCAGCTGTTATGATTAGCAGAGAATAATATTTTCTTATGCATTATAGCAGTGGAAGGAAATTATGTACTATTAGAACCTAGGAAAAAAAAATTGGACCAAAATCCATACAGCAATGAAGACCTTAGCTGAAGCCTGGATAATTGCAATCTTATACTGGTAAAAGCTCATGAAAAATTAATTCGGTAAGTCATGAAACAGGAACCGAGACTTGGTTCTTACATACCTACAGGACAAGGAAATTAAACATTACAAGGCTTGCTTGAGAGAATGTCTGCCCCAGAGCAATTATCTGTGCTTACCTTGGAATCCCTACTGATCTTAGATTATCTCACAAAACACATGAGAGAAATACTGCCAAAATAAACTCTAATCTTTTTATGAACCTGAAATAGGGAGCAAACTCTTGAAGTCTGTATGAATATAAAACATCAGTATTGGTATAATCTCTTGAATGTGGGATGGGTAGTAAGCATGCACTTTCATGCAGCACTGGTTCTAAATAAGAACTCATCTTTCATTACTATTAGTCAAAACACTATTTTAGAAATCTTCATGAATAGACTTTGATTCAAGACTAAGCGATTCTAGATCCAGGGTTGAGTTGTGATGGAGAAAAGATGGTAAAATCAATAGCTGTTGACCACGTTGGGTATATTTCATAAAAATGCTACCAGTATCTGTAAATAAAGACTTATTGGTATATATAAAACATGGTTTAGCCATACTGCTGTCAGGAAAAAATTGAGCCTAGAGAATTTACAGCTCTCTTTGGAAAAGGATGTTCTCAGTTTTTTCTTATTAAACACTTATCTGTCTCTTTAGTGCATCTTCTGCTGCCAAACAGAGTTACATTGAACATTACACTGACCAAAAGTGTATTCATCAGTAGATCAAACTGATTTTTCAATTGTACATGTAGTTTGCTAAATTAGAAGAGACACACCTCAAAGGCTCACTTGATCATCTATACTGTACTTGTACACTCACACACTGGCTGTGTTTCTGACAACTGCAGATTTCTCTGAGGCACATAATTTCCAGTGAAATAGCTTTTTTTTCCAGTGAAACTACTCCACCCCCTTCTTCAAGGTCATAATTCAAGGATTTAATATTTTTTTATTGCTGAAATTATGCAATTGGTTTATTCCAAAATGGAGCAAGGTATCAGGGTATAGAAAACTTTCAACATTTCTCTGCAAGAGAGAGCTTTGGACAAACTTTAGGGATATTATGTTCGCATAAACAGTAGTCTTCATTTTTTTCACGCAGAAATCATGCAGGTATCAAATGCTGAAATAACTTTGAGAATTGGAGTTTAACTCAATGTGTTAAGACATCACAAACCAAGTCAGGGTTAAAGCTCAACATTCTGGATTGCTGCTAAGACCCCGGTGAAACTATGCCTCTGTGTCTCTGTAATTAAAGAACCTTTCTCCAGTGCACCTTGTTGATTCCCTATCAGTGAGATCACTGCTTTACCCATCTGGTTTCACTTTTGACTCCCATCTCACCTCCCTTCATGGAACAGGCAGCCCTTGCTGCTCCTCATGAGACTACTCTCTTCTCACTGTGTGCAATTCATAACAAGGGAAAAACAATTGTTTTTCCCAGTTTGTGGTAGGGAGCACATATTTTCTTTTCACTACACCAGAGGATCTTGTTTTTTTTTTCTTTATTATCATGCGTTTAGCAGTCCCTTGAAATTCACAGCAGAGTGCCAAAACCAGGTCCCTGATGCTGGGATCAAATGGATAAAAACTTATATATTGAGAAAATACAATATATTAATTACTTAGATTTTTGAAGAGGTAGTACTTTTAAAACAAAACAAACCTGTAACCAAGATAATTCTTCCTGAAAGAAGTCATTTTTCACTTATAGAATGTAGAAGTAAGTCAATGAAAATCAAAGGATTTTGGTCATGCTGTTGTCCACATTAGTGATATTAAAAAAAAGCTAACCCTCAAAATAAATGTGAGATAATAGAAATCAGAGGAGCAGATTCACAAAAAGTGTTTTATTTTAAGTAACAAAGTATTTTTTTTGCCACTTGCCAAAGGGAAAGTATTGAAATCTTCAAGTCAAGACTGGGTGCATTCTTGAAAGGGATTTTTAGCTCAAATGCAAAGTGTGAAGATAAATATTAGAGTGATTCTATGACCTACACTATATAGACAGTCAGAATAAATGATTTAATATTCCCTTCTGGCCTTAGAAGTGGTTCATTTGTCATAATCTGCAAAAACCAGGCACTTCATAAATTATTTCTGAATTTTAAGAAAGAACTAGATAATTAAATAAGTGCATAGGATAATTAAACAGTATCAGGTAATCTGATCAAGTTTTCTCTCCATTCTACTTACTAAGATCTAGGATATTAGACTTTCTCACAATTTCAAATATACTGTTGGTATTTCTCTGATGATGAAAGAAAGGAAAAAGATCATACATTCAATATTTTTTCAAGTGATTAATAGATTTCTGAAACATACTCATACTCATAAATGTTCTTCATTAACTTAACAAGTCACTGCAGAATAAAACAAGCCAATTTTTAAAAAAAATTGTTCATACTTACAGATGTGTGTTTAATTTCTCCAGTTTCTCTGAGGCTCTAGAAAATATTACAGTATATGATCAGTTAGACAACTATTGTATTTTAAAGGATCCTATAAGATTTATAACCAAAATAGCCCACAAAGCATAAATTCAGAGAAATATAATAATAAAATTAGCTAACCTGAGACAAACTCTGCTTTGGATTTTTTGTTTAGAATGTTATTTTTAATCAAAAGAGTGGTAGAAAAAAAACCAGAATCAGTAAGAACAAAAATATCTTTATCTGTATTTTTTTTATATTTCTTTGAGATATTCTATGAATATATTTATTAACATTCATTCCCAAGTCTCTACCATAACACACACTAGTCCTAAAGAATGAGGTACATAAAAGTAAGGCAAGAATGAGAGGAGCATCTTTATGATGTATATAATTCTCAAAGAAACCAACCAAAAATAAAATGCAAGGGTGGTACAGAATTGGACAGAAATTCATACATCCTGTTCACTCTTACTAAGGGAATTGATAGAAAATCTAGTCTACACTTTAAGCATATAAATGGAGGAGAAAAGAATTACATGAAAAATTTTGTTTAGTTAAGGTCACAGAAACAAAATAATCTTTAGAAAATGTGCTTCTTCTTGTTAATTACTTCCAGAGTGGCAAAAGAGTGGCAAATACCTTTTCTACTAGAAATTTGGCAATTTCTACTTTTTTATCTTTAGTCACTAGTTGTTGTCTTTATTATTCTTTTTTCAGATGTAGTTGAATAATGTGTAATTTTCTATTTCATTTTTTTTAGTCATTTATTTGTGAAAAACTTAATTGGGGATAGTCTAGAATTATTCTTTTTAAAAAATAAATAAAGGATTTCTTCTTACATTATGCCTAAGTATCCAAATACGTGAATGGCAGGTTTTGCATATTTTAAGAGAAAAAATTCTTTAACTTTTGAGTATAAATTATATTTGTTAAAAATCAAACATCTCTTTCTTCACTTTTTCTTAGGATAAATAAGATGGTCATCCCTGTCTAACTGACAACCTTTCGTATTACAAAAGCCCCCACTTTCCATGGAGAACACAGACAGTCAAAGTACAGGGACAACACATACTGTCATTACAGTTTGCTCAGTTTAGGAGTTTAAAAAAGGTACAAAGAGTCTGCTGAAAGCAAACAAAACCATTCTAGGACTATTCACTGCTTTGTGGCTTCGGGGTGGTTCTGGGAGGTAGTATGGGGTTTATGACTATTAAACAGACTTTTTGTATATATGACATTGATCTATATCCCCTGATATGGATTTTAGAGGCAAGTGCATAGATCTTATTTATTAAGAATGACTTTGATATACCTTTATTATACTATTTTATTTACACTTTGTATTATTATTTTCATATGAATACTTTGGATATGTTGGATTTGTGCTCTAGGGATATCCATTGTCATCTAACAATCTATTGGAGCACATCAATGATCCTTGTAAAGAGATTTTTTGCCCCCAGTTGTGACAAGAGTGATTTCACTGTTTACCTGTTTTTTAGGCCAGACCACTAAGTTAAAAAAAACCCCATTTTTGGTTGGTACAAATAGTTCCTTTTCTCTAGACACTTACTTTCTAAAACTTGTCAAATTAATTCTTCAGAATTACAAAATTACTGAAGTTATGGATACATAGATTCAACTTTCTATTAAAAAAAGAAAAAGATTTCTTGAAAACACTCACACAAATAGCTACTGAGTGCTCTGACAGTAACAGAAGAGGAAGTATAAAACTAATTTTCCCATTCTATTAGAGGCTATATTTAGTTACACTAACAAGCACCTTTGCTGTCAGTCTCATCTATAGAGTTAGAACAAAATGTTGGTATGCATCTATCAATCACAGATTTGATGCATTTCTAGTGGACCAAAGTAAAGATGGAAAGGAGAATGAAGGGCAGTTTTTTCACCTAAGGAAAGAATCAGGTCATTTTGTCAACAAGGTACTATGAAATAAAGGTTTCAGAAAATGTGTGGCAACATAAAATTCACCGCTGTTATAACTGGTATGTTTATTTTAGCAATTGTGAATGGTAAAGACCACAATATCTGTTCACTCACTTTAAAAACACAAAACAAAAAAATCCCAAGAAAAACAAACAAACAAATACAATCCCCCACCCTTTAACTTCTTCTTCTATTTGTACCATTCCCAGGACTTCATTCTACCAGCACCTCCGAAGCAGTCAACTGTCTCTAGACTTTATTACTTCACTATACCACATGCATTTTGGATGCTTGATTTTTTTCTTCTTCATACTTATATATCCTGGATGGATAAAATTGTAATCGAATACTGGTATTACTTATTCCTAATAGGATTTAGCTATTTACAGTTTGTTCCTCCAGTTTCACTTCACCTGCTGTATACCATCAATTAAAGCAAGCATTACAGAACTGAGAAAACCAACAGATTATTTTTTAATTTTTTTTTTTATGATGAACTATGCTGCCTTAATGAACTATAAACTGTTCAGCACAGAGATATTTATGTTTCACAAGTTGCAATTAGAAACTTCTCTAATTTTACCAAAGCATTGATCACATGAATGTTAACTTGCCACAGCATTGACAAGCAGAGAAAGTGTATAATCTAGTATTTAAATAATTTTTTTGGGAGTTAAATGATGTGAGTTTAGAGTCTCTTGGAGTAAAGAGTTTAGAATAAAGGAGTGCTGTGACCTGGGTGTATACACTACATCTGGCAAATATTCACTAGCACAGAAGGGTCATTTATGAAATAATGACTAATGGTAGTAGGTGAATTCTTTAAAAAACAAAATTTTTGTTTTTCTTTAGGAAAAAATTAGATTCTATACAAAACAAATAAAAATATTTGTCTTCTATTCTGATATTAATGCATTCTCCTTCACTAATAGTTTATGCCAGTATTCTTACATACAGAACACAGCATGTATTTACTGAAATAAATGAAGTTGTATTTTCATGGCATGACTCTTTCCTGGCATTCTGGAGAGGAAAAAGTCAACTATATACAATAAAATTAATAGTTTAAGAAAGAGAGTTTTAAATGAATAGAGTAGATATAATTATTTCTATAGCTAATAAAACATTGGTTTTTAATGAGTTCATTTTTGCAGAAGGAATGTAACAATCCCCATGTTTACATTGCTTTATATGCAGACTTTAAAAGGGCTTTTGTGTCTCTCTCCTTCTCTTTTTCCAAGAAAATTTAAAATGTCTTATGTTTGCAGAAGGTTATGAGTATTATATATGATTAAACCCCTCAGGCTGTAGAAATTATTTTTCTCCCTGTGAAAGAATATTCTTATTTTGCTGAAATATAAATCATGAAGAAAACTTGATACACTAACCATATGGTAATCTTGTTTAATCGCACTAGTAAAGTACAAAAAAGGCATAAACTAATTGTCACTTAAGTTCCTCAAGAAAACAATTGTCAGATATGGTGGCAGGAATATTAACTTCTAGACCAGGTTGCTTGAATACCTCCAGGGTTGGGGCATCCACAACTTCTCTGAGAAACTTGCTTCCCTTTTCTTAATTTAAAATCATTCCCCCTTGCCCCATCACTGTCTGCCCATACAAAAAGTTACTCTTTATCTTTTTTTAGTAAGCTTTTTTTAGATATTGGAAGGCTGCTATAAGATGTCTCCAAAACCTTCTATTGTCCAGGCTGAGTAACCCCAGCTTTCTCAGCCTATTTTCACAGGAGCGGTGCTTCAGCTTCCTGATCATCTTCATGGCTCTTCTGTGGACCCACTCCAGCAGGTCCATTTCCTTTTGATGCTAGGGGTCCCAGAGCTGGATGCAGAACTCCAGTTGGTGTCTCATGTGGGCAGAGCAGAGGGGCAGAATCACCTCCCTCAACTGCCATCCACCCCTCTTTTGATGCTGCCCAGGACACTATTGGCAGGTTTGTTTCTTTTTTTGCTTCCTTCTTTCCATTTAAAACTTCTAAAGAGGAATGAAGAGAAGGAGGAAGAGAAAGCAAAAGAGATGTAGCAAAGGAGGAAGAGAGGCAGGAAGGGAGTAAAACTGACAAGAAGTCAAGGCGGGGGAGGAACACAATATAATCAGAATTTCCTGATGGATTGGACAAATTCTGTATTTATCTCAGTGTCCTACTACCTGTATTTACCAGTAGGATTTTCTGAACATTATGCTTGCAGTGTGTAATCATCTGCTTATACACTTAGCAACACACATTAATTTTTAAAAACACACAAAATTTTTTTTCTTTTTTTTTTTTCTTTTTTTTTAAATTTTTGGGTGAAAGTTTGGGAGAGGGAGAATATATTTTGAAAAAAGAGGAAGAAAGTTAATACAAGATATTATGTCTGTGGAGGCTTCTGTTGCCACACAAACAGAAGCCTTCCAGGCATTTGCATTTAAAATACACTGTAAACCAGTGTCTGATTATCTTTGCATATGTTGTAAGCATTTCACATTATCTCCCTTTCTGACTTTTCAGAAATGCTCAACACCTGGACAGAAATATTGAATTGTAAAACAGCAATTTCAGCAGAATCCTAATCAGATCCTAATTTTAAAAGTTCTAAAGTTTTTCATTTTATATTTATTTTAAAATTGTTTACTTTTTTTTTTCCATTTCCACCTAAAACAGTGGAACATTATTCATTATATAGAAACGAAAGCTGCAAAGAACTAGCAAGCCAAGTACACAGATGCCAAAGAGTCATTTTCCTGGCAAGAGAGATCATTCAAGAGCATTTGGAATAGCTCCTTCTTCCTGTTCATGTTTCTTTTTTTTTTGTTTAATGGTTTTCCAATCAAAGAACTGAATGATAAGTAGCTGGCTTGAATTTTTTTAAGAGCTCTATGACAGCAACAGTGAAAGCTTTATTGCTGTGTGACCATAATCACTAAAAATCCTTCAGTGTTTGGACTGTAATAGAAACAGGTATTGTTACAAGATATTTTAAACCCAGTATTGTTAAGTACACAGTTTAGAAATTTTAATGGAAGAAGTACTACAGGATTGGACTCAGAGTTTGTAATTCTGGCATTGAAACAAACTGGCAGGGTCTGTGCTGTTCTACTTTCATACTGCTTTCATCAAAGCTGCCTGAGCATTTTGCATGTCCCTGTAATTTACAAAGATATAAATAGCCAAATCCAGTAAAGGATTTAAACTGTTTTTTTCTCTAGATCTAATATGATCTAAAATCTCCATGTCACTCACTACCTAATACTACAGGTACTTATTTTTTATTACCTTTGATGGAATTTAACTTCTTCACATGTCCACAGTAGAGTTTAGTCTTGATAGGCATCAAACTGCTTAAGATCTCTCATGAAGTTGAACCTGATGTAGACCAAAATTATCAAAAAGGTCAATTTCACAAAAATTGTTTGAATATAGAATGGTTTTGGCTGGAAAGGACCTTCAAAGACCATCTTGTTCCACCCCTTTGCCATGGGCAGGGACAGGTTTCACTGTATTATGTACCTCAAAGACCCAGTGTGATCTCAAACACTCGCAATGGTGGTGGAATTGACATCTTCTCTGGGTAATCTGTCCCAGTGTCTCCCCACTCTTATTGTAATTAATTTCTTTTGGGGTGCAATCCAAATCTACTCTCTCTCATTTTTAAACCTTTGCCTCTTGTTCTGTCGTCACAGGTCCTGGTAAAAAGTTCCTATACAATTTTCCTACATGCTCCTTTAGGAAAGCTGCTATAAGGTCTCCCTGGAGCCTTTTCTTCTCCAGACTGAACAGCCCCACCACTCTCATCTTGTTTTCATAGGACAGGTGCTTCAGTCCTCTGATCATTTTTGTGGCCCTTCTCTAGAGGGAGAAAATCACCTCTCTCAACCTTCCAGCCACGCTTCTGATGCAGCCCAGGACTCAGATGGCTTTCTGGGGTGCAGGTACACATGTGTAACTCCTCATCCACCAGTATCCCCAAGTTCTTCACCTCAGGGTTGTTCTCAATCCATTCACGTCTCAGTCTGTGTTGATATTGAGGATTTCACTGCAGAACTTTTCACTTGGCCTCGCTGAACTTCATGAGGTGTGCACAGGCCCACTTCTCAAGCCAGTCAAGGTCCCTTTGCATGGTATAACCTCCCTCCAGCATGCTGACTGCACCACACAGATTGGTGTCATCAGCACACTTGCTGAGGTGCAAGACACTCACTGATGTGTCACTGATGAACATGTTAAATAATATTTGTGCTGGCGCAGACCCATATGGGAAACCTCTCATTGCTGGTTTCCACTTGGACATTGAGCCATTGACTATAACTCCTTGGATGAAAACATCCAGCCAATTCCATATTCATCTATTAGTTTATCCATCAAATCCATATGCCTCTGACTTAGAGTCAGGTTTACTGGGGGACACCTTATCAAAATGTCTTTATCAATCCCAGCAAATGATATCTTTAGCTATTTCCTTGTTCACTGATGCAGTCACTCTGTTGTAGAAGGCCACTAAATTTATTAGGTAAAATTTACTCCTGATGAAGCCATGTTGACTATCTCTGATCACTTCCCTGTCTTCCCTTGACATACTCCATTATCTTACTGGGCACTGAGGTGAGTCTGACTGGATGATACTTCCCAAGAGCTTCGTTATTACCCTTTTTAAAGATGAATGTAAGTATTCCCCTTTTTTCCAGTCACTGAGGACTTCTACATGAAAATCTCATTGACGCTGGAATGCATGTTGGCTAAAAACTAGCTCAAATAATGGATCTGCTTATAGTGATGAGTGAATCTAAAGATAATTAACATCCAAGCTGGGCACTTGGGCTTTTTGACTTGGAGGCTTCTTTCACCAGCTTATCGTGAGCAGGACAAGAGAGGAAGGGTTCTTTGTCTACCATATACAGTTTATATTCAAATCCTCAGGTACTGAAGAATCTGCCTATAACCCAGATGTTGCTTGCCTCCTGAGGCCTTTACCTTCCTGTTTGAGGTCTTCTTCTACTCTACTGTAATTTAAAGTCAAAAAAGTTAACTTAAATCACAGGTGTTATAAAATAGTGTAGATAAAGAACTTTGATTCAGATGGCCTAGATTTCAACATATCTGTACATGAAAGAAGTGTCTTGGTAACTCAGTACCCTTCACAACACCTTGTAAAGTGATGTACACTCAGTACATCTGGAAACATCTAAAAATGTTAATAAAGTTAAAATCTAAAAATGGTAATAAAGATCTAGAGTCATTCAAAATAAAATGTTAAGGACAGATCTTAATTTCAATCTTCAACACTTACTTGCTCAAATTTCAGATTTAGCACATTACCTCTATTAACTGAAAACTAGTTTTTGAAACATAAATGCTAACACTCAGAAATAAGAGAAAAGATATTACTCTTTTAGAAACAGTCTTTCCAACCTTTCAGGAATATTTTACTGGCAAAACACAGTGTGACCCCAATTTTTATCTTATCTTGACAAAAGTTTTCTCCCATTTCTGTTTTTCAAGAACATGGTATCTGCCCCTCCCCACAGTACTTTAGGTTAGGATGAAACAGAGATACTAAAAAATCATATCTGCTAAAGCTGTGTATCTACAAGAAAGAACAATTCAGGTTTTATTGTTCCAGGAAGAAAAAAACCTTAATTACAGACTCTCTGTGCATAGGACAGACAAATATTCAGTTTCAGCCTTGAAACCTGAAGTATATTTGTATTTTATTCAGTGACTGTGTAATGCAGAATGCATGGACTTAGATTGAAGTCTCTGCCCTTCAGATGAAGAGCTTCTTTACCTTTCTCTTTTTCCAATCCTGGATGAATCTTGTTTCATTTTATTTGTCCCCATGGCAAGGCTTCAAGAAGAGAGATAAAGAACAGCCATAAATGGTTACTGACATAACCTGCAATGTAGCTGTTAAGACATGTTATTGTGAGGTTGAAAATGGAATTTTAAACTTTTCAGATAGCAACCTTATATCCAGGGTGAATGAACTAAACACTAGAACCCATCATTCTTATCTTAAAAGGAACATGAAGACTGTATTTAGGATAGCACTTGAAGCTGTTAAGGCCAGTTGACTGGAGTTACAACCTCAGGATGAGTTAATATAGAAAGTGACACTTCTTGCCTTACAGCTGTGGGTGAGTTCCTGTTCACCATATCACTTGCTGGAATCGCAGATTGCCGAGCTGTTGTGTTTATTTCTTGCCAGACGTAATATAAGAAACCCATCCACCTATCACAGGGCTCTATGATCCATTTAGAGGCATAAGCATTAAAAAGTTACATGCCTGCAATCTCAGCATGTGTGGCCTCTTATCTTCTAGTAGGCCTAGTCCAAAGCAATTTACTTCCTCTGGACAAGAAGGCTTTTGCTTATCCTTTTGCGCTTTTGTCTTTTGTCTGTCTAATCACAGACAAATTTTTCTTTGATCCAGGCATCTCATGTTCAGTACGGTAAGGATAATTATCCTGCAATTATTTCAGGTAGGCAGAGACTAACGACCCTAATTATAGTTGTACAACCAGTTGGCAGAAATAGAGGATGAGGCCATTCAAGAGGGAGAAGAAAAATATCTTTCCGGGGGAAGCTCTTAGCTTAAAGATGTTGTACAGTCTATGGTGTGCAGACACCTTGATGTTTATTTTCCTGTTGTTTTCTACTTGGATTTTATATAAGGTATGCTTGGAGTACAGCTCTTCATTAGAAGTATAGAATATATGTTCCTGAAAAGACAAGGACTGGAAGAATGAAGAACTGCGTGCCTTGAGGTGTAGTATAGGTTGATGAATATCTAGCGAAACTCAAGGTGCACAGTTAATAAAGAGACCCAAGTCACTGGCAGTGGGTAACATACTTGAATAAATTGTCGAAATTTGTGGCGGGGTCTCGCTTTTGCTGTTGGTGTGTGTTATGAATAAGTCACTCAAACTGCCCTCTGATCCAGCAGGGCTGATCAGTGGAGGGTCCCCAGCCTTGTTGGGCATAAGGATCTTTTCTTTCCTGGGGTAAGAACAGACAAATCAAACAGTCAAGGAAATTTCCTCTCTTTCATGTACGGAGGGACCTCTCAGTGTAGAAAAGTCGTCACTCTCAAAGACTTATGGTCAATGGCTTAATGCCCAAGTGGAGACCAGTGAGGCCTTTTTCAGGGGTTTTATTGGAATCAGTTGTGTTTTGTACCACTGTCAGTGACATGAACAGTGGGATCAAATGCACCCTCAGACAATTTGACAGCACCAAGGTGTGTGTATGCTGCAGTTGATGTGTTGGAAGTAAGGGATTCCATCTAAGGAAACTTTGACAGGCTTGAGAGATGGACCCATGGGAACCTCATGAAGTTCAACAAGGCCGAGTGCAATCTCCTACACCTGCATCAGGGAAATCACCCATATCAATAAAAACTGAGAGATGAGTGGATTGAGAGCAACCCTGGGGAGAAGCACTTGGGGATACTGGCAGATAAAGAGCTGGGCATGAGGCAGGAATGTGTGCCTGCAACTGTGTCCTGGGTGGCATAAAAAAAAAAAGTGGCACTCAGGTCAAGGAAGGTGATTCTGCTCAGAGAGACACCAACTGCAGTTCTGAATCTGACCTTGGAGTCTCCAACATGGACATGGACCCCTTGGAGTGAGTCCAGAGGAGGGCCATGAAAATAGACAGAGAGCTGGAACACCTCTCCTGTGAAGGCAGGCTGAAACAGCTGGGGCTGTTCAGCCTGGAGAAAAAAAAGGCTTTGGGGAGACTTTATAATAGTTTTCCAGTTCCTAAAGGGACCTAGAGGAAAACTGGAGAGGGACCTTTTACCAGGGCATGTAGTGATAAGACAAGGGGAAAAGGTTTTAAGATGAAAGAGAGTAAGTTTATATGAGATGTAAGGAAGAAGTTCTTTACTGTGAGGGTGGTTAAACACTAGACCAGTTTCCTAGAGAAGTTATATATGTCCCATCCCTGGAGAAGTGTTCAAGGCCATGTTAGAGGTTTTGATCATCTTGCTCTATTGAAAGTTGTCCTTGGCCATGGCAGGAGCGGGGAAAGTAGATGATCTTAAATGTGCCTTCCAACCAAAATGTTGTATAAATTATCTATAACATTTCCCAAGGAAAGAAAAAAAAAATAAAAAAGCCTCCTTTTTAAAAACAAACTGGATACACTGCTCTGTAAAGTGCAAGCAGGAATTATATGGCAGAGAAATTATTTGAATTTTTGGAACTCCTCTCAATTTTTAAAATTTCATAATAATTTTTTTAAACTTTAGTTTAAGACTGTACAGTTAGTATGTATTAAACGTCTTTATTTTTCCATACTCTGGCAATATTGGACCTCACAGAGCTATTTATCATTACTGTTGAGAAAGAGCCTGTATCATTGCATCATTCTTTAATCCTATTCATTTGGGTAAATGTAATTGTCTTTTAAGACTTCAAATTTATTTTTGATGTAACCCTGGAATAAAATATGTCTTCCATTTAAAAAATAAAGTTTTCTATTAAGTGAATAATCAAATAAAATACAAAATCATGTACAATACTTATATGATATTAAGCAGATAGTCTTTTACTTTCTTATTGCTAACTTGTTTTTGTCAAACTTAATTACCAAGTCAATGCTACTACTCCACAGGAGCTGAAGTGGTGTTGCACACAGGCTTTTGAAAACACACACGTCTGGTCAGGTAGAAATAGTAAGGATTTGCATATGTTTAAAGTTACACATGTCCAAAACCAGAGCGTCTGAATTTATAGAAAATATATGTATTCAAGCAAAAAACCTCATGTTCTGCTTCTTCTGGTTGTTGTTTGCCTCTTCTAATTTTTTTTTAAGAAACAGACAATAACTGCAATTTATTTTAAAATGGAGCTGGAGGTGATGCTCCATTTCTGTATCCAGGTAAGGCTCAAATCCAACATATAGCATATTGTTACTTCTGCTTCCTGATCTAGAGTTCATCCCTGACTAAGAATTGGGATGAAGGCACTTTTAACATATCTTGTTTAAGCTCTCCCATCAGAGAGAACACAGAATTAAAATTTTTTGAGATGTATTTGAAAGACATATTAGCCAATCTTTGCCTAGAGAACAGACAGTAGAAAATTTGAATCTGTATCTTCTTAAACACTGAACCTAAACTCTCCAAGTGTTCCAATCAGTAGACTACTTTCAGAGCAGTTGTAATAAATAGATGATGTATAAACTCAGAAATAACTACCTCCATATTTTCAAACAATATTAAAAGGAGGGGTGCTAGAGCTCAACTCATGAGGGTTTGATTGAATATTCTGTCCACGAATATTGAGGATGCTTGCGTCTAATAGACTTCATACCCCAGAGAAAGTTAGTGCTATATCATATTATTTCTGGATCTTAGCAGAGCTTGAGCACAAAATTCTGGGCAGCTGATACTAAGGAAAAAAAAAAAAAAAAAAAAAAGAGGAGGTGAAAGCATATTTTCTTGAATTTGTGGAAAATGCACACTTTTTGTTCAGTCCAATGAATTTTAGTGCTTTCTGTATCAGCAAATTGAACAGTTTCATGGTTTCAATTCTATTGTTTCTGTATACCAGTTCTAGGGGGAAAAAAAATAAACCGCAAAATATGACACCAGCAGAGAAGAGATCTAGCACCAGAGGGTGAAGTATGCACCAGATAAGTGGACAATAAGGTGGACGTAAAACTGGCTGAACTTCCAGACTTGCTAGAATTATAATGAGCACCATGAAGTTCAGCTGGAGGCAGTCACCAGCATCATGCCTTAGGGGTTGTCCTGGGATGACTTTTTGATGCTTGTATCCCCAATTGTCTCTTCTGTTTATGCTGTATGTTAAGTTCTGAACCTTTAAGACTAAGTAACCCCTGATAAGTAACAGCTGTGTTAATTAACCAGCACAGCCTTGCCCTTGATGAGGAACAGCTATATCCAATAAGTATGAGCGAGATAGAACAGGGGGTTAGTTGGTAAGGGGAGGATGGTCATGGAGGAGTAACCTTGGGGAGCATGAGCAGAGGCTCCTGAAGCAGGATCCTGGAGAGAGAATCACTGCTGTGAGACTGGTTCCCAGAGTGAAAGGGGAGAAAGAAGATGTGTGGAGTTTGTTTTGAAAACAGCATTCCCTCCTCTGCATTCCTGCTCCTGGACTGTGCTCATCTGAGACCTCTCCTGAAAACCCAGAGAGACACCCAGATCTCACGCCTGCATCCCTGGGGCTCAGGACAGCATTTTTCCAGCACTGGAGGAACTGATAAGAGACTGACCGAGCTGAGCTACCCACAGAAAGGACTTTCTGAATTTACCATCTCACTTGAGAGCAACGAGAGGCCTGATTGTTTCATATTGTTCATTCTCTATTCTTGTGGTTGCTTTATTTTTAAAATAAATAGCTTTTTCCACTTTCCTCCGAGGAAGCTTTTTCCCAGACCAGTTTGGGGAGGGGCCTTTTAGGTTTGCTTCCCAGAGGGACCCCATTCAGGGGTTCTCTCACAAATTTGCCCTAAACCTGGAAAGGGGTAAATACTCGCTCCAAATGAATGGATGAAACTCCAAGCTTCATGAATGACCTCAGTGACTGAGAAAAGCACAGCCTCAGAAAGCTTGCAGACAATACAACACTAGAAAGAGTTAATGACTAATCAGGTGATTGTTCTGCCGTTTAGAGGGATCTTGATGAACTGAAGAAATGGCCAAAGAATAATATCGTCAAGTTCAACATAGGAAAACCATTGGCTGTTGTCAAGATGCCATTAGACAGGCAGGCAGATAATGTGATTAAGGCTGCCCTTCACACAAAAGATTGGACCAGATGATCTTTCAAGATCCTGGGCCATTTTATGATTCGATGATATGCAACATTCTGCATCTGATCAAAAATTCTGCCATGCACAAGTTCTCTGTTAATCACTGAATTATTCATGAGCCATTTGTTTGCTCTCGTACCACAGAAGACAAACAGCTGCATCAGCAGAAATGTTGCCAGCACCTTAAGGAAGGTGATCCCTCCTCTGTTCAGCACTGGTGAGACACATCTGGATTGTTGATTGCAGTTCTGGGCTTCCCAATACAAAAGACACATGGACTTAGAGAATAAGTTAATGACAAGCCACAAATATGATTAAGCTTTTGGAGTGTGTGACATACAAGGAAAGGGTGAGAAAACTGGATCTATTTAGCCTTGGGAGGATGGGGTTTAGGGATATCTTATCAGATATTATAAATTGCTGATGATTAGGAATAAAGATGAGGAAATTAAACTCACTTGAGTGATACATATTGAGAAGACAAAGGCAATATGGAAAAATGGAAATACAGGAAATTCAATTTCTATGAAATGTAGTATTTCTGCAAAGGTGATAACATACTGGAACAGCTTGCTCAGAGAATGTAGAGTCTACATTTCTGGAGATGTGGACATTCCAACCGGCCACAAACGTAAACCATCTCCTCTAGCTGATCCTGCTTCAAGGAAATGTGTTGGACTAAGTGATCTCCAGATGTGTTTTCCAACCTCAAAGATTCAGTGATTCTGTGAAAATATAATATTCTGATGTTAAATTTTACCTTAGTTGCACATTAAACAACTTCCCTAACTAGTTTCAGTAATTCTGCTCCACTCTATTTACAAATGGGTTCTATTTATAAGGAACAGGATGATCTTCCAATATTTATTTTCCACAAAATTAAATTTTGCAGATGGTCTGCATCTCCATACTATTTTTTCCAGCAGTGAAATCTAAACCAGAATACCTGCCTCAATCACTAGATTTCATTCCTCATGAAGTTCACTAATTCTTTATGGAGTACAATACCATCACCTCTTGATCATATTGTAATAACTGAAGAAATTTAATGAACAAGAAAACTCAGAGTGTAAAGACTTTTTTATGCTAAAACCAAAAATGGCTGCATGCCTCACCCATCAAAACTCTGCTTTTAATGCATTTTTTTCAAGTGTTGTGCTATGACCTAAATGGTTACATAAAATATTACATTCATGGAATATCATAAAAATAGTGTATAGGGAATATAGTGTATATAAAATCCCACATGTAACCTGTGTACATTCTGATGGTCTGTTCTTGTAAAGTGTACAGCAGTTGTTGTTAGTATATGTGATGGATTCGTACTTTCAGTTTTCTCTACATAATAATAACTTGTTTAATGTGGCATGATGGCTGAGCTTTCTTGCAAGTATATTCTGAAGAATAAGGTATACTCTATGCTCCTTTAACCTCCCATTTTGAATTGGTCCCAATTTTGACTTCTCTTCAGGAATAAGAACTAATTACTATGCTGGTATTTTTTCAGTTTCCTGAGCATCTGTCTGGTTCTCTTAAAATATCCCAAAGGTATTTACCACTTCCAGACTTTGCATCATTTCCTCAGTTCCTGGCAGGACTTTCTTTAAAACTTAACCCCTAAACACTACTTGGTAATGTTTCATGAGTTTTTCATTCACTCTTTGGCATGTGAAAGCCTTAATTATATCCCTGTGAACTTCTGGCATAGGTCCAGATGTTGAGGAAAAAAATAGCAAGCTCACCTAAACAACACCTCTAATTGAGAAGCGGCACTATGAAAAGAGGCAACTAGCTTTTGTCCAGTAATTCTCTCTTAGGAAACTGTAGTGAGGTGAATTCTGCTTACAGTTATAACATTGCCACACTAATAAGAAATGAATTCGATCTAACAATATTTGGATCAGAAAGACTGTGTTTACATCAACCAGTGCATAATGCGATAGAGTAATAATTAAGTAAATATGATGACCTTGAAATACATTGTGCAGGAGTCTGATAATTCATACATTCTGCTCATATATCTAAAAAATTGAAATTTACCTGGCTACTGTGTGAATATACAGGAAAAGGGAAATGAGCTTGAGATACCAGGATTTATAACTAAAACTGTGTTCGTTGTGCACACAAGGTCTTGTTCAGCTATAATTTATATCACCACCTGCAAAAATGGAAGACAAAGAAGATGTAAAAACATGGTTTTTACAACTCCTTTCTTGGCTCTGTGGACAGGTGTTCACTTTGGAGGGAGAAAATCTGTAAATTTTTAAGTGGCAAGGGCTACAATAATTTTGTGTATGTGACTCTAGGTGTGTCCACCTGCTGTGGATCTCCTTGGGCCACAGGAAGACAACTCTTCATCACAGGCTGTATGGGAATCTCAACTCCAGTGCCTGGATCACCTCCTCTTCCTGGTTTTTACTCATGTGGGTGTCTGCAGGGTTGTTTCTCTCATATTTTCACACTTTTCTGCAACAGCTTCTGTGGTTTTTTACCCTTACTTAGATAAGTTATCACAGACATGCTACCAATGTCATTGATTGGCTCAGCTTTGGTCAGTGGTGGGTCCTTAAAGCTGCCTGGAACTTTTCTGTCCATCATTGAGGGGCAGTTTCTGGCATCTTCTAGAAACAACCTTTTCAGACCACCTCCTACAAAAACCTTGACAAGCCAGTCCAGTGTAGGATATTTGAAATTTCTCTCAGAAACAGAGATTTTACTGATAAGAGCTATAATCTGAATTTTTTATGATAATAAACTGATGCAAAAATATGCCTCTAGATCATTATTTTTCATCTGTAGGGCTATCTTTAGCTTATTAGGAAACACTAGAAATACAGAACACTATACTGGGACTTCTCTTTTCTCATAAGCATTATTCTGGGAAGAGAGAAGTTTCAGGTTATTATGAAAAAAAGTTATAATTTTTTACTGCAACATCCAAACACCATCACAACAGTTTTGCTGCCAAACTGTCATAAAGAAGGCTACAGCTGTTATCTCTAACAGTAATTATATGAATATTACATATTATTCATTTCCACATAATTTTATGAAAATTGACCTAGATAAAAATCACACAGGAACTGGTGTAAGGCTACTCTAAGCATCTTTACAGACTAAATAAAACTATTTGTGAAAGCAGGCATTAAATCCACCCCTACATATATCCCCCCACAAATGGGCAATTTATGCAATTTTATTCATGTAATACAGCATGTTTGTAAAAGTTTTTCTCTTAAAAAATAAGGAAAATCTCCACTGAATATTTTGTTTCTTCTTGGGAAATTCCTACACGTACTCAGATGATCTCATAGCAGTGAACAAATTAGGAAAAAAAGCGAGGCTCACCACTTTTGAAGGAAAAGTATAATAGCATTCAGAATGACTTCCTAGATCTCTCTCATGTTAATGACAGCTGTGTGAATACCATGCAGAACAAAAAAAATTCCTGCAGCTGCATATTAAGATTAATCTGCTATCACCCATAAAAACAGGAAATCAAAACAACTCTATTAACTTGTAGTACTACTACTGGAGTGAAAATGCTACTGAAGATGATATAACAAATATGCATCTCAAAATTTCTCTCTATTAAACATATTCTGAAATTCTGCTCTTTCCTAAGCATTTAGTTATGCCAGTCTATCAGCAGTTGGATTGGACCATGGATGCTTTGATATATGTAAAAGAAAGATGCTTCTACCTGAGATATTAAGCCTCTTTACAGTCAATAAAGAGGGGGAAAAAAAAGGCTTTTTTGAAACCTCTACCTTAGAATAAACTTTTATTTTAATTCCAGGTTTTAAAAATTATGTGAGACAAATGGTACAAAATCTATAACAATAATTCTCTGCATTCATAATTGCAAACACATGCTTGTGTTCAAGTTTAAATAAAACCCAAAGAAACAATAAAATTATATTAAAGAGTTATGTTTCCATAAACATGTATAATTCTGTCAATTAAAAACAGACAGTGATATTTAAAACAGGCTAGAATCATATATCTTGGACATGGAATACCTATTTCAACAGATTCTTCTAGGGCATTAATCAGTCATTAACTTAGTAAGCAAAAGAGCTGAGTGTTTGTTGGATGTGGAAAAGACCTTTATCCTGAAGACAGTTTATGTTAATAATTTTCTGCCTTGTTCCCATGAGAGTTCATGAGCTCAAGTGGAGTTGGAAAGACTGGGATGTCTGAAGTCAGGATAAAATGAAGCCAGTAAACTCTAGAAACTATCTTAGCTTTTAGAAAACTATAAGAAAAGCTGTAGGTCTTTTAAAATAGAATTTTAAATTAGATGACTAGGACTTTGTAAAAAGGTACCAATCTATACTCTGATTTACCACTGTGCAGTCTCATCAGGTTAGACTCTTCAATCTGATAAGCCAGCCACATATTTTACCTGAAAGTACAGTGGTTTACATACTGATGTAGGCAAATCAAAGGAAGTCTCTAAAAGCCCATTAGTGACCTAAGGGTTCTGAACAGTATTACAAAAGCTGTTATTAGCTTCTATGGAATAACTACTGAAGTCCTGATAAACATTTATCTCAGAAGATACAGGAAGAGAAGCAAAATATGCACCGTTTCTTCAGATGTTTAGGGCACGAAAGTGTACATAGATGAACTTATTTGCAACCTGATTCTACTATAGACATATTAAACCTATATTTCCTCCACAATAAGAAATTTACTAGTCACAAAGATAAGGTCAGCTTTGGAGAAGCTTTGAAGAATGTGAAGATGTGTATATTATTTTTCTGAAATTGCTTTGTATTAGTATTATATTCTTCTGAGCAAAAATTAGACTTCTTATCTTTGAATGCACGACCAAACAATTAGGCTAGAATCATTCTTATGCTTTTCCTCTCTCCATTATGTTTCTTTGCCTAGTCAAAACTTAATTATTCATGCAAATAGAAAGAATGAATATTTTCCAACACATGATTATAGCTGTTTTCACTGCAAAAAATTCTGAGATCATTTTTGATGTGCATTGCAAAAAACAAAACAAAACAGTCTGGATTTATGCTAAGTGCACTTCTTTAAAAATTCAGATGAACATTCATAGAGATTGCTTTGCAAGGGATTCTCTAGAGAAGCTGATTTCAAAGCACACTGAGCTCAATAGAAAAAAAAAAAAAGCAGCTATTTGGATCAGGCCCTACTTTCTCTATTTTTTCATAATGCACTGTTCTGCTTACCACAAAAAAAGTCACAGGGCAGACAGAACAAGCTAGGAACCCTGCAGTCTGTTCACTGACAGGCTTTATATTAACAGATGCTACCAGCACAGAGAAGCTACAAGAGGAATTAGGGCAGGTTAACATCTAATGCTATGGAGCAATATAACAAGCTAAGGAAGATTTTGTTTTATCCTACTCTTCTTCCATTTTACTAAAATATGCAAGTGCAGTGTCAAAAAAGTCCTAAAAAAGATTATGTTTAATTGCATGAGTATGCACCCTTACTTGGAAAATGTCACAATCCTTTTCCTCAGCTGTCCATCCTAAGAGCACATGACAGCATGCTCTTAAAATCTCAGGTTGAGAAGTGTTTGAGTTATGAGCTCAGACTATTAGCTGAAATCTTCTGGTTACAAACATTCCAAGTATGAATTAAAGAGCACTTTCAAAAAAAGAAATTAAAAATGTGGTGATGTCTGGCATTCAGAAAAGATTTCCTTGTTTCTCTGTCCCATCCTGTATTGTTAAGGTAAAGACTAAATTTTAGAGATGTTTTTCTTAGCCTCACTGGGATTTAGCCAAAGAGAACATATTGATTTTGCTTTGTACTCACACCCAAAATATCTTGCAAAGCCTGGAGAGGTCCCAAGAATAAGATGCAGCTGTCACCATAAGATTTGTCCTTTGTTTTTTTGACAAAGAACATCTACATGTGTTCACAATGTCATGTTTGCTTTCATGAAAATCAAACAAAATATTCTTTTTCTACCAAATTTATGTTAAAACTATTTTTGAAAAAGTCATTATGTATTGCTATAAAGACATGCAAAAGTTAATGTACAATTCTTTCCAGAAGAAGTGCTATTCCCGAGACACTTCTGGGAAGATTTGTTCCAGTCTTGGAAAAAAATGAGAATTTATTTCATGTGCCTATTAGTAAAGTTTTATGTGGTCGCTTCAATATTTGTCTCTAGTTACTTCTTCTTTTTCTCTTGGTAATTTCATTGCAAGTTAAAGAAGGGGAATTCATTGAGAGATGGATGTGAAAGAAATGTTACAAATAAATCTGTTCTTTCTTGTGACTGAAAAAGGACCCCAAATTCAACACATCTGGTAAATACAATATGTTTCTCATTTCATTCTTGAATTATTTCTCATTTCATTCTTGGACAGGATGTTTAGGCTCATATTTTAAGCTGTCAAAAGCTTTTTTAAAATCATGATTTAAATGTACACCTAATTTGCTCTTGTCTACTACTCTATCAGAAGCCTATATTGAACAGCTTACAGTGTTTAAACTCTATTTATTTTCCCATAAAGGGATGTTACAAATATGCCTGATGAAAGACTGGAGACAAAGGACTGAGATCAGCCACACAATTGAAATCAGCTGGCAGGAAAGAGAATCTACAGTGGATGAGCTATGACCAGGTAGCTTCCATCTGTGGTGCCTAAGAAAGGCATAGGGCAATCAAGAGTTATCCTTATGGTGTTGCACTTATTATTTGGATAAAAGATAAAAAATAATATAGATTCAAGTACAGAAATACAAAATATGTTCATATTATTATGAACACTTATTTCCTTTTTTAAATTTAATGTAGTATTAAAGACTATACCTTTAGTAGCCCTGATCATGAAACATGTTCCTTGATCAACTTCTTTAGTCAAATTAATATGCTTATAAATCTATATACTTTCTTTGGATTCAGGTTACATATTACCCACAGAAATATACAATGGGATGTCTGAGACTGCTTATAAGGAATATAAAATACCTATAACATACTTTAAAATTGTTGGTCTATATAGCAGTCTAATTCCACTGGAAAAGTGCTCCTTACAACTCAAAACTTTTTCCAGACTTTTTAAAGTATAAATGTGTAGTTATTAAAAATCTCATGTATGGCCTATCTTTTAACAAACTCAGTGATACAGCAGTTTAACACAAATAAATGTGTTTTTTCAACTGTTTTTCATTTAAAAACAAATATACAGGAAAAGGAATATATATGTATTAATGTATGGAGAGAACAACAAATATTTCGTGTAACAGGGCTGAATGAAAAAAGCTTCTTCAGTTTACTTCTGGCAAGAAAGTAGCCCAGTATTTTCTACAAAACGGTAGGTTGTCTTTCTATGGCACTTGTTTGTGATTCCTATTGAATACAACACAGGATTAACTTTGCCATGAGCAGAATCACCTGGCAAACCATGCCTCATGGACTACAGTAAGTGTAGTAAAACAGTATTTTTAATGGTTCTAGTTGTTCTGTCACACTTATGATTTCTATAATTTTATATTAATTTTTTATACTTCTTTAACTAATAGAGGTACACATAGCACCATCTAGAGATGTAAAAGTAAATTTTTTAGATGAATCACTATCAAACAACTGGCATACCAGATGACTTCGCAATTTATAACTACTACTCATACTATATTTTCAGATGACAAGCTGAAAGAAAGTCACACCTTCCTAAAAAAATGCAGACACTTCTCTAATGTGGATTCCCTGCATGACTTTTCCAGAAATACACTGACTGAGCAGCTTCTGACTATAATTTGTGTTCATTCAATGGCAAATTATTAAGATAATGAGTAGATTATGCAGTATTTAATGACATTCTTAAAAGCCCCTCATGCTGTGTAGAAATATTAAATATCTCTTAACTAATGTGTAGGATAAACACAGAAAATGAGACTGGCAATAGTTGATATGTAGTGTTGTTCCACTTAAGAAAGCAATCACTTAAACTCTGCTCTAAGATCTATGAATATGCAGCCAGGCACAGAGAACAAAGACAATGTGGCTGAAGGCTAGCCAACTTGCACTACAAGCAATATTCAGCCATCTAATTTTGTTTAGAGAAGGAATTAATCACTTGCATCTTTTTAAAACATGTCTAAATCAATACCAGTAATTTTGGCTCTTGAAAGAGTCTATTTGCTTTATCTTTTACTAAGGTTAGTGGATTGAAGAAAATGTTAAAGATGAGAAAAAAGTCTTTCAAGATATTATTATGTCTGTGAAAGAATGAGGACAAACAAACAGTCTGTTACTTTTTTTTCATCCCTTTAACTGCTAATTTTCTTATGTGATTAGTTACTTCAGCCAGGACATTTCAGAACAAACCTTCAAATGAAAGAAAACTAAAACATCTTATAAAAAACCCAAAAATCCACAATGCTATATATATAATTATCAAATTTTACTTTTAGGCTAAGGTGATATTTGAAATCCTACTGCTGTGACAAGATGTTTCAAGCTGTGTTAAATCAAAAAGCAAATGTAAAATAACTTTATTTTTAATACCATATTACAATAGTCCCCAAGTCCTTTTATACTGGTATAAAAAACAAAAGTAAATGTAATTAAATTAGTGACATTATATGACTGTAAAATGAACCCACTGGAAGCAGAATTAGACTCTAGAGTATTTACAGGGAGAAAACCTATATTGAAATTTGAATTATAATAAAACTATTAAAATCATTCAATGTATTGTAAGAATACTGATAAGAGTTAATGACAGTATTTCTCAAAGACTACAACCATTTCTTGTAAGCAAGTGGCAATAAAAGAAATTTTTCAGAAGAGCTGAAAAGTGATAGCTGAAGTGTATATGAAGGTCAGATACAGATTACCAATGCTTTAAAATTTATTACTTCAAGACTCTGCTTTTTTTTAAATACGATGGTCTTGGTAATATGTTATTGACACAGAAACACACAGCACAGCACTGGAAATTGGTGAGGAAGAGCGCTTTGGAAGGAAAGTTGTTATCTTTATTTCATTACTTTTTTGGGCTATATACATGAAAGTAATTTACTTTCCAATACTTTAACCTTTCACCCTAATTTAATGAGATTACTCGGATTCTCATGGATAGCTTTCAATCATTAATAAGATCATGGAACTGATTTAGAAAAGATTGTGAAACAGTAAAGGCAAAATTTTATTTATCTAGAACTAGACATTTTGCTCTTGTTTCAAGTAGTTTGGGACATACCTCTGGGGGGAAAATATTACTAAAATCAATGTAAAACCCAGCAACATAATCTAGTTTTATAGTAGAATATTGGTTATTCACATAGGCTTTTCTTCTAGGCAAAACTCCATGGAGCAATTCAGATATTCTTTTAAACTGTGTAGGATAAATAATCTTCTAGAAGAGTCAGTTCCTTGTCTGACATTTCCACTGCTCTCCTTTCTCTATCAAGGAATGCAGATCAACTATTTATATTGCACACTTTGACTGTGGTCAAGTCAATTGCACTTGCTATCAGACTCATGTTTTTTCATCATCTTGTTTTTCATGAAGCCACTAAAACATGAAGTTGTACTAAATTAGCCTCCACTAGATTTAACGAACATTATTGGTTATCTTCATGAAGAAAAAAAATACAGAATCCTGAAGGGTGGAGGTTTGCAATAAAAGTGGCTTGAAACAACAACAAAAAAGAGGTAATATATTAAGTATCTATTTTTCTTTAAAATTTGTAAGCTAAAACCACTAAGGTATTAGTTTTCATAAATAACAAATTCAAGCATAGCAAAACCATCTCTAGCTTTTATTTTAAAGTGAATTTTAAATAGAAGGAAAAAATATTTTGGAATGGTACTATTATTTTTTTAAAAAAATACAAGTTAAAGAACACTGAAATAGGGACTGTCATTTTTGAGCTCCATAGGTTGACCACATGAAATAAACATAAACAAATCTCATTAATATGTAGAAAAAAAGTGGTCTTTTCTAATAATCTGTCTTATGATTTTTAACAATCAAATACAACAAAGAATATAAATAAAAGTTACTCTTTGACCTCCCTTTGGAGCGCAGCAGTGTTGTGTACAGAACATATCAGTATGCAGCTACAGCAGGCCTCATTAGTTTGCCATCTGCCATGGTGGATAGATGCTAAAATGTTGTTATTGCAAGGTTCATTGAGCAGTAAAATTATAATATTTTTTTAAAAAATGTATTTTAAGTAAAAATCCCTTGAAAGAAAACAGCTGCTGAATGATGACTGAGGCTGTGATCCCATTAAAATAAAAGACATCAAACAAATAGAAGAAATTTTAAAACAGTTATATCAGCCTTAGGTCCTTCATCCTGTAAGAATAAGTGAGAGAACCTTTTCAATATGGTCATATGTATTCCACAAGGCAATATTTAAATGACATGTGAGCTACCATGTTTTATACTGGTTATTTCTGTTTCAGCATGTCTTCATTGGCTCCTCCCATTTCAGAGTAATATATAGTTTCCTGGAGCTTTTTTGTCAAAATAAAATCTAATCATGCTAAAAACCCCCCAAAACCTAATGCTTTAAAGTTAACATAGCTGCTTTTAATACTATCTTTTTCTTTTTTGTTAAATTACTCTTGTCAAATTATAAAGATAAATGATATTTATGTTATAAACGTTACATAGTAAAAATATACTTTCTTTTCTGTCTTCTTCCGTATCTTTACAGAAAAGTAAAAAAGTTACTTTTCTTAAAAAGATACTTAAAAGAATATTCAAATCTCTGCTGGACTCCTTTATTCTTCCTGTAGTTAACATGCACTGTTCCCTACTCTATGCTATCATAAAATCACAGAGTCACAGAATAGCTCCCCTGAGTTGGAAGGCACCTGCAAGGATGGAAGGCCCTGCACAGGACACTTCAAGAATCACACCATGTGTCAGAGGGTATTGTCCAAATGCTTGAACTCCAGCAGATTTGGTGCTCCGACCACATCAGGGGATCAAGTAACAATTTCTGCAATAAAAAAAAAAAATTATAGTCTTATATTGTCAAGCAAGGGCTAGGTCAGCCACACCATTCCCTTCCTGCAGTGAAATGTCACTCACAGTCTGGGAATGACAGGTCTTTCTACATAACAAAGCTGAATGAAAGCTGCTGCTGGTCTTGTGGGGCAAGCTGTTTCCCCACTGCTAGACATTGCTGCTAGCCACGTTTCACTGCTCTGAAAACTATTCCTCACTCCTTTCTCACAAACTCCTGATAACATTCTCCACAGTGACACAATTGCTTTGCTAGGTATGTCTCACATGTTGCTCTGACTAGGAGCTTTACTAGGATGTCATGCTCTACTGCCTATTCTGACCAACATCTCCAATATTGTTGAAAGCCCCTTTCAATCTATGGAATGAGCATAATTTATAATATTAGGATTTCTTGAAGCAGCAAAGATGAATTGATTTGTGATAGCTCTAACAGGTTGAGAAATGAGTCTGAAAACTGAAATGGAAAACGTAGAATAATACAGTATTCTATTAGCACTTCTAATTTAGAGAATACAGTTATAATCACATTTTACAAAAAATATAGTACCATTTATTCACCTTCATAGAACAGAATACATCTAATTGTTGCAGAGAAAGGGGTACTATAAAAAATGGAGAGGGAAGAATATTGTTATTGACTTCAGTTAGACTAGTTCTTATCTACCGGTCTTACAAATTAGCTAAAAGGACTAATGCATTTCTCTAGACACCCATTACTTAACAAAATGGCTTAGGGGTTCTACAGAACTCACCAGTACTAAGAAAGAACATGAGTATGATGTGACTCATAAATTGGTCTATTCATGATTTTCCAGATACTCCATTTTTTCATTCCAGATTTCTATTTCATTTTCACCATCTGGAAATGGATGAAATTGTGGGGGTTTTATGATGATCTATATGGAAACTATTAACAATAGCTTTGTGTGACATAATTGTAATTTATTAGCTAGGTAATTTACAGGTCGATACAATCTTAGTAGCTTAGATTTTATGAGTTACTGTGACAATGTATCATTATTTACTCCAGAAGTTGCGACTTGATGTGCTTACACACACTGTAACTGTTCATGGATAAAAGCCTAACATCTTCCAAAAGAAGAATAAATAACCAAATGTGTCACTGTAACATATACTTTTAATGCAGCAGTACCTTAAAAATTTAACTATTTAAGTTAGAAGGTGTGTGGAATATAAAACTGAAATTAAATACACAGCAAGATAAAATATGCAATAACTTAATTGAAAATATTAATATCCTAAAATGCAACCCTGATCACAATTATGGAGTCACCATAATGTCACCATGACATTCAAAGAAAATAAAGTTCTATCTTAAATGCTATAATCTGATACAGACTAAGAATAGAAAATATTTTAGAAATTATTTAATGTATAATTTTGGTAATTTCTAAAAAAAGTATGACGTTGTTCTAGACACTTGAAAAATTTTAACAAATACAGAATGAATTATGATAATTGTCTTAAAGAGCTTTCTTTGTAATTTAAAATTAATATTTAAGAAGTATGTTCAAGACATGAAAGACTGAGAAGGAAAAATGACAGAGCTAAAGCAGAGCAACTGCTTGATTGACTGTTATTAGTGCCATGAATTTCCATTAAAATAGGAATAGAATCAATCCGTGATAAAAGTATAGTAACTGCCAAGTCTGGCTGTACCTTTTTCATTATCTTCTATTCTCAGATATTTTTCAAGGTAAAGTCCTCTTGTCATCATGCTGAAGTTTTGTTGTAGGAGAATCTGACCATAGGAGGCTAGTGTTGCTCAGGGGGAGTAGGACCAAACAAGTTTAAAGTAGTACTTGGCAAATCTGATCCATCTTGTAAGTAGCCAGAATCCAAGAAAGGCAATCACTGCAGCTTTGTAAACAATGTGTGTTCCTGAGGGTAGCATGGATATACATTATTACTTCCTAGACTGGTGCAGATAACTTTCCATGGTCAGAGGTTCACAGAGGAGTAGCCTCTATTTTCACAATGTAACAGAATTCAGCCCTCAGATACAAGATGTAAATATATGTGTTCATGAAAAGCACATCCTCAAACTGCTACTCAAGGATATTGGTTTAAAAAAAGTTGTGTGTCCATATTCTTTGCAATTCATCATATTTGTGCTAATACTGATTAAAACTAGACAAAATATTACACTTGACTACAGCAAACACAAGGTATAGCATGAAATCTCCATAGTTACAAAAGCTTGCGGAAAAAAGTATATATATTGCCATACTTGAACAAACCTATATTTTCCATAAAGTTGTTTTGTCACTAATGATGAAAAAGTAAAAAGAGAGGTAAAACCTGTAGAAAAACATTTTCTTACAACACGTAAGTTTGCTCAGTTCAGTTTCTCCCTAAATGTCCACAGGCACTTTAATATTAGATTGTCCTATTCCCTTTTTAAACATTTACACCTGCTTCGACATCTTTCTGTTTTCTTCTGTACCTGGAAGAAACATTTCAGATGGATATAGTTACTCCATATTTTCAAGTTTACAAAAGTTTTTATACAAAATTTCTATAATTTATTCTGTAAATTATGTTACTTAGTTTAAATTACCCTGTAAATTACCTTACTTATTGTAAGGTAAATATCCTTTTGTTGGGTGATGGGCAAGGGCAAGAAAAAAGGGAGAAGGGATGAGTTGGAAGCTTCTTAATTGCAAACTGCCAAGAAATATTTTATATTTGAATGAATGATAAATGTATAATAGTAACAAGGCAAAGTTTGAAAGGAAAGGTCATATCTTTCATTAGTCTACCCAACATACTTTCCAACAGCTAGGCTTCCCAGACTACTAGCTCTTCCAAGTGTGATAAAAAGGCGACAGTCTTTAAACTAAATACTAGGGGGAAAAAGCCAACATGTATATTATTATTGTCTTTCTGATTCATGGAGCTATATGAAATTTTCTGTTTATGCCTCAGCAGTTTTTAATTTTGCTCTTTCAATTTCCTAAATTGCATTTAATATCACTATGCTCCATGTTTACTGTGCGTATTTCCCCTGTTAACTATTCAGGTTTGTAATTTGTTGCTGTTTTTTACATTTGGCTTATGGCAACCTTGGAAAAGTCATGGCACTCACTGAGATTCTTTCACTGCCAGTAAAGGGTTGTTTTTGTCATTAACACTTCTGAAATTTAGAAGTGACATTGAAATACCTGGTGTTGTGTTTCTCTTGCATATTTTAATGCAGGTATGTTACATATCTATATCATCTATATCTATTTATATCTATATCATTTCCTAATGATATTCTTTACTAAAATTATAATTTATGAGAGGTATATCCCAAGGATAACACTAGACAAATATAGTAATTCAAATCCAGAATTAGAGATTTCTGTCACAGCCAGTATAATTTATGAGTTGAGTGTGTTGTAAGATGCTATGGTATTACTAGGCCATATTCTTAAACTTTAAGATTCCATAAATCATTTTTGTTCTGAATGTGTCTAGTGTTCCCATTTTAGATGACTATTCTTTTTCTTTCTTTTTTTTTTTTTTTTTTTACACAATTTGGGGAGGGGGTTATGTTTATCAAAGAAAATATGTTTTTTGTAAATGACAAAAAAATTAGTCTGATATCTGTGTTTTCCATTAAACAATGCATGTGCCACATGAGATTAAAACAAAGAGTTCCTAGAATTAAATTCAGATGTTGATCCAAATATAAAGAAAAAGAGGAACAGATAAGGTAATCTTTGTTTCTGATATCATTTTTTCAAAGTAACTCTTCAGGTCCTGGTGGATTAAGACAAAAATTTTTTGTCAGTGTTGATCCCTAAACAACAGAATTTACAGGCAAGTAAGACAATCTGAATTAACCAAACTGAGCTATAAAATGTACAAAGAAAAATAAAACCAAAACCAACCTCTCAGACACCTCTGCCCGCTTGTTATAATGGTGGCCATTATAGAGTCATAAACAGTTGAATCACAGTTAACAAGTAAACTTACAGAACCCCATTGCAGCAGAAAATAAATACATCTGTATGCTTTATAACTAAAACAGAGGGAAAACAAAAACAAAAACAAAACAAGATACTCAAACTGAAAAAATGCTGTGAAGCAAATTATTTCAGTCTAATTAGAGGCTGACATAAGTTTTGTGGAATACTCTGAATGGCACAGGCAAACACAATATAAATGTATTTTACAGAGGAAGTGAGATGTAAAAAGCATATGCAGCTCTACTTAGCAGGTATTCAAGTGACAGAAGAACAGTAAGTTGCCAGACAAAGGACAAGTGCAGACCATCACTAGGTCTGCCTACTTACCCAAAGTAAAAGGTATCAGGACCAGAGGAGAAACTTTCTTTTTGGGAGAGGGACAAGAACATAAATACAGTTATACACGAATATACAAGAATATAAATACAGTTATACACGCACCACCCAAAAAGAGAATCAGGCAAGAAATATGGCAAGCTTGTTTCAATTCCCACTTCTTGTGTCAGAGAGCTTGATCACCTGGACCTGTGCTACTAAGAACCACCATGGACCAGAGCCATTACAGCTTACTATATAGCTATAGAGAAGTGAGATGTTAATGAATAAATTTAGTGATTTTTTTGGACTCTGCAGTGTTATGCTTTTGCAATTGTATGTCATATGTAACCCATTAAACTAATTGTTTTCTTGAATAATCATAAGATGCAGAAATAAAAATGCTTGCATAGCTTGTGTTTTGGTAAATCAGAGAGTTGGAAACAACAGATATTCATTTCACAAAGATTCAGGATCTCTTTTTTCTACGACGCACAAAGATTCAATCCACAAACAGATCAAAGGTCATACTTAGCAATACTGCTTATTAGAAAGAGTTCTGTAAAGTGATTTTTTAGAAATGTTTTGCTCATTGACACTTTACTCTTCTTCTGTTGATTAAGTTAAGCTAAGATGGGTAACTGTTTAAAGTACTAACTATTTATTACTCTATCAAAGCATGCACTACTTTAAGGAAACGCTAAAAAGCCCACTTAGTGATGAAGATCAACACTTTCATGTATGCTGAAGCGAAAAGAGAGTGTCTCAACCTTCAAAAGCTAAAAAAATATTTAAATCGGGTAAATATTCAGAGGAAAGCAACCTCTTCAATCATTATTTTAACCAAATAACACATTCAAATAAGTATACCTCTTTCATTTTATTTTTCATGTGAGCTGATGCATTTTATCAGTTAATACTTCTTGATCAGTATTAACCTCTGTTCTTGTTCCTGTTGTCAGCATGGAATGTCCAGGGACTATTATATACGGTCATACATTTTAAAATTGAAGATTTGCCATTTTTACATTTTTTTTACTTCTGCTTAGCCATATTGAATTGTGTCTTAGCCATCCCTTTTATGACATAAACATGAAGTTTTTGCCTCTCCTAAAACTTTGTGCTTGGTAGCAGACTGAATAATTCATTGATACTGGACCCTTCACATCTTCCTATTCAGATTTTTTGTCATAATTATTCCAAATCCATGTATTTACCATTCCAAAAGTCATTAACCATGTTGCATTCAGTCCACTGCTTTTTTTCCCCCAACTTGATGAAATTCCCTGAAACAATACTTAGCTATTAACAGCAAGTGGCTTAAGGATATTTAGTATTTTCTTCTATAATACTTTAGATTTGTCTGTATACCACTTGGTTTACATGAATATTCAACAAATTAAACAAATTAAAAAAAAGAATCTGTCTGGAGGTAGAAGTTCTACAACATGCAGGGATGGGAATTTTTTCAACTGCAACAGTGTATTGCAAGGGCAAGCAAAGTCAGGATAAGAAGTTATAAAAAAAATAATGTGGATAAGCAAACTTCA
The DNA here is from genome assembly GCA_910950805.1 of Acrocephalus scirpaceus scirpaceus. Classification (NCBI taxonomy): domain Eukaryota; kingdom Metazoa; phylum Chordata; class Aves; order Passeriformes; family Sylviidae; genus Acrocephalus; species Acrocephalus scirpaceus. The sequence continues at coordinate 62,505,408 of OU383774.1, read as the reverse complement.
GTAGTAATATACTTTTGTGATAGATAAGAAAAAAATTATTTAGATACTTCAGAGAAAAAGGGAAGATAAAAGGAAAGGTAAAGGCTCTAATTATCAGAAAGGAAATACACTGGAGGGGATAAAAACTAGAATTTGTAAGTACTTGCTCTGCTTCAGTTCACTCAAAAGGACTCTAGTGTAAAATGATTAATTATGCTGGGAGTAGATGAACAACATAAGAGAACAGACATAAACACTGTTAAAGAGCAAATGAGAAAATACCTGGACCAAATTAATGTTTTGAATCTGTAGGGTCAGATTAAATCCATCAGAGAGCACTAAAGGAATTAGTCAATGAACTTTCATAGCCAATGGCAAGCGCTTTTAGAAAACTCCAAGGGGATCCTAGAACTCCAGATTAGTAACTTCACATCAATTATAGGAAAAACATCAGCTAAACAGAGATGCAATGTGAATAAAAGTAACTCTTATAAGTGCTGGAATGATGGTTAAGGCACAGAGCGAAACAAATGTCAGAGTTGAAAATGAGCTTATAAAATAGGCAGAAGAAAATTCACAAGTATGATTTCTCCTGCCTAATAAATTTATAATCTAGAAACATATACACAATCTAGGTTTCTCTTCCCTGCCTTTTTTCTGACTCAGCTCTTTATAGATTAGCACTTTACATTTATCAGCTTTTGCCTGATCTGCATTGATCATTATTATAAAATTCATCATATAAAAATAGAAACAATGGAAAAAAAAAACCAAAACTTGCATGGGTTTGTGGATGAACAGATAGATGAGAAGCAGGTTCCATTTGCTTCTCAACAATATTAGAAGTTTTAGAAGACATGAGCTTTGAAGTAGTATCATATAGCTGAGATACTGAATTAGTGAGAGCAAAACCTGTAGAGACTTCAGCTTTTAGTACCATGCACTGTCAAAGTCAAATTGTAGTTTTCTCCAGCCCACAAGATCCAAGCTCTCTAATACCTGAATATCTGAATAGGAAATTTTGGTTTTGCCACTGCTTATGCTTCTTACATAAGTCAATCACAAGACTGCTTCTAGATAAATAGTATTGATTAAAATTTGGAAATTTTGCAGGGAATTTATCTTTTAAACAGTTTATTTATTGATATATTGATTTTAAAACATACATGGGACATTTTCTTGGACAGCATCTATGAAGGGCATAGAGAGAGACTGTAGGATTCTGTCAGAGAATAAAGTATATCAGAAAAAGAAGTATGAAAGAGCAAGTAGCAGTATTTTAATGCAAATAAGAAGGTTGGAAGATTACTTATCAAAAAACCCGTGTTGCACTGGGTATTTAGGACTGATAGTAGAGAGCAGATGGATTTTGAAAAAGGAGCAGACGGATTTTTCATTGACATGAGGGGAGAGCTGTCAAAGTACCAGCTGCGGTTGAGAAGGAAGGACAACCAATTAATTGTCTGTGCCCTTTTTTGGCACGTGTCAAGTTCTGCTATCCTTTATTTACAGAGGCTCAATTCCTTGACAATCCACCGAGGAAGGCAGTCTAAAAAAAGTTAGGGTATTGTAAACCTGGTACAACAATAAAGCAGTTTTCTTACACACGTAGGTGGAGACAAATAATGAACTGGACTATATATGAGCTGGACTATATGAACCTTTGCTGGGTATTTCCCACAGGATATTAGATAATTCAGCTGCAGTTTAATTAAGCTACATATCTTCTTGTCTTGCCTTTCTTTCTGAATTTGCAAGGTGTGCATGTTTTCTAGCAGACCATGAAACAAAATACTAGCAGGCACTTTTCTAACAAACTACATGCACTGTGTGATTATTGTCTGGAAACTATTGTCAATATGCTAGAACCATCATCATTAAGGCTTCAAATTATTTCAGTGTGATGACTCCCCACACAATGTAGTTCAGGACAATAAACACCGGTTTTCTTGGAAAGGTGGTGCTTATGAGTAGAAAAGTTGAATGGAATAACAAGGAATGTGAAGTGGAATAGAATTATATCACATTTTTACCTTTCTAGAGCCAATTATATAGTTCAGTGAAGCAAAAATTAAATAACTAAGAATCTATTGAGGAAAATAGAAGTGCAGAAAGGTGGTAACTACAGTTTCATGTAAAGGCCAAATACTACTTATGAGTATGAACCAAAGTCCTCTCAAAATTCCTTGTTTCTTCTTTTCAGTTCTACTATAAAAATAAGATCCAGTGCTACAATTATAAATATACTTCTATGACCATTTTGAGCAGGACATGAAGCACATACCTTAATAGTGTTTTAGTAATAAGGAGTGTAGTAATGAGTGTATTTTTGAGCAAATCTGACAGAAGGTTCCCTGCATGAACTACCTGTATTTCAAAACAGGTATAGCAAACAGTGTAGGACACCCAGGAGCCAGTACACACAGCAGCATAGTTGTAGCTGAGAGTCTGATGCAAATACTACAAATATTTTGGAATTTTTTTACTTGAAGATTGCTGAAGGTCATGGAGGTTTTCAAATTAGATCTAGTCTTGCCCTGTGAACTGAAATTTTGTTAGTAGTGCACTTTCAATATAAAGGAACTGGACTGTAATTTCTGAGAGTTTCTATGGTGAAAATCAAAGCTCTGTAAATGGACAACCGGAAGAACTGTTTCAAAAAATGCATTGCTGGTTAAAATTCTAAACATTATAGTGATGTACTTTTAGAGCTCTTCAGTCTGCAACAATGAGCAATGTCACAACATGACATGTATTTGTTTTCAATTAAACTAAACAGAAGGTGTTGTACAGCAGCCTACAGCATGCACTCCAGCTCCAAATAGTTAATCAATCCACAGGACAAAAATAGAGCAATATCCAAAACACTATCCAAAGTAAAAAAGAAATCAAAACAAAGAAAAGCCTACATTCATGACTATATCGTGGATATCAAACCTTGTCCCACTTTGCTGAGATCCTGTATAGTTCCTCAGCACTTGCTGGAGTAAGGATGTTCTCTCAAGCTATAAACAGTATGTTGTAAAACACACAAAGATATTTCAAAATAATATCTTACCGTAAGAACCAGATTAGAGCAATCCTCAAACCATGTAAGAAAAGCATTTTTTCTAATTACAGCATGTTTTCAGTGTGGCAGAGAATAGGATGATTTAAAGTTCAGGAAAACAGCACGCTTGTTTGTCTTTACTGATAAACAAAGATGCACTGGGGATATCTCTCTGGCCCCAGAAGCAGGTGACACTGGCTTGTGCAGAAAGCACTTGGGACTCGGCTCCTTTCTGACATGCCACCTTCTTGGAGTAAAAATGTAAGCCAGATGACACTTCAGAAGAATTAATGACTATGCTCAATATATAGTTTTACTTTAAGGAAAAGATACTGAGAATTAATTCCAAGATCTAAATTCCCAGCTTCAACCTCTTTTGATTGTAGCCTAACAACAGTGATTTTTTTTTTTCCCCCACTATTAGTAAAAGGCCATGGGCTTTGTCCTAACCTAATAGTGAAAATTCTTCTCTAGACTTGCTTTTGTTGATTTTAGCTTCTTTTAATCATTCCTGAGGCATGAGGTCACTGTTGTGTATTTTTTTAAAATTAAAATCTGCAAATGCCGTCTATATTGAAGGTCTGACAAACTGAAATAAACATTTAACAGCAAACTACCGCCCTTTCTGTCAACTAAGTTTGGGAAACACTATTGTACTGGTTTCAATTTTTATCTGTGAGAGCATGAGAAGTGTTGTGTTGCACTAAATATTTAGTTCATTTTGTTATTGCACAGGGTGGTTTTTGTATACACAAAAAAATATATTTATATATTATATTTATTATATTTTGCACATGAATTGTCCCACACAGCCCTCTCTAGCGTTTGGTGATGGTATCTCCCGTTGGCTCCTCCCCTCGTCCCTCGCCCAGGTTGCCTCCCATGGGTTGTGGTTCCTCCCCATCTCCCCTTCCGCTTTCCAAGGGCAGAAAACTGACTGCCATGAGGTAGGAGGCTTCTTGCTTCTTGGCCAGGTTCTGGGAGGAGTAAAACTGGGACTGTACAAGAAGTAAGAAGAGCACCTCTTGTCTTTTGTCTTTGTTCACTTTATCCGGTTGTGCCGTCCGGGGTCCAGAGCTAGCCTGGACCAGACTCCTGAGAGCACAGAAACCAAGATAGAGAAGGAAACTGTATGTGATATGAAAACATCTCTCTGAAAAAGAGAAGATGTTCTTCTTTTTTAATGAAAAAGGAGGAAGAAGTGCTAGACACCACAGAGTAGATGAAACTGCTTCTCAAATTCTTTCATAATTCTGGATTGGTAAAGATTCCTATCCTGTTTAATAGAAAGATTTATCCACTCTAAAAAAAAACACATGTAGAAATTATAATAAGCAATTAATGACTGGGGAACTAGCCTTTTATGAGTAGAAAATAAATACCATTTTTGTCAAAAAAGCGAAGAAATATGATGTTATGTGCTTTAAAGGAAAGCACATGTACGAGTACATTTTAAAGTAGTATGTGTTAAATGCATTTAATCGTGATTTTTAAATGAATGTAAACCTATAAATATTTTTCTGCTATGTGACCCAACAGCAGCTTTAGGTATGGAAGCTCAGACAATGTTATCTTTAGGAAGAGCTGTAATTTAAAAAAAAAAACCCAAAACTCCATATCTTTTCTTTTTAGACCTGCAGTTCTAAAAGGACTAGGTTAATGTTGGCTTATGCCTACAACGCATGAAAGTATGTAATTTAAAAATTATATGTGTTACTCAAATATAACTAACTATTATTAAAACCTAACTTTAAATAATTTAAAATAATTTTTTCTCAAGGCTTGTCAGCAGGATAGGGGAATTGGTAAGAAGCACAGGTAGAGATTTGAACAGGTCCAAATAGTGGTAAATGGTTTTATCACCTATCTTAGAAAAATCATCGATCATTGCATGCTGTTATTAATTCTGTCCTGAGCCTTACAGTTACCCTCATTCATTGCACCAATGAAAATTTTAATACTAAATGTAAGGTTCCGCTTAAGAGGAACCAGGACCTACAGTATCTGGAACACAGTTAAGCACCAGGAAGCAAGACTGGTTTCAATCAGCAGGTATTCTAAACAGCTTAAAAAACTCACTGGCAGGTGAATGTAGAAATTGAAATGGGAATTTTTCTAGCTAGAGATGAAACTGGAATATCTCTTCTCTTTGATGATGAACTAATGAAGCAATTTGTACAGTTCTTTGGAAAACTGGTTCTGTTTTATTGTTCTCATTTTTTCCTTTGTGTGTCTGGTACAAGACTGTCATGACTGAAACAGAATAATTTTGAGTTTCTTATAATTGTACATGGTTGAAATGCCTTTTTAAGTTAGTTTTGTTGTTGATACTGTTGTTTTCTTTTAGAATCTTTTTAATTTGTTTATGCTACTGCATTTGACATAGCTGGTCTGTGCTTTTCCATATATTTGCATGTGCCTTACTTTGCATAGCATTCTGATGACTACGCTGCTACCAGATAAACCAAGAGGTTTCAGCATACTGAAAGCAATGTTTGCTTCACCACTACAGAACTATGGATATAAACTGTTAAAATTTAAAGCAATTTGTTTGTATAAGAACAATCTTTTTCCCTATTTCAAATATAACTATATAGGCTCAATTTTTTTGCCTGTAATAAAATTAAAGAAAAATGTATGTGCCTCTTGTTTCTATTGCATAATATTTTTTGCACATGCCTGACTTCTCCCAAAAGAACTTTGTTAGGTTGCGTATCAGTGCACACTATAAAGGAGCACAAGGACACAAAGGAAGGTGGGGAAACCCCAGGAACCGCATCAGGAAAAGAATGCTCAGGAGAACCTTAGCCCCAGGGTCCAGAGGTAACTCTCATGTCCTGAGCCAAAAAGAATGGTTCTCTCATCATTTTACAGAATAAGTGGGTGTCAGTAACTTGGGGATTTGGGACACCTATAGGACAGAACGTTTGAGGAATATACTACAATTATTATGGGATGTTTAGAGAAGGATGGAAAAGGAAGGCAAAGGGGGGAATGTCAGTGGTTTGGGGAAGAACAAACATGGGAAAAAGAGGAATAAGGGTATAAAAGGGGGTGGCTGAAGTAAGCAGATTGTTGATCAGTACACCTGTCTGGCCACACTTCATGCCTGAGCAGCAGTACTTTCCAAAATGTTATTAAGTTCCATATCTAGTTATTTTCCTGATGAAAGGCCTCTCTCATCTGTCTGCATGTATGGTGCAAGTGGTTGGAGTTAGACCAGTGGCCAGAGGCCTGAGTGTCGTTGGTGCCAGCACCTGGAATGAGTGCAGTGTGCAAGCAAGCATGTGGACACTGGCAAAGATCAAGCTGGGCTAGCCAGGAAATAGTTGAGAAGGCCTGGGAGCCAGGGAAAGGGTTTCTTGTTTTTTCAAGGCTGATACTCCAGAGGATGCTGGGTGTTAGAGGGAGATAAGGAGTTCTAGCCAGCTTCTGCAGAAACTGGGGGATCTGGTGGTTGATTTAGATATATGATTGCATGGACATGTGTGTGCGTGTGTCCCTAGATATTAATTATTTCAGAAGAGCAAGGATCTGGGATAGAGTCCTCAATGGACTGCCTGTCCAAGGCAAGCTACTGGGAGATCCACTGTGAGTGAGCCTCTGGCCCTGAGTGCAGGAGATTGAAAATGGAGCAATTAGGATAAAAGGAGTAGATATTGATTCAATTGGGTTTCTGAGCCAAGATGCTGAAGGGTTCCACATCATACATGTTAATATTTACGCATATATGCATATGTGTACGTGCACATATCTCACAGAACATGCTGAGCTGGAGGGGGCTCTCAAAGGTCATCAAATCCAACTTCTGTCCCTGCACAACACTATCCCCAGAAGTCCTTGAGCCTGAGAATATTGTACAAAGTCTTCTTGAACTCTTCCCAGGCTTGGTGCTGTGACCACTTTGCTGGGGAGCCTGTTCTAGTGCCTAAACACCCTCTGGGTAAAGAACCTTTTCCTGAGATCTAAGCTAAACTTCCTCTGATACAACTTCAGACCATTCCCTTGGGTCTTGTCACTGGGCACCACAGAGGAGATCAGTGTCTACCCCTCCTCGTGCCCTTGTGAGGAAGCTGTAACTGCAATGAGGGCTCCCCTCAGTCTCCTCCAGACTGAGCAGACCAAGAGACTTCAGCTGCTTCCCAAGCACCTTCCCCTTGAGGCCTTTCACCATCCATACTACCCTCCTTTGGATGGTCTCTAATAGCTTAATGTCCTCTTTATATTGTGGAGATTAAAACTGCACACCATATTCAAGGTTTATATATTTATATGTATGTTTATAAATATATATGTTCATAATTGTGTTTATATAGATACAAAAATGTATATGTACGTGTATATATATGTTTCCTACTAACAGACCTTCACTAAATTCAGCCAGAAATGAGATCAGGATCCAGCCACTGGTGCACTTGTGTTGGTATTATATGAGTGTGCCCGTTTGTTTTGATCAATGTATGTGATGTGTGGCCACATGCACATACACTGAATATCTGTGTATGGTGTGTGTTCTCAGACTTGCTACTGTTTGGACCTGTGCACCTGGAGCTGTAGCAACTTCATCCCTTTTCAGATGGCTGGATTTGATCTCTCACTAACAAACACATGTTTTGCTAACACCAGATGTGGTCCAGGATTTGGAAGAAGAGGGAAATCGACATCAATGCACCATGTATAACTGATTTTTCAAATGTAGTGCCTTTACAATTTACTAATTGTCTGTCAATAAGGAAATTGAGATTTTTGCAAAAAAAAATTTAAACTTTAAAATGAACACAGTTCAGATTTTAAAGTTCATAGTTTAATTCATTTGGGGTTTTCCCATTTGCCTTTTTTTCTTTAGTTTCTTAAAAATATAAATACATGTTTTTACATCGCTGATTTACATCAAATGATTTTATTAAGATCTCTGAGCCATTTGGCTCGATCTAACAAATTGACCAAAGCCAATATATGATATATCTGATTCATTATATAAGACTTGCTATATTTTTATCTGCTGCTTCATAGCATAATATAATGTTCAAAGACTGTCACTGAACTCCCTTAAAATGAAATTAATTTTGTCACAGACATATTTTTTTGCATCATAAAATAGGTCTGAGGACATGAAATTAATTTTCTACCAAGATTCACACCATCAAAATATTTTCATAAATGAGAATAAAATTAGATAGTGTGGATACAGTCAAACAGAGTTAATATGTGATTAAACTGTGACAGCATTTTAAACATATTTTTCTCTCTACTCACTCAGATACAATTACTATAATACTTACTGTTAAAATCATATTTCATTTTATTTTCATGTTTTAAAGACCATTGTTCTGATTGTATATGACTTCTGAATCAACCCAGTAGTAAGACTCATATTTAAAGCATTTTTTTCATTATGTTCTTAAGAACATAAAATGCTATCAGTTCTATCACAGTTAAATTTTCTACCTGAGCAAATCTACTGAGGGAGTAGGGTGGTTTTAATGAAGCTATTCCACAGTAACTGAAGCCTGCTCCAGAACTAGAACTGGCTCCTTCACTAGAATTAATGCAGTCCACATTTTCCCTAAATAGTATTTGGAAGTTTCATTCCAATTTATTTCTTTGTTTTAAACAACACTTTGAAATCTTGATGTTAAACATAAAGAACACAACACACCACAAAACACTAATAAAACACACAGAAAAAATTTCTCCACCCCAACCTAAACAAACAAACACAACAAACAAACAAACAAGCCAGCAAACAAACCCAACAACAAAACCCCTAGACCCTATTTTGCACATCCCAACACCAGGGTTGGCTGCTAGGGTCACAACCAAAATACCAATTTGGTTTTTTGGTCATTTACATCATATTATCTGAATTAGTAAGAGATACCACCTTTTGTCCAAAGTTACAAGAACTTTCACAGTATTCATATTCTTGTGAGAAAAACAAAGAAACATTTATTCTTTTAGTTCAATTGACATTCCCAGGGAGCAGCAGGAGTGGATTGCCCTGGAAAGGCTGGGCACCAAGAGTGACAGCAAGGCAAGCAGGGCAATGCCCTCAGCAATAGCAACACAGACCCATAGCACTGAACAAGAGTCGAGTGGGTCTGGTGATGTCCATCGGGTTCTACCAACAGCTGTTTGCCAGGCAAGACTGCAGCAATGAGGCCCAATGTCAACACAGGCAGTCATGTCAACATGTCAGGATCACCATTCATCTCAAGTGCAACTCCAGAGCATAGGGATGAGGGGGACCAGATCCACACAGGGCTTCTCACAGCTCATTCTCATTCTTTAAACATAAATCTGATCCATGGTTACACAGCTAACCTTGAACAACAGCAGCTAAATCCCTGTGGGAGAGGAGGTTGCAAATGAGGCTGTTGTTGCACTCAAGGCCATGGCAGACATTTTGAAAAGAAAATAAGATTAAATGGAATATCAGCATCGAGCCAGAAGCTGTCATAAAAGAAAATACAGCCCCAAAGAAACCTAGGAACTTATCACTTCTCCCAAATTCTGGGCATCATTTAACGATGAGATGCAGCAGTGTTCCTAAAGCTGTTGTTGAGAGGAAATGTCTTGCAGGTTCTTTTACAAATACTAAAATACTTCATTTGCATTGGAAACAAATCAAGAGGCCTCTAGATATCCCTTGGATGGCTGTAATGAGAGTTGCCCTCACCAGGAGTTTCAATCAAAATATTGTTGCTGATTTCCCTAGATCCAGTGGGAAAATCTTTCCTTTGCATCAGAATGACTTGGAGACAGAAGAAAGGCTTCTGGGAAGGTGAGAAAGATTAATGCTGTTAAGCGTTCATGTAGAACTGTTATTATTGTATTTTTCTTATTAACTTCCTTAATCAGAAATTTTTAAATAAAACTTAATACTATTTTAAATAAAACTAAAACTATTATTTTGGCATTTTCACCCTAAAACCACTGCATTTCGGTCCAGCTAACCTAAAGAATGTGTGTGTTTGGAGTCATATTTTTTATTAGGTAAAAGATTCATCCATCATCTGGTCAAATTCAGGGAAGTGAGGAGCTGCGGTGTCAGGAAGCCTTGTGCTCGTGGAGTGGTGTGCTGCTTGGGGATTATTTAACATGTAGCATCTTTTCACAAGAAAATGCTGTGGGAGGAGGAAGCAAAGAGGCAACTCATATATCTAGACAATCCTCAAATTTTTTTCAGGCGTTATTTATTATGTATAAAAAAGAGAAAAATCACCACTCATGGTTAATTCATTTGTTTAAACCAACCATTTAAAAATGTATAGAGACCAGTAATATATTTATCATATATTTGAAAACTAAAAGAAACAGACTAAAAATAAAAGCTATTTATGAAAACTTATTTACTTGCTTAAGCACAATTTAACTTACATCCTGCTTTATTTAATCTAATGCATCATTCTTAGTATTTATTAGGAGGAAAATACTATGAATGGAAATTTGCCTGCAAATGAATGAATGCCCAGTTATGGCAATGTCCAATTTAATCAGTTCTAACTGGCTTGTATTTATGTCTCAAAAAAATTATGTCTCATAATTTTTTAATAGCAATAAGTTGTATTTTTAAAGTTTTTAAGCTCTAAAAAGAATATAAAGTATCTATGCTAAGATTGTCTCAGTGTTTGGGGACATATAGAACAAGCTTCAACAAGCTGACAAAAATCCTGGAACCAGAAGAGCTCTGAAGGAATGGTTATGATCTTGATTCATATACGCTGCTATATAAACAAAAGCCTGTCCCTTTAATCTATTGCCGTATGCTACTCAAATAATAAACTTTATAAACTCTTTGAAGAAATAGCAAGCAATTCTACTACAATTCTGCTATTAACATAGTCTATTATTCTGCTATTAACAAAATCTATTAAAAAACTCTACACCTGATTTAGTGGAATGAACTAAAAATCTAACCAGAAATGCAAATACTATGAAAGAACAGGTTTGCTTTTTTTAGTTATGTTCTTTATAGCAATTCAAACAGGAATTAGGTAAATCCATCACAAAAGAAATATGTCTTCATAAACATGCACAGTTGAAATGAATTAGATTCTTATTGATTCCTGTTATAAGATGAAATGAGAAATTTTTAAGTATACTACTACTACTACCACTACTAATGATAATGTCAACTCCCCAATAACAATTCAAATAATCCAGGTTAAATACTTATTGTTTCCAAGGAATAAAGAAACAAAGAAAAAAGCATCATGAAACTTCCAATGTTAAGACATATTTTCAAAAGCAAATATTAGCTGTGTTAACAGGTCAACATCTGTTTTAATTTGATTAATATTTTTATTTCTTTATCTTCCCACTTTGTTTGCAATAGTAATTGAAAGAAATATTTAAAGCAAATGTCTAGTCATTTTGCCTTAATATATTTATTTACCATTATATTTTAATCTGTTTTGTTATTATGTGTATAACATCCTCTGAATAACTTCTTATTATACAAAAAAAAGTGGGTTTTTGCATATAAATACTCATTAACATGAAAGTGTCTGTCTGTGGAAGAGTTTTTTATGAACATTTGAAATTGTTCCTGCCTTCCTGGTGACTCCCAGAGCCTGTCCCGGATACCCTGGCAGAACCTCACAGGCCTTGGTAGGACCGTGTAGGCTGGCCGACAGGATCCACCCGGTGGGTCGGGAGCTTCCCCAAGCCTGGCGATGGTAGAGGCGATCGGAGCGAAGAAAGAAGGGAGGACTCTGGTAAGGTGCCACAGGAGCTCCATTGAGGGTGTCCTTACTTCGAGAGCCTGCCTCAACAGAGTGCAGTTCTCTTTGGGGGTGCCTCTTTTAAGCAGGGGAGGAGTCGAGGGAAGGACCAAGCAGGGGGCCAATCACGGGGGACCAGGGAGTGGTTAGAGGGATGAGGGACAGTTTAAGGGACAAATCGTACAAAGGAGGGGAGGGAACCCCCTGGAGCCTGATCCTATCAGAGGCTGATCCTCCCAGAACCTTCTGGAACTGGGAAGAGGCCTCACTAAGAGTGACAGGACCCGAGGGCAGGGGAATGAATGATTGACTGCTAACTGAAACTCGATAAACAACTCAGGGAAAGACCAAACTGTGGATGAACGGAGGGTTACATGGAACAGTCCAGGCGCATAACATGAACAATACATATGTGAATATAACAAGTAAAAGAATGCACCACTACAAACATTAACAGTGTAGTGGTATATCCTAAGAAAGTAATAATAGGTAATGAAGGATGGATGTGGTTGAGAAAGAAGTAATTTTCTCATATTGATATCATACGTGTATTTAAATAAAACAGTCAAAAATGAGAGAGGAGTAAACACTTAAGTTCTCAGGACTGAGATACTATTTCTACTGTAAAATTACATGAAGCTGCATGAAAGTTTTTAAAATTAATTAAATTCAACTATTTAATTTAGATTAAATGTTTATTGTACACTTAATACATAACCTTTTTTATTAATTTAATAAAGTTTAAAAGTAATACCAACCTAATCTATTTTCTTCATAAATAACCCAACCATGCCAGCAACAAATGTGTGCCTTTTCTCCGTAATTGATAAATTAAACTTGCAAAGACTTTTAGGATTTAACTGTTGTTTAACAGAATTACTGTAGTGTCTTGATTTGGTATCAATAATTGCCAAAAAATAATTAACATGTTAATTGGCATCTATTTTAGTATAGTGCTAGTTATCTAGTAATTGCTAATTAAAATACTTAAACCATTCCTTTCAATTTATATGAGTGAGGTTATATTTTATTACATACTTCATTTTTAGATAATGATAGGACAAGAAATTTTATGTCCCTTATTTATTGAACCTCGGCAATAACAACTGATACTTTATTAGCAATGAGGCATCATTTTATCAAGAGCAAATTAATGATGTGAGTTTGGCATCACATGTACTTTAAAACTGAGGTCTGCATTTGTACATGGTGGTGGTAACTGATGTCTGCTCTTTGTCTCCTCTCCTCTCCTCTCCTCTCCTCTCCTCTCCTCTCCTCTCCTCTCCTCTCCTCTCCTCTCCTCTCCTCTCCTCTCCTCTCCTCTCCTCTCCTCTCCTCTCCTCTCCTCTCCTCTCCTCTCCTCTCCTCTCCTCTCCTCTCCTCTCCTCTCCTCTCCTCTCCTCTCCTCTCCTCTCCTCTCCTCTCCTCTCCTCTCCTCTTCTTCCATAAAATGCTTGTTTTTCGTTTCTGGAAAAGATGGTAGCTGCATGCTACGGCAGGATGCCACAGCCTGTACATACATCATCACCATATATATATATATATGTCATGGGGGAAGGCAGGGGCAGCAGCTCGACCTCCCTCAGGCCCTGGGATTGCTGTCAGCTGCAGCTCCCCCAGACCTGCCTCTGGCCCTGCCATTACAGGCTGTATCTTTTATACTGGACTGACTGGTAAGTGGACAGAAAAAAAACAGTCAAGCTTTTGCGCATCCAAGCCCCTCTTCATGTCTGAAATAGAAGCAGTAGTTTTAAGGTAACAGCTCAGAGATTAACTAGATATGCATCAGTTAGGCAATTTTTGAAAGAAAAGACTGTTCATGTTGAAAAAGAGGTGAGACGACAAGAGAAGGAAGCAAGACACCATGGAAGTAGAGCAAGGGCAGTAATCTTCTTGGACAGAGGAGAGTTTGAAACAGAGGTTGTTTGAAACAATGGTTGTTCGAAACACTGACAGATTAGGGAGAAAGGAAAAGTTAAAATAATCAATTGTAAAACAAATCAGTAGCAGCTTTGTGTATTTTATACTCAAAAGTATTACTCTGAGGAGGAGAGAATTTTTTTCTTTTCTCTTCTTAAACTGAGTGTTCAGAGGTGGCTTGACCATTTCTTTGAGAAGTATGTACATCTTGACAGCAGTCTTTCGTACACAGAAAAAAAAAAACAAGTACTGAAACTGCTGTGGAAGTGGTCTGAAGTTCCTTTGAATTGTGGCACGCAAAGGTCATTTATGATATGGTCATACTTTAGAGTGTATGACATTAGACTAAACTAAAAGTTAGAAGACACTGCCAACACTTTTAATCAATATAAATAGGATCCAGGCTTCAACTTTGATTATATTGACATAAATATCCATCATAACAGCTGAAGATTTTGTGCTAAATAAATGCATAGAAAAAATTCACATAATTAAATGGGGAAAGGGTTTGGGTGGTTAGAATGTTAATCTTATTATTTTTTGTATTATGCAGATTGCTATTCATGTGTGAAAAAATCCTGAAAACTGTAATATATTAGCGAAGGGCATCTTTGTGTAAAACCACATTATAATAAGGAACTTAAAAGGAAGGAATTATCCTGAATAAAAAGGACAAATTGATGATGTGATCTAGAGAGCTGCTCATCAATAGGCTAATTATTTGAATAAAGATTACATTGGCTGCTCAGATCTCATACCTCTTTTGGTAAACACATCTCTATCTTGACAGACAAGCTGTAATATTTATCTTGGGGGCAGCAGCAGTTGTAGGGCTTTTTCTTTTTTGGGGCGTTTTTGGATAGAAAGGTCATCTCAGAAGTCCCAATTGAAGACAACAAGAATAAAAACATAATAAGGGATGAGGCGGGAGGAAAAATCAATTCATTCAGGAAAAAGAAAAGCCTTTTTCTTTGGGAATATTTTAGGATTTCTTTGAGTGGACAAAGATTAATAATTCAGGATTATGGCTAGGTGAAAAATAGAAAGCTATTTTCCACTAGCCTTATGTATATTAGTATTACCTGTAGGAAGCATGCATATATACATTTGTCCACTCATCTTAGTAACTGATGAAATTGAAAATATATATAAAAATATAACATAATTTTTTCTCATTTCATGTATAAAGATAATAACGTTAATATGTAGGAAAAACATTGTCATGAAACGGTCTTTGTCATATAATATGAAAAAAAAATTAGTTGGATTCTGCTCTTTTTATTATTAAGATATTATAATGAATTTTCCATGAGGGGTTTTTTTTTTTTTGTGGTTTTTGGGGGTTTTTTGGTTTTTTGGGGTTTTTTTTTGGTTTGAGTCTCAATAACATTACAACAATGGTTACAAGATTTAGCACAAAGGATATGCATTGAAGAATATTGTGGTCTAATTTTCAGCGTGCCTATGTAAATATATCTTGTGAACAAGAAACTTATTTTTCATGGTGTATGTTATACTCATGATGAAAATTTATTTGAATAGTTAAATAGAACATTCAAAGTAGATCATGGGAAAATTATTTAGCAACCTGTATAGGCTATATAAATAATATTGCTATAATCTTTTATGCTCTCTCGTGTTTGAAGCGGATGCACAGTCTTTGTTTATATGCTCCTTTATGAGATGCATCATCTTGGGAAGAAAGATTTTCACTGCTTAGTCAAGTACCATTGTCAGCAAAGGTCTAAAGGCAAATAGTGTAGTGATTTGTGGATTACTCAGGTTCTCTTTTAGTAAGTGTCGGTAATTGAACAGCTGTTTCCTATGCATACTAAAGTTCAGCCAAAAGGATTTGTCAAGCAATCAGCCAACAAAAAATTTCAGTAACTGAATTCTCAAGGCAAGAAAACTCAAGTGAGCTCTGCTGGATGCTAGATCTTGAGGAAAGCATTGGAATAATCTAATCATTATTATACAAATTGGAGGGAAGAAAAACCCCTGGTACTGTAATAGCCAAATTATGAATGAAGGTGAAATGCCTTCTTTTTTTCTGTCAAGATTTTTTATCATCGATTTAATGGCTTTCAAGGGAAAAAAAAAGGAAAAAAAAAAGAAAAAAAAAGGAAAAAGGCTTTCAAGGAAAAAAAAAATTCAGTGAAAAATACTTCTAAAACATTGAAGAGCCAATGATACCAACTCAGAAAAATCTTTGTATATATATATATATTTAGCAATATATCGCTTTGTTCATAGTTTTATGTCCAGTAAATGAGGCCCACTTCTTTAACATCAGAATCTATATTAGTATTAGGAGGAAAACATAAATTTGAGCAACAACATTATGTAACTGGATTGGCAATGCAATAACTGTTTAAAATGTCTATGACTATTCCAAAATATGAAAGATACATGTCAATTAAGTACAGTTATTAACTAAGTAAATAGAGAGAAATCAATTTAAAATATTTCAGAAATTAGAAGTCTAATCCCAAATTACTTACAGGATCAAAAATCATGGTGGACCATGGATAGAGGGAATTTGCCAATGGTAAATCCAACAAAGTCAATAATTCAGTAAAAGGATGTGAAAGTGAAGGCACAGATTCATCCCAGTCTTCCAAAATGTGTGTTAAGTCTAAATTACAAATTTTATTTGGTATATTCATACAGATAAGTTTGGCTATGAAGATGAGAAAATTAACTTCAAGTAAGAAATAACTGTCAAGCTATGCCGCAAAGGAAAATAGAGATGAATTTTTTTTGAGAAGGTTCATGTAATTATTATTTGTGTGACATCATAGAGATGCAGTAGTTTCAACAGATGCCAGATTAAGTCCCCAGATAAAATAAGGAAACTAATTTGCAATCCAAGCTTTACTTCCAGTAACAAAAGTTGCAGGGAAAAAAAAAACTATTTTACCAGGTCAAGGGAGCAATAAACTGAAGTAGTTTTGTCATCTAAGGGTAATTTTGGGGTTTTTTCGTTTGTTTTGGTTTTGGCACCATTTTGTCTTCAGATTCCTATTTGATTTATTCTGAGGGAGGGTTTTTTGGTTTGTTGGGTTTTTTTAATGTTTTTATTCATGTTTGCCAAGACATATTGATTTGAACAGAACCGTCTCTTTCATGCCCGACTGTGGTGGTTTCCTGCCTTTCTGGTGACTCCCAGAGCCTGTCCCAGCTACCCTGGCAGAACCTCACAGGCCTTGGTAGGACCGTGTAGGCTGGCCGACAGGATCCACCCGGTGGGTCGGGAGCTTCCCCAAGCCTGGCGATAATAGAGGCGATCGGAGCGAAGAAAGAAGGGAGGACTCTGATGAGGTGCCACAGGAGCCTTTATTGAGGGCGTCCTCACTCCAAGAGCCTGCCTCAACAGAGTGCAGTTCTCTTTGGGGGTGCCTCTTTTAAGCAGGGGAGGAGCTGAGGGAAGGACCAAGCAGGGGGCCAATCACGGGGGACCAGGGAGTGGTTAGAGGGATGAGGGACAGTTTAAGGGACAAATCGTACAAAGGAGGGGAGGGAACCCCCTGGAGCCTGATCCTATCAGAGGCTGATCCTCCCAGAACCTTCTGGAACTGGGAAGAGGCCTCACTAAGAGTGACAGGACCCGAGGGCAGGGGAATGAATGATTGACTGCTAACTGAAACTCGATAAACAACTCAGGGAAAGACCAAACTGGGGATAAACAGGGGGGTTACATGGAACAATCCAATCAAACAACATGAACAATATAAATATGACTAGTAAAAGAATGCACCACTACACCCTACTTTTTTTTCACTATTTATTCCATTATTTGACCGACAGTTCACCTATAATTATTTAAAATAATTGCGCTCAATGCATTAAACAACACTTCCTGTGTAAAACATCCCTGACAATAAATGATTATTTTCTTGTATGTTTTAAATACTCAGAAATTAATCTATTTAAGCATATCTGCTTTGTTATTAGAGACAAAAACAAACAAGTAAATAAACAAAACGATATGTCCACTGATTAGCCCATGTATTTAAAAATTCAAAGAAATAATTGGTTTTCATTGACTTAAAGACAGTTGTGCTATTAAAAAGATATGAACTATTATAAAATACTCTAGGCCAGAATAATATACTAAATCAATTGTAATTTACAAAATTGTATTTCAGAAGTAACACTTCAGAAATAATTCCTGAAAAGTTATAGTCCTACAGTGATAATAAAATGAAATTCAGGACTGATCAAACCATCATTAAATATAAATAATAAAAAAACTCATGGTAGTAAAGGCTGGTTTTTAGAATTTAATATCAGTATTGTGTTATACCTCTATTTAAACACCTACAGAAACAGTTCCTAAAGCAGTGACTTTAAACAGAATTTGTTATTCTGAAATTGGATTAATTTTAGTATTTTCAAATTGTGTCTACAGTCACTAAACTCAGGCCTGTCATCAAATGCATAAGTACCTAATCCCATGAGAAACCCTAAGTATCTTGGTCTATGACTAGTTGATAAAAAGAACTGACAGGAGACTTGGTCGTGTTAGGAATAACAGACAAAACAAGATAACATGGGTCGTCTCAAATGGTGCTCTTCATGCACATATTCTACAGCAAGGAAGTTGGACTGACCCCTAGAATTTAAGCTATGAAACTTGTTTTCATATATTGAAAAAAATAGTGAATTATTTTATACAACCAACACTCCCAATTAAAATATTCAGCATTTCTGTACCATTTGGGTAGATTTTTATTTTTAGAAATGAAAAGTTCTTTCAGCAAGTACTTCGGTTTCATTACCCTCACTATGATCTTCCTATGGATATCCTTTTTTTTTTTTTTCTTTTGTGGATATGTTTGAATACTTGAGTTTAAATAAAAGCATTACAAACTTGACTGGAATATGGAGAATGAAGAGGTCATAGTGAGGGATAAGGATATGAAGTTATCTGTAAATATTTGCAGTGCATGCATTTAGAAAACAATCTCAAAGTAGATCCTAGAGGCATAATTAAGAAAATGGGATAAAAATGGGCAGTGAAAAATGTGAATATTAAGGTAAAGCCTCCAAGACAGCTGTGTTCTCTTACTCCATTGAATAACAGAATAAATTCTCTAGAAGTGGAAGAATTTTGCAGCACTTGGGTCAGTTAAAGTGAGACTGGACAGAATACTTGTGTGATAATTTGAAGAATTAGGTATTAGGTATTATTTATTAGGTATATTAGGTATATTAGGTATTATTTATTAGGTATATTAGGTAACTTAATAAATCTTTCCCTTTTTCAAATATTTCTCTCTATAGAAGGATAATCATTACGAATTCCTAGGTATCATTTTTATTATATTGTTTTAATTTAATGTGACTTAATGTGTATTGACAACGTACATTTTTTTTTATTCTGTTAAATAATATCTATTTAGCTTAAGCGTATTTTTTTCTGAAAATGTCAGCAATATTCTGTTGCATCTAAATGCATGTTCTATTTGATTATGCAAGATGGAGAGACTCCTTGACCCAAGAAAGTTAAGAAGATAATATCAAAGGCATATGCATCAGTCAAGTCTGTATGGGAATTAAATATTCTGCTGGTCAATAAGACAAACGCTAGAAAGTACTTTGGATTAAACAACATTATTTTTATGCTCAGCATCCTTCTTCATTGTTATAATGTGAAAAACAAATAAAACTGTGCCAATTAATACATCTAGAACAATATTTTAAACTATGTTTAACAGATATACATATATATTATTTTTTGCAAAACTGGTGCATGCATATATGTGCCAGTATCAGTTTGGAATATACAGGTAATTGTTTCTATAGTCTCTTTTCAGTACTAATGAGATTACTTGTTTCTATCTCGTCAGAATTAAATTTTAAGGCCTCTAAAAAAGTGCTGTGAAACGCAATGACATGGAACTGAAGAAGTCATTCTTTTACATGTGAAATAGCTATGACGTACATAGTACAACAGATGGTACCTCACACTCAAGACTGTATGAGATTTACCTCCTTTTCTATCACAATGCCTCTTTATAGATAATTAAAAAAAACCCCAAAAAACCCACAAAACCCCAAAAAAACAACCAATAAAAGTGTGGGTTTATTTCCTTCCTTTATTTCTTTTTTCTTTTAAGCCTGACATTTTTATATAGGTATGATCTGGAAAATAGTCTGAAATATCATAGCACATGATTTTGCTTAATCAGGATGTTTATCTTAGCTGTTTTTAAGGACTGGACTGTAAACTAGGTTTTACTGCAATACATTGTTATTGCCTCAAGAATTTCTTTAATAGTACAGTGGATCTCTTGAGATTAAGAACAGTATAGAACTGGGAGTAAAGGATAGCCTGTATTTATATTAGTCTTTGTGGGTGTTGCAGCTTAATGATCCTGCTCTTTACCAACAACTTGTATTAATGGAGTCAAGAGCAAGGTTCCCACTGCAGGGTATTTATTAGGCCCTGAACATTTAGAGCATAATGCCTCTCTAAGAACAGAAATTACTTAAGCTTCTGTGGTTTGTGGTAAGCAGTCATATGCTGACTGCTGTTTGGCTTTCAAAATTTTACTGAGTCGTGAATAGACTGTTATCCATCCTGCTCAAGAAGGTCCATCTAGAATCAGTTGCTCAGGACCATGTCTATATGGGTTTTGAATGTTTACACAGATGGAGTCTTCACAGTTTCCCTGGGCAAACTGTGCCAACATTCAGTCATCCTCAAAGTAAAAAAAGGGTACTGATGCTCAGATGGAACCTCTTGTGTTTCAGCTTGTGCCCATTGCCTCTGATCATGTCACTGGGGACCACTGAAAAGAGCCTGGACACATCTCTGCATCCTTCCTTCGGTTATTTATACGCATTCATAAGATACTCCATGAGTGTTCACTTCTCTAGGCTGAACAGTCCAAGACCTCTCAGACTTTTCTCATATGTGAGGTGTTTCAGGCCCTTAATCATTCTTGTCATCCTTTTTTAGACTCTTTCTTGTATGCACATGTATTTTTTTGTGCTGAGGAGCCCAGAAGAGGACACAATACTCCAGGTGTGGCCTTACCAGTGTGAAATGAAAAAAAAGAAGGAACACAAAACCTCCAACAGCAGGCAGATCTTTCCTAAAGTAGCCAAGGGTACCATTAGCCTTTCTTCTGGCAAGGGCATAGTGCTGACTCAGGTGGAATTTTGTGTCCACCAGGATCACCATATCCCTTTCTGTCACTTGCTTTCCAGCTGGATGGCCCCTAGCATGTACTGCTACATGGCATTGTTCTCGTGCATGAATTTGCATTTCTTCTTGTTGAACTTCATGAAATTCCTTTTGGAACACACTTACTCTCTCTGGTTATTTTCGTTTCTCCTTTCTCATGTCTTCTCTTTTTCTATTGTTACAAGTCATACACAAGGGCAAAAGATAAAAACAAGCAAACACTAATGGAAAATTACAATTTAAGCTATATCAGAAGGAATCTAGATAATGAGCTTTGTAAGTGGATGCAGATGCATGTAAAGACAAGTCATGATGCTATTAAAAACTCTTAGAGAGTTCTGAAAATGGAAAGAACCAGTGAAAGTTGTACTGAAATTCTGTGGAAGAGATGAAGGAAGTTAATAACTGGATACTGTTCTGTTGGAGAAGAAGACAGTGCACTCTGAATGTTCAGTAAAAGACAGCTTGCCCTATCTTCCTTTATCAGTAGTACTAGTTGTTTTTCTTTCATTAGGACAACAAATGCAAAAGTGGAAGAATATCTCAGCAAACATGGCCTTTTCTCAACATCACTGTATTGTGACTTTGGAAAATAAATTAAAAATGTAGGAAACAGGATAAAGAATGCCACCATACACAAATACTTTCACCATGTTTGAAGCACATGATTATAGATTGAGTTTATTTATTTATTTCAATCTTTGTGGCCTATCTCATAATTCAAGTTATTAGTTACAAATACAATGGTTAATATCTTAAATCTTAATATTCTCCAAAGAATTAAGCATATAAGGTATGTTGCTAAAATGTGAACCACTGCTTTTTTAATCTCTGAGATAATTTTGAAAGAAATAAGTTTTAGATGGCTTTTCATGTTCTCTGTTGCAGGCACAGTTATATTTTAGTTCATATTGTCTTTTAGGAATTCTTTTCTTGAAATACGAACAAGATAAAGAAGATACACAAGATAGATTGTAAACTGGACTTAAGTTAAAAACCTTAAATAGCTTCTTTCTGATTTTTTCATAATTTCCTTTTATTTTATATTCGTTTTAAAAAATTAGGCATTTTAAGTGACAATGGTTTTTATGTTACCAGAATATCTTCCAGTCCATGGACAAGCTCCTGAATAGAAAAAAATGTGGAATTTCAGGAACTGTTCAGTTAATCCACTTTTAAAATTACCTAGACAGGCCAGCATTTCCTCAGAAAATAATTCAGTGTCTAGGAGACAGTTGTGTTAAAATGTATGATTTATGTACTGTACCACCATCATAAAGGCCTGTTTCGAAAAAGAAAACAGCTGAGACAAACAAGGTACTTTTATGTATAGGCTAAACCATAATTTTTCATTATACAAGCAGTATCTTTCAATTTATCAGAATATTTGTCTCACATTTATTATTTTAATAATTCCATATATTTACCAGAATTATTTATGTACACAGGCTACATTTATCAAAGGTCCAAGGAGCTGTAAAATCTCTCTGCAATTCAGCTTGGTCAGCTCTTCAAAGAAAAATAATAATAATAAAAAAAATAAAAAATAAAAAAGAGAGAGAGAGAAGGAGAGATGGAAAGCAGGAAGGCAAGAAGATAGGAAGGCAGGAAGGAAGCAACCCATCCTGATCTATATGCAAATAAAGAAAACAATTCTTTCCACTTTCCTCAGCAGTATCTTTTGCTTTCACTTTCCAATTCTCAATATACCAGAAAATACAATTTCTTTTATAATTTTAATTATCAATAAAATTCAATTATCAATAATCTTAATCAATTAATTAAGACCAGAGCAAAATAAGAGGGCAAAAGAAAACATATATTAAATAAATTAAAATGTGATGGTAGAGTTATTCATTATGTTTAAAAATATGGCATGAAAGGAGGAAAGTGATAAAAGGTAAGAGAAGTATGAGCTCTGTATGAGCTTTACATTATATAAACTGTGAAACTTAGAATGCCAAATGCTTCAGCAATAATTCACCTATAACAGTACATCTCAGAGAACATGAATGAGCACCACAGGAATGCAGAAAAGTGAACTTATGTTCTCTAAAATCTTTCACTTGAAACCTCATAGTTATTTCTATAACATAGCCCCAAACTAAAATGGAAAACTGGGAAATTTTGCATCATATAAAAAGAAATCTGATGTGAAAATTTATGGCAATGCAATTCACTTTCAAGGATTTAGAATTCCTTTTGCATGGAAATCAAACATGCCACATTGCTTGCACCAATGGAAAAACAACAGAACTAGGGGATTTTCTTTTTTTCCCCAATAAGCAGACAATGGAACAAATGCAGTATACTTCAGAGGGATTTTTACACAAGGAAACAACTCAGATTATCTATCACTCAAGGATATTATTCAGGATAATTCTTATTATTCCCTACACTTGAATTACATGTCATGCTGAAAACTGCTCTGACTAAATGTCTGAAAGGCTGCTGAGAAGGATTTTGAGAGATGAAGTTTTGAAATGAAGTATGACAATTCAATCTGTGATGTGTGATTCAGATTTTGCTTGAATTTGAGCTAGAATGTTACAGCTCAAATCTATATTCAAAATAATGCAAATTGATGTGACTGAAGCATTATAATTTCCTGGAGAATTTCTGGCATCCTTTTTTGCATAGAACACAGCACATCCTACCTTACCTGTTATTAAGACTTTTTTAAACTATACTTCTCACAAAAAAAATTAAGTACCAGTTTGAAGGAATTTTAAAGACGTTGCTTTGTTTTTCTTCACTTGTGTGACACAAGGTTGTAAGCAACATGAAAACAGATATTATCAAAAATAGAACTCATAATGTTTTTATGTAATAATTAAGAAGTTAAAAAACTTTTTTGAAATATGGAACCGCAAGAAGAAACAATATATAAGACAAGATGAAATTTGGAAGATTTTTCTGTATTTCTTAGACTGTTTTTTTTGAGAAAAGGTATCAAAGTACTTGTTATAACACAACTGATAGGAAATTGATATTGTAATAAAAACATATAAAGATCATTATTTTAATCATATAAAAATCCTTATATAAATCATTATTTTATTATCATATAATAATTATTTATTACCTATTTTAATATGTTTATGACCCTATTTAATAATTATATCCTTGGTTTGCTTGCTTTTAAAATGTCTTGCATTTCTTTTGCTTTCTCTTTCAGGGCCTTTCTCAAAGCACTGACATAGAGGTCTGGGCATTTCAGGTTCTCTAACCAGCAGTCACTGATGGAAGTCAAGTTTACTTTTTAGGCTGAGATTTGAATAGTCCCTTGGAGAATGCATTCCCAAACCTTTTTCTTCATAAAGCTACAGTTTCAAAATGGTTGCGTCTAGTATTTAAGGTGGAGAAGATAATGCACTATGCATATAGTTGTGACCATATGCATGTTTGTGATTGTGTTGACCTTGGCAGCTTCCTGCTTCCCACCCAGTCAGTCTCGCACTCCTTCTTCTCAATAGGACAAGGGAAGAAAATGAGATGAAAAAGCTTTTAGATAGAGATAAAGACAAGGAGATCACTTGACAATCACTATCACAGGCAGCACAGACTCAACTTGTCGAAGGTTAATTTAATTTATTACCAGTTAAAATAGATTTGAATACTGAGAAACAAATCCAAAACATAAACCACCATCCTCCTACTCATGTGTTTTTTGAAGCTCAACTTTATTGCTTCATTTCTACTTGTCTACTTCTACCTGACCCTTAGGGATGCAAGGGGGTGACAAATAGTGCTGTTGGACCATAGGAGTTCCTCTCTGTTTCCTTTTTCTCATGCTTTTCCCCTCTTCTAGTGTAGATCTTCCTCATGGGCTGAAGCCCTTTAGAGATAAACTGCTCGTGGGTGCGGTCCCGGACAGTTTCTTTCCACTACTGGCATGGTCCTTTCCACAGGCTTCATTGTAGATATCTGCTCCAGTGTGGCTCTCTCCACAGGCTGCAGGGAAATAGCTGCTCCACCATGGTCTCCTGAAGAGGGGTCCAAGGGAATCCTGGCTCTTGCATTTGGATCACCCCCTCCTGCTCCTTCTTCTCTCAGCTTGGTTCCTCCCACCACTTTTTAATCACTTCTCAGTGCCTGTGCATCACTTTGTCCTTTCTCCAGCACTGTCCCCAAGGTGCCATCATCTCAGCTTACATGGCTGCATCCCCACCGTAGCTTCTTCTTCTTGCCCCAGCCCACTTGCTGGTAGAGCAGTGCAAGAAGCAAAGAAGACCTTGACTCTGTAAGCACTGTTCAACCCCAAATAAAATATCCTCATCAAGTCTCTTTTCAGGACAAATCCAAGACTTAGCACCATAAAAGTTACCATGGAGACAATTAACTATATGTCCCAACCAAACCAGTGCATTTGGTTTAGCATGTGTAGAGGTACATCATTTGTGCTTTATACCACCTGCATTTTCCCATCCTTACAGTTGCCATTGGACACCATGGACAGGTAGTCTGTTAGAGCATGGATAAGTAGACAGTTAGAGCAATGCCTTGTTATCTCTTCAGCTTCTGACAATATTCAATATGTAGTTAAAAGTAATATTTAGAAAGGGTTGTAATTTTCATCAGTGTAGAGGGGAGTTGAGACTATAGCCCATGGAGAGTGCATTCTCTTCCCTCATTGCCAAAAGCTCTGCTAAATCCAAAATTATCATATATACAGAGCTTAAAATTCAAAAGTTTTATCAGCAAATATGGGCCCCAAAGATACAGCATGTAAGGTAGCATGTCTGGTTTGTAGAAAAATTGATTTTTCCTTTTTTCCACAATTTTAGTTAGGCCTTTTTCCTGCATATATGATACAACAGCTGTAAGATCTGTGACATGGGAAGAAATTGTGTCCAATAATCCAGAATTCAAAAAAAGTGGGGGTTGTTTGTTTTGGGTTTTGGGTTTTTTATTATTATTATTATTATTCAGACATAAGTAAGATAGTTTGTTTAGCCACTTCAGGCGACGTGTCAGGGTTTCTGACATAATTTCTGTAGTGGGCCCTTGCATTATCTTTTGAGATAATATCTAAGAATCTTTCGAGATTAATCACCCATCTATGTTTTTCATGATGTTTAAAATATTGCTATGGGTTTCTCTGACTTCCTGCTCAGTGAGCCCAGTAATAATAGTAAGATCCACATAATGGAAAAATTTACAATCTGGAGAGATGTTATTATTCTCCAGATGCTGTTCCACTAGCCCTTGGCAGATAGGTAGGGCTATGCAAAAGCCCCTGAAGCAGGACAGTGAAAGTGTATTGTAGTCCTTCCCAAGAAAAGTCAAAATTTTCCTGGGATTCTGCAGTACTAGATATGCTAAAGGAAGCATAAGCCACATCAGCCACAGCATGCCATGTTGCAGTTTTTCTCTCAATACATATGAACAGTGTTAATACATGTGGGACAAGTGCAGCCAGAGGAGAGGCTGCTTTATTTGTTAGCTGATAATGTACCAGCATGCATCAGCAACAACCTGGCTTTTTTTAATGGGCTGAATAGGGCTGTTAAGGGGAGTGTGGTGTGACAGATAATACCCATCTCCAACAATACTTTAACTGAGTGATTCCAGCATGTCTCCCTGGGTAATTGATATGGTTTCAAGGCTACTGGTTTTGGAGGTGGCAGTAAAACCGCTGGTGCACTAAAGTACTTAAGCCACCAAAATAGCCTGAATTTTTAAAGGAATATTTTCCACCTAAGGTAAAGAAGAGTTTACACATGAAAATTTGATCCTCCTTTGTCATGGTCTGGCTCAGTGGTGAAGGTGCAGCAACCTTCCTCTCTACAAGAGTCTTTAAAAAGACACCTAGATTGATGGAGGCACAGGCACTCTTAGGTGGAGAGTGATTAGCTCTTGTGCACTCTCAGGTGCAGCGATCAGCTCTTTGGGGCACTCTCAAGTGCAGAGTGATTTGCTCTTTTGTGAGGCTCCCTGAGCAGCACAGCTGTGCTCGCTGCTCTGGGTGATGCAGGAGTAAAATCAGCAAGATAGGATTTTTCCAATCTCCAGGAGAGATTCTTTATTCCATGAAGTCCAAAGCTGAAAGAACAGGATAGCCCAAGGGGAGAGGGACTATATAGAGTAACTAGGGGAGTGGTTTTGCAACTTGGCCAATGGGGAAAGGAATTGGGAAAGAGACCAACCAGGGAAAGTAACCAATCAGGAGGGGTAAAAACCAGGAATAAAAGGAATAACCAATAAGGTATGAAATATTAACATAGAACTGCAAACTCTCATGGGCTGAAGCATTTTTGCTCACTCTGAACTACAAGGAAATCTCTCAAGGGGACTTCCCAAAGGGGAGTCACTGCAAACTGAGGCAGCCTAGGAGCTGCATGTTCTCCAAGGGAGTGAATTGTCCTCTGTGGATGGTCCAGTGACCACCGCACTCCATGATTTAGCTGGGAATTTGAGACACGCTTACTCAGGCAACAAAAGTTTTCTCACATGTAGGAATAAGTGTATTTCATGGGATGGCTCTTCAGAACCACCAAATGAATGTTTGTATAATGTGACTGTGTGGCTAGTGAAAAGGATTTGTGTGACGCTCAGTCACTTCAGCATGGTAAGTAAAAGAGATGTTGCCAGGATTTTTTTTTCCCATTTTAGTAGATAACTATCGGGATTTGTGCCTGATGATCCTCCTTTCCCACTCTGTCCGCTGGCATATCATGAGGTTTTGCTACACCTGAGCAATTCTGATGTTGGTTTGGATATTGTTTTTAAAGGACAATGGAGATTAAATCCTGAGTGAATTTGACTTGGAGAATTCTTTCTCCTCCTGACTAGCAAAGGAAGCCAAGGGTGTTACTGCATCAGTAGTATACATCTTTTGATAGTTTCTTTTTCTTTTCCCTGAACAGTCTCCAGTTACACAAAATGATGCCCTTACTATAAGGAGGATATCTGTAAATAAATGGGATTGTGTAAAATAGGTGAATAACTTGGTATCTGGTCTCACAAAGCTGTGGGAAAAAATTCCCTGCTTCACAGCCAATTCCCAAAGGTATGCCCAGCCTCCTCCAAATGCTTCCACAAAACTGACTTACAATCCCAATCAAAAAGGTATAGTTACCGTGCTTGGACAGTTTTATTATAGAATATTGAGGCTGGAAAAGATCTTATGATCATCAAGTCAAACCAATAACCTAACACTGCCAAGTTCACCCCTAAACCACATCCATGCATCATATCCACACATCTTTTAAATACTTTCAGAAATGGTGCTGCGCCACTTCCCTGGGCAGCCTGCGTCAATGCCTAACCACCCTTTCAGTGAAAGAAGTTTTCCTAATATCCAGTCTAAACCTTCCCTGGTGCAACTTGAGGCTCTTTCCTCTTGTTCTATTTCTCTTAACTCTGAAGAAGAGACCTACCCCCACCTTACTACTACCTCTTCAGTTATTCAGAGTGATAAGGTCCCTCCTGAACCTCCTTTTCTCCAGCCCAAACAACCATCTGGTACGATATGAAAAAATGTCAAAATTTTCCATTATGATCCAAAGCATAGTTTTAGAAGGCAGGAGGGTAGAGTTTCAGCAAATTCTGTGTTCACTCTGAATGGTCATACTGAATTTTAGATTGCAGCCTTAAGGAACAGTATCTTTCATATTTTAAATGCTTTGTATATTGTTAAGTACTCTGCTGCAAAAAGTGTAAAATATGCTTGAGGTTTTTTTCTCCTCATTTTTTGTGCCTTCTCAAAAAGATGACATTAAAATATTAACTCAGGCATTATCAGCTCTTAGTGTCTATTCTTGATGACTAGGTTGATTGTAGGGAAAAAAATATTTTTGAAACAGAGAATTCACTAAAGAAAAGTGAATTATATTTTAAGCTGTTGCAAAAATTTTAGATGTATATTGGTAACTCAAAATATTACTGTAAAAGCTTATGCACCGGAACAGCTGACAGCAGTAGACCTTTTTTCAGGAATGCTTAATATGGATCTCTTTGCTTAGCAAGTCCCCTTGCAGAAAATTATTTTTTTATTTTGTGCTAGTCCACTAATTCCCATTAATTGGTCACCACTCTTTCAACTGCAGTTATAGATGATTGGTTTTTAAACAGTCTTCTATTTATAAGAAGGCAATAATGTTACTGAAGACATAAAAATAGTATAAGCCATTAATTTAATTAAAAATTAGAGATTCAGCAATGCAAAGAAGTCTTGGGTTTTTTGCTTTTGCATTTAAATGATTAGATATGGATACCTCTAAGACCCTGCTCATAAAAGTCTTTCAATGAATTTCAAGAGTCGAAAGAAGAACCTTTGAACAGATCCATTTGCCTTCTCATAAAAAAAGTAGCAGACTTCTCAAACTAAACTTCCAAATTTCTTGTCAACTGACTTGAAAGGGCAGCTTCTGAGGTAAGTCAATGTTTTGCCATGCAACATCTTTAGATTCTGAGCCTGTAATCCAGGGCACTAGAAGAAATCCAATGTGGCTTTTAATTCAACTTCTAGAAAAAAAAAAAAGAAAAAAGTAAGGAAAATTTCAATTATTTCAAATACTTTGCAAGTGTTAAATTAATTTCATGGAAGTTATTGAAGAACCATCAGGAAAAAAATTTTATATACTACTAAGCTTTGGTAAGGCTGAGATCAAATAAAGTATGTATAAAGTTAAAGTCTTTCATCTATTCTTTTTCAAAAGACAATGCAAAAGAAACCAAGTTCCAATTACGTATTTGATTTAAAAAGCAAGAAATCTGGAACTCAGGAAAAGAAAATCACAGATAGGTAACTATTTTCCCAGCTTTGCAGAAAATACATTATCATTCAAGTAAAAGACACAGGATGTAACTATAGTTCCATTCACAGAAAAGTAAAACACAGTCTGGACAAATTAAGTGGAAAGTACCAGTACTTTTTTGCTGAGGAATTGGACACTGGATCACTGGGTAACATGGGAAGGTCAAAGAATATTTGATTCTTTCACAAAGCTGCACAGGAAGAGGAGGAAACATAATGTACCAAAAGCTATACCAGAAATGACCTTAATACTTCCAAAGACACCTGTGACCAATAAAGGCAAGCTTTAAATGTTTTTTGTGGGGTTTTTTTAATTAATATTTATCTATTAATCTTAAATTTTATTCTACTTCAAAAACAACATTAGATTAAATGAGTTTGGTTGTGGATGGACTAAGCTAATCACTATTTTCTAATGCTGATATAAACTTTTTTCTGAAATCTGCTTTTAAAAAGAATCATTTTGAAAGCATTGTACGCAGTTGTCAACTGTTCTTTGACTATCATGATGGTAAAATAGTGTTTACCAAATGAATACCAGACTTGTCTTTCCCTCCTGGGATATTTTTCAAAGTGCTGTCCATTGCATCTAATCCACTTGGACTGAAACAAAATCTCTGAATATAATATTATTATTGCATATTTTTTCTCCTGTAAAATTTTATTCCTAATGAAAGCTATCATATATATTGCCTATTCATTAATATTAATCTTTAGATTATTGTCTTTTAAAAATGCATAACAGGAATTTTGACATCTGTAACGTAATCAGAAGGAATTCTCTTGGTAGGCATGTTCTCTTCAATCTTTCTCCTGAAATAAACTCAACATATTGAACACTGCACAACAATTTACGATCTGGAATGGCCAAAATTGTGGCTGACCTCTGGGGACTTGCAATACAATACGAACTGTCTCCTGACTGGCAAACTCCATTTAATTTCTCTCCTCTTCTCTAGGAATAAATGTTCCAATACTTCTAACTTGTGACCTTAGGGAGTAACTTACCGGAAAGTCAAAGTTAAAGGAGGTAGTAATTTAAGAGAGCTTAGTTACTGCACCAGATTTGTAGCCCAGTGTGATGGGCAAAGAAATGAATTCAGGTGTAATTAGGAAGATGAGATAGAAAATCCGCTAGCAGAAGAAACTGAAAATCACACATAGAAAAAGATAGATATTGCAATTTAAAAGTTATTGGAAATCATATTCTCTATTAGCTATTTTGAGCTGGCACACATTTCTCAATTTCCCTTGGCAAAAATGTTCTTTCTTGTATAAATAATATATGTTCATTGGAGCACCAGCTTGAAACCATTTCATTAAACTCATGTTCAGCATCTCCTTCTTCAACTTGTTTAACTGTCTCCTTAATTTCTGTGATAGGTTGCACATATGTCTAAAATTGAAAAAAACCCTAAAGTACCCATGCTTTTCACTGTTATAAAATGTGATTGGAAGCTGTAATAAACAAAATAATCTGTTCCTTATAGATAAATTCAAATAATTCTTAATTAGTAATAGAAAACCAATCCCAACAGAAAAACAAAAAAAACCCCAAATCCCTACACCAAAGCCACAAAAACTAGGAGTTATTTTATTTCTTTGCTTTTTAAATGCCTAAGAACAAAACACTCAAGGATTAGCCTATAATTAAAATATACTCAAATATCAAAGGATATTCCTAAAAGAATATTACATTTGATTATTTCATCAATTTTTTTAAAATTTATTTTCAGTAACTCCTTGTTTTTCGTACTTTCTTTAGATTTTGATGGTAAATTTCCAGCATTTCCATCATGGATAGTGAAGAATTCATATTACCAACATAATTACATATCTCAGCAGAGAAAGAAATGAAGTAATCCACCAACTATTAAGGACAATTTTACAAGAAATGACAGGTGACCTGATATGCCAGGTGCCCTATTTTTGGTAGCAGATGATTGCAAGAACCATTAAGCTAGTTGGCATCCTCATTACCTTGGGTTAATGCCTTACTTGGAGAACAGAGGAAACCTCTATCTTTTTAAGTACTACTACAGATTTACTGTGGTTTCTTTAAATATTATGTTCTCCATTGTAAAACTGAAGGTCAAAAGTTTGCTTCTACAAGGCTATAGAATTCTTCATGGTGTTAACCAATTCAGGGTGTGGTTCAGATGACGTCAGTATTTCTGATGTCCATGCCAAGTGAGAAAAAATGTACCCTACAAGTAGTCTAATGACCACATCACAGCTAAAGCAGGGAAATCTTGCTCCTGTGCACATACCTCAACATGCGCCAGGGGAGGGTACCCAGGTTTTCCCAGGTCTTTGATGAAAGATGGTCCAAATCACAATATGTTCTGTCCCTGTTTCACTGAAAAGGGCAAGACTATTGTCCTCCCTGCCTTGATTCTTTTTTGTTTCTACAAGGCAGTAGGGTGTTTTACTGGTTATTCTGATATCAATGCACATTTCCCCCAAAGTTTGCTTTATTTCATTGCATTATATGACCACTCTCTTGCCTGGGTATTGCTTGGCCAGCCTATTGAATGTCCTTTATTTGACCATTGAGGATTTAATCAATCATTATCTCTTTCATCTGTCATTGCTGGTCACTTCTTCACATTATTTTTGGATACTACTTTGCAGGCAAAATTGTTTAATCCTTCATGGTACTTTCAAGTTGCTGAAGTCACTAACCTTCAGATAAAGGTTTACATGCATTCACGAGCATGTTTGAGGCCAGTTTTAGCTAGTCCTTTCCAGAACAGAGAGTGTACCAATGGGAAATTCACTCTCTAAGTGAAAAGGACTCAGGCCTCTTCATGACTTGTAGAGGAAATTTCGAAGACAATTAGAAAAAAAAATTAGGCTCCCAACTGGAAGATCACTGAGCTATCCACAGTTTAATGGGAGAAATTTACATCCTTGTGAATACAGACAGAAAAGTCTTGAGATTCTAGACCTTAGGCTAGGTTAAAAAAAGCAATGATCAAAGGAAAAATATGTTGTCAAGTCACTCTTCAGAGAATTTCAGGCTCCTGTTCTATCTATAAATTATTTTTTTAATAGTAATTTGATTTGGAGTATCTCATCTTTTTGTCTGTATCTGTATTAATTAATCTGAGAAAACTCCTAAGTTCCTAGAGTATGTTATACACACCAGCCTTATCCCAATTCCCTAACAGAACAAGGCTCAGGAAACTGAGTTCCTTTTTCCAAGTTACTGATTTCTACTGAAAGTAAATCCAGACTGTCTGATCGAAAGAGCACCATATTACATTTTCCTTTTTTAAAAATTTTGAATATCAGTGCTTGTCTTTTCTACCCTATTTTTTCTTTTAGAAAGTTACCAATAATGGGGTTTATATTTTTTAGAAATGAATGTATGCTTTCTGTCTCTAAATACATATAGAATGTTCTCATTATTTTCTTTCTTCATTTTTCTATTATTTCTGCAGTCTGAAAAGGATAAAAACTTAATTTCATTCCCTTCTTTGCAAAATATTATTACATTTAAATTCTATTGTGGATGTAGTCTGCAAACATTTAATACACCAACAAGTGAATGAAATATACAAACCAGACTATTTTAAAATATAAATCTTACTGGTACACAAGTATATACTGGGAAGAACATAAAAATTATATTTCAGTACTAGCTGAAAATAAGTCATACATACAATTTTCTGCATTCATTGAAAAGATTATAATCAGGAAAAACAGTAGATACCTGAGAGAAAAAAAAAAAACCAAACAAAACATTTTGTTTCCCATTTTTTTCTAGTAGGTTGTTCAATTGAAAGAATAACTTTACAATGTCACACAAAGGGTTTTTTTCTTCACCAGTAAATTAAAACTAATACTTAGAAATTACTAAATATTTAATCTTACAAATTATTATACTTTATTAAAAACATGTATAAATTAGTTTAAATAGGGTCCAAGATGAAAAATTGGCTATGCTGTGTTTCTTAAATTTTTTATAATTTCTTGCTAGTCATTGTTTGTTAATCAATATGTTGTTGCCAAGAAAGTGAAAAGCAAACAAACAATAGCCATAATTTATGTATGGAGCTATTGCATTTGTGCCCAATTGCTGTTGAGCTGCATAGTTTTGTTCTGTATGCTGGCAAGTTTTCCCAAAAAACTTGTTTTGGAGCCCTGTTCATAGCATATAATTGCATCATTGATGAGACTGGCAGAGAGTAAAGGAAAATTGTGTTGGCTTATGCCCCAAAGAGTGAGAAGAATTTTAAAAAAAATGAATAAAAAAAGGAGAGGAGAAACAAAAATCATTGTTACTTAAGAGGAAAAAACAAGATGCTCTCTGAATGAGAAGCTAGTCTCCAGGTTCCAAAACTTTATTGTAAAAAAAAGGAACAGAAAAAAAAGAGTACTCTTGGGAAAGAAAAAAAAAAACATAACACCCCAAAAAAATGAAACAAAACAAATATTCTAAAATCCCAAATCAAACTAAAAACACCCACAAAACCACAACAAAACCAAACAAACCCACAAAAGAAGCAAAACAACAGTTAATGTTTAAACAGCAAAATCCTGTTTCTTATATTGCAAGTAATTTTACATTTTTCCCCTATAGCTTTTAATTTCTCCTTCAATTATTTTTCTCTTTGTTTCTCATTCCCATCCACAATAATAGAGCTATAAATCTGCAATGAGACTTATTTAAAAAACTCACACTCCATCCCTTTATATCTCCCTTGGATCGCACCTGCTTTACCTCCATTCCTTTTAGCCCCCTTTCATCATCCCATCCCATCTTTCTACTGTTAATCATTTTTTTGACCTCAAATACTGTTTTCACATTTGCTTTGGCTTCCCCAAACTTAAATAATAGTCTTAATCATCTAACTTCACCACTATTTAATTTCTCATTGGTCTCGTATTTTTCTCTGCTTCAATATTGTTCTAATTGACTTTAGCAAAGATAACTCCTTGGGGTAAATTTAATTGTGAGTTTTTACCTTTCTTTGGTTTTGACCTATCTTTTTAATATTATTGACACACTCTTCTTGTCAGGAAGATACTAAGACTTTCAATTTTCCTTTTACCTGTTCAGATATGTAAAATAGCTCTTTTCTGAAAATACATTTTTGTAGCCCTCCAAAAAACTTCCAAAAATCCAGGCTGCTTTAATACATCATGAAGTATACTGGATTTCTTTTTCTCTGGTGCTTTGTTAAGTAGAATGTAATTTATCACCTTTTTTTGCCAGAGAATTGTGATCACCTATGAAATTCTATATGAGTATTAAAAAAAGCTGTCTAGAAACGAATTTTTTCTATTTCTCCTTTTAACACAATTGCAACACAATTGTGGAAATACTATCAAGTAAGCAACATCAAGTCATATCAAGCTTTGGTAATAGCACAAGTGCAACCTGTAAATTTTTGAATTAAATATTGATTATATTGCCACAAACTGTAAACCAATACTACTGATATAGAGAGATTAATAAATACTGTTATTGTCTGCTCTGATATTTGGGGAAAAAAGCAACAAAGAAACAGAGAAAGGGAATAGTGTGTTTATTCTATTTTTTAAAGTCATTCCCAGTGGCAGGGAATAAAACTCTCTGAATTGCTACTCCAAAGTCAATTCTTTATCCATTTGACAGTCATTAATGGAAGTATATTTGTCTTATACATTATTATATATATATATGTTTATATATATATATACAGACTGCCCTTGTTTCCACCTCTTGAAAGCTACTTTTTTCACCTGGGTTGGCTCAGTAGGTCTTTACCCATCCATGATGGCCTCCTGGAATTTTTACCCAATTTCCTCCTTGATGAAGGACAAAGACCTCCATCAGTGTCTACCTACATTTAGTGTACAGGAAGGGTTGGTTTCAATGAAAAATGAATTTTATGTAAATGTGAACTCCTATAATATTCATTTGAGAGCAAAAGGAGTGTGACAATACTTTGATTGAGGTCATGTGCAGGAGCAATGTGTGCAACCCAGGGTGGGCACAAGGTCACACACCAATATGGATCATGTCCAGACACTGGCACTAATTTCTTCAGCAGTAGTAAAACAGAGTGCATGTACACTGCTAGCAATACAGTGTCCCATAGCAGACTGAACCATAGCCTTTCCCCTATTGTCACAGCAGTACTAATGTAGATTCATTTCTTGTCTTTAATTTAGAATAACATGCACGCTTAAAGCTCTGGAAGCTGAGACTTTTCAGAGTTAATGTTTTTGAGCAACAGAGCATTTTACTCATGAGCAACTGGTGTTAAAATACGCACCTATAATCTGTGATGCTGTTTATAATAGCTAATCCATAACTCACCTTAGTACATGAATTGTTTTGATAAACACTCTCTGAATGTACATGGTGGACTTAGCGTAACAGAAGACAGTAAAACAATTGCTCTTGCTGTTTGTCTCCAAAGGTAAAGCATTTGTAGAAAGACAAGAATTTATATCAGGTAACAAAATTGAATGGCTTCATCAGTTTTAAAGAGAATATGCCTTCTAGTTTATTGTCACAAATACCACAAATGTTGTAGGTTTTACTTTCCTGGTTCTCTCTCTCTTTTTTTTTTTTTTTTTTTTTTTTTTCTCTTTCTTTATTAAATCTATTTTATTTGCATGAACAACTGTTAAAAAAACCCAAGAATTTGCAGCAGTGAAGCATGCCTTTTCAACAGAGAGAAACAGCAATTTATTGCACATAACAGTTCAAAACTAAAGTTTAACCCTAAGTAAAAAGAAAAGTTTTTTCTACTACTGGATCTTGGGACCTGTTTGGGTTTTGTTTTTTCAGTGCAGCTAATACGATTTGTTCTTAAATGTTGTACTACTGGGACAAAGCTCATTTTCTCATGTAAAATTTACTAGTATTATGGGCCAGTGGTTATGAGTCATTAAGGATCTGAGGGTTTTGATACAATAGAAAAAGAATTAAAAAAACTGTACTACACAAATGGATATGTAAAAATCATGCTACATGGAAAATAAGATTAATCAACTGAAAAAGATAAGAAGAACCCCAGTCTTTTCATCCTCCCTACAATTACCAAAATATGAATTCAAAGTGTATTTGACAAACGTGGAATATTTTGGAAAATACCCATAACAACTCCACTAAATTAACAAATAATATTATCCCATTGTGTTTCCAAGAAACAGGAAACCCTCCATTTTTTCCTGCTCCTGCCTGTCAAATTGGTGATCATGAATGAAGAAAAAAGATGGACTCTAACTGAGCTGTGGTCTCTCAAGTCTACTTTTCCTTTAATTTTTGTCTTTTTTTTTCTTAAAAGGAGGAGGGAAAGAGGTTCCATCAGTCTGTTGAGGTCTATCAGTTCTAGAAGAAAATATATGTTTACAAATGTTACACTTGTAATATATATCTGCAACAAAGAAAAAGTCTTGTATTTGCTATCATGCAGTAATTATCAATTGAATTGATACATATACTGGTAAGGCAAAGGTTTTAAATTTAAATTTAAATATATATATTAAAAAAAGGGAAAATAGCACACTAGCAAAAGCTGTACTAACAAAACAATTCACATGTCAAACTTCAAACTGCAATCAATTGCCTTTCTGCATTCTTCAGCTTGAGAATTTTCACTCCTGGATGATCTTGATTTTTGCTAACATAAATTTGGTTCTGAATGCAAATAGGTTTGAACATGATTGCAGGAATTCTTGTACTTCCTGGTTA
Organism: Acrocephalus scirpaceus scirpaceus; assembly: GCA_910950805.1. NCBI lineage: Eukaryota > Metazoa > Chordata > Aves > Passeriformes > Sylviidae > Acrocephalus > Acrocephalus scirpaceus. The sequence goes on along the minus strand of OU383774.1, from coordinate 62,468,082 downwards.
TTTGTGATTACTAGTTCCATAGTGGGTGGACTACATTTGTATTATTTTCATTTTATTTTTCTTGACAAGAGCCAGTTATCCTCACAAGATAACTTTCACATCTCTCAAGAATATTTTGATTACATAAATAAAAGAGAAGCTCATAACCCCTTGTGATAAAGGAATACTTTATTACGGCTGAAGAACTCTGATTTTGGCTGCATATGCACAAGCACTCTAATGACTGAACAGTTGTATATTGACCTCATATGACATTGGAATCGGAATTATTTGGAGAACCTTTAGGAACAGAAAACCAGTTATTGTAAGAAACATCAAGGCAATAGACCAATTGAGCTGTGAGAAAGAACAATGAATACTGAGAGTTGTGGTTTGTGCTAGAATGACACTTTTAATAAAAGGAAAAAACTTCCATGGTATATTAGATTTGTACTTATATGCATTATTATCACAAAGTAAAAGCAAGAATTTAATAAAATGGTCAAGTTTTTTTTCCTTATTTTTCCTATAAAAGCAAAGTGTCATATGCCATACTTTATTTCAGAGCAATGAACAGTACTGATGAGCTTGTCGAAACAAATTCTTAGAACCCAGTCTATAAATATTGCCATCACATCACATATTTTTAATGGATGCTTGATATGTTTCACAGAGTTCTGGCTTTGGTATTTAGTTGCCAATGTAATAGATAGATAATAAAGTCATAAAAAATTTAGTTCTCAGGTTACTTTACTGGCAAATTCCATTCTATTGTTATTTGTTGATATGAAAGAACATTAAAAAGGAAGATATATTTTCATTCTTCATTCAGATACAAGAAATCAGACACAAATTGAACTGCTTATAGTGCAGTTTTGCATTTAAAGGTATCTTACTCCACAGATGGCTTATCAAAATAATCAATTTACTGTAATAATGAGCAATCATTAGTTATATAAAATCATACTTTTCTGCCTTTGCAGACAGAAAAATAGGAGACCTTCATAGCCCCCTTTTTATATTTGTGTATTATATTTTAAAATGGCCCCATGCTAAAGGCAGAAGTTACTTTTCTGTAGCTAAATTTGTTGTCTGGACAATGTGTTGTCCATATAGTATACAGGATGAGGTAAGTGCTTTCTTGAATTGTGACTTCTTCAGTTCCAATATCATAACAGCATAAAATCCCTTCAATGTAGTGGTGTAACCAATAAGAATCTATGATGGGTAGAAGGTAGAATGAGCTCAAGAACTGCTTTTTTAGCAAATAATTTTCAGCACTGATTTTAATTTACAGTGTTAGTTTATTTTCTTTTTTCTTTTACCTATTGCTGACATTTATATAGTGTTCTTATTTTACAATCATGTAATTTGCACACTTAACATATTTTTTTTAATGTAATTCTCTTAACTAATTAAAAAACTTTGATCAATCTTAGGCAATAGTTCTGGGATGAGTAAACAGTACTGAATAACTTTCTTTTGACTCTTCTCTCTTGTATTGCAAAAAAACTAGCTGCAAGAATTGTCACCTTTTTACTTTATTTTTTATGACTTATAGATACAAAATATGAGCATTTTCTTTTCTGTTTAATTTATCTTTATGTTCTGACATAAGATAACTGCTAAGGTTAAAAACTAATTAGTTACATAATAAGTAGTTAAATAATGTGAAAGACTATTACTAGGTTTCACAGTATATCTACAGCAGTGCTAGTCACTTTGTGAAAAATCTAATAATTTAAATACTTTGTTTAGTGACAAAATTAAAGAGAAAAAATCAAATTGCATAACAGCTTCTAAAGGCTAATGAAGCTTTTGTGAGTTTACAAGTTGAGTGGTTTCAACTGGTCATTTTATGAAATTATTATTTTCACTGTGTGATAATAATGCATATAATTACAAGTTTAAGTTTTTATGGATTTTTTTTTTCTTTTACTAAAAATACCTGCAAATATTGCCATACTAGTACAAACTTAACAAAAATAACCAAACCAAACCCAAAAAAATCCCCTTGCAAATATTGCTGTGCTAAATAAAAATTAAGCAACCCCCCACTGGTATAGTATAAGCATAACAAAATTCTTTAAGTATTTCCTCCCTGGGAGTCTCAAATTTCTGTCTGTCAAAACCTATGAGTTTTGCCTTCATTATAAACCAACTTAGTATAAGGGTCTCATACAGCACACAGCAGGTTATTTTGGATGTTAGTCAAGACAGCTTTTCATCTATGCATTAAGAGTGCAGAAATAATCATCCCAGAGGGATGGACGCAAAGGAGACTTAACCAAGACAGTATGTATGCATTTGGTTGTGTGACATTTCACCCAATTCAATCTGACAAGAAAAATATTTAAGAACTAAAGAAACTCTTTTTCTGCAGAGAAACGGTCTTAATATAGAAATTAACAACATAATTTCTTATAAAATTGTGTTCTCATCCATTTATTATGCTAACATAATACATCTTCATTGCAAGGCTGGGAAAAGAACGAATCACACACAAAATTTGGGTTAACATGTGACTCTTGCACTACATCTGCATTGAGAGTAGAAGCAGAGCTAAATAATGAACTCACGATTGCTTGATTTTTTTGGATAACTTAAGAAGCTACAAGATAAAACCATAAAAAAAGAAGCACAAGGAGAGATTGGCCTAGATGATCTTGAGAGGTCTTTTAAAACCTTAATCACATAAAATCCTTGTCTAAATTTTAAGGGTCATTGCCAGAAATAACATAAGTGCTTCAAAAGATATAATATACATTATCTCCTCATAATTTCTAATTCTAGCAATTGTAGAAGTATGACAAGTCACAGTCCTAATAACATATGGATAAAACTAATTTAGAACACAATGCAAGTGCCAGAGTGAAGTGCCTGTAATACATAAAAGTGATAAATAACAGTATAACTCATCTTAAGGGTAGAGAAGGGTCTGGTTAGTGTTCCAGACCATTTCATCACACAGCAAGAGCTGTACTTGGGTATAAATTCACTTTGTAGAAACACAGATGGAAATTAGACCGCATACTGAAATGCATGTTAGGGAGAATTTGAACATGTCTAAAAAGGATAAAATCAAAAAGAAAAAATCCCACAGAATTTTTACTATGGATATTAATATATTTATGCATGTTGCCTTGCTATACAATGGAATAGGCAATTACCCCATAGATCCCTTATAGTCATAAGGTCTCCTTATGTTTGGAGGTAATGGAATACCTTAAAAATTGTCTGCAAGCCAGAAGAACAATAACTTAAATTGTTTTATACTTTAAAACATTATTTTATGCCTATAGAGGAATTTTTACTTGCAAATGTGCTTGCGCTGGGATCCCTAAAGAGCATGACATTTGTTTTGAATGTTTCAGGAAGAAAGAAAACCTGAAATTTTGCACTTATGTTGCTAATGTAAGGCAGCAATAAACAGTTTGTTCTACAAGTACTGTAGAGTATTTCTGCTTCTCACTTCATTATTTCTTTTGCCGTCTTCCTTTCCAAGACATCCTCTTCCAACCTGTAGCCTGAAGAATAAATCAGATCTTCACTGAGATCTCATTTCTACTTAGAACAGTAGAACTGGGATTTCTACTGTAGGTCCAACTGACTTTAAACATAAAAAATGGTCTAGAAAGCAATTTTTCAGCTGTAGAGTCTGAAATTGACAGCTTTAATAGCTCTATTAAAGTTGTCATGTAGAGCCAGCTGCTTCTTTAACAACATTATTACCATCTTGAATTTTAAATCGTATGTATTACCATATTGGGTTACCCATTCTAAGCATCCCTTCTCAATATTTTCTTATACAGAAATGCTCATTATTTCAATTTCATATCCAGTATACCATACCCTGACTTAGAAAGTTCCTGCAGACAGTTCTAAGGAAGAATGTTCAAAAATCTATCAAAAGTCAAATTAAATTTAGGTAAAGAAAACAAACTGTATGAAACTACATTCAATATTTGGGGGGATTATGGGGCACTTTTTTGCCATTTTTTCTCAAAACATCCCAACAAACAACTAAAATGCTATTTTAGAAAAATATATTAATTTGTAAGCTTGCATACAAATAAGAGAATGATTGTTTAGTAAGAAATCCAAGTATCATGGAAGATAGTCTCTGGAATAGGACATCATCCAATTAAGCAGAAAATTGTGAAATTAAAATTCAGCATTGATTAGGGACAGTTATAGAATTGGTAAGTAGAAATATATACATTTCATGATATCTCTTCCCATTTGAAAATCAGTTTCCATTTTACTATAAAACTCAGCAATTATAATCTCTCCCCCATATGTATTGACAGTATTTGATGTGAAATAACTGCCAAAAGGTTTTCCTTGTTCCTGTTGTCCAGACTAGATTTGTTTATAAGGTTTAAAAGAAAGAAAAAGTCATTTTTTAAAAATTATTATTCTATCCTTCTAAATTATCTTTATAGGTTCTCTCTATAATCAGGTTTAAAAAAAATTTTATATAACTTCCACTAGGAAGTGCTGCCTCCCAAAGCTTTTTTCCTTCTAAAGTATGATTTGATTATATTAATAAAAGTGTGTAAACATTGTGTTTTTATCTATATATATATATACACATATACACACACATATATAAGCCTCTCATACTATCAGACACAGCATTTAACTGAATACCATACTTATAAGTATGTGAACTACATTTATGAAATTAAAGTAATAGCTGTATAATCACAGTGCATTTACTTAGTTTTTAAAATAAACATTTTGTGATTAAATAAATTAGTACCCATTATTGAACTGTGCAAGTTAAACATTTGCTAAGAAATTAGCAGAAAATTATGTATTATAAAATGCTATGTGACTAAGAAGACATTATACTTAAGCATCATTAAACCCCAAATCAAATAATAAATACAGAAAGAAAAGTTTAGAGTGAATAAGTTGAAATGCTTTAATTGTATACATTTGTCTAACACATTTGATACTAGTGTTTCTGATCATGAAATCCAGGCCTTTCTTTATGACTCAAAATTAATAAGAAATCACTGCAAATAAGGAAATCACAAAATTGACTATTTATGTCTTTGTAGCTGAAACTCAGAATTACATTTTGCAAAATTACAATGTTTATAAACCTGGCTTCAGTCCATATTGGAATGAAAACCTTTTACAAAAATTAATAATAGATAAACTGTAAAATTAGTTATTAAAGCATTTTCATTTACATATAATTTTTTATACAATAAAAATAGTTTATGCATCTAATTTCACAAACGATGATTGACTTCAAGTTTCAGCCTTATAGTAAATCATCCATTGGGTGGGCAGAAAGTCTCATAATTTTCTATGTCCTTAATGGAGGTGATCCTTATAAAATGATCTTACTCCTGCACATTTATTTGAAGTCCATATCCTTACAGCTTATTCTAACATTCAGTGTTCTGAAATAATGAATCATCAGATTACTGAAAAATCTTTGTGGAAATGGCTTCCACAACATACGGATCTGTGATTTAGACTGGCTTTTTTAAAGAGA